>CM060473.1:4824957-5574957 GCA_030544235.1 Lepturacanthus savala | reverse complement strand
ATAATATGAGAGAGAAGAACTCAGGTAAGATATTTCTGTACTCTTATGACCTACCTGTCAACACAAATCTCATGAAGGTGTTTTGTAGGAACGAGTTGTTGACCAGGTCCCAGAACCACTGGAAGTGTGTGAGGATGAAGTGAACCACCGAAGGTCTGGGCTTTAGCATGAAGTAAATCCTGGTCCAGAACTCCGCTACACACAAAAATCAAGAATAAAGAGGATTTTTAAATTATTTATTAGCCCTTAGTGATGCCATAAGTTACAAGTTACACTACCGGTCAACAGTTGTAGAACAAATTTTTCAGTTTTTATTGAAATTTGCATAATTTGTCTGATCTGACAGCCCAGAGATATGATGTGTGGGGGCATGATGTGTTGGTATGATGTGGACTTCATTTACAGTAATGTTCAAAATAATAGCATGTGACTAACCACATTAATCCAGGTTTTATTATATTTTTTATTGCTACATGGCAAACAATTTACCAGTAGGTGCAGTAGATTCGCATAAAACCTTCAGGACCCAGCTTTCATGATATGCACACACTTAAGGATGTGACATTGGGCAAT
Source organism: Lepturacanthus savala (assembly GCA_030544235.1). Classification (NCBI taxonomy): domain Eukaryota; kingdom Metazoa; phylum Chordata; class Actinopteri; order Scombriformes; family Trichiuridae; genus Lepturacanthus; species Lepturacanthus savala. The sequence continues at coordinate 5,574,384 of CM060473.1, read as the reverse complement.
TAGTTGAAATGGGTGTGTTCAAAAAATATTGCAGTGTTTCCGATAACTTAACAAACTCAAAACTATTTTGTACAAACTTTTCTAGAATTTAGCAATCCTGTGAATCCCTAAACTAATATTAAGTTGTATGACCATTTTTTTAATTGCTTCACATCTGTATCATGGAGTCAACTAACTTGTGGAACCTTTCAGCTGTTATTCCACTGGGTCTTTTTGGTTTTCTGAGAATCTACTGCACCTTTTGGTATATTGTTTGCCATTGTAGCGATACAAAATATAATAAAAACCTAATTAATCTAGGGCGACACAGTGGAGCAGGGGTTAGCGCTGTTGCCTCGCAGCAAGAAGGTCGCAGGTTCAAGACCTCCTTGGTCCTGGGTCTGGGACCTTTCTGTGTGGAGTTTGCATGTTCTCCTGGCATCTGCGTGGGTTTTCAACAGGTACTCCGGCTTCCTCCCACAGTCCAAAAACATGCTGAGGTTAATTGGTGACTCTAAATTGCCTGTAGGTGTGAGTGAATGGTGTGTGTGCCCCATGATTGGCTGGCGACCATCTGGGGTGTATCCCTGCCTCTTGCTGTAACGCGCTGGGATTGGCTCCAGCAGACCCCTGCGATCCTAATGAGGAATAAGCAGGTATAGAAAATGACTGACTGATGACTAATTCATCTAGTTGCTATTACTTTGTATTATTTTGAACACTACTGTATGTCCATTACTGTAGAAAAGCTGTAATTTATGTAAGTATTTATATACTCTCTCCTGTCATATATACAGAAAGGGGTCTAATGAATTCTATAAGGTATTCATTGGACTTAAACTACTTAAGTTTCAATAAAAGTGTGATAAATAAAAATGTGTGTTCTAAAACTTTTGAACGGTAGTGTTCATCTCCTGAAAGTCTTGATTTTGTATTAAACTACCCCTGTTTTGAAATTAAACTGAGTAAAGGTTAAGGGTTATTAAAGGGAATTTGAGATGTTGACCAGAGAATAACCTGGAAGACACTTGTGAATATTACACCAACCTACAGTTAAACACACAGATACTCCGATTTTTTTCTGAACTTACGAATTGTGCAGTTTTCCCCATAGAAGCCGGAGCGAGTGCAGTCACATTCATAGCGATCTGTCCCAAACCTCACACACACTCCTGAGTTCTGACACGGGTAGTAGCAACATGGATTCACTGCAAACAAGGAGGCAGAGTCAGTTTTATTCAAACTGAAGCTCAAGATCTCAATATACAGATAAAAATCTCCAAACAAAGGTGGAAAGGGGAAAAAAGGATCCTCTTGCTTTGAATGGCCGCATGGCTTCTTTTCAGTACTTAAGCTACTGTGAACAAATGTAGTAGACATTAAAAGTCGACATGAGAAACCACAGAGAAACAGAAAACCTGAAAGTGAAAATGATGCATTGATAAATACTTGTGTGCTTGTTTTACTGTAATACATATTTCTCCCTCTTGTTTTTAATGTCTAAAAAATAGCCTAAATGAAACATTATATACATTCATCAACCTGATAAGGGCTGTAATACTTGTACTGTAGCCAATATTTTAATGTCCTCTGTCCACAAACAAACCTACCTTTTACTGTGTACGAGTTTAGTGAGTGCAGTATTTCTTTCACACTTCTGAATGTTTCCAGGAACTGTTGAAATGAAGTTTAACAGATCCTATAGTGTGACCACCCTTCACCCCATATCTTTAATTGTGGCTTCCTGTTCTCCTCTTATATGTGCAGAAGCTGAGTAAGATAATGAGGCAACTTCCTTATTAGCTGTGATGGAGCATTTTCATGACCAACTAATAGGTTTTAGGTGTGCCTATAAATGTGTAATAAATAGACCAATTGATTTTGTCAGTGAATTCATTAACATTTAGCTTCTTAATGCAGAAAAACCCAATTTGCTAACTTGTTACATACAGTATTTTATGAATTTAAGCATTGTGTAAAAGTAATCCTACTGTATAATCTGAATTGCAGTCCTAAAATTGCAGTCAATGTTGTCTTAAATTAATTAAAGACCATTAATTCAGGAATATCATCTATTCCTGCATGCACTGGGGAAAGGGGGACCAGGGGAAACTCTTTGAGTGTTTCACAAGACAGTATAGGCTGTATCATCAAGTTGACAGATATAGAATTCCAAAGTCTCAAATAATATTCAAAGCTAAAAAATACTCTACTATCAGTAAACATACAAAATTAATCAGAAAGTATGAGGGAGGTTAGAATTTAAGGGAGAAATATAAGTTTGGAATTCAATTAACTCAAAAGACCAGGAGAAATGTTTGTATTTTACTCACAAGAGTGACACTTTGGAACAGATGAGCTATGGAGATGAAGCAATGTCTAAGATTGAAACAGTTTAGAATTAGCCACAAAAACAGAATCTTTAATAGGTTCAGTGTTCAGTCAATTCTCCAGCAAAAGCTGTTTCCTCATAGGGTCTGCAAAACAGTTGACAGGACACCTCAAACTTCAAATAAGATGGGCTCTTGTATGACTCTTTATATTAATAAGTCTTTTTTGTTTTATTTGTAAAACTTTCCACTTTCTTTTTTTTAAAGTAAATCAATAAATATTGCTTTTTTAAAGTGATGATTAAAATGAATAAATATTAGAACAGAAAATATGCATATTTAACACAGTTTTACCTTAAATTCATGCAGAGTTTGTCACTTATTTGTGCTGAAAGTAATTAAAGTTGCTTACCAACACTTGAATCACTGGCACATGATGAGGTCTCCAACAGCAAAAGCGCCCAGATGGACAAGATGCTTAACCCTACAGAAATGATAGCAGCTGAAAATTACTGTGCAAATAATAATCATTTCAGTAGAAAGGTGTTTTTTTGTCATTTGTGGACATACCTCTCATGACTCCCACACGTGATTCTCTCTAGGAGAGATTTTGAGATTGAAATACAGAAAAAATCACAGTTTTATTCTCTTACTAGAAAGAAAATAGGGAAAGAGAAGTGTCTTATGCTTCATAAAAGTCCTAACTGACATCGTCTAATTGATTGTGCAACTTCATATTGAGAATGGGCGGATACACAGTTTCCTCTACTTCCTCCATGTAGCCCCCAAAACATTTAAAGAGAGCCTACTGAAAGTGGCTCCAAATTAATTTTTTAACTGATGTGAAATTATTTTAAACTAATTATTTTTGTTGTTTTCTTTCCCTTGGAGTAAAAGTATCTGTAACAAAATGACAAACATAGTGTTTATATGTCATTCATATCATTGCAGTAAAAAAAAAAAGAAACTGGAACACACTGGTGTTACTCTGGACTGTTTGAAGTTCTCTATCGCCACCTGCTGGCAAACATATAAAACAACCAATCTTCCTCATAGCAAACCTATTGAAAATAATATTTAATTCATATAGGCTACTGAAGAGCCTAATACTAATGCAAAACACTACTCCTGATTAGGATTTTATGTCTGCAGGATAAAATACTGCAAACATGTATCTTCATTTAATTGTTTAGATTTTAGCATTCAACCTAAACAGGATGATCATTTGGATTTCAGTTAATTTGATGTAGTCTTATGGATTCAGGTTATATAATGAATTAACTGGAGCTTTACAATAGCTTGTAGCTCCTATAGATACTGATATCTACTGCATGTGTTAATAAAACAAACTGGAAAGGCGCACAATCCAGTGAAGGAAAGTAAGTAGATTACAAATACTGCACTTCATTGTTTCCATTTCATGCTACTTTATACATTCACTCCCCTGCAGTTTAGAATATCGTAGTTTGACTACCCTTCTGTTATTTGAGAGATGTAATCAATTTTCAAATCAAAGATTAAACCTGTTGTTTTCAAAAACCTGTTGGCTTCTAACCCCTATTGGCTCCTTTTCATGTTACAGATGCTTGGGTTGTTAGCAGTTCCACCTAATAAATATTTATTCGAGGCCAAAAGAGGTAAAACTTTCTTGCCTGGGTCCAGACCTTTGAATCCGCCCACTCCACCAACTGGAGTGGACCGAAATGGAGTGTAACAAATCAACAATTCTGTCTGATATCAGGCAAAACGCATTCCAGCATTTCACAAAAAAAGTGGAATATCAGTCACAGTCACAGTCACAGCGGAGTATGTTTGGTACTTGAGCTGAGTGTGATTTTACTCATGTGGATAATTAAATGCAGGAACTTTACTTGTAATGAAGTCATTACACTTTGTGGTGTTGCCACTTTTACTTTACATTTCAGCAAATGGAGATCAACATTTTAACAAACTGCCTTCTGCAGGTGTAGGACTCTACACTCCCTGCTGTACACTACATGTTCCCTGTGGTCTGAAATCTATAAATATAGAAATAGAAATAGTTTATTGGGACTGTTTCTACTGTTCTTCAGGAGTCCGAGAGAGATCAGCAGTCAATAAGAGAACTAACACACACAAACACAGTTGACACTAATTAGGAAGCTGATTAGTGTCTGTATAGGTTTAGAGAGAAAACAGGAATACTTGTTTTTCAGTTGAGAAGGCGACATTTAAAGAACGAAACAAACAATACAGTGGAGTTGCAGGTGCTGATCTTTGATTTGTTCCCACGGAGACATCTGAGCTAAACCTGTTTGAGATTTTTGCCTGTTGAAGTAACTCGCCTGAGTAATTTTCTGCATACTGTAGCAATTTTAGGACTTAGCTTGTCTGCCGTGTCCTTTTGTGTTGCAGATAAGTTCAATCGTGATAAAAAGGAAAAATGTATTTTTTTTTTTTAACTTTGCAAAACTTAGATTGGGGCAGTTGTCTTTGAAGCTCAGATCTGTGTTACTGAATATGTTTTTGGATTCAAAAAGAGTCATTATTGAAGTGATTTGTTAGCATAACCACTGTAATTAAGGTTGGTTCTTCAGTCACATTTCTTTAGTTTCATATCTTAAAATTGTTCTGTGAATTCTTAATACTCAGCTAATAAAAATCCTTTTGTGTGCTAAAGTTTTGCTTTCCCCATTCTGTCATCTTCAAGGACTTTTCAGTACAGTAATGCTCTGCTCTGCATATCATTTAAACCCAAAACTGAATGAGCTCAGCTTCTCAGAGACCATATTGTATCACCTGCCAAGTTTGGACAGTGTGTGTGTTAAAGGGTTTATGTGCAGCCCTGAGGCGTTAAGACAAAGAGATGATCCAGCTGGTTCTGCCTCCAAAACTATATCAGACATCATTTTCCTCCATAGACCTATTATTTATTAATATTTGATATATTTTAATGAATGTAACAGCAAAAATGTATAAGGTGACAGAAGATTTGGGGGAATTTAATACAATATTTAGCTTGGAGTGTAGAAAAAGGGATTTAGATGTGAGGAGATGCCTTTGAGTGCAGTGGGAAATATAATGCACTACATACATTTTTTTGTCTTAGGTCCCATATCATAGAAAGTGATATTTGAAATGCTGTTTTATAAGCATGTTTCAATATACTCAGTCCACAGAGAAATGGAAACAACCTGTCTTCACACTGTGAAAAATGAAATCTTATCAAGTGAAAATGTCTCATTTTGGAACAATCCTGATTGTCTTGAATTAATTCGTTTTTTAGCAGCTCATTTTGCTTTTTGTTTCATGATTTTGGTCAATTTAGTCTTGTATAAAGAAATTGTTAATCTTGATTAAATTGACCAAAAATCTTATAATATAAGATTAGAATAGGATAATCCTGATAATTCTACTAATTATTTGACTTATTGTACTAAAAAAAGGTATTTCCACTTGTTCATATTTATGTCTTTGCAGTGCACAAACTGTGCCTTAAAATGAACCATCAGGACTTCCCTGAATTTGTGACCTCACAACTACACAGTCACCGCCCGCCCCTCAGTCAAAGTCATTTAAATCAGAGGAGAGGCTCATTAATAGTAATGAGACGAGAGCAGAAATGCAAAACTACATTGAGATTTTGGTTCATAAAATCACAAATATATTGCATTAGGGATGTAGCGACTTTAAATTCCCAGGAAAAGTGTAAAATTGTTTTTACAATTTACCTTTAATCATTGAAACATATTCATAATAAACTGTAATGTTTATATCAGGTATAAGCAGGGGAACAGATGCCAGCATTCAGATGTTTTACTTGCATGCAAGATGGATTATTTTCTATATCCTTGAAATGACTGAATTCATATTGTTATTTATTTCTGATTTTGTTTTCATTTCTTATTTTTTATATTAATTCCTCATAGATCTTATTATGTTCCTGCCTCACTAATATTCAAATAAACTAATATTTAGTTTGCCTACGACAGATTTCCTTTAGAAAGAAGAGTAAATAATTGCCAAAAAGGACTTGAATATAACTATATACTATTTCCCCCCCTCCCCGGTGCATAAATTAGATGCTTTCTGCAAACTGTAGGCATATGTCCAATGCAAATACATTGTTTTTTCTAATTAATGCTCATCCTTCATCAACCCTATAGTGGACATTCAGTTTACCAACTTCAAACAGCAAACCTGTATTTGAATTACATTTTGTTTCCTAGACATTTTAGTCTTGATTGATATGAAAAAGAATGAGACGCATCAGGAACTAATTATCAAATCATCATTTCCCGCCTTACAAGTGCCTGTAAAGAACTCCTATCTGCGCCGGGCTCGTAGACGTGCTGCTGGTTTCCATGGCGACGCTGGCGCGGGCTGCAGACCAAGCCGTGTTGCTTCCTATAGCATTCCTGGTAATTGAGATCAGATGCTCCTCTGAGTGGAACCTGGGCTGGGAGTAACCTGGAAGCATTTATTTTATGGAGAAGATGTTTAGTTAAGCCATGCTCCTGCTCTAAATGAGCCTCAGTGCAGCTCTGGTGATGAATACGATTGGTGAAAGGACTGAAGGCTGGTTCCTGACTTCTTCCTTCCCCTGGATCGGGTTACAGATTAGCAGACTTCCTGTCCAGTTGTGGAACGGGCCAATCCAACTGACGAAGTGGCAATGGGGGCACAGGCGAGGGCATCGTGTGTTATCTCAGATGAGGTTTTTGACAGAGCCACACAGCAGTGGGTCCTTAAACAGCCCTTTAGGTATCATTTGTTTAACCAGCTCATTGTAGAGGAGATAAGACCCTATAGGCATTATCAGTGAATGATAGGTAAAGCTGCAATAATCAGTATTTTTATAATAACCATACTCTTGTGTTAGGGTCCATTTTAGATTTTAAATGCATAATAGAACCACTTTTTGACTTCGTAGGTAGTTCTCTAGTTCTGGTTGAAATTATAATCTTTGTGTTACTAAAAGTGTCACTTTTTGCCACAAATGCATCTAAACATACAGTGTTTTACTCCAACTTTGTTTTTTATTAGTTTTGGAACTAGTTTTGGGGTGATTTTAGGGGGCGTTTCTGATTTTACTATTTATAGGTATGTGTTTGGGCAAAAACATTTTGTTTTTTTTTTAGTCTAGAAACTACGGACAACATTTTTTTCCCAAATTCCAAATAAAATTATTATTGTTTAAAGCTTTTATTTGCAGAAAATGACAAATGGTCAAAATAACAAAAAAACAAAAAAGATTCAATGTTTTCAGACCTCAACACCCCAACAAGATCAAACTCACTCTAAAACAATATAACACTAATGTTTACACTTAAAGAGTTTGCTTTCATGCATCTTGGCATGCTCTCCACAGTCTTTACCATTGTTCTTGGGTGACTTTATTCCACTCCTGGTTCCTCTTTAAGCAGAATGAGGTGTTCATGTGTTGGAATTCAATGAACGCTTAAATGGAATGGTTTTATTACATGTAGAGATGCTGATTTCTAATGCAGTGGTCTCTTATTTTTTACAGAGCTGCATATTAATTAAAACAGCTGAATATATCCATAGAAGCACTGTGCATGCATAACATGAGAAGGGAGGGTTTTTGAGCTGATTGTGCTCATATAAAGTAGAATAGTGACTCTCAGATTGTACTGTAGGTGAGACCTCTCTGGTCTTACAGTTAATGCTGCAAATGATCAGTTCTGTAGGAGGAGCGAGATGTGGAGTCATTCATCAGCTGTCAGAGAGCTGGCACAGTTCACCGTAAAATAACAAGGGAGTCCCCCTCGCTGTAGTGCAGTCACTCTGCACACATATTCAGCGTTTCAAGCTCGCAGGCCCCCGGCCCTCAAAAGTTAAGGGTGCATGAAACACAAACACAAGCGGGTACTTCAGTTCACTATCCATCATTGTGTCACTTGACCTGAAACTAGCATTAGTCTTGAAAGCGGAGAGCGACTACACATCAGAGAAAACCGTTTTTTTTTCCAAAGCGTATCAACTCTTTGCACTTTCTGCTTTATCGCACGCTCCCACCCAATTTGGTGAATGACCATTTTGTTAAAACAAACACTAAAGGAGACCTGGTTGTGCTCCAGGTTGTGGATGCTTTCCAACGCCTCTTGGTTTCCTGTCCCACGTTCTTCTCTTACCCCCGGTTGAGTGGGAGCGTGCCGCCACCAGCCACCTCTCCTTGACACGGCCGACTCTGCTCTTCACTTGGAGCTGCTAGGATCAACAGGGCGCAGGATATTGCAGCCGGCATCAAACTAAACACACAATGTGTCCTGCACAAGTAATCTCCATGTCGAGCTTATTTGAAGTGACAGTTTACACACTTGAACTCCGTGCTGGCCTGTGCTGGAGGAGGTTGGGTGGGCGATGGAGGGGTGCACACACCCTGACCTAAAGGTTTTTCTGTGATTAGGAGCCTCGCTCACCTCTGATTGCTCCGGATCACCGCAGGTGAGCGCAAGTGGTCGGAAGGAAGTAATTTCCCTTCTGGAGCTGGTTACCTGATTGGGTAAGTAGCTGATCTCTGACACTGACCCGAGTCCTCAAACATATCTGACGCTGAGGCACACAGCTGGATCCTGATCAGAGGCGAGACTGGAGCAAGATTAAATCACACAGAGAAATAACAAATGTGTTCTGCTCCTGACATTCGACCTTGAATGTCATATTTTTATTGTTACGCAGAGTGCTATGCAATTAACAGGAACCTATTCATCATACTTTTTATTATAGATTTGTTCTACATCTGTTCTCTTTGTTCATTTTCTTCTGTCTCTTTCTTCTGTCCTTGCTCAGTTCAGTTTTTAAAAAGTATGATTAAGGCATTTGCCTCACAGGTAAATATGTCTGTCTACACAATAAATGATGTGTATCTTAATCAATCTGCTCTTGTTTTCACTTCGAGGCACAGGTGAGAATTCATTGAAACAGTACATGAGGAGGTCAGAGGTCAGATTCAGCAAAAGTTTAGAGATCCCGACTCGGGTTGGGATTCAGCATCTTGCAGATGGATACAACTATTTTTGAGGAAAATTTCAGCGTTTTTCAACTTGAGCCGTGTTTTCCTATCTTAGTTTCCATTAGAGTGATCTCAGCAAAAATATCTAAATTTACTCCAGTCTTAAGCAAGAACCAGCAGCCTACACACTGTCCTGGAGGCAGATGGGGCATGTATCCCCAGCTGTGTTTGGCCTGTGTTTTTTTTTGCCTCTGCCAGGTTCATATTGATATCATGAAGCAGCGGCGTGAGACTGGAAACCTACACAAGTCTTGCAAGAGTGTCATGGGAGTTGCGTTGCAGTGAAGTCACCTGTGTGTGGAAACGTGAGATACTGAGAGCTTGCCAGCTTTGAAGGAAAGAGCCGGGAAGCAGAGCCAGAGGCTGCTGGCTGCTGCTGCCGTCCATTTCTGCAGCCTCTTTTGTGGTGTACGGCACATCGTGAGCCTGGATGGCTGAATATTGCTATAGAGGACGAACCCAGATGGGCACACATACCCCATCTGCCTCCATCGGCTGTGAGGAGATGTGCTGGTTCTTGCACAATACTGGAGCAAATTCCTCCTTGTGTAACTCTAATCGACAGATACTAAAAGATGGGAAAATGGGGTACAGGTTGAAAATGCAGAAATTCGCCTTCAGGGAGACATATCATGTTTTTTCTTGATTTTCTGTTATTTTTATGCTGCTATGACATTGACTTGGCCAACTACAGGTCCTCCTGCTCTGAAATGATCGTTTGAAGTGTTTTCTCTACTTCCTCCTTGTGATGACATCAGATTGTTCGCACATGCCTACAAACATCTGGCCATTTTGTAGCTTTCATTGCTACCACTGTTCACGTTGTCCAGCTTGTTTAAAATGAATGTGAGAAAAACGAGAGAGAAGTGGAATCCAACTACTACTGTTTGTTTTCAGAGCATTCAAGATGCAGCTTTGGAGCTACCCAATTAGAACAGAGGTGGACCTTAAAGAGACCAAAGCTAAAACAACCTGTTTCAGACACAGACTGAATTGACAGGATGTGTAAAGACCCAGTATAAGATAAATTATTTTGAACATATCATGTAAAAATATTCCTGTAGAGCCCCAGAACTTAAATGCAGACCTGGAAATGTTTATTATGTTGTCTTTAACAATGACAGTTAAATTCATAAATTACAAAAACACACATTCTGAATGTTACTCATTGTGCACAGTGAAAAACTAGCAGTACTAGAAACTGAATCTTTAATTTCAAGTGTTTAATCTTGAAACATTAATCCCTTGTGCTTTAAGAAGTGGTCTTTGTTCATTTATTTTCAGCACAAACCAGTGTCATAAACCCTGGCATTAAAAAAACAAACAAAAGAAACTCCAGCATTTTCAAACAAGATGGATATAGGCATGAATGTTTTCATTTTATATAATGAATGCTTTATTGTGCAGATAAGGTGCTGTGGTTGTATTCTTCTTCTGTGACTTTCTGGCTTTCTTGGGTGTTTTTGTTTGTCTATTTTAACTGATTAAGGCATATATACATATAGGAGAAAAACAAAGTCCAATCGCATTATCTGGATGTTTTAATCGGAGTTGGAGAACGTGTTTGCATGCACTTCAGTTGTCCAGTTATACTCGAATAAAGGCAATAATTTGTTTTTCTCCAGTGTCATGTAACCGTACTGAGTGTGGATCTGGGATCATCTTGAGCCATCTGTATTGTGGGGTGTTGTCTCTTCTGGTGGTAAAACAAGATGCATTAGACTTAATTTTGCTTTGCTCACTGGCCACTTGAGGGGTTTATACTTTCACCCAGCAGAGGAAAAACATCAGCTCTCTTTCCTCCCTCCTTTAGTGGAATTGATCAGCTGCTTCCTGGCTGTAAATAAAGAGGCATACTGTAATCCACTTGATAAATATCAAGCAGAATACGGCAATCAGCTGAAAGCAATTTGCATGTCTGTGCTCAAGCCAGCGGCTCGTGATTTTCTCTCCTGTCATCTATCATAGACCACACGCTCGGGCCAAAATACACAATACCCCCAAATTGCTGTCATATGGAGTGCAAGCCCTGAAAAAAAGACCTTCATTTTTCCTTGTCTGTACTTCAAATAAACTTGTATTTGTGAAATAACTGGCTAGGTTTTTTTTCTCTCTCCTATGCGACGTTTCTAAGCGAGAGGGATGGTGTAACGTGCCATTTCCTTTGTTTGTTGAAAGCTTGGCTGCAGGACTGTAATCTAGATGGGTTTGATCTCAGAGTGGATGCAGCCTGTTGAATGTTGAGCAGCACTCGATCGTGATGGTCTTCACATGTCCAGCTGATTCTGCTACAAGCTCCCAAAGGCAAACATTCACTGTCTGTTGTTCTTCTATTATTCGTGTGCTTCCTTACATCCTTGGCAGCCACTCCCTCTTCTATTTGAGTCTTATCTCCGACATCCAACAATATTCACATGAACCACGGTGGCAGAAGTTCTACAGAAACAAGATAAGGCTGCCGTGTTGCGTTTAGGCCTCGCTCAGCCTTTCTCCAAACATTTTCTTTCAGCCAACATGCCAAGCAGAGCATCCATCATCCCTGTTATGTGGCTTTGTGCTGGTTCTGTGTAACATGCAACCATTGAAAGAAGGCATTATGAATCATTCCAGTTGCATTTTTTTTTCTACACCTCGCCCAGAACACAGAAAAATGGAGAAAAACTGTGTTCAAGCATATAGCCCAATACTTTGCATGGTTATATTTTTTAGTCAATTTTTCAGTTTCAGCTATTACAGAAGGTCTATAATTTGTGAACAATTTTCGGCCCTAAGCTCCTAGGACACATTTTTTTTGTATTTATTATATTATACATATTCTGTTCACAAAAATCACTTAAGATATTTTAAGAGTAACTAAATCCCAAACCCAATTCTCATCCTAAAATTTGCATATATGGGAATATAGTAGTGTTACAGACCCAAATTTTGACATTTTAGTGCAAAGTTACGAATTCTACATATTTTGTTATGAATATGCATAGCTTCTGTCCTCTACAGGTTGAAACTGAGATATTGCAGTTGAACGCTATATTGGCTAAAAAACAATGACATTTTTGGTATTTCACGGCTTAAAATCCTAAAAATAATGTTGGAAATATTTTTTATTATCAAATAAAAAATAAAAATATTAATTTTCTGGAATGATACATTCATATATTATTCATATAAATGTGAAATACACCAGAATGTGCATAAGGGAACTTAATGCAAGTATTATCAAAGATGCAATGGGTGTTAAAACATACAATTTCATGGTTACTTTCCTCAAGCTCACAATTGATTTAGTGTTATTAAAACTCACACAGCAGAGAGAAATTCTAAGCAGCTGAATGTGAAGACAAACTACACACATCACCATTCTGCACAGTAATGCTTAAACAGAACTGAAGGAACAAGAAACAAAAAAAAAAAAAAATGCAAAGTCACTGTAGAAGGACATGGCTATTTAGTTTGATTTCAGAGGACAAATTTTACTTTTTAAGACTTTTCCAAATCTTTATATTGCTTTGATTGCTTATACCTGCATTGCAGAAAAAAATCACAATAACACAAATGATGTTTGATTTATTGTAAATGCATCAAATTGTACAAAAATAAATGTGGCACAAGGATAAAATGTATTTATTATCATTCATTGTACCGACGGTGTTAATAATCTTGAGAAAAATCTTTAATCCTATCATGTTAACAATCTCCTGAAACATAGAATAAAATCTTACATAGACACTATGTGCATTAAGTTTTTATTAATTGATTTTTGTATTGATATAAGGAAGTCAATCCTATTCAGCAGTAGTCATACACTTGGTGAGTTAGAGCCACTTTGTTATTGTTATTGCTGTTATTCAGACAAAAGGACCCCACCTTAAACCTGCTTGCTTCCCAACAGTCAACATCATAAATAAGATATTGCCCTCATGTGAACCCCTGTACACTTTCACAGTCAGCGGACGACGTACGTCATAGATTGTTGACATACCAGCCATCAAAATGTCCACTGGGGCCCATCGGACAAATCTAATAGTTTTAGCATGTGCTACACTTTGTTTTTATTGTGGCAGTGTACTGGTTACTTATTGTTAGTGTGGAACTCAGACAGCTGTGCGTAAAGGAAGGGCATGGCTGCAGGACAGAGCACCCACACACACACACACACACACACACGCACACTTACAGAATCAATGCTGTGACTTTCACATCCACATCCACGCACAGGATGCAACAGGTGACCCATCCTCAGCTATTACCATTGTCAAGAGGCTGCTGCACATTTCATATTCCCGGATCTTCAAGGAGGAAACTCTGTAAGGGTGAGGCACAGGAAAACACAGTCATTGATTAAAAAGTCCATTGCACGCTGCACATTTTTTTTCTAGATCACTTTTTATTAAAAATCAAAAGTACCGTTGATTTTTCCTTCACCGATATTATTATAAAAATAACCTCAGAGTTGTATTCATATTGAAAATAAATCGATCAATCTACTCTCACAGGTCACACTAATATATTTTTATTGATAATCACATAACAGTATGTTCAGATATGTCAAGGAGCTGGCCATTTATAGAAAATAATATGTAATTAAATGTATATATATTATATAATAAATGTGTTTTAGATCAGCAGCAAGCAGGATTTGCTAAGACAATAAACATACATAAGCAATATTAAAAAATATATTAGGCAGTCTCAGATTATAATGTCTGCACTATGCACCTATGATTGTAGGTTACTGCTCAGCTGCCACGCAGCTGTTAATGACTCAATGATTGTGATGCATGAGTGAAACAGCTGATGCAAACTCAACATGTGCTCTGACTGACTTCATTCTTTTCCTCCCATCTACGTATGAGGCTCGACTGCCAGCAGGGCAAAGCACACAGCTGCCCCAGAACACACTTATTTATCAAAGGGTTTTGAGGCAATTTAAGTGACTGTTTGAAAACATACACCAGTAAAGACTAATATTAATATACATGATAAGGTGTGCCCTGGGTTGCAAATCATAAATCCATTTCGTTTGTCTTGCCATCCAGTTTGTGTTTAAAGTCTTTTTTAAGTTCATAATGAGAACTATCTAACTGATTTCTATGCATTTTTTTACTGAATAACATTGCATCATTAAAAATTAAGAGATTTGTAAATCAGTGCAAGAAAAATATATGTAGTGCCATTTAATAGGAAGCAAACTCCACTAATAATCCTTGGTGAATGTATGATTTTGTTTTATTTCAATCTGCCTGGAGATATATCTCATTATCTATCTATTTAGTTACCTATCTATAAAACATTTTAAATTGCTATTTGTATAGAAAATGGGCTCTATAAATAAACATGAATATTGTGTCAAAACCTGTTTTTAAGATTAAATTTAAATTAAATTATATATTTACACTTTACCAAACCATAATGACCCAGCTTCAGATATTGTGCATAAATTTGTGTATTCTTAAAGGTGTGTGTTTAGTCAGATCAAACCTCAGGTCTGTGAGTATTTCAGCTTTAAAAACACTGTACACACTAGACAACCAGAGGGAGAAAAGGGGGTTAGTATCGGCCTATACCAAATGTTTGCCCTGGGGCTCCTGAATAGGTAATATTAATACCTGAAGTAGTTAACCTCAAACTAAAATGTGTTTTAAGTGTGAGGTTTTCAGTGAAGAGGTATCATATGGTGGTTTAAAAGCAGGATTTAATACATAAATTCCTAGGAAAATACTAAAATGGTCTGACCAGCATCAGGCTAAACCACATGTTTCTGGCACCTCATTTTCTGTGGCCCCTCATGAGGTCACAGAAACTTGCGTAATTTATTGCGAGATGAGAAAGTGAATAAATGTTTAAAGTTAACAGAGATGAGCTGGTTGGTCATGTCTTCTTTGTACGACTCAAGCACACCTCTTTAACTCTGAAATGTATTCTCACTGGTCACAAAGGTTGTTAAAAAGAGGAAAGTTTCTGTTTCCTTATTTCCTTTTGTTAAAATACATCTGTTGTTACTTCCTTGTTCATTCACAGCAGTTTGTTTAATTTTCAACATAGCAATGCAAAACCATAGATTCCAATCTTTGAAATAAATACAATATTTAGTAGTGGTTATCAGCATATTCTTGTAAGATGCTAAAAGCATATTCAGCATATTTTGTTATTATATTAAAAAAAGTAGAAAACTGTCACTGGCAACTGTTTAAATATTAGTTATAATTATTCATATATTAGTATGACTGGAAATGCAAATATGTGTTATGATAACAAGTATATATGTTTATATTATCTTTACAACTGGCCCTTTGAGGGGAACTATAATACTGATGTGGTTAAATTGAGTTTGACATTCACGGTCTAAAAAATATTAGCCTCATAAAATTAGCTTCAAAGAGCACTGAACTAAACCACTAAACCACATCTACACTGGTCACAAACTTGCCAAACTCGTCAAAACTGGCCAAAAAAACCCCTTCACATCATCACTAAAGTGGATGATAATGGAGGTGAAATAACACTCTTTTGTCCCCACCTTCATCTTGATCAGCACACTTCCTTTTGACCCTGCTCCATCTGGCAATTACAGTTAATGCACAGAGCCAGTGAAGTGCATTCCACTGACAATACAACGGGCTTAGGTAATGTAATGCTGCTGTTACAGGTAGAAGCCCATATGCCTTTTAAAGTGATCAATAAGAATTAAAGTGTCATTGATTTCCTGGAACCTTTACTTTGGAGTCATTGTAGGTACTGGCAGCTCAGTGATTATAGAGAAAGAAATCTAAAGCTTTGGTCTCAGTGTGCAACGACCTCTATGCACAAAAGAGATTCGTCACACTGTCACTATGAAAGGTCTACGACATCAACATATCAGGAGACCAGTTGACTTTAAAAAGTCGAAAACAACAGAATGATTGGAACAAAGATGATTAAAAAGAAAGAGAAATTGAGAGAGAAATAGAAGTATGAACCAGAGGAGGCTGAAGTACTTGAATTGGACAAATACCAGTGACTGTGAGAGCAGCAGGCCAAGGTAATGAAAGAACTTAGAGCGTGACTGACGGTGGATGAAATGGTGATCGACTAACAGGAAATGCCGGGCAAAAAAGGTAATATAATTTTTCCGTATAACAGAGTTGACAATGAAGAGATCTCTAAACTCTTACATCAGCAGCAAAGTGCTGGGAGTTTTAAACAGAAAGTACAACAGTTGGAATGTGAAAACTTTTAAATTTATTGATCATCATATGGATGAATTCCAATAAGATATTCACCTGAGAATTTCTACGCAGATGATCAGTTTCACATGCATGTTAAAGTTCCACTCTAGACATGCTTTAAATATGTTAAAAATATACTCTGTTATGATTAATATGTTATATAACAGGGTTTGGGGGCTGGCATATACTCTTTCACACTCACCAACCTTCACTGATTTCACTGACTTCACTGACTTCCTGTTTCTTGTTAGCTATTAGCTATGTTAGCTATTAGCTCCATTAGCTAAACACACTGCACTGTGCGAATAAGCAGATAAACAGGCTTTCAGGCTTAGAAGCCTGTGTTTCTAAGAAAATGAAGAATGGATTCCACAGAAAGTGCAGCTGGTTATCTGCTCTATAGTGCTACCATGGATATATTATAAGAACTTATATCTTATATCTATAACTTACATCCATGAGTGGTACCTGGGGGCACCAGAGCCTGAACTCAGTGCCACAAGTGCAGGCCATGATAGTTCTAAACAGGCTAAACAGCTGGAGACAGCTGGAGACTCTGTGGCTGTGCTGGACATAGACAGCGATTGGCTATTTGAGATGTTCCAAATCTGGCTTCCCAGGGTATTTTTGAATCTCAGATTTTAGTTGAATGCACAAGAATTTCTCCTTCAGTAGAGGGATGTGAAAACAGCTCTCTAGTGACGCATTTTGCACATATTGCACATATCTGTTTTGTATACATTTAATACAATTACATTTTAAGTGGAGGGGAATTTTAAGACTGATTATGTCAATTATTCACTTTAAGAGCAAACTTTCTAAACAAAGACTCAAAGAAGAAATCAAAGAATACTTTAGTCAATTTAAGAAACCACATGACCACCAAGTGTCATGGCTCTGTCTGAGACCTTGCCCAGCTCTTTGAAACGTGTGTATTTTAAATTGAATGCATATTAATTGGCTTGGATTGGCTCCATCAGAATCTCTGTGGCCCTAGTGAGGAATAAACACATATAGAAAATGGATGGATGGATGACTTAAAGGAGACCACAAAAGCATTGCGTGTGGCTCCGTATGTGGATAAATGCTGTAATTATAAGATAGTCGAAAGCATGACAAAACTATATGGGAAAAAAAGAAAAATGTAATTGTTAGCTGTATGTATAGAGGACCAGGATCCAAAATTTTAATATTTAAGGATAATATGAAAAGAATGGTTGCTAAAACAAATCAGAAAGTTATATTCATATGCACAGGAATTAATTTAAAGAAAATGGAATTTACAGACACATGAGTTGCTGAAGGAAAATTTTGTGGGTTGATGTTGGAGAACTCCTGTATATACATCTTAAAATTAACAGGTTTTATTCATCTTAACTGAGATCAAGGGACCACTTCTTTAGTGCACTACTCTAAAACATATAATAACCTACTCTAAACTTGATTACATGATATCCATTAAAGTACGAAAACATTGTTGAATCTCTGAAATCAATCATTACTGACAAAATGAGAAAATCATGGATAAGAACAAAAAAAGATGAGGCCCATTGTTTCATAGTCATGAGATCATGCAAGGCACTGATTGATCCAATCTAGTGTGGTTCAAACCCAAATGAATAACTTGAAGTCTTGAAGAATGTCTTGATATTGTGTGATCTCACAATCTTGTGACTCCAACTATCCTATAAGTTATAACTAGTGTGAATTAACTTAATGTGTTTGCACCAATATGTAGTGTGTAATGTGTGTTTCTTTTGTTATTCTCTGTTTATTGTTTTAAATACATACAGAACAGGCAAACAGAAAGTGTGCCTATCTGCCAATTCCTCTCATTTCCCTATACTTCTCTCATGAGGCCAACTCTGTGTAGCTTGCTGTGGTAGCGATGCACCATTTTGAGTTGTAACTTCATTGATATACATATTTAGAGATTGTATAGGTCAATACTCCAAACTCCATCCCACTCTTCTTTAGTAATATCACATCCTAACTCTGTCCTCTGTAACGTTTAATGATGTGAGTTCTTTATAGATTCCAAGTTCCAGACAGAATGAGTGATACTAAGTGACATGACAGAACAATTACATTGGGCCCAAATAAAACAGTTTCCAGAAAATCTCTTCATTTTGTCTTGTATATGATTGGTTTCCTTGTGGGCAAACACTTTCTGCTTTTTATTAATGGATCAATCTCTCATTGCAGCCATGCATAATATAACCACCGATACCACCACCTTCTGATGAAACTACACTTTACATCTAGTTAATTTGTCCCAAACCTGGTGATGGAAACATGCCTAATTAACATGTTAAGTTTTGTGAAATATTAAAATGGTCTTTAAATCGTACTTGACAAGTTATTGCAAGTTATACTCTCTTCATTTTTGGTTCTTGGATTGGTTGGTTGGTTGTTTTTGGTTGTTTCTGGTTGGTTGTTTGGTTGTTGGTTGGTTGGTTGGTTGGTTGTTTGGTTGTTGGTTGGTTGGTTGGTTGGTTGGTTGGTTGGTTGTTGGATTGTTTTTTGGATTGGATGCTTTTGGTTGGTTGTTTGGTTGTTGGTTGGTTATTTGATTGGTTGGCCCTGGTAACAGCTATTCATAAATTTTGGGCATATTTGTTTTTTTAAAGTACCTTTCTTGAGCGACTTGCATTCTGTTGGTCCAATGCACTTTGTTAGTGATAGTAGGGGGAAATGTGATATTTAAGTTTAAAGTATTTAAACACCAAGGAAATAATTTAATTATGTTTAACATATTTTGTTTAATATTTTAAAACAGGCTGTGAATAAGCAGCATTTTACTTCTTGGTATAAAGTAAATAATGAATTTAATAGTTACGATTTTTTAAGTTGAGTGCAAAATGAAGTAGTAATCTAATTTGTTGATATCTGAACTGATCAAGACTGAAAATTCCATTTTAATATGTTTAATTAATTTGTCATTGAAGTAATTTATTTAATTGGGTCCAATAAATCTCTTATTGATAAACCAGATAAATGTATGTATCATTTTGAGCCAAGTAAACACATTATTGAACATGCTTTAATATCTATATTGAGAATATATAAAGGTTTTTCAGTTATATCAGCTTTTGGAATTCAATTTTGAACATGAACCTTTGAAGCTGGAGCAGTAAGGTTTGTCTCATGTTGAACTCCTTTTCACACTCAGACTCAAGCCTTGAATTCAAAATGAGCTAAACTGAAGGGAACATAATGAACCGTAGTTAAGATGAATCTTTATGAGGCATCATCAGCATCTTATTCTGCAATCAGCAGTGCTGCAGTGATTAAGTGATTTCCATAAAATGGTCAAAAAACCCCTCTGGTTTCATCTACACCAACTAAAAAAAGAACATTTTAAATGAATTTATGAGTGCTCTCAGAATTTAGATGTTTTCTTGTGTATATTCATGCCTTGATTTTCTACTATAGCCGAGAAAAAGGAGGTTTAACCCCAGTGGTCTGCTGGTCCAGCATCACATCCTGTCTGACTGAACTGGGTGTAAACTTTCATTCGAGGCGGAGAAAGACCAGCGGACCTTCAGAGCTGGGAGGGACACTGGTGCCACTGGTTTGATTCCCAGTCAAGTTAATGAAGTTGGATTATTTTTGCCCGGACGGGGGGAAACATCTTCCTCTCTTCAAACCATAAAGAGTCGCGATTCACGGAAATATTGGGATATTTTGCCTGTGATGTTCTGGAAAAATTAAAAAAAATCGCTCGAGGGGGGAAAACTTTTATTGGACGATGTTTTCGGCGCTTTTGGGAGGTTTTCCAAGTATGAAGTATAAGTCGTTTTAATTCCTATATAGGCCAGCTCTTCTTAGTCTACTGCCTCCAATATTTATAGCGAAGCTGGTAATTAACATAATCTTGCATTCCTGTTAATTTCGTCGAGATGAAGGACAACACGGACTCTGGATTGCCACCCAAACGCATATTTTTTGGCAGTTTATGAATGCAGCTGTAATCACCCAGGGGAGCCTCAAGTACATAAATGGGTCCATCATGAGAAAGAGACAATCAAGCTCCTTTATGCGTCAAGATCAGCTGCAGTTTCTGCACATTGTCTGTTATGAATAGACCGATCTCCAATTGAGCCTCTTCATTTTGGAGATTTTTCGATTTTCGTTTAAAGCTATTGAAATTAGGATGCCACGCTTTTTTTCTCTCTCTCTCTTAGCTCTGGTGGCTCGGTTGGCTTTTCTTGGTTGACAGATGAAATTGACACTCGGGTTGCCTCTTATCACGCGAAGCATTTCAATCCACCGCTAATTGCAGATATAGTCCCATCCCTTCTTTTCACCGCGTTTGATTGCATGGGAATATAGCCCCCTATTGCGCACAAGAGGAACGATCGATCCTATATAGTTTTTCTTCGTCTAATTGCATCAAAATTTCCTTTGTTTGCCAGGGTTTAAATGCAGGAGAAACTGTTATTCGTTGTTTTGGACCGGATATAATGTGGGTTGGGGCAGAGATGCGTAATGCGCAGAGCAAGTTCCATCTTCTCTCCAAATAGGCAGCGTTCAAGACCCGAAAATGGTGAGTCACAAACATCTGGGCGAGTTTGGTGTGCAACCTTTCGGTTTCTTTGTTTCTATCCGTGTGAGAGGGTCGCTTGATTCCCCTCCTTGCTCTCTTCTTCAACTTTTTTACCTGAGACGAAAAAAAAAACATCCGCGTGGACGATTTGGCAAAGCTGCTACAGGTTTAAATCCGGACTGTAACTGAATCCGTTTATGAGCTGGAATGAAATGGGGAATAAAGACACTGAAGAGAGTTCACGATATGATGCATTTTAGAATGAAATAAATCTTTATGGTGACATTTTCAAATGAAGATTCTCATTAGAATTACGGTGGCATGTCCCTTTAAATTGCAGCAGTCTAAATATAAAGATTATATGTGGGGAAAAAATAGCCAAAGCCTTTCTATAAATGGTGGCCTGTCAGATCCTTTAACGTGAGATTTGGTTGTTTTGCTTTCTGTCTTTTGTTTCAAATGATGAAACTCATTTCCCCATTTTTCCCTTCGTGCATTAAACCGACTTTGGTGAACCAGTCTAAGTCGGAGGTGAAGAAGGAGTCGGCTGAGTCCAGCCCGGCGGAGGCCGCCTGCCTCTGCTCTCCGCCGGCGGCCAAAAACCAGTGCGCCAGCTGCGGCATGGAGATCCACGACAGATACCTGCTGAAGGTCAGAATCAACGCTGCAACTCAAAAAAAGAGGATTAAAATCATCCAGATCTGAAGCTCTGCGTTTTAAATGACAAACCTTTTCACA
This sequence comes from Lepturacanthus savala, assembly GCA_030544235.1. Lineage (NCBI taxonomy): Eukaryota > Metazoa > Chordata > Actinopteri > Scombriformes > Trichiuridae > Lepturacanthus > Lepturacanthus savala. Next base: position 5,552,568 of record CM060473.1, on the reverse strand, counting down.
TCGACGAGTGCATTCTTTCTTCTTTTTCTTAAAAAAATGGGATTCTCTCCTTTGCACGAAGGAAGATCACCATCTAAATTATTCTGATTTAATTTCATAATCTAGATTTTCATCAATGTGTATATCAATGCATTGATGACGTGCATTATCCTGTAATAAACTGTGGATTTGTTTGTCCGCAGGTCAACAACCTGAACTGGCACCTGGGCTGTTTGGAGTGTTCCGTCTGCAGAGCGTCTCTGCGCCAACAGAGCAGCTGCTACGTGAAAAACAAAGAAATCTTCTGCAAGTTGGATTATTTCAGGTAAGATTGCGTGTGGTGATTTTAATCCTTCTTTCTAAATGCGTTTTGGCATTTTTTTTAATTGTTGGATAATTCCATTCATTGATCTGTTTTTAATAAGAAGGCTGTTCCGTATCTGCATTGAATAAATAGGCTGCAGAACAGATGGAATCACTTTAATATAAATGTGTTTATTTATCTGAATAAATAATTATTGGGCATCTTTTGAGTGAGGCTCGGTTTAAATTAGTCGACTATTGAAATTAAATTAAATACATTAGAAATTAAATTGAAATCAAATGTGTAGGCCGTTTGAAACAAAGGTATTATTCAACGTTTATTTTATTTTAATTATTGTCTCTTTTATTTCGTCTCAACATGTCTGTTATTATGTGAAAATACACAATAGTAAATATCCTGTGCTCGCTGTGATTAATCCTTATAGTTTCAATGTCAGTTTATTTAACTGAAGATGTTTTAATGTGTTTGAAGATGTGAAAATACAAAAAAGATGAACGAATATCCGAATAAATGGAGAAAAAAAGACAGACGAAAAGTCCGAGCCTGTACAGTATAGTAGGTTATTTAAATATGATGTATATTTATTCTCTTTGCAACGAAGTAAATCTGGTTCTGAAAATTCACATAATATTTAATTTTTTTTTCTCCTATTACATTGGACAATACTCAACGCTCCTATGAAGTAATGTTTTTGCCGAAATATCGAAGCGGAAACTGCCCTTAAAAAAGCTTTTAGTAGTTTAGAAATGCCAAAATCAAAAGGCAGACAGATGAAATCTGAATATAAATAATATTCAATGTTTTTTGAAGAAACACAAACTTGTGATGCTTTTCTACCTTGTTGAAATAGAAAAAACAACTGAAAATCGCATTGAAGTATTTTACTTAATATTTTATGCTTTATCTTTAATTATGGCTCAATAGTTTCAATTAAAAATGATTACTGAAAAATGATTCTCTTCTGGTCATAAATTGTTAGACATAATTTTGTTTGGTTTTCTCTGTGTTTTTACAGCTAATTAATTGTTGCCATGAAAGGTCAGATTTTGGCCTCAACTAGAACAGGCTTCCCAATTTAAAGGAATCATTATTTTCTGAGTAAGAATTCTGCTCTGTAGGGCAGTAATAGATTTTTGGTCTTTTTTTTTTAGCACCAAACCACCAGAAAAACTGAATTTAGCTGCATCAGCTCCACAAACACAGACGTTCAGGGAACAAGGCCCAGACCATCAGGGGCCACACAAGTGACTGGTTTTCTGCATGTTCATGGGTTTTAATAGTTTGAGTAATTGCAAAGTTGCGAAACATCCTTCTTTATCATCCATCATTTTATAATAGCTCCAGTTTTGTGGCCTGGAAACTGAGCTCACCTCAAAGGTCCGTTCAGCTGTCTGAGCTTCCTCTTGTATCATAAAATCCTCCTCTGCGATTTTCCCATGATTAAAATGTAGACATTTCATTATTAGAATTTGCATGTACAGCTCTGGAAAAAAAAATAAGAGACCACTGCAAACGTTTTTTCAGATTTTACTACTTATACGTATGTGTTTGGGCAAAAGGAACGTTTTTGCTTGAATCTATAAACTACTGACAACATTTCCCCCAAATTCCCCCAAAAAATATTATTGTTTAGAGCATTTATTTGCAGGAAATGACAAATGGTCAAAATAATAATAAAGATGCAATGTTTTCAGACATCAAACAATGCAAAGAAACAAGATCAAATTCATTTTAAAACAACATAATACTAATGTTTACACTTAAGAAGAGTTCAGAAATCAATATTTGGTCCACTCCTGGTTCCTCTTTAAGCAGAATGAGGTGTGCATGTGTTGGAATTCAACAGAAACTGGAATGGAATGGCTGGAAAACATGTAGAGATGCTGATTTCAGAAAGAAATGCAGTGGTCTCTTATTTTTTTCCAGAGCTGTACATGCAAATCTCTACTTATATCGAGGGTCTAAGTAGAGAGGATGTTGTATACCTTAAACATTGTAAAGGCCTTTAACGCAAATGTGTAATGTGTGGTTTTGAGGTCTATTCAAGTACAAATATGTACAGACAGATAACGTATCAAATATAAGTTTTGTGTTCATGAGAAAGAAAAAATCACAGATCTCTAATAATGCACCAGATTGCTGATTGAGGTTGAATGTTAAAGTCAAGTCAAGAATCAACAGTAAATAAGAAAGAAATAACTCTTGATTTCATTGTTTAAGAGCTCAGAAATAAAAGATCTTTTAACATCTACAGTTTCATAACAACTGCACATCTGTTGAGGAAGATGGAAAAGCCTCAGAAGGAGAAAAGCTCCAGGAAATCAACTAAATGTTAGAATGATGACGTGACGAGTATTGAAAGTCATAGTTCTGTTCCTGCTCACAACTTATTTTACATTTTCTTTCACGTGCACAACTAAAAACGATTAATTCGGACTCCAACAGAAATGTTACTTTTGCCCAAACACATACCTGTAAGTAGTAAAATCAGAACAACTGATAATTTTGCAGCGGTCTCTTACTATCTATCTATCTCGTAGTGCAAATCCAGAAACCTTGGAGCCAGGTCTATCCCAGTCACTAGTTTGGTGGAAGTTGCACAGAACAAGCGAGTTTATACCAATATGGGCTCAGTTGTAACTTTTTGCTTTAGGCCCCTAAACACTAATAAAAGAAAAATGAACTGCGATACCTTCTATCTAAATCTGGCCTTTTTTCCTTCTTCCTCACAGTAGGTTTGGCACTAAGTGCGCCCAGTGCGGCCGTCAGGTGTACGCCAGCGACTGGGTGCGTCGGGCCCGGGGCAGCGTGTATCACCTGGCCTGTTTCGCCTGTTTCTCCTGTAAGAGGCAGCTGTCCACCGGGGAGGAGTTCGGCCTGGTGGAGGGCAGGGTGCTCTGCCGCAGCCACTACGACATCATGCTGGACAACCTCCGCAGGGCGGCGGAAAACGGTAACGCTCATTATCACGTGTGAGCCAACAACAAACAGCTGCAGGAGCCCCAGAAGTCCCAGAAGCAACTGGAACAAAACATTCTAAACTCTCATTCACTGAGGTTGAATGTTTTCACACAGTTGGAGTAAATTAGTCTCAATTAACTTAATTCATTCAGGTGTTTCCAATTGAAATGATTCAATTAAGTTGGTTTAACTATTTTCTTCATTCAGGGCGGTGTATGGTTATTTTTATACGCAACAAAATCACATACATGAATATTCTGTATGTGCTCACTCATTTTGATTAAAATCCAAAGCCTCAATTTTACTGCTGCATCATTACTATGAATGCATAGATAAATTATTATTGATGAAGGCATAGTAAAATGATTATTATTATTAGTTTGTAATAACGGATGTGGATGTCCACAACATGTGAGTGGTTTAGTAGGTTAATCGACTTGAAAAAGAAGGACAATGTAATTAAATAAGATGATAAGTAAATAGGCTTCATCTACTAATATAGTATAATATACTTGGTAAAGAAACCCCCGGTTTATCATGTTATAGCTCAAGGAATTAGCACACATGACAGAGTAAAAATCTGCGTTAGAAATTTCCTCAGTTTGGGTGAATGTATCACTAATACAGCACTAGAAAGTACAGGTCGAGAAGGGTTTGACCCAGTTATAATGTTATGTTGTATTATTTTCATTTTATTTTTTTTGTTTTATTTACCCAATTAAAGCTTTTTATAAACTAAAGCTTCTTATAAATAAAAATCAATGTTTGTTATTTGATTCTACATAAATTAAATATCTTTTTTAATGTAATATGTATATCATTTGTACAAAAAAACTATTTATCTATGACCTTTCTTAGCTAAATAGTATTATGTGTGCCCAGTCCCATGTTGTAATGGTGTTATATCCACTCAGACTGGGTCAGAACCAAGTAGGTCTGCACATGGAATTTGCTTTGTTGTGGTGGTGCATAACAAAAAAATAGACACAAAATTAAAAATAAAGATTAAACTAAGCAAATAAAATGACAAAAAGATGTGTAAACACATATTCTAAGAGAGAAGAGCTGCTGCAGGTTTAAATTTAAAATATTAAACAAAAGAGAATAAGATTAAATGTAGAAAATAGTGACCAGAAAAACAAAGTATACACAATTTAATTTAATTAAGTAATAACGATAGTAATAATACAAATGCAAGATGTTAATGTAACATGCCATGTTACATTAAAGATCCCAGAAGTGCAAATGTGAGATTACGGGGTGTTTCTTTAATATAAAATGCAACGTAAACTGCACTGGTTCACGAATCCATTCTGTTGTACTTGTAGGCCATAATGGTATAAATACTTTGGACTGTGCGGTCGTTGGATAAAAAACATTTTAATCATGTTATACGAGTTGTTTGGACAAATCTTCAGCTTTATAACACAGACTTCGTGAGCTGTAACAAGATGAAACTGTTGTGTGTAACTTCATAATATAACGAGGAGAAAGAAACCCAGCTCTGATTTGTCTTCAGGCACCAGGTTGACTCTGGAAGGAGCGCTGCCCTCGGATCAGGACTGCCAACCCAAACCAGCCAAGAGGGCGCGGACATCGTTCACCGCAGAGCAGCTGCAGGTACAGTCTCTTCTCGTGTGTGTGTGTGTGTGTAAGTGTGTATAGTTACAGTCTAAACCCCCTGGATCTCACATTCATAACTGAAGGCAGCCTGTCCTCGTAGGTGATGCAGACACAGTTCGCTCAGGACAACAACCCTGATGCCCAGACTCTGCAGAAACTGGCAGAAATGACAGGACTGAGCAGGCGAGTCATTCAGGTAGGAAACAAGGACTCTTAAAACAGTCAAATTAAAAATTAGGTTCACGTTTGAAACACAAATGGAGATGATGGAAATGATCGTGGTTCACATGTAGTTTGGGATGAGGGGTCGTAAATTTAAGTTATATTATTTTAAAACGACAGAAGCCCACAATAAAAAAAGAAGGAACAACTTATGATTTATGTGATTTCTGATGTGAATTTAAAATTTAAGGCGAATAACCACCTTAAACAAATCTCATTTAGATTAACCTATTTAAACCCAGGTTCCAGATTTCATGCATATAATTATATCATTTGTGTCACTAACAATCATGTTGTATATAATTTTTTTACATTTTGTAGTTTTTTCATTGCAGAAAATAACATTTTAATGGCTAATCTAGTTGTTGTTTGCACAAATATGCCCATAAAGAAAAACCTACTTATCCCATCTACAGAATTCTTTTGGGGGGATTATTCTAGAGACTTGAATGATTAAATAGATTTATACATGTCAGGGTTGGAAATTATTGTAATGGTAATAAAATGACATTTTTCTAAGAAGGTTTGTTCATGTTCTCGAAAGGTAGGAGCAGGAAATTGATGAAATATGACAGGAAGTGGTCGGAAACTCAATTTCTTTTACTTAAAACCTTTTGTCTAAACTGTCTACTGTCATGTCCTTAGAAAAGACAAAAATATGGATAGAAAGAAAAATAGAAAAAAGACATTTTCTTTCTTTCTTATGCAATTAATCATCTTGTGACCCCTCACATTCAGGGAGCAGTGGACTCTTTTTATTTTAAATTTTGAGATACATTCTCTGCATTTGAATCCCATTGATTTGATGAGTAAAATCCACTCACACACAAATAAATTGTCTCTCTAATGTAGATACAAACAAACAATATGATCAGGTCAGTTGAGAGGAACATCAACTCAACCCAGGTCCTGTTTATAATATTGTAGAATATGTTCTCAGCATGTGCCACGTTTCACAGGTTTGGTTTCAGAACTGCCGCGCACGACACAAAAAGCAGCCGCCTCTGAACAGCTTCTCTCAGAGCGCCCCGCTGTCCCGGATGCCGCCGTCGCTACCGGATGACATCTACTCCCCGTTCAGCAGCCCCGACCGACCACATCTACTGGCCCTGCACGGATACCTGGAGAGTGAGTCTTTATGTCGGTGCCACCTTGTTTTGTCTGGACAGTGAGACAATTATTACACATTTAAATTCGATTTTTGAAAAAAAAAGAAAAAAAAAGCTTCCTTTCTATTTCCCACCATTTCAACCACGTGCATCTTCATAATCAACTCAAGTGTTTGTGGGGATTTAAGATTCAAAGGTTTTATACAAGTAGAGTACTTGGAGCCTGAAAAAGAAATGAAGAACACAGTCTATATTTAAAGATAAAACATAATAAATATGTGCAATATGAGGTTTAAAATGAAGTGTATATTGGCCTGATGGGCCATGCAGTTTTTTTATAACATGAACATGTAAAATATACATTTGTCACAGTTTTAAGGCAATCTATACAATCTAAACAAAACAACGCTCAAGTGCAAATATGTGCAAATATGTGTCTAATGATTAATCTCTTAATAATTTTCTCAATTAACTGTTTAGTCTTTTGGTCTATAAAATGTCATAAACAGGTGAATATTCAGTAAATCTATCATATGAGACTAAATAAAACAAATATTCACACATGAAGAAGATGAAAGGGGAAGATTTGGATGTTTTTTTTTCTTGAAAAATGATTCAAAATGATGAATCGTTTATCTCAATTATTTATCATTTATTTAATAGTTGGCATCTAATTGAAAAAAACAACAACTGGCCTTTGCAGTTCTAGTGAACAGGATTCAAGTCAAGTCAGTTTTATTTGTGTGGCCTAATGTTGCAAACCAGAAATTTGCTTTAGGGGGCTTTACAATCTGCAGCGAAATGACATCATCTGTCCTCAGGATTAGAGATTTTCTGCATCTTAACTTGTTGTTTAGATGCTTTAGGAGTCTTCATCCCTCTTCTTAAACATGCTGTGGTTCCACAGACTCATGTTGTGTTTCTTGTTTTCTTGGTGCAGGTCATCCGTTCTCAGTTCTTGCCGCCCCGGGCCATTTGAGCCATCCGTCCATCTCTCTACCGCAGCTTCCTATCAGCCGCTGACCTCCTGCGTCATGAATCTCCACCGCCACCACTCTGATATCGTGAAAATGAAAAATCCTTTGGGGCACACTGTCAGTAATCTGCTCTGTTTGGGAGTCTAATCCTCGGGCGGCTGGACCTCGACGATCTGTTTTCAATCAGCCGGATTCTTCGATGTGAAAGTGCTGAGCTAAACTTGTCTGTTAAAGACAGCAGACCGTGGAGAAACGCTCCGCCTCCATGCCAACATGGGAACATTTTTTTTTGTTTTGTTTTTTTTGCGATGCAGAGAAGAAGACCACTTTTATTTTTCCTTATTTTTAATGGAACACAAAACATTGCATCAGGTCAGGAGTTTTTCCTTTTGTTTACCCACTCATACAAGGTATTTTAATTGCTGCAATATGAGCTTTCAAAAAAAAAAAGAAGAAGAAAAAAACAAGGAATGTTGTAGCAGTATTACAGTGAAACCTCAGCATTTTTTGTATTGGTGATGAGCACATTTGCAGCTTTACTGTTGTTTGTTGTTGTGTTGTTGTCAGATAATGGAAACTCTTATTTATTCAGAACAAAACTTCACAAAAAGCACTTTGAAATGTGTCTTGAAATGGAACAATTCAGTGATTGTACATTGTAAATACTGCTACGGTTTAATAAAATGTGTCAGATCTGTAATGAAAATGAATCTTTCATCAGGTTGATTTATTCCAGCAGAGAGAGAAGGAAGCAGGCAGAGAGTGTGTGTGAGTGTGTGAATGTTCGTGTGTGAAAATATCAGGACAAACGCACATTTTTCTGAGACAGAGAAATGTGAGAGCCTGTTACATCAGAGTACTATTTTAACACCCACAGCTACTACATCTAAATATGTCCTGTCAGAGGCCAAGTACCTGCTGTAACCTGCTATTGAGAGCAATAATCTGCAATAATCTGCATGTCACCTCCAATTCACATGTACTTGAGAGGAAATGTGATCAATCCCGCTGTGGCAACGATTCTAGAAGTCTTCACTCAAATTGTGACTATTGATCGGGCAGTTTGTTGACTTCCGCAGGGCCTTTTAACACAGATTATCTACAGATGTTACATTGATTGATGGCACTTAAACTGATGGGAAGAATGAATGAGAGGCTTTGAGTTAAAGGATATCGTTATAGATGGATTTTCTAAACGGGATCAATGTGTCTTTCAAAACCCTGTTAAATTTGGGTTTTAAATTTGTACTGACACTCAGAGAGAGATGATAGTGCTTGCAATCTAAATTAAAAAAACAGAAAAATTTTGTTTTGTCAAGATCCATCACATCCCATTATTAAAAAAAACAATTTATAGTTAAAAAAACACCATCAATTGTTTGTAGTTCATGTCAAATATATCTTCTACTGCAATTTATCATTACTTCTGGCATATTCGCGTATTCTGATATACAGTAAGTGCACTAAGATAAATATCAGCTGAACTAACACAAATCATAACCTGCAGAACATGGTTTGCATGATTTAACACATGTTCTTGCTGTAGCTAATTCCCTTATGCATTAGAGGGAAATTATATCATAGGCTACCAGAAAAAGCTGCTCTTGATTTGAAAATTGTACCCGAAGGCTGATCTCAGGCTAGTGCTAATAGAAAAAGTTAATTCTACAAACAATGAAGTTCAGCTCAGCTCAGATAACTGCAGCTGCTGGCTGTAGTTTGTTATTGGTTGCTGGTTATATATTCTGTCTAATGTTTTAGTTTTGAATAGTTTTCCTCATTGAATTAAAAACCTGTAAAGCACAACTATCTTATTTGAACAAAAATGAAGAAAATGATCACATCCGCCTTAATACAGTTTCAGGTGACAGTTGATTTGCTTGTGGAGGAGCAGGAACGTCAGAAACACAACAGTCTGAGTGATCTACAGCAGATTAAAAAAAAAACACACACACACACAAAGGTTCCCTTATACTGCACCAAGATGGCCAAACATTGACTGGGCCAGGTGTGTACGAGGATCTTTTTTGGATTTCTCATGTGTGGGAGTGTACTGTGCGTGTTTGTGAGGAACAAAGGTAGCAGAGGATCACTTGTAATATACCAGATGACAAACTTAAAACATAAGGCCGACATTTCCTAAACCTATCCTTTACATTCAACTTTCTTCTAATCAGTCATGTTCAATCAGATCAACCCGGGAGGAAACAAGCAAAAACGATGCTCCTCCTTGTGAAATCTTAGAACAAAAGCTGCCTTCGTGTTAAGCAGAGAGATGATTATCAGGCTGACACAGTTTGGGCCACCTGCCAGTACTACACTGTAAAAAAAAAAAAAAATCACATTTCTTCCCCCTTTAAAGTCCCTCTCAGAAACGAACGCTAAAGGCAGCATTTAGACATGTCTCTCCCCATGCACAAGCATCCCTGAGCATTTAAGCCGCCCCGTTTTGTCATCATGTCATGCGTCCGCCTCGGTGATTGGCAGCCTCAAGTGGTTGCAGATGAAAGCGGCCCCCCATGCTAATGAATAGGCCCCTGATTGCAGAGCTGCTCGCTCGCTGAATTACAGCGTCGCCCGCCTAATGAGCAGATACACTGCAGTGCCCCTCGTCTCTGCGTATTCACATTTCTCTCCTTCAATGCTGATGAGCTCTCCCCCTGCACAACAGTCAACAAAACCTCTGTGGAAGATTGCGACGTGAGCCATCTTCATCATCACCCTCCTCCTCCACCTCCTCCTCAAGTTTATTTCAGATGATGCCATATGCTAGCAGGGTCTGCTAATTTTTTTTTTTTTTTCTGTGAAAGTTTTTTTTTCTTGCTTTCCACTTTAGAACATTATCTGATTGGAGTAATGATGCCATGCAAAGAGTCTGAATGGCTGATGAGCATGATAATGGCTCAGTTAAATGCTCACATAGAAGAACATGTTTAAAAAATGCTATAAATATATATCATGAGATAAAATATATTTTACTCTACCAATATACTGGCCATGTAGAGGAAGGTTTAAAGACATTTAATTATAGTCTTCAGCAAACCTGAGTTCAGTTACCATAGCTATGCAGATGATACACAACTTGACAATTCTCTTTCTCCTGAATAGATTCATTGTTCAATATGACCTCAATCTTCTATCAAACAAGGCACCATGCAGAAAAGATTAGAATCCTTGTGTTTATAATTGGATGAATAAAGTATATCTATTCTATTTTTCTCTATCCTCCACATATACCACACTTCACAATATATTTCTGACATCTATATTTGTCATACTCAACTTTTCCTGTTCAAATGTATTGTTTCCATCCCATGCACAGTTCATCTATTGCTGTCTGGATCCCTCTTCTGTTGCTTTTCCTGAAGTTTCTTCCATGTTTTCCCTGTTAAAGGTTTTTTTTAGGGAGTTTTACCTTGTAGGATGTGAGGGTCTAAGGACAGGGGATGTTGTGTTGTACAAACTGTAAAGCCCAGTGGGGCTAATTTGTGATTTGTAATTTTGGGCAATAAAAATAAAATTGACTTGTCTTGAAATGAATTGACTATTCTATTGTTGCTGAGGCTAAGCAGTAGGTCTGTGGCCCAAGGATTACTCACCAAATTAGTAAATTTAAGTCTAAGTTTATATATATATATATATATATATATATATATATATATATAGAACCTTCAAAGCAAATAGGACTCGTACCAAAGTGCCTCACAAAGACAATTACAAATGCACACACATACAAGCATAGAAATGTGGTATATATACAGTTTAAACTACAAATAATCATATAATGTAAGTATAAGTTAAACACAATTTAATACCAGAGAGTAAAAGTAGTTCCTAGTTGCTCCAGCAGCCTGAAAAAGGCCTGTCTCTGGGCCAGGGTTCAGCCAGCGGGTTATAGTAGGAGGAGCTGAGTGGTCTATTGTTACTGTAAAAGGCCCAATCCTGCTCCTGGAGAGCTACTACCCTGCACGTTTAAGGAATCTCCCACTCAAACACACCTGATTTTAATCATTAACTTGTTATCAAGTCATTAACGAGCTTCGGGTGCTCGATAATGAGTTGGTCAGGTCTGTTTGAGTCAGTGTAAAAAAGCAAGGATGTGGATGTGTTCTTGTTTTTAGGATCCTGTTGAAAATGAGAAATGTTAGTTCGTCCAGTCTGGATGATTTTAGTAGACAGATCATTTATCTAGATCAGGAGGTGATAGGAAATGCTTAATTCATTCTTTGCTAAACTTCTTAACAGAAATGCAAGTCTGCAATTAGCCTTAATAAAACCAAAATTACAAGAACAAAAGTGTTAAAAGTTCCATATTGTGTAGACTCGCCCTGGGTTTCATTTGAAGTTGTGATATCTCTGATATATAGACAGTATACATTACAATATATATAATATAATTTTATATCTCCTCTCTCAAGCTTCTCTCTGGAGCTCTAGAAAGACCAGCTTGTTCTGTGTCCGTCTCATTTAATGATAATTGATCCCCTCTTTAGATTGGCTAATTTTAATGGCTCTGATTAGGGGAGGGGTGGTGCTGACTGTACAGTGACATAGTGACATCACAACTTTACAGAAGTCTTGAGAACCTTTTTTAAGGGAAAGTTTCTGAATACAGGCTGCAGACATTTATCTGTGGATCAAGCATTTTTGACAAGTAGACCTTATAATCAAACACCAATTCAAATCTCTCTAAGATAAAGGACCTTTAAGAAATGAAACAAAGGGTGTGTTCTTCTGCTTTAATACGAACAGCAAACATTAGCATTCTCAGCTATCTATTCACTAGTAGTGTAGAAGTGTTCTGTGTTATAACTCTTAATTGAATTCTCTGCCATATATTTTAAAACGTTTGTTGACACAAGCAGGAAACTCAGTTCCTCTCCTCTCAGACTGAGAGTGGCGTAATTTGTTCTTCAGGACTATCAGGAGCTTCAGAGCAGAAGCTCCTCAACAAACAACAGTGTAATGGTTAAACACTGGGTGAACTTTTTTAGATACAACACATTTTCTTTAGGCAAACTGGACCACAAAGAATTTACTTTGTGGCTCTGGGTGTTTTTGTTTAAATGTGGATATTGCACAGACCTACCATTTATAAAAGCTGTACATGGCTGGATTCAGGATCAGGTTTCCAAACAAAGCCAAAACAAGGCTAAATTAATTTATTTGACTCTGGATGGGCCAGTACATGGTGTGCAATAGAAAGTATGAGAAACACATAAAGAAACTTTTTCATTTGTAAACCAGGACTCGTACAGTAGCACACCAGCACTCGAGGAGAGCTGATGAATATCAAGGAAATAGCTGAAACATATGATTCACTTCACCCAGGCTGTCGGCCAGCCTTGCACAATGCAAAAATAAACACGGGACTCCACAGCAGGTTCCCAGAATGTGTTTATTTTGAGGGGGGCGACTTTTTAAATATCACAGCACTTCAGTTTGATTTATAAGAAGCTGGAGCAGAATCTAAATCACTCCCCTGAGGCCTGTTGTTGGATGTGAGGAACAGATGGTGGCGCTACAGCACACTGGCAGACCTGCAACTAATGCAACCACAGTCAAGGAGGAGGAGGAAACCTTTTGAAATCAACTAGTTTTTCAGTGGTATTTATCTAATATTTAGCAAAAAAGGAAGAATCATAGAATGAAACTTCTTATTTGTAATTCAGGATAACTACAAAGAAATTCAGGAAAACAAAATGCCTACGTTTGACCTCTGCATTCAAACATTTTTGTTGTGAAATCAACACAATTAGCTACTGATGTCTGTTAAATTGTGATTATTTGGACACTGAAATGGATTAATAAGTCTACTCTCTGTTAAAATGGTGCATATGTGCCAATGTGGTTCAGGGTCTCAATTTTTGTTTTTATCCACATTATTCCCGTATTAAAAAGAGTTATGAAAATGTAATTAGCAAATATATTTTATCGAGGACACAGCAAGCCTTAACTTGTGTTAAATTTAATACATTTAAGTTTTGTATACAGTTTAAGATATATGCTTCAATGAATATTTTTGACACTTTCTACAGTAGGAAGCTAGTGTTCAACACACCAGAAACCATGACACACATTAACTTAAAATATATATATATATATAGTACTAGGGCTGAAGTCTGGGGAAATTTCAAACCTTAACTCATATTCCTGTTACTTTTATATACAGGATACAGTAGATACATTGAGATTCAAATGCATGTTATCAACGTGACCTGTTTCAATAATTATCTGGACAAATCAAAACAATAATAGAACAATAATAAATGAAACAGCATTACAGCATTTTTATGAATGGAGAATGTTCTATGCTTTACTCTAAAGCACTGACACACTGTGTGACTGATTATTAATGTCACCATCATTATATGAGTGGTCCAATGCATCCAGAGCATCTCATACTAAAACAAATTGCAAAGATAGATTTGTGTCTGCTGTTTTCTGTGGGTGCACGTTGTGTATAATCTCTTTTGTGGAGGAAATCTATTCTGCTCAAACAGATTGAAGGGTTGTAATTATACACGTGGTTTAAGTGCAGGGCTTTTTAAAAAAACAGCAATTTGTATACAAATAACTTATTTGGATGTTCATCAGCTAAACATGATGTTTTTTTCGCCTTACACTCCAATAAGCTGCAGCTCTATGACGGCAGATGTAGATAATCATCCAAACCATCCACGGTGATAAAAATCTCACATCAATCAACAATTTTAAATTTGAAGACAAACGTATAACTTAAAAGGCCCCGTGAAATGGAGGTAAGAGCATATTTTGTGGCTTATTTAAAAAAAAAAAAAGTAAATTATTTGAGGTTTGAATAGTTGCAAGAGGGATTTAAATCGAATCCTCACCTGCAAAAAATTGGGCAGAAGTGGCCGAACACAAACCATTTAGAAATGGCTCTTATAGTGTCACAACAGGAGTAGAAGCTAATAGTAACAGCCTCTTCAACCACGTATGTGAGATTTTGCTGCTACAGTTCTAAATATGCTAAATTGACCAAGAAAATTAAGACATTGAACTTGGACAACAAAAAAAAATGAAATAAATAAATTTAAAATCCACAATCACTCTCTATTTTCCACATGTGATCACAGTGTAATCACAGTGAATTGTCTATTTAAATAAAAAGTGTTGGCTCTGGAGTAAATGTGCATCCACAAGGTGGCGGTGAATCCATGCTGCATCTTTGTGAACATTTCAAATGGCTTCAACTGCATTCGTCTCTCTATAACAATAATACCTTGAAGATACAAATTTGAGGAAGCATATCATTTATATATTGCATTAATTAAAGAATTTATTTGTTCATCTATACAGATACAATCGATGTGGATCACAGTCAAAAAAATGTCCCCAAAAGGCTTATCCTCATCATGGTCCTGCAACCATATACCTAAAACATGCAGCCGTGGGAGGCCTAGAGGGCCTATTTAAATTCCCAGAAACAGTTTTTGGCCGAATCTCCTTAACCGTCGCTCCTAGAGGCCTCAAACTTGAACCAAAAAGTGCAGCCGGGGGCGGCCTAAAGGGGCCATTTTTATTCCCAGAAACAGTTTATTGGCCGTATCTCCTTAAAAAACAACAAGAGTTAATTAAAAAATTGTGACCCAATACCACAGTTAAGAAAGAAAGGAAGAATGTCATTTATCTTCAGATTCGTTGTTTCTGCCCAATGTAGAAGCCAAATAGGTTGGAACATCAATATCCACTTTACAAACTACACAAAAGAAACTTTCACTGTCTGCAGGAATGTGATGAACCACCTTCCTTCCCTGAAATTACATCTCCTTTACTTACTATTAAAGCCTTAATTTGATCATGCAGATCAGACAGTCAGTAGTTTACAGGTCAGTAATGGGAGTGGTTGGGAGGCATTTAAAGCTCTGAACTAGGTCAGTGTCACTATGTGATCTGATCTACCTTGGAAAACCAGAGGAATCAAGAATTATGTGTGGTTGTTTTACAGTACAGTAACAGGGGATCACCTAGAGAGAGGGCTGGGAGGGAGTTGACATAAACGTACAAAAAGGTGTGTCTGTGTGTGAATGTGAGTCAGTTCAGTCAGACTCACGCCCTGCTTTTCTCAGGGGTCTTCACTTTCTTTTCATTCTTTTTCCTCCATTGTTACAGCTTCCTCTCATTTCTCTCCATCCCGCCGGGCTGGTGCAGCCGGCTTCTCACATCACATATCGTGATTGTGTCCCCGCACTCAATGGGATCACCGTGGCGACGGCAGAGTCCCTGTTTGGAGCCGGCCACAACGATTCAGGTCCCAGGTTTCACCCAATCAGGTCAGAGGAAGACCTGAGGAGGTTGATGTCACTGTATGAAGATGTGAAGCCAAATATAGCTCTTACAATTGATTATTGCAGGAGAGGTGGGGATAATGCACAGCTGTTTTACAACATTTCTATATGGTGCTGCACATTTCAACAACAAGGTAATTCAAAGTGCTTTACATAAAACATAAAAAGCATCAAGATACAATTTAAAAAACAGTTGATAAAAGGGGGAACAATTGAAATGAATTCAAATTATATAAAAATTTAAAATCAAGAAAATTAAATTAAAAAACAGGAATCAAGCAAGATATAATTTAAAAACAGTTGATAAAAAGGGGAAAAAAATAAAATTAAAATTAAAAACAAAATCAATAATTAAGTTACAGTATAGTGGAAAATAATTAAGAAATGACATCAGTAACAGGCAGCAGAAAACAGAAATGTTTAGTAGTAATATGTTATTACCTCTCACATGTATACTTACTGTAGAAAAAAAGCTAGCTAGGTTTAAATACACTTAAAAAAAACACAGCAGGATTTTGAGTAAAGCAGGTTTTGTTTGTGTTTTTGGTGTTTTCAGTTAAAGGAAATAAATAAAATTAAAACAATTTCGATGACAGTAAACTAAACCTTAATAATCTGAAAAGAAATTGTTAAGTTAAAGTTAATGTGCACCAGTATGTTTATTTATTTATTTTACTGCATGGTGTCATGTTGCTTCCTCCTTTGTTGCACAGAGATTGGTGGGACACTCCAGCAGCAACAGCAGCTCCTCCCCCAACAAAGACAGTTGAGCGTCTGCAGCCAAACTCACCTGTGAAATCTGGTTCCAGCAGCAACTCGGGGTCAAAACCTGACCGAGCAGCACCAGACAAGACCAGCTGAAGAACAGAATTTCATGTAAGTGTCCAAATGTTATTTTTTAGTGCTTCTTCCTCACTAATTATTACTTGGTTATAATGACATTGAACGCACCAACAAATGTCACTGAATGAGATGAGCCATTATCAGTTGTGCACAGGAGAAAGCAAATGTAAAAGTTCATATTTTAAAATAAGTTAGGAGGAACAGGAACAGAACTATGGCTTTCAATAGTCGACACGTCATGATTCTAACATTTAGTTGATTTCCTGGCTCTTTCCTCTCTCTGAGGCTTTTCCATCTTCCTCACCAGATGTGCAGCTATGATGAAATTGTAGAATGAAATTGTAGATGATAAAATATTTTTCATTTCTGAGCTCTTAAAAGTTGAAATAAAAATAGCTTCGTCCTTATTTTTGTTGATTCTTGACTTTAACGTTCAACCTCAATCAGCAAACTGGTGCATTATTAGAGATTAGAGATGATTTTGTCTTTCTCATGGACACAAAAGCTTTATAAGTTATCTCTCTTTACCTATTTGTACTTGAATAGACTTTAAAACCACACATTACAGTATACTATATCCTCTGTACTTAGACCCTCAATATACAGCTTTAATGCAAAGAAACAAGATCAAATTCATTTTAAAACAACAAAATACTAATGTTTACACTTAAGAAGAGTTCAGAAATCAATATTTGGTGCAATAACCCTTATTTTTAATCCCAGCTTTCATGTGTCTTGTCATGCTCTCCACAGTCTTTACCATTGTTCTTGGGAGACTTTATTCCACTCCAGGTACCTCTTTAAGCAGAATGAGGTGTGCATCAACAGACGCTGGAATGGAATGGCTGGAATACATGTAGATATGCTGATTTCAGAAAAAAAAATCTCAATTTTCTCTTAATCTCAATCTTCTGCAGTGGACACCATGGCCTCCACCCTCTCTATGCGCAGCTACTCTGTTCGCCAGCCCTCCTTCTCCAGCATGTCTGTGAGGGACAGCGGACGCAGCATCCGCTCCAAACCTCCCGTCTCCGCCTTACCGTCCATCAACAACCTGTCCCTGTCCCGCTCTTTGTCGGTGGGCAACGGCCTCAACCTGCTGGGCACCAGCCTCTCCCTCAATGGCATCACGGTGGGCACCAGCGACAAGGAGACCATGCAGGGCCTAAACGACCGGCTGGCCAACTACCTGGACAAGGTCCGCTTGCTGGAGAGGTCCAACGCTGAGCTGGAGCTGAAGATCAAGCAGCTCATGCTGGAGAGGGCTCCGAAAGGGCACGACATCGAGGCGATGATGGCCCAGGCCCACGCCATCGGGCAGGAGGTCAGTATCCAGCAGATCAGACCGGATGTGCTAATGCAAGATCTTACTTCTCAGCAAAAATGTGATTTCTCATTCAGATGTAATATTAACTGTCTATCTAATTAACCTTCAAAGCTGCTCTGATGGCAGCAAAATGATATATGGGCATAGTGACAATACACATTAAGTAAAACGTCTTAATTTCTAGTAGTTTAAGTAGTTCATTATCTTATTAACCCTCTATTGCATATTGTTGCCATTTACTTTGTCTTCATTCTTCTAAAAAGCTGATGAGGTCACATGACCAGGATATCCTGTTTGCCAGTCCCTTTTGCTCATTACCATTTGACATGTGAGCATTATTGTCTCACACCTAAAGGTTGGTTTTATTCAGAAATTCACCAAATAAAAAAATTTACTCACCATCTAGGGTAATATTTACTACTATTAGTATTATTTTTTTCCAGATTGAATTCAATTTTGATGTTTTTACTATGGCAACAATATGCAAATATGGAAAATTATTAGTGCATAATGGAGTCCCATTGACTTACATGAAGCATGAAAGCATGAAGCATTTATCAAGCATGAAACTATCCGGAGACTATGTTTATTTTTTTTTCTTACATGTTTTTAAGGGTTTTTTATTATTTTTGTTTTTATTATTTTAATAAAACATTCAAAACAGTAATATTTCAGTAATATTTGATGCAATAGAGGGTTAAATTACCTAGTTGAAGTATGTGATGAGAGAATGAGCACCAAGTTCCTGCAGCCAGGCTGATTTTGGTGTTTTGAGGGCTTTCAGAGAATATAAGATTAGTGCCAGCAGTTACAGTACATGAGCCAACGCTTCATCTTTAATCCTCCATGATCCAGATCTTAATTAACCTCAACATGTCCCCTGCTCAGGTGAGAAGGAAGACGCTGGAGAACGCTCGCATCATGCTGGAGATTGATAACGCCAAGCTGGCAGCTGATGACTTCAGGGTCAAGTGAGTGTCACACGGAGGTTGCTTTCTTTTTACTTGCCTGTGAGTGTTCACATGGGAGCGCCAGACTGCGAAGCAATGTGAATAAATGACCTTTCTGTCAGGTTGTGAAATAAGAACCTCGTTCCCACGGTGCTCAGGCACCCGCAGGAGCCGGACCACCATTGCCATCGGTTAAGCGTGCGACGTGATACATTGTGCGAGTCAGAGAGATTTTGTCCGATTCCGAGGATTCTGCAGTTTGGCAACATGAAGCTGAAGGAAAGTCGGTAAAGTCAGGATTCACCAACAGTTTTCATTTTTCACGATGTGCCGATGGTATGTTCTGCGGCTGATGTGAAGGAGTGATACATCAATCGGTGGTGATTAATGGCATTAGCAGCAAAGTGCATGTGTACCTTACATGGATATCACTGCATGAGAGTGGGTGATCTTTTTTCACATGTGCACATCCATTCTGGGGTTTTATAAATGGTTTCCTACTTTTGTGTGACTCTCATGTATTATCACTAAATTCATAGATAAAACTGTGCAGTGGACTGTATTTCTTAGTTCTAGATTAAACAAACCTGCTTTTTTTAAAGATCTCCAGGGCGTTCTCTTTCAGAAAAACAGATGTGCAGCTCTGTGACGCAAATGTTATGACTTAACACGTGGCACAAACTCTGGCTGGTGTTCCACATGCCTGCAGATGACCTCCATTCCCAGTTTGAATTATTATAATTAGATCTAATTCTCTGTTTGTTTTTCCGCAGATGGGAGGCAGAGGCCACCTTGTGCCAGTCGGTGGAAAGAGACTGCCAGGCCCTGAAGAGAGCGAAGTCTGACCACGACCAGCTCATCGCCACCCTCCGAGGAGACCTGGACAGCCTGAAGGAGGAGCTTTACTTCCTCAAGAAGAATCACGATGAGGTGAGATCCCTGCCGGGGTGGAGGTCACATCAGCCGTGATCGATGAGGGTTCACTCATCATCCTAATCACTTGACAAGTTGTCAAGAATATTCTTGATAACTTGTCAAGTGATTAGGATGATGACTTTACAAGTTGTCAGGAATATTCTAGTTTTAAAACAGGATGTGTTTGAAGCACACTTGAGCTACTTGAGAGAGAAAGAGACAGAATTTTCTGCACCGCAACATGATAGTTATCATGCAAAAATATCCAGAGTTTTGCATTTAGCTCTTGTTTTTAGTATCGGCAAACGCAGCTGAAGTAGGTCGACACAAACCTGCGCTTGTGGTATTTTGCTCTCTCAGTCAGGCCGGAAGGTTTAACACTATTCAGCACCTGAAACAGGATAATGTTAAGTGTACGGACACTCCCTTTCTCTTTGTAGCCATGGTGCTTCCAGATGGAAGATAACACCCATGCATACAACACAACAGTATTTGAGTCAAGTCAACCTCAGGGATTAGTTGTTTGGACAGTCGGGTGTGGTGTCCGGGATGTGGTCTGTGCCTCTGCTCCTTGCAGACAGCTTTTTTTTTTCAAATTTGAATAATCATCTTGAATAAAGATAAGTTAGTAAGCAGTCCAAAAAGAGAAAAGAAAAGGAAATCAGGACTAAAGAGACTTACTATATACTGCATAGTAATAAAGTCTTGCAGCTGCACCAAGTGTTTTCACAGACTAAAGGGACATTGGAAAAACTTTCAAAGTCTAGTTTTGATATTGTAAAATTGTTTCTAAATGAAGATTAATGTGACTAACTTTTACCCTTTGGGGGAATGTAACAGGACATTCATTTGTATTCAAGTACAATTTTAAGGTACATGTATTTGGCCTTAAGTATTTCCATTTATTTCTGGTCATTTTCATTTCAAAGGGAGACATTGTAATGTCTGTGTTGTACAGTGTTAGTTACTTTTCAGATGACGATTTAAGCTTTTAAAACACAACACATTGTTAAAAATGAAACCGATGGTTTCCAACCTTTTTGTCTTTTGATGTCTTACAAAAAGCAGTGTGTCGTCGGGTCACATTTCACATTTTATCTAATGCCTACGAGTTGATGACAGGGCCAGGAAATAGAGAATTTTCCCTCTGAACTTCTCGCATGGTTTCACTTCAACACATGTTCAAATGATCATGACCAAAAATTTAAAATTAGAGAAAAAGTCCCAAAACTGAAAGCAGATTTGTGGAACTTTGTTTTTTCTTCTTTTCTCTTCCATTAATCATCCCATGACCCCTCAGATTGGAGGGGTCACCAGATAAATAACCAGGGGAGTTTGAAACTAGCTCTGTCTGCTGCAGCTACAACAATAAAATGCTGCTTACACACTGATGCCTCAGTATTAATAATCTAATCATGTCATAAATATATAATAATATATCAGTTTCTGGGACAAAATTAGTAATTTTACTTAATAACACATTGCTGCTAATATTGACGGACTTTTTTAAAGAAGGGTTTTACTTTTTTGTTTTGTCACATACATCAGGTCATCTCCACAAAGAGCCAGCAGGCAAATAAAGTCCAGGAAGTGGTAGCAAATGCAAATTGTTGGTATTTATCAACCAGGGTTTTATTTTCATATTTTTTTCATAAAGACTGATGTCATGATTAATGTCTCATTCAATGCCTTTATTGCAGATGGGCATGTGTGCAGAGGGGATGTAAGTCATGCAGCTTTGCAAAAAGAAACATCCTTAATTGATCATTTGCTAAACTCCTGCACTAAACAGTAATCAAAAGGTCCAACCATAACCTAGCAACTGTAACTATCCACAGATCGAAGTGGTGTGTGACAGGCTCTGGAACAATAGTTTACTGGCTAAACAACCACAACTAGCACAGCAGAAATGGTATGAAATAACACATCTTTCAGTCACCGAAATCAAAGGTTTCCTGGTTTTTAAATGAAGGTGGAGAAGGATTTTAAGCAGTTTCACAGCAATTTTAAGGATCCTCTGTATCCTTAGAATAACCTTTTTTTCCTAGCATGAGGTCAGATAATGATATAATTAAAGTATGTTTTGATTCAAGATTTTGAAACTTAGACATATAGATTTTGATTATCCACCACCACTCAGTGATTCCTTGATAGGTGTAATCTATGATGTAATCACTTAGTGGAACAAAGTTTAGCAAAGAGTTAATTGAACAGAATTAATCTCGAACTCTTGTTTTAGTTTTACAGCCGTAAAGGTATAGACTAATCAGCTCAAGTTGATAAGTTAATGTAGCTTCAGATGTTGAATCTCCAGCGTGACCTCTTATCCAAACTACTCTACAATGGTTGAGGGTTTCAAGAGTTCAAGACTTGACAGCATTTAATGGTACTTGACCTCTCTTTAGGAGGTGAACTCTCTGAAGGGCCGTCTGGCCAACGAGCAGGTGAACGTGGAGGTGGATGCAGCTCAGAGTCCTGATTTGGGGGCAATCATGGCTGAACTGAGGGTCC
This sequence comes from Lepturacanthus savala, assembly GCA_030544235.1. Lineage (NCBI taxonomy): Eukaryota > Metazoa > Chordata > Actinopteri > Scombriformes > Trichiuridae > Lepturacanthus > Lepturacanthus savala. Next base: position 5,530,514 of record CM060473.1, on the reverse strand, counting down.
AGTATGAAGGCATCACTCGAAAGAACAAGGAGGAGGCCGACGCCTGGTACCTCAAGAAGGTCAGAGACGCCTTGACTCATTCTTTAGCAGGAGTATTTCTACATTTTCAGGGACAAGTGTCAATTTTAAAAAGTAAAATATAAAGTATAGACACAAAAAAATATCATAAAGATAAATAAACTGTGTAATTAACCTTATTGTCTCTATTGTTTTTTTATTGTCTACATTAGCAGCCTTCTATGGCATGTGATATAAGAAAGTCTTTTACATCAAAAACCCAGATTTTGTCCTGCAAAATCTGTGCTGTAGGAGTCTACAGACATCATATATTGATGCTGTGTGTTTGTATGCAGCTGGAAGCGGTGCAGTCCGAGGTCAAGGAGAGCAACGAGGCGTTGCGTTGTGCCCAAAGTGAGCTGAGTGAGAGGCGACGTTTCCTGCAGGCTCTGGAGGTCGAGCTTGACAGTCTTCGTAATCAGGTACAGCAGCGCTGCAGAATGGGAAATGCACTTAGCATACTCACCAAACATTATAAAAGAAGATTGATAATCTCATCTCTGTACAGAAACTATGAAGCTAAAGCCAGAAGATTGTTAGCTTAGCTTAGCATAAAGACTGGCAACGGAGGGAAACAGCTAGCATGGCTCTGTCAGATGATAAAATCTACCAACCAGCACCTTTATAGCATCTGTCAGTGACAAATAATGTTTAGCAAGATGAGAAAGTCAAAAACCTTTTAAAATAAAATTTTAAGAAGCATTCATCAGGTCTCTCAAAATCTAAATTTTGTGTTCATGTTGGTTTCTTATTATTTAAAAGTCCATTTTTATAATATTTTTTACAAAAATCATGATTTTGTGTGATTTTTGACACAAAATGTCAAATGATGTAACCAAAAAAGAATGATCAATTTTAAATATATAACCCACCTAGAATACAAAACTTGTTTTAAATGTAAATGTATAACTATCTCTTTAACCTATTAGCCAAACAGATAGCTATCTGCAGAGATGAATGAAGTTTCATGTAAACTAATTTCCTGTAAACTTCTTTCCTTTTCTGTATACTGCAAACATGTTGGGCCTAACAGCTGCGTTCTCCTTGTCAACAGCAAGTTATAGCAGCACAATGACCTCATCTATTTCATTCTGCTCCAATAATCAATCAGTGTGACAAGAGACAGAATCAGACTCTGCATGCGAACACAGGTCAAACCGTGTATAGAAGAGTTCTGTGCAGCAAATATAGCTCATGAATGTTTGCTCAGCCTGATAGAACAGATATTATGATGTTGACAGTTCCTTTTATCTGAATAGTGAATGTCTGAACAATGATACATGAAAAGAACAAATTATAGATTGTAGATACTAATGCATTTGACCTTTCAAATACATTGATGTTTGTTGTCTTTGTTGCTAACATTCTCACTGTTAGGCTGCACAAATATTTGATTCATTTTCTATTTACAAGTGCACTTCAATATTTTTTATATTCTTATATTGTCACTAGTGACAAACGACAGAGAATTATTGCCAAACTCTCCGGTTCCCCTCAGTATTTTAGTGTCTTTCATCTCATTGTTTGGTGCCTGCAGCTTACAAACTTTCTCTGATCCCATAAAACTGGTTTCTAGTCGCTGCAGGCAGCTGTTTTCAGTGAGAAAGCTCAAATAGACCCACTATACAATACCCTGCAATTTCCCTGTTGTGGGACTAATAAAGGACGATCATATCTTATCTTACACGCTACCTGCACCGCACCAAGACAAAGTTAGAGAATAGTTAGTGAACATAGCCACTGTATATTTAGCACAAATTACCTGAAAATCTACAAAATAATATTTAAGTTAATGTGCATTTTCATCCACTGCAGTTGTAAATATTTGGAATTGGTTTGTCAAGATAAAAAGCTGGTGAAAATATAATAATTTTCCAGCACAAAGTAAAAGAGAAACAGTCAAACCTCAAAGAGCGAAAAATAACCGTGCTACATAAATACTAAAAGTTGCACCTTTAATACACATATTATGAGGATCTGGTTTGTATTAGGCCTTTATTGAGCCATTTAGTGGTGACATAAGTCACTTTTTTCACTGGTTAACAGGTGGGCGTGCTGGAGGGAAACCTGGCAGAAACCGGACATAAGTACACGGTGGAGATGGAACGTCTTCAGGCCACGCTGACCCATCTGGAGGAAGAACTGTCTCAGCTGCGTTTGGACATGCAACGAAACAAGACCGACTACGAACAGCTGCTGCGCATCAAACAGAACCTGGAGATGGAGATCGCCACCTACAGGAGGCTGCTGGAAGGAGAGGAAATGTAAGCTAGCACAACTATAGTCATATAATTACTCCTTATGAGATAATAACAATCTGTTACATGCATTTTTACATTTTTTTTTAGATTTAGGCTTTTATTTCTTAAAATATTATTAGAAATAATCAATCATCAATACAATTGGTTCATGCTCCAGAGCTGTACATGTTTTTGTCCTGAATATACCAACCTAAAGTGTCATATTTTATTATTCATGAAGTAAACATGACTTTTACTTGGTACTTTGCTTTTTTTGGATTAAGATGTCATATTTTCTGTGTGTTACAGGGTGAAAGAGACACCTCCACCTCCTAAAAGTAAGTTTATCAATGATAAACTATACAATCCACTTCTTAAAGATTCAGCATTCCCCTCTGGTAGTCACTTGAACATTATCAAATCTTATAAGTGGTGTGTTTTTTTTTTCAAATTACATACTTTACATATTTTCTGTCTGTGTTGTAATTTGCTAACATGAAATTTTAAATTGGCTGAGGTATTGACAGACCTAACATTAAAAACGTGTCAAAACCTGAAGGATCTGATAAAAACAGGAATAAAAAACATTAATATAAACAACTCCAAAGAATGACGTAAATTTTAGACCCACTGACATTTAATTTCTATTTTTCATCACTTTTCTAAGTCTTTACTAATATCAGATTATGTTTGTTGGTATTGAGACCCTGGATTAATTCTTCTTCCTCTTTTGTTACAGAAGACCCTGATGTGCGAACCAGGAAGATCGTAAAAGTCGTCACTCAGACGATGATCAACGGCAAGGTGGTGGATGAGTCCAGCGAGGTGGAGCAGATTGAGGAGCATAAAAAATGAACCCAAACATCTGCAGTTATCACTAAACCCAAAGCCTCCTGTTTTATATCTCTTGTTGTTTTGTTTCTGTGTTTTAATGTCTCAAGATTGCCAAAAATTACTCAAGTGGAATATAAGTTAAAACTTTTCAGTAACATCACTGGTGGTTTTCCCTCACATATGGAAAGAGAAGTGGGGAAAAACACACAATATATAATGATTCTCTGAAGTGATTTAATAGTCTGTTTCATAATAAATATCAGTTAGATTGTGCTGGGGCTTAATGAAGCCTGTCCACTTATTAGCTCACATCAACTATTTTATATCTCAACTAGTTTTAGAAATACTCTTATTTTCTTTATTTTTGTGAGTTCGATGAGTCGATTAAAAAACTCTTTACTGTATATTGTTTCAATATAAAGCTATACAGCCAGAAACTGGTTAGCTTAGCTAGGATAAACACTGGAAACAGGAAACCTGCACACCTCTAAAGCTTATTAATCAACACGTTAGGCTACATCATCTTCAATCGGCACTAACACAAAGGTGTAAGTAAATCTTTCTCCTAAGTTAAACTATCTGGTTAGAATTTAACTCTACAAAAAAAAGGTTGAATGTTTCTTTAAATACCATTTTGATTGACAGATGGATGTAATGACACTATTGGATGAAATAACTAGAATTGTGATATAAAAAATACAAAGAAACTGTTTTGGGGGGGCAAATATAGTTAAATATGTGAAGAAGCTGTATAAAAATTATCTTTTGATCTTGCATGTTTATGGGACTGATAGTTTCACTGTAAAAAATAATAATAATAATGAGAAGACAGAAATGTAGTTTTGTTGTAGAAATATACAAATCAACCAAGCTGTACAGTGTCAATAAACTACAGTGTTAAAAATACATTTGGGTTCCTTTTATCATTTTAGAAATGAGCTCAAACTGATGCTGTACTTTGACTGATACTCAGGGAACATAATAGAAACATGATTCTGCACCAAGAGGGTAGAAACCACTGAACCTATAGTGTCAGATGACAGGCTTTTGTGTGTCAGTAAGTGTGTCTGCATCACAACTGAAGCGGTTTTCAACAAAAACGGAAAACACATTCCAGATGTCGACACAGGGCGAAATCTGTCGGCCTATCAGCTCACAGAACCGACTCCTGCAGCGAATAAAAAGCTATTGTGTTGTTATTCTGTGTCATTGTGATACAGGTCAGATATACACACAGTAAAACCACATTTAAACAACAAAGAAGTAAAATACATGTTAATGGTTTATGATCTACACCTGAGGTTTATAGAGGTCAACGTTGAGAAATATCTTTTTTTTTCTTTATCATCTCAACAAGTCCTCAGAAATCTGATAGTCTCACATGTGACAAAGCATTTCATCTAAAGAATGCAGGGTGCTACTTTCTGCTGTTGGGGGACTACTCACAGTTTTATACTTACTTATATACTTACATACTAAAAACATGTTGTGAAACTCTTGATTTTAAAGCAACACACTTTGCATTTCAGGTTTAAATTCTATCTAGTTTAGTCCAGAGGGTCACCAGATAAATCTGAAGGGTTAATGGGAGAGGAAAGAGGAAAATAAGTTCGGATAAACAAATCTGTTTTCACTTCTTGGTATTTTTCTCTAATCTTTGATTTTTTATCATGATTCATCATTTATTGAACTGAAACCATGTGAGAAGTTTAAAAATCTATTTCCTGGAGCTTTCAACAACTCAGACATCTGAATTTTGACCTGACAAAAACTCTGATTTTTGGAAGAGATCAAAAAACAAAGCTGGAACGTTGTTGGAAATTACTGGTTTCATCTTCAACTATGTTTTATACTTTAAAAGCTTGTTATTTTCTCCATTGTGTCAACTCGGAATATGAAAAATATCTTAAGCTGTCAAATGAATATTGTAGAGTAGAAAGTAAAATGTAGTATATCTATAGTACAAAATTGTACTAGAGTATATGCACTTGTAGGGTTCCACCACTGCCAGAAATTGAATTTATTTTTTTTTAATCACTTATTATTTATTTATTATATATCTGTCATGACAGTACCCTGCAAAACCTAAAATCCTTACAGGTAGAAATATCTTGTTTTTGGTACAATTAGCCAGCATTGAGTAGAATTATCTCATTCCACTGGCAGATAATTTATTTTATTTCATTTTTTCTTGATTTTCGTCAATTTAATCTTTTTTTAAAGAAAATGTAAACCCAAATTAGGAAATAAACTTGAAATAAGTTTAATTATCTGCCAGTGTAATAGGATAATTCTACTCAATAATTGACTAATTGTAGCAAAGAAAAAAATAGTTTCAGGTCAAAGTTGTTAGAAGTGAAACTATGTCGAAGCAAAAGATTGTGACTATTATGGGTTATCTATATTATATTTTTAAATGTACCTGTTGTATTTCATGTATATTAGTCTAATTACACCTGCCTTGTAGCTCTGATACTTACATGAACAGGATACTTACATGAGCAGTAAAATTCATCTTTCATTAGAGCTCCGTTGATGCAGTTTCATGTCAGTGTGAACATATAGGCTACACTACGATGTGAAAAAGCACATTCCCAGACTGAGACGTCACTGATGATAAAGAGTCTAAAGACTTAAACAGCAGCATCGTCAACATATGGACCTGAAGAGTGACTGATATTGTCTCTGTCACCTGTATGAGAAACTAGTAAAACCTCACATCCACACTGACCGTTAAGGTTTATTAACGTAGATGTAGACATGACGTCACACACAGGATTCACAAGCAAATACACAAAAGCACAGACTCTTCTTGTTTAACATCTCTCTTTTTGTCTATATATATATATATATATATATATATATATATATATATATATATATATATATATATATATATATATATATATATATATATATATATATATATATAGGAGCAGACTGACTAGAGCAGGGTGTTATAATAATGTAGTGATTAAACAGCGCCACTCTGTGGTAAAAGGCAACATCTCTCTCAACATTTTTTATATTTTTATTGAAATTTAAGTTTAATTCCAATGACTACCTCATAGAACAAGAAATTGTATAATATGGGACATTTAAATAGACATCAATAAGCCGTTAACTACCTGACCCAAAAACGAGAGAATTTTCAGGAATCAATAATAATAATAGTTAACAACTTAGACATACAGCTTTTCTGCAGTAATGGACTTAAATAAAAAGTGTGTGTGTGTGTGTGTGTGTGTGTGTGTGTGTGTGACAATGATCAACTGTGCAGTATATGGTACATTATATACAGACTATAAACTTATAGTTATTATTATTATTATTATTTATCAAATGTCACCAGAAGCACTCAGACTGAAGGTAAAATGAAAACTGAGATGTATGTAGGAGTATGGTTACATCAATCCTTCCACAAGCAACAAGTTTTCCCCCGAAAATAAAATACACGCGTGAGCAGAAAATAAACGGAGGAGGATTCACCTCATAATAGACGATCTTTGTTTCACCCGCCACGAACGATCAACTTCAAAATAAAACCTTTATGATGTAAGTTTAACAATAATCAACACGATTTGCATATTTACGCATCGTTATTTAAATTATATATTTAATATTTAATTACACCAATAAACAACTTTAAACCATCGACCTTTTCGAATAATGTTAAAGTTAGAGACTAAACAAGCTATTGATGTTAGCTTAAAGCAGCACTGATTATTTGCTTGAGGAATTTAGCTCAAGTTACGTGTTTGGGAGAATATTAAATGTGAACATAATGATAAATCTAAATATCTTCTCGTGTTTCCAGGTGTGAAAATGGCTCCAGTTTCCAGACTCAAATGTTCTCTGCTGTCAGATATAAAGCTCTGGACTATGTGTTTGAGGTCACTGCTTTTCTCTTTTATTTGGATTCTTACATTAATATTGTTCTCTCTTTCTCTGGGGTGCAAACTAACTAGGGACATTTATTCAACATGCTGCACTTAAGTACAATTCTGAGATATTCAATACATGTTTAAAAAATTCAGTATTTCATTAAAAATAATAAATCTGAGGAAAAAGTCCAAAAACTGAAATAGATTTATGTATTAGAACTTTAGAAAATTCTTTCCTCTCCCATTAATTATCTCAGGACCCCTCAGATTTATCTGTTGACTCTTTGGAAGGTTGAGAACCACTGGAATAAAACTAGCTCACCATAATTATAGTTTTCAGTCACGTGACTCAGAGGATTGAATTGCAGAACAAATGTTCCATTGTTATATTTAACACTGGAAACTCAAAGACAAATGTCCAGTTGGATGCCAGTAAAACAACTTTGGTAATGTTATAAGTGACAGGCATGCAGCCATAATAATGATCTAATGAAGTCATACATAGGCTTAAATGGGTTAACTACATCAAGCTGCTAATATTTTGGTGGTTTCATTTTAATGCATTTGTACCTGGGTTACTGCTTTCTTTTTCAGACCACCACCAGTCTGAATGTGATGATGAACCTGTTGGCCCTGCCGGCTCCTTACCTGACTGGGACCAGTGACCTGTATCCTCACAGCGGAAACCTGCCTGACGTCACCTACAGGACCCCGTGGGTCAGAGGTATTCACCAACACAGGAACAGACGCCGAAGGAATGTTATTCCACCCGCTGAGCTCTGTTAAACGACACAGACGCTGCTTTAATGTGGTTTGACACATGGCAGTGGTTTTAGTGGTTTTAGTGGTTCAATTACATCTTGAAAAATAAATAGTGCTGAAACTTTAAATGGAAACGGTGGCAGGTGATTACGGCATTTGCTCAACTTGTAAATGTAAAGGTTAAATATGAATTATGTTAAATAGAGAGAGAAAAAACTGAATTGTGATTTTTTTTTGGCAGATATTGAGATTTCATTCACAATTTTCTTCAATTCAAGTTTAATTGCACAGCATTTACAAAAAAAATCACAGAAACTTGCATCACACCATTAAAATAATAAATGCCATAACAAGAAACATGCAATACAAATATTTTATAAAATGAATATAATTTTCTGAACTTGCCTTCTTCCCCACCCACACAATAAGCCTTCACTACAACAAGCATAATTGTTTTAATAACGTTTCTATATTGACTGTTTCAACCCTCGTTAGGAAAGATAATCTCCACATGCAGGTTCTTTGTCACTGGCTCTGTGCTTGATGACCTGGGAGGAAAAAAACAGATTAATTCAACAGAAAGGTGATTTTCTCACTCTGCATCATTTTACACCCACGTTGTTTAATTGTTCCAATCATCATGTCAGTTTATTTCCTTTAAGATTGATAGTTTTGATTAAAGAAAAATACTACTTTCCAGATTTAATGTGACTCTGAGTCATGTGACAGAGGATGCGGAGGCGATTCCCTCCTCTAATCCTGACTCACTGGAGGATCTGGACCCTGATGTTTGTCTTTTAAAAGACTCAAAGATCAATGATCCCTGTCAGGAATCATTTTTTAAGTTGACACGGGACCTGACGTGTCCTGGGAATAAAAACAAAGGTAACTCAACAGTCCTCATAAAAGTCAAAATATGCATTTGCGTGACGCTGAAGTATGTTTAAATCTTTCAAAGAGCTCCTCCTCAAAGAAGAGATGATAGCTGTTGATTTCCTGCCACAATTTAAGAGGCATTTGCCAACGTTAAAAACCAAACTGTCCAGACTGAGGACACTTCCTGTGGCCGACCCTCTGCTAAACTCCACAGGTGACACCATCTCTGAGGAACAAATATTTAGGTGAAAGTTTACTGCATTTGTTCGTCCTGAAATGTTTTCATAAAATCAAAATCATAAAGAAAGTTACTAAAGTTACTAAAACATATTGACCCTTTCAGACTGTGTGCATCTTATGAAAAGCCTCCTGATGTTTTTGTGACTGACATTCAGAGGTGTGAAAACATCCGTGAGGAGTTTTGTAAAGAGTCACTGATGAAGGAAGAGGTAATTCAGAATAAGTCAATACATGCCAAATGATTTACTCATGTTTGAAATGACTTTTAAAGCTGATAATCTTTCCCTCCTCTAGTCTCTACTGTTGCCTGACGTTGTGGACGCTCTCAAACTCACCACAGAGAACTGCACCACTGTTTCAATGATCCGAGGTCGTATGAATGTTGTTCCTGAACTGCTGGAAGAGCAACTTCCTGTCCTGGATGTGCTTCATAAAGGTGAAGAGAAGATCATGATTTAGATTAAATCAGAATACACAGCAGCACAGACGGGTCAACTGAACATTTCCTTTAGTGTCTCTTTCAGGTGCATCAGCATCAGTGGACGTTTCCCAGTATGTTTTACCAGAAGAGGCCAGCAGAGGATGCAAGATGAACAGAGGAGACACAGACACAGATGTGCCAGGTACAAGATACAGAGAGTAGACACAAAAAAGTTAAATTCTGGTTATTTGTATACTATACTATTTTTATATAGCTGGTTCGTCTCAAAATATATATTTGTAATATAATATTTGTGTTTCCTAGGACATGATTTCCCTGATGAGCTATGGTAGAAAGTTTAATAACAAAAAAAGTTTGGTTGCAAATTCTAAACATTGAAAGATCTGATTAGACTTCCAACGAATCATTAGCCTAAGATGTAGTTTAAAATATATTTTTGCTTAAAAGAACGCTTGTGGAATTTGGCCCTCATCACAAGAGATCCTCTATTGGTCAGTGTGAACAGGAGCAAAGATTATAGCTAAAAAAAAAGAAAAGAAATTGAGCTGTGTTTTATGACAAACCTGAAAAGTTGAGAACTGGTCTTTTAAAGCTTTATGTTCTTCTCAGGACGTTTGATGCTTCCAACTGAAATGGAGCTGGACATGACGCTGACACAGACAGAAACCAGTCAGACTAACACCAGCCTGTCTACTAAAGATCTACAGAGGGAAGTGTGTCTGCTCCCCAGATTGTGAGTGATGTTATATAGAGCGTTAGAGCATGGTCAAACTTCTAATAATAATGCTAATAAAATATCTATATTTTCATGTAGGGATTTGGTGTCAGCGAGAGCTCAAAAGGAGATTGAGATGGCAATTTGGAAGGCAGAGAAGCATCAAACCTTTGTTCTGGGTTTTCTGTTGGCAGGTAATAGCAAGATTTAGCTTTAAAATGTTGTATTTTAAAGAGATGCTCCACTGATTTTACACAAGCTCAGTTTGCTCACCATTAAAAACACTCGTAGCAGGAAGATTTCCAAGGTTTAAATACTGAAAAAAATGACCCTTTAACAATAAAAAAAATCATTACTTATTATAAAGACCTATATATATGTATTATAAATATTGTCAAAGCATTTTTGTTCAAAACTTTAAATAGAATTTTAATTTGATATGGGAGCCTTAGTGTTAAATGAACTTCATCAACTTCAATCCAGTCATTTTGTTTGTTTAAAAGAAAAAAAAATCACATCTGCTTTATTTCCACAGAACCTCAAATATATGAACCAGATGTTGACTTCCAGCCTCTGTCTGAAGCCTTGAAATCTTTAAAGAAAAAAAGCTTCTTTAGTGATGGTGACAAACAGCAGCTACAGGTGGAGACAGAAGTCCAACAGGTGTATATGAGCAGCTTCTGTGAGTTCATAGAGAATCTGATCTCTGAGTTTCCATTTATTGAGAAGGCAGAGCAAGTGGAAGAATTCACAAAACTGTCACCTGAACATGTGGACTGTGAGTATAGTTTTGTTGTATTGTCAATGAATCGGTTCTCAGATGATCACTTGCATAAAACTAACTGAAAAGTGAAATATGTATAATAATTATGTATAATAAGCATGTATTGACTGTTTTTATTTTTCCTTCTCATCTTCTCTGGTCTCAGTCACCATCAGATCGAGTCCCACAAACAAAACTCACCTAAAGTTACCTCATGTGGAGCAGACTGAAGCTGCAATCTTTGTCCAGATAGAAACCATCGCTGATTCGTCTCAGAACACCGTCCTTACACACATGGCCAACACTGAAAATAAGGAAGTGAAACCTGCAGCTTTAATAGTTTCAGAACCTGCAACTACAATGAAGAGCAAACACAACATTACAGACAAGATCATTTCAGAAGTTGTAGCCATCTCTTCTGCTGGTAAAGACGTCACCAGTCACACAGACAGACAAGTCTGTGAGAGCCAATCAGAGCCCAGTGAATTCAGACTGAATATCAGGGACAATCACGGAGGAGTCCTGGTCTCTAGACGCCCATCAGAGCAGGATCTAGACCCCTTGTCTACTTTCATGATGCTGAGGCAGCAGCAGACAGCAGAGACGCCTGAGAATTGTGTCGACTCTCCAGGTAAACTGTGCTGCTGCTGTGGGCCTAATCTGGCACAAATAAAAGAAAAATGGCAGAACCAGATTTTTTTTTATCACCACATTTGTGCTCTTGCAGTTTTCTGTTTGCATGCTGCTGCAGCCTAATGGTTTCACAGAAGCCATCACCTATAAACAAGCATTACCTGTGGATTATATTGATATTGAAATCATATTAAAATGTATGTTAGCTTGACCTTTATAGCAACACTGTTGTTATCAGAATCTAATTTTTGTCAGATTTTCATTAGTATTTAAGCTTTTAACACCCAGGTTTCTTATAACTTGGCTCCATCCAGTGGTTCAATGAAGAATTACACTAGAAGATAAAAGTACAAACAGGAAAATTATTTTTCAAATAAAAAATGATTTAGAATAATTTGAAAGATACAACCACACAGCAAAAAATAACCTTAATTTTTTGTAAGTACTGTATATGATTCTAAAAGAACTTAAGTATTAAACCTCGAAATGACTTCATTAAAATTACCCTTTTTAAAATAAAACACAATAAACCCAGGAATGTAAACACTTGTTTGAGTTGTAGTTACCTCACTTTGATCTATTGCTGGAGCAAATCAAAATCTTTTTTAAGATCAATTTACCAGAAAAGTCATTTATAAAGCTACAATTTCCCAAATTTGGTGGTTCTTGGTTCCTAAATATGCCAATTTGTTTTGTTATTACCTTATTGTAAATTTAATATTTGGGGGTTTTGGACTCTTTGTCACATAATTCAAGATATCAGCTGTCACTTCATGCTCAAAGATATGGGATCATAACTTAATTGTTTTCAGATGTTTTATAGACAAATTGATTAATATTATACATTCTAATTCCAGCTTTTCCAACATTTCCCACTTTCCCGTTTTGCATAAACATATATTAAATATATAGTTATATTTATTGTATCAGGATAAACACCTTTGAGATGCATCATCTTGTTTTCAAAGGGATATGAAATTATTTCTGGTTTTGTCCTTTTGATCAGATAAAATATACAACTTGGAAGATTCACCTTGAGCTGAACAGTGTGCTGGCCATTTTTCACTACTTTTTCTGTTATTTTATAGACTACATGATAAATTGTAGCCTATTTGACTTGTTAATACTCAGCAACTCGTTTTTCTATTTATCAGCACCACCGGTGAACAAACAGAATCCACACTCGGAGCTGCAGACTCCTGCAGAGCAGACTCTAAAACCAGACAGGAGACAGAATCACATGAGTGCTGCTGTCTCAGGAAGTGCTACCAGAGAGCAGAAAGCTGCTGGTCAGCCGACAGGTCAACTCATCAGTCATGTTGTCAATGGGCCCGTCCCTCAGGACATAGAGGACAGCAGGGTCCTGCAGGTCCAAGCTACTGGTACGACACATATTTCTCCCAGATACTAATTCCAGTAAAAGGTGAGGATTCAAATCTGTGTGAAAGTGAAACTTGAAATGATCGGGACCAGTTAAGAACAATGATGTGATTCAGCAGTTTTGTTCTTAAGTAAAGATAAGAACATGATAGAAAAGGTGATGTGTCTCACTTTGTCTGGAGCAGCTCACAGAAAGCAGAGACCAGATTGTAGCGATGACACCCTGCACTTTGATTGGCTGGAGGCTCATGGATGTGTACACACACACACACACACACACACATAGCCCAAAGGTTGCTGCCCCTCAATGTCCCTGTACAACCAAAACAACAAGAAAAGTAGAAACACAGACAGAAGGCAAGGTCGTTGCAATAAAACACCACCACACACTGCTAGTAGGTCATAAATGACAAATGAGAGGGATTATATTTGAATAAGTTTATATATTCATCCATATTTGACCTTTAAGGTATCAAGGATATAACTACAGTACAGATCACTTCTTTATTAACTTTAAACAAAGCTATGACTTATAACTATAACATATAAAAACAACAAAAAACTGTTTCGGCTGTGTAACTTTTGAGTTTGACAGAACTATAATATCCATCTATATATTTTTTAGTCAAAGTGTTGTCATTTTTTATTCTGATACACCTTGTACTACAGTACTTATATTAGAATATATACTTTAAATGGGAGTGTTTCTCCATTAAGACACAACAGCTCCTTTGCTACCAACGACCAAGTCAATTGTAGCAAATTTTCTTTCTTCTGGAGAATAGAGAGGGTACAATGACTGAGATGATGTTGGAAATTTGTATTTCAAGTCTTCATGCTGATCCTGCTCCCTCATAGCCAGCCAGCAGCGTGCCTACTGTGAGCTGCTGGCCTTCGCTCAGCCCCGTCTGACCACTGCCAAACAGCTGGGGCTCAACTTCCCTGTGTGGGGAGACTTCAGCCGCCTGGCCCCGGACCAAACTCATTTTCTGCTCAAACAGCAGGAGAGGGTGCTCTGCAGGTCTCATACACAGAGTGCAGAGCTGGTCAGAGGTACGAGATGTCAACTGTATGCTGGAGAATGCACCTATTAATCCATCAAGTCTGTTTGAAAGATGTCAAAGTCTGTTGATTTTGTGTTTCATGCAGATCAAGAATTACTTTTCAACCAGGTGGCTCTGCTCCATGTGTTGGTGACGTTTAAGGAACTGCTGCTGAATTGTGAGCTCAGCACGGCTGTGGGTCAGTAACAGCACGCCACAGTTTAACATGGTCCCCTCCAGGCAGTCATGTTTTAAGATCGTAAAAATATATATCGTTTTGAATGATAATTTATGTGGTTTCTTTATATATATATATAAAAAATCTATTATCTTATTAAAATATAAAACATCTACTTCTCCCTTATTAATAAACCTTAGAAACTATGAATATGCAGATATTATTTCAAGTGCTGGACGAAAGAAGTTTGGCTAGGTTGGCTCTAAATTCGTTGTGACACGTCTTCAACTCTGATTTTAAACGTTCCTCCTTTAATAAATGATGTGAAAACTTCTAATGTCAAACTCCGCGAATACTGTAAATAATTCTGCACAGTGAAACTCAAATCAAACTGAAGTAAAGGGAAGAAAACATTTTTGAGTGGAGGGGTCTTCAACTGTGACACTAACTTTCAACACTGGCTAACATGCAGCAGTATAGAAAACACCATAAACAGTAAAACTTGCAGCCTTGTCTTTATTCCTTAAGAGTACCTGGCTAAGGAAGCCGTGGTGTGTGCAGACCAGAGTCTGGGGCGGCTGCTGAAGAGGATGCAGATCATCCTGTTCCTCAGTTCCAAGAACCAGGAGCCCTGCTTCAAACTGCTGGAGCTGCAGCAGCTGCTGGTCACATGGCTGCACAGCAGGAAAGGACAAAGCAACACAGACAAAGTCAGTGTCTACAACAAGAGAAACACTAATGTACTAATATCTCATTTGGCTTGCAATTTACTTGTTATGCAATAACTATTCCTGAAGTCCTAATAACTTCAGGGTAATTATCGCCATTCGATTTGTCTCTTCTGTAGATTCTTGTCATAACATCAGTTGACTCTGACAACAGCAAATCTATAATCATCAAAGCCTTGGACCAACTGACTGGTGAGCAACTCTGCAATCTTTATTCTTTCATTTTTCTCTATGTGTATGTTAAATATATTAAATGAACAGCACTAATAAAGTAATATTCAATACCAGTAGTTTATTTCATTATGTAAATTTCATACAATTAAGCGTGGCTGTGTTTTTTATCATTTGGGTACAGTTGTAACTGCTGTTTGTCCTGAGAAGGATAAGAACAAACTGAATGGTGCCATGGTGGTCAACAGGTGGGTTTGTAGAGTCCACTTCATGATAAATATACAACTGTTTATCATTAGTTTGTGTTTAATTCTGTTTTTACTGAAATGCTATTTCATATATTAGGGCTGCATCTTATTATTTTAATTATATTATAAATATTATAGTTATTTGTTTAATCTATTAAAAAAATAAATCAGTAAACCATAAAAAATACATTGCCGTAATCTAATGTCTTGTTTGACAAATAGTTCAAAACTGAAACATTAATATTAATGTAATTTTATTAAGGAAAACATTTTCTGTGGATAGACTAATACATTACGCAATGCAGCTGTAACATATTTCAACATATTCCATACAAACCTCCCTATGAGAAAGTCCCTGGGCTGGATGGTGATTGTTTGACCTTGTTGAAGGAAACATTTCGAGCTGCTTTTTGTATTGTTGTCACACTCCCATCCTGTTCCACCAGCGTGTACGACAGCGTGTGCACGGTGGTGTACGAGCAGCATATAGGCCCAGACTTCCCCTGGAACTCTTTCTCCCTTGTGGTGGAGTACGACCATCCAGGACAATCTCCATGGGCCACAATCTGCAGAGAGAAGAGCATCAGTCACCTCACCTTCAATACCATCCTCCCTGACTATGGTCTAATACATATAATTACATATTATATTCAGAATGTTTTCAAATTGGAGTAGTTTATGTAATTCGATTTTTTTTAAAGAGAAGGAGAAAGAGTCTTGGTGCCTGGAGGACAACGTGCCCTACATGTTGTTTGTGACTGAAGGGCTTCTCAGCTGTCCAGTGCTGCTGCAGACACTGGAGTCAGTGTGAGTTTCCCCATCCATGAAAACAAACCTCATTAACTCATATCCACCTAGTAAAAATGCTTGTGTGCACATCATTAGATACTGCAGACACTGCACTGTGCCACTTCCAATGGACCTCAGACAAAAGACACTTGTATAAAGAAACCCCTAACATGCACTTATACACAGAATTATTTAAGCTAATTTGTGGCTTTCATACCTTTTTTCACACTTAAAATATTTCCTTAGATACAAACAAAACATACAAGCCGTTCAGACCTGTCTTAAGAGCAGATTTTTTTTCTCAAGGTCATGAAAGAATATTCCTGTAGATGAATCTCTGCAAGACTTTTAAAAAAGGTTTAAAATAATTTGTCTGTACGGTACTCGCCGGTGAAATGCTGAATAGTGTCTGTATGTGCTTTGTCTCAGGTTTAATATAACTGTGCTGGAGAGGAGCCACTGTCCGTCTCTGCAGATGCTTGGAGGGACTCAACACTACTCTGTGATCACAGTGGATGAAAGCACTGCTATCATTCTTCAGGTACTGAGGATGGAAATATCTGCTGTGAGGCACATGCACACACAGAAGAACTGAGAGGGGTAGGCATGAAAATGATGAGGAGCTAAACATTACATAAATACTGTAAATAACAATAGAAAAATAAATATCTAAACTACCCAATGTAAAAAACATTTAGTCTATCGTGTTTTTTAGCATATGAAAGCACATGAAAAAAGAAACAAAAAGTCAGTTTGGATTGTTTTCCCAGGTTGAAATCTCCTTTGATGGTGGATTTACTTGGTGGTTTCTTTTTTTTCCAGTCTCACCTCACCGAGCCTTTTTGATATTGCATAAAATCTCCTACCTGACAGCAACATGTCATGATTAATGCATCATCAGCAACTCCATATATGTGTTTGTAGGAGCAGGATGAACTGTGTGAGGAGCAGGCCAGTGAGGGTGTGGTGATGAGGCTGGCTGCTCTCTCTCTGCAGTACAGCTGCTGCTGGATCATCCTGCACTGCCCAGACAGTCAGGGGGGAGGGTCAGTGACGCACACACACACACACACACACACACACACAGTGACACACACTTCACAAAGGCTCACCATCACTGCTGCTGTTTATGTAATGGCAGATTTTCTGGCGAAGCTTTCAGCAACCTGGTGTTGGTTTATTCGTCTCTGGTTCTGTTCAGCATGAAGTCAGAGGATCTAGATGTCAAGGTAGAACACATACATGATTCATTTTTCCAACTTCAGCTTTTTTTTTTCAACTTTTTGAAAACAGCATTTTTTAATGAACAAACACTTGACTTGTTATATATCTCTATTCAATCACAGTGAATGGAGATTTATTGGTAAAAAAAAATTATAAAGTCTTACCCCTGTGTGTCAGGTGCTGATAGTACCAGAGGTTATGGAAATGGCTAAATGGATCAGTCAGATCTGCTTCCTCAGCCTGATGTCCAGTGACAGGGATCCTCTCTGCTTCCTGGACAGAGACTGGCTGGCTGTGACGCCCTCACAGGTGACAGGAAAGCTGCGTGTTTTACTGTGTGAATGCTGGACTAGATTGGTCTTAAATTTGCTTAGAAAGGTTTACTTTGGTTTATTTGCACTTGAACAGTTTAAGTACTGCATATCTTTAATATCTATTTTCCTGTCCTAATATGTGTCTTTACATAGTCTTTCTTTCTTTCTTTCTAGGAGGAACAGTGTCTGTTACAGTTCCCATGCATCAATCCTCTTGTTTCTCAACTAATGCTGAGGAGAGCAGCATCCTTCCAGTGGCTCCTGGAGGCCTCCCTGTCTGAGCTGGAGGAGCTGCTCCCGGAGGTGCCGCATAAAGTCCTAAAGGTAATATAGAGTCCACCACTACCCTTAAAGGGAATAGTTCCTTATTTTTTAGAATCCACTTCTTCAATTTATTGCCAAGAGTTAGCTGAGGAGATAATTACCACTTTAATTTCTGAAATACACAAGCAAAAAAAAAACAACAAAATTAAAATGAAATAGTTTTCATTGTCAGATAGTGGCAGATCAGTATTTGACAACTCCTCTCCTCTTCTTTCTGGTCTCAGCTGTTCAGTGACACCACCTCCCTGTACACACAGACCGTACACCCCAACCAGTCAGACCCTCAGATTGCGAACACTGAGACAAACCATCAAACTAGTCCACCCAACAACCTGTGGACCACAACAGCTCAATCTGAGCCCCACCTACAGTCCCCCATCAACCCCAATCCAGAACCATTCTATAGTGACTACAACACCAGCTTTCTGTTCAGAGCTGAGAGTGCAGATCCAGACCCGACAGAGCAGGAAGGCAAAACAGGTTTCAGATTTGATTGGGATTCTTCCTTTGGCAGCCCAGATTTTCATAAGAGCTGGAGCAGCAGCAATGTGTGGAAGGAGGACAAAAGAAGCACAGAGGAGGTGGAATTTTCTGGCTGGAGAAGCAGAGCTGGGGCAGTGAGCAGAGTTGTTGGGAGACATGAGGATGAGTGGACGCACAGGATAGACTTCAACAACCACACAAACTACCTACAAGCTGCTTCTGAGAGTCCTCTTAAACTGGACTCCACATACAGTTACAGGCCTGTCCCGCAGCAGCCACCCAATGCTCCAATATCCACCTTCTCTGCAGCATCCAGTGACCTCAGGCTGAGCCCTCCTGCAGAGGTCAAGCTGTGGGGTCGAGGTCAAAGCAGCAAAGACTGCCTCTCTGGTCTTGGAGTGACAGCGAGAATCTCAGCTACTTATGGCTCTAAATGCTGGATAGGAGATGAGAGGAAGAGGAGTGGAGAGGCTGTCGGATTGGTTGGCACAGGTGATTGTGAGTGATGATTGCCATATCCTAACTTTTGTGAAATGTATTGAAGTCATTTAACAAATTCAAATGTCCCTTACTTGTTTTGCAGTGCCGACACCACTGAAGAAGGGGAGGTTGAGCTACGAGAGGGTGCCGGGCCGAAGTGATGGACAGACGAGGCTGAAATTATTTTAGGCATGATTGTCTCTGGTTCCTGTGGCCTGTTCATAAAAAAATAGAAAGCAACATGCCACTTTAGTTAAATTCAACTTATTTATTGCAGTTCATGTTTAGCTATAGGTTTTTTTCATTCATAGGTAACAATGTTTTAGTATGTCTGGTTTTTACTGCAAAAAGTTTTAACACAGGATTTATATGATTAACTAACAAAACAGCTACTTTTGTGTTGTTAACAAGCAGGTGTCTTCTTGGTCGTGTTTTTCCTTGGTGAGAAAAGAAGCTGGAATATTAATACACATTTCTGTAAAATGCAGTATTTGTTCAGAATTAATTTCTGCATTTTGCTCAATTATAAAACACTAATATTTTGTTGTGTTGGTGCTATGTAAGAGTATATTTTAAGCTTCATTCAGTTTTGACTAAATACAATCTGTTTGTGATTTGTTTTATTAAATCACTACTTACATCATCTTGCATCCTTTTAAAATTATTTTTCATTAAGTGTCCTAATACTATAATAACTAAAATACTGTTCACATTTTGCTTTTCATTTTTCACTCAGTAGGGAAAAACAAATGTTAATTGTGAGTTGTGTTGATGGGGGAGCGGGACCGAAGGTCTATCCCGTTTGAACTGATAAAGTCTCTCATTTTTGCAGCTCAAATGGTGGGGCTATTTTTTTTTTTTTCATTTAGTGAAGCAATCCCCTTATCGTCGTCTCTCAGCATGTGGAGAGAGTGCTTATCTTCACGAGCCAGCAGAGTGAAGCCAGCTCCCACAGGAATGATCCCCAGACAAAGACGTACCCCAGGGACATCGACTCCAAGCCTCCCTGCCTCTGGACAGCCGTATCCAACACTGGCTGGCCACCATCAATAACCTGCCAGCTTTTTCTCTTCCTTTTAGAACATCTCTCTCCTTCTCTCTGGCCTCGGCTTTCTAACAAGCGCCAGACAAACAAAGACGCAGACAAAATGTTTTGTTTTTTAGTGGCACAGGAACAAAAGCCGTGGGCAGGACAGTCAAAGGAGTGCTGTGTGAAGGCTAGGTAAACAGCAGAGTAATGGTGCAGTAATTGCCCCAGACGATACTTTAGCCCCGGACTGAATGGGACAGAAGAGATATTGTGGGAATTAGCAGGCTGTTTAAACCACAGCCATCCTTTAGATTTGGATCGCACCCTGGCTGCAGCTCTAAAGGTCATACTGCAGTTATCTTTAATCACAGATGACAGTTAACCGTGTCACCTGTGTGTTTTTCTCTCCTCTGTAAATAAAACCCACACCCGGCAATGGGAGGTTATCTAGTAACCGTTTTTGCTTACTAGATAGAAGTGATGATCAAATGTTGTAGAATGTGTTCTGCAAAGAAAAAATAGGCAAGTGTCCATGTCCCGTAATCCAATGCTGCGTTTAATATTAAACCCCCACATACACCAAACCTACCAGTGCAGTCTCAGTAATTACGAGTGAGTACTGGCCTAGAGCTATTAGTTTATTAATGAAAACAATTTTGAAAACTAAATTAAGTGTTTAATCAGTTTTGGAAAACTCTAAAATGCTGGTCGAAAAAAAAAATCAGACTTTTGAGGACCTCACATTTGACTCCAGGTTTTTGGTGTTGATGGGTCTTTTCTAGTGTTTTCCCATCCAAATATTTTGAAGTGAAAATAATCATACATTGTCCCAATAAGTATATAAAAGTGTCCAGTCCATCCCCCAAAATACAAGATGGAGGCAACCTTATTTTAGTTTTGATTTATTATTAATCATCAGTATTATTATTTAATATCCAAGCCATATAATTCCACAACATCTATGGTTTGATTCCTACAGCAGATTTGTTGCAAGTCTCTTTCCACTTGTTTCCTGTCATCTCTTTATTGTCACTACAATAAAGATATCAAATGAACCAAGATAATTAAAAAAAAAAAATCATTAACATAATTTTTATATCTAATCGAGACACAACATATGTTTTTTTCAAGTTACCATTTAGATTATTGATGGATTTAATTAAATATCAGGCCAAAGTTCATTGCATATGCAGGTGATGTATACATTAATTATTTTAACATTTAATTTAATAAATCCATTAATGGAACACTATATTCTATTTATTATGAACAGTTAATTGAAAAAAAAAACAAGAGAACTAAAATCCATTAACTCCTGTGCTTATCTATATTAGCTTGCTTGTAAACCTGGTTTATGATGGGTATTTGCTGTCAGAGGTGCAATGCGTGTGGCAATTTTTATTATATAGAATTATATAAACAATACGACAAATGGAATTAAAATTACGATAGTGTCATCCATCCTGACCTGATGAGACAAGCAGAGTGTCATAATGTAGTTGCACTTAATTCACTGTAGTTAATTTGCAGGAGGGGGTAATTACAGGTATAATAATCTTCACATGGCCTTGCAGGCGTGATGAAGGTCAACGCCCTGGCCGAAGTGCCGTGCAGTAAGCGCGTGGAGGCTGGATGGAGCCAGAGAGTCGTGGTGCCGGGCCTGCAGGTGCAGCCTCTGGGACATGCAGAGTGGCCCATGAATGGCCGATTCAGAAAAAAAAAAAAAAAAAACAGCCCCCATTGGGCCTGTTCTCCAGGCCCGGGGCTAATCCCAGCCCCTAATCGGATTATGTAAATTCCTACTCCACACAGAGACTGTTATGGAAGGCTGCGTCTTTGAAACAACACTTGAAGGGTGTAAAAAGAACAGTGACAATTGGTTAAACTAGACTTTTTTTTTTTTCTAACTGAGCGGAGGTTGAAAGTGGGAGGCAGTGGGGGGGAAGCTGTGAGGAGTGGTTGGAGAGAGGTGAGTCAGGACGCTGTAATTTATGTGTGGCCCCTTGGAATGGCTCAACAAGATTACCATAGTCATAACAAAACCCATATTGTTCGACTGTCAATCTGGATATGGTATTTTTACCTTTTGTGGCCCAATCAGGCTGAATTCAATAGCGGAGCAGCCAGTGATATCAAGCTCTTTTCCACAGCGGAGGGGACAGAGGGTTGTCCATGCCTAATGTCAGAAAAACAGAAAGGAACAAGTGTCCACAGCAGTAAGAGAAGGATCAGAGAGACGAACGTCTCAGTTGCACTTCAATGGGAATTTATTTGTCACCTTTAGTGCTAACCTTCAAGGATTAAATGAGCAATGAATCATAAAAGCAGCACAAATAGTCACTTAAAAGGCTGTTGAGTACTGAGAGCAGAGGGAAAAAAACTGAATCCCCTCAAATGTTGCACAGAAACATATAAAAATCATTTCAAGTGATGGTTATAGGACAATATAATTATCAAGCTACCTCGTTTGGTTCTTCTGATAGAAGGGAGGGTGTGTGTGTGTTAATCACTCCTCAGTTAACACCAACCTCACACAATGACAGAGCGGAGAGGCTCTACGACAGCACACGTCACACAATAGGGTTCACCCTGCTATAAAATGTGGTGGGATGCGAGCATGCAGCAGTCTTCCCCCTACTCTCTCTCTCTCTGTGTACCCCATCCCTCTCTGTCTCTCTCCCTCTTTCTCTCTCTTCCTCTCTCCTTTCGTCGTGCTTTCGAGGATCTCTCTCAGCGAGCATGAGAAGACACAACTGAATGGACACTAACAGCAGACTCCTGCAGCAGTGGACACTGATGACCTGAGCAGCACATTCGCAAACTCTGCAACTGAGATTTCTGCACGTTCCTAAACACACTGACACAGGTGAGAATTTCCTGAAGAATATAGTGAAGGATTTACTTTTTTTTATCCTGGAGAGCATGTGTTTACACTTTGGTCAGGTAAATAATGTGTCAGCAAGGATGTATAATACACAGTGCATTCTTAGCTTGCAGCCTGATGCAGTAAGTGCAAGATTATTTATCTTTTTTTAGATTTATTAATGACCATTATTTGGGTTTTTGTTTTTAGAGAAATATTTATGAAAGGCCTTGTGTTAGGTAAAAAAATCATAATAATAATGAAATTCTTTTGTGTTTAAATGGGAAAAATATGAGGGTATTTTGCTGAAAGAAGTAGAAACTAAATAAATATTCAGGATTCCGCTAATAATTTGTAAGAAGAGCTCAAATTTGTGTTCCTCCCTGACAGCCTTTACTTCTTCTTTCTCCTTTCAGTCACCTAAGCACCATGACTAGGAAGGTGTTCACCAACACGAGGGAGCGTTGGCGCCAGCACAACGTTAACACAGCATTTGCTGAGCTCCGCAAACTCATTCCCACGCATCCTCCGGAGAAGAAGTTGAGCAAGAATGAGATCCTGCGTCTGGCCATGCGCTACATCAACTTCCTGGTGCAGCTGCTGGAGAGCCAGAACGGTCAGCCAGCCAGCCACTCCCCCACCGCGCTGCTCACCTTCCTCAGAGGGAACATGGAGCAACTGCACACCCCTCCACACCCGTGGGCCATGACGAGCGACACCGAGGCCCCGTCACCCGGATCCAGCTGCGACAGCACAGAGGCCTGGTAGAACCGGAGACCCTGAAAATGAGAAAGAAAACATCTTGAGTGGACTTTCTGACTGTTTCTCTGGGTCTAAAATCTGATTGTGTCTTTCCTCAAGACTCTTTTCTTTTTTTTTGTCTCTGCATATGTCAGTGCCTCCTGAGTCAGGTGGCTTCTGGCATGTGTTGCAGAAGATGCAATATTGTGTGATGTTTGTGGATTCCACACATGGCTGAAATGGGTGCAGCCATCACGCCGATCAGTGTTGAAATATTATTTGGAGGTGAAAATTAATTTGTATTCTGCATGGATGTGTAAAACCTGGATGTACAATATTCCCTTCATGTCTTCATATTAATATTCCTTGTTGCTGGCCTGCCTGGAACTAATTTAGTTTTGCAATAAGAAGGTGTTTTGCCAATGAGGAAAATGGAGGGGATTAAGGAATTTCTCATTTCAAGCAATAGATTCAGCAAGGCATTTGAATAGATAATGGCTCAGCCAATTCTCCAGACTGTAATCGTCTCAAAATAGCCAAGGGCACTTTTCTTTCTCTCTCCTTTTTTTTTTTAAATCCGACATGCTATTTTTTTTCCTGAGAAGACTAAATCTGACCTCCCTTTTCAATTACCAAGGTTATTTGAATTCAGAAGAATCAGTTTCATGAAAGCTTTTATTTTACAATGATCAGTATTGATTACCCATTTGTCCTAGCTAAGATTGGGCTGAGGAACTTAGGCCAAACTGACAATCCACTTTTAATAATGATTTAATTCACAACATGATGTCTTTTCATCCGATTTATTTTTGTACAATACGCATGTCATATAGCCAAAGATTATGAACTGATTGTCTACTGTGAAGAGTGTGCTAATTATCTTCCAATACCTCTTTTGTAAGTTATTTTGTTTGTTATTTTTGTTTGTGAATATACAGTATGTTATTTATTTGAACTATTTATTTAATAAATGATTTGTTAATAAAAACACTTGCTTGAATATTTTTGAATGAGAGAGGTCATTTTGAAACATTACAGTTCTCAGAAGGAGGAGGAGCAGCAAGATTTGACAGTGCACATTTTGCTCTCTATTTTTTAGTATGTTGTTTACACCATGTTACTCCATGTTTTTGTATACTAAAAGCAAAAACAGTACATTAAGCCAATCAATATATATTGTGAACAATTAGGAGGTACTAGGTTTGAGACATGACATGATTACACGTTGTGTAAGACAGATCGGGTCTGAAGTTAAGAGCAGAGCTGCAGCTTCAGTGCACATATTCTTTGTTCATGCTCAAGAAGCCCGGAGACATTTGTCCACAAGCCCTGTGATGACCATGTGGACACAAAGCTGACCTCTGCACTCCGTCCACTGACCAGAGGCCTGACAGAGAAGCAGTGAAAGTGACAGCTTAACTTGTGGCCCTGAGGTCATGCTGGAGTCAAACACTGACCAGTTGACCAAACAAGCAAATGAAAAAAAAGATCCTGGCACTTTGTTGCTGCACAAGGTATCTGATAAAACTGATAAATATATAATGCTAGGAAATATACTTGGATATTCATGGTAAGAGTAGCAGCAGAAACGCCAAATTCCATTAAGTAATTGCTGATAGAATTGAATTGACCCTAAATAGTGTTGTAAAAAATGTTACTTTGCAATTCAGTAGAAACACTTATGAGCATCACCATCTCACAATAAAATAAAAAATGTAAATATCAACTTTAGTTAAAATGAATGTGTAATTTATAAAATGGCAGAATAGTACAAAAAAAACCCAAACAATTTCCTAGAGTCCTAGGCAAAGTCTTAAAGCCATTTTTTGGCCATCCGTCCAAAACACAGATATTCAGTTTACAATCATATAAAAAAAGAGACTAAACAATTTTAACAGTGTACAAGCTACACCACGCAAATGATGTTTTTTGTTGATAAGTTTCGATATCAGCCATTTTTTTTGTGCAGCCAACTACACATTTGCAGTGATGTCATGAGGTCGTTTACACCGAGGTCAGGCATTTACATGCCTAATCGTCTATTGTGACTGTGGAAACTGTGCCTCTTTTCTCAGGCAAAAGGCTGCAACTAACTGAGCTGAAGAGTAAACACTGAGTTGGTTTGGGAGCGCTTTCACCCGACTATTAAACTCTGGCTAATGGTGTGTAAACGGTGCAGAGGGCAGCTGGACACACTGACTGACTGACAAGCTGTGGGAACTGACAGCTGACCCTTTGTAATACTGCAAAAAAAATACCTAAAATCATATTGGAGTGGGAGGATGATAACAGTACAGCAGCTCCCACAGCTTGTTTGGGATATTCACCTCTTCTCTTGTGTAATTTCACAGTGAATTGAGCAATTTCATGGTGGAGCTAAAATAATGTAGAATTAAAACTGCTGTGGTTATTAATAGCTAAACTGCCTGGTAATATGAGAAGTAATGCAGCAAAACCACATATTTGCATGTAAAATGTGTAATTTATTATACAGTCATAGTGTGAAACTGGATAGGATGGCATGCGACAGCTTTTGCACATATGCTGTCAGGTTATAAAATGCATTTTGCTGATACACCTTATTTACAGCAATCACCCAATCACAGTGTTAGTATTACTCTGACCTCAACTTTCTAGCAGGATTATGAAACCCTGCATTGAAAATAATAACAAATCTGTACACGTCTCATTCCCTCGACCATGTATATTTGCCTGATTGACTATTCTCTCCCAAGTATGTGGGTAATCGTCTATTGAGAGCACATTTCCTTATCAGCGTCTAGCACACTGTCTGAATCCGTTATCACAATGGGCCAGATCAGTGCAGGCAGCCCCTCGCTCTCCCGGCTGAGGCGCCCATGAAAAAGAATTTCTGGAGTTGGGTGCCAACCGATAGGCCCTGAGCTCTTTATCCCCTTAAAGCCAATTCACACTTTGCATGTTTAAATATCTCAGCTCAACCCCTGCCCTCCCACTCCCGTCATGCACTCAAACCCCCTCCTCCCTCGCCTTGCCTCTCGCTCTCCATCACCGTTCCATGGCTGCGAGCCCAAAACGTGGACTGCCGCCACAGCCGACCTGCAGCCCGGGTGGGTGGGATGCAGGTGCAGGCTGGTTGGAGGGCGAGAGAGGAGGGGAGTCCACCATTGTTGAGCTGGACAGCACCCTCTCTCCTCTGGAGCACCCTCTGATGGGGGAGCCCACTGACAATCACGCATCCTAATCTGATTATGCAAATATCTACTTCAAAAAGCAATACGCTGTAACCCTTACCCTGTGGTGGGAAGACAGACTAAGGAAGAAGGAAGGAAGGAGAGGAAGCGTCAGGAACATAGTAACAGGAGAGTAGATAGTTGAATGTCTGAGAAAATTAAATAAAAGACCAACATACAGTTATGATTCTGCAAGTCCCTGCAAGACCCTGAAATATCTCTCATTTGTTTGTTTACAGGTTCTCTGGCCCACCAGGGGAGGTCTGATGACAACACACTTACACACCATGAATGGCCACTGACTCCCTCAACAGGGCATTGAATCCAATATTCAAATGCTTATTGTTTTTCCAGACGCTCCTGAACCGAGCGTTAAAAAGGAATCTACAATGTTAATGAGGGGGACAAAGTACCCAGAGTAAGATTTAAGACGCCCTCACAGTTTGAGGTGACATTTCCCATAAACAACACAGCCTCAACGCCACTGGTTCCTAAAAGGAATGGTCGACAACCCCCCGCCTCCGGAACATTCACTCTGAGCTGACCCTTTTGGCCCCTGTTGGTTTCTGAAATCAGCTGCCTCATTCGTCTTGAAACAAGACGAGAGAAAATGTTAACGACGCTGTGAGGCAGTGCTTTAGCTTTAAGCTAAATGCTAACATCAGCAGGCTAATGGTCACTATTTTAGTTAAGTATAATAGTGCATATCTCTTAACAAATATCTAGATCTACTGATTGACCATAAACCAAAGTTCTGGACAAAATAATGGATGAAAGCGAATTAGGATTAGGTTATGATTAGGAATGAACCACATTTCCACAAATGATTCATCTCCTAAGAACGTCTGTAAAGAATTTCATGGCAATCCATGATGGATGTATTAGGAACTGGATACTGAAGTCAAAGATGGCGCCTAATCAATCGACCAAGAAACGCACACCTGGCACACGAGGCAAAAACTCCCATAGATTTTCTAGTAATGCAACATATTTTAATATGGTAGTCATAATAATTTAACTTATTTTCAGCAGTTTGCTGCCTTATAAATGCGGTCTACAGGGCGAACATATTTTGGGCTGCAAGGGATTTTTTTGCTGCAATACCATGAGTGGCCACTAGGTAACAAATCTGGGTGGCAGTGCTGTGTCTCTTTATACATCCAACAGGGATCAATTAAAAGGTTGTTGAGACATTTCTCTTGGTAAAAGCAGCAGACAGACAGACCTATATTCCATATATATGTATGTAAGGTTTGTAATGCCTAAATAAAAACAAGAAATCTTATGCAGATATAAGATTAATTAGTTGTCTTTAACAACAGAATGAATAGCTTATTTTCCACTGTTCTAATACAGCACTAGTAGGGATTGTGTGCCCATTCAGAAACTGTTTAAAAACCTATTTAATAAAACAGATTTGGACAAAAAACAAACAAAAAAAAACGGCAGAAATTTTATTGATAAGTGTTTTGTTCTCGCACCGCCATATGGCCAAATTACAGCAAATTAAACACTGCAATATCTCGGGTCTGGAGCAATTCACCTACCAAGTGTGAAGTCAATCAGAAGAAAATTATTCAAGATATGCAAAGATGCAGAGGTGTATGGGTGTGGCATGAACAAGTTAGTTAAAAACTAAGAGGTAAGTAACTTTTAAAATGTTTTTTTTTCCCATTTGATGATGACAGCAATTTGAAATATATATTTCACTGTATTTTTCATTGTTTGGTTTCTTTTAATTTAGGCAGTTGAAATCTTCCATATCCTGGATCCATGCTGCTTTAGTGGACACAAGTAGCATAATTTAAGGATTCTTCCACTTCCTTTTTGCACTGAACCTTGAAGAACCATCTCACTACACAAACACTTCCTCATAATAATCTTGTATTTGCCCTCTCACAGACCACAGTGTCTGTTCACTAGCACTCCTCAGAGGTGTGTAAGGAAATTATTTCACAAGCACCCACATGATGTGGTAACAACTTCCTTAGATTGCGTATGGGCTTTTTTTACTGTGACTCCGCAGCTACAGAAACAACCTGGTCTTTTGAAGTCTATGTTTTACATCAAGGGATTTGTGGATTTCTAGTACAGGTTGGACATTATTCTTTTTTTCCCATTCTGCATGTTAACTTTACAGCCATTACCTTTTACCTTAAATCTCTTGCTTGGGGTGGGGTCATTATCAAATGTATCATGCAATGCAAAGAGAAAGGACATGCCAGAGTTCAACTTTGTTTAGTTAATAATTATCTTTCTAGGAGCTCTTTTTAAAAAGGATCAGGCCACTGCTGGCTGTACATACAGCCACCTTTACACACAGTCACCATGACGGTGAGAGTGTGTCTCTCTTTTTGTGCCCTGCTGATACTTTGTGCGGCAGGAAGGGCAAATGGAGGAAACATTTTGGTGTGGTACACTGAAGGCAGCCACTGGATTAACATGAAACCAGTGCTGGAGGCGCTGGTGGACAAGGGACACCAGGTGACGGTCCTGGTCCCGAGCACTTCTCTGTTTATGAACACCAGTGAGCCTTCCCGCTTCCGTTACGAACCCTTCACCATTTCCATCTCAAAGGAGGCCTTGGAGAAGTTCATTGGAGAGTTTCTAGATTTCTTCATATACAGGATTCATCATATGAGCTACTTGCAGATTTACATCAAGTTTGCCGAGCTGTTCAAAGAGAATGTTCAGAATTCTTTGCAGAATCTGGACGGCGTGATAAAATCAGACGACATCATGAGGAAGCTAAAGGCGGGAAACTACAACCTTCTCCTTGCTGACCCCATCTACCCCGGGAGTGAGTTGGTAGCAGACATTTTAGGCATTCCCCTGGTCTTTTCCCTGCGCTTTTCTATGGCCAGTAACTGGGAGAGGCATTGTGGTCAGCAACCTGCTCCACCCTCATTTGTTCCTGGCAGTATGAGCAAACTGACAGACAAGATGGATTTCTTTGAGAGAATGTGGAACATTCTCCTCTACACCTCACAAGACTTAACGATGACTAAGATTTACTGGCAAGAAGTAGATAAATATTACACAGAAGTCAAAGGTGAGTAACTCAGTTATATGTTATCTATGTTGGTGGACTTGCCTTCTATTAACTGCTATGCTAGTAAATCAAACACTTTTGGAAACAATTTGATGTTTAAAGTTAATCAAATTTGAAAGTTAGCATTCCCATTTACATTGCTGGCAATTCTTTGATTTGCATTGTGACAGGGACGCCCACAAGTGCCTGCGAGATGATGGGTAGAGCAGACTTCTGGTTGATTCGAACCTATTGGGATTTTGAATTTCCTCGTCCTTTCCTCCCTAACTTCAAATATGTTGGTGGGATCCACTGCAAACCTGCTAAACCCTTACCAGAGGTAGCACTAACGCCACTGTTAGAGGCCTCAAAATGTTTTACATTTTGTATTAAGTAACCCAATGACAAAGAAAGAAAAGAACAATTTGGGATGATTCCTCATTTCTTACAGGATATAGAAGAGTTTGTGCAGAGTTCTGGAGATGATGGTATCGTGGTCTTCACTTTGGGGTCCATAATAAAGAACATCACCTCTGAGAAGGCAAACATGATCGCCTCTGCACTTGCTCAGATCCCACAGAAGGTCTGCAAATAGTCTTTAAGTGACCACTAGAATTAACTCAACAAAAACTTTTTATGGCTATGAGCATATTTGGTTGGAGATTCTGCAAAGCTGAAACTGCAACCAAATATGCAAGTTGAAAATGATTATTTTACTTTTTTGAAAGTATGTGAATATACTTGTATTATACTATAGTACAAGAATAAATTTGTAATATCATAAAAAAAGTTATTTTATGAGAAAAAGGCTTTGATAGAGGAAGATCCAACTCTAGCCATTTGTTATTTTGGATGCCAAACTGCTGCATCCAATTAAATAATTATAATAATGCACCAGCTCAGTGGCGCAGTGATAGTGTCTGCCCTGGAACTGGGCAATTGAGTCATTTGGCTTTAGTGAGCCAGTTGAGTCATACCAAAGCCTCGAAATGATTCCCAAGCATGGTACAGCTGCTGCTCACCGATTCCTAAAGATATGGGAGAAAGGCATAGAACAAATTTAACACATACATGTGTGGGACTTTAACTTTTACATTTGCACTGAGTTGATCTGAAAGTCTTTCATAATTGTTTATAGGTGCTGTGGAGATACAGTGGAGAAAAACCAAAGACTTTGGGTGCTAACACCAGACTGTA
Organism: Lepturacanthus savala; assembly: GCA_030544235.1. NCBI lineage: Eukaryota > Metazoa > Chordata > Actinopteri > Scombriformes > Trichiuridae > Lepturacanthus > Lepturacanthus savala. The sequence goes on along the minus strand of CM060473.1, from coordinate 5,499,632 downwards.
CAACTGGATCCCTCAGAATGACCTGCTGGGTAAATAAAGGTTTTATAAAAGCTACTGAACAGAGCTTGAACAGTAATCTATTAAATTAAAGAAGGTATCATTCACATATTGGTTTAAGCCTCTTGCCTATTTTAGGTGCAATATTATACACAATTGTTAAGGTACACTCACTTTTTTTGATTCTCTAAAGTTAATATTTGTAAAAAAAAATTTTTTGATCAGGTCACCCAAAGACCAGAGCTTTCATCACTCATGGTGGCACAAATGGGATTTATGAGGCCATCTACCATGGTATTCCAATGGTGGGCATCCCCCTGTTTGCTGATCAGCCAGACAACCTGATGCATATAAAGGCCAAAGGAGCTGCAATTTCTCTGGACCTGAACTCTATGAAGAGTGAAGATCTTCGTGATGCAATCAACACAGTCATCAATGACAAATCGTAAGTTGTCTTACTGTCAATTAAAAGGATAGGTTCACAATTGTTTAAATCTATCTTAAAAAATGGACACTGTATAAAATTTGGCCATAGTTTAAATTTAAAAAATCCAAAAATAACTAATAATCAGCAGCACTGGGAGGAGGAGCAGTGTTGACTAACTCAGTGCAATTAGCTTTACCACTGTTAGCCCTCTTCCTTTCAATTTTGGGTTTAAACCACTAGAACAATAGATATGCATCTGTCCAGCTGCAGGCTGGAGGTAGTACTCATCAGTAGGAGCAGTTACAGCAGTTTTCTCAGGAAAGCACTTGACATGAGCTCAAGTCTTTCTCCATGCAGCAACAGCATTGTACTATAAGTAAATACACCTAGAGCATTAGTAATATAGAGGATAAGATTTATGACCTGCTATAAAAAGAGCCATAGGCCATTGCAGTATAAGGCTATGATTACCAACAGTTTCAAAGTCAAGAGATTAGGAAAACCACTTTTCTCCAAATATACAAGCTTTCCTTTTTGAGATTTGAATATACGAACCTAACAAATTCAACCTATTTTACCTTTGTATCCACATTCTTGGCTAAAAAATAAAATGAATTTAAATATCCAAACTCATAGGTACAAGGAAAATGCCATGCGGCTGTCCCGCATCCACCACGACAGGCCGATCAGTCCTCTGGATGAGGCAGTATTCTGGATCGAGTTCACCATGAGAAACAAAGGAGCCAAGCACTTGAGGGTCCACGCACATGAGCTCACTTGGTACCAGTACCACAGCCTGGACGTCCTGGCTTTCCTCTTCGCTGTGGTTCTGCTCCTCATGCTCCTCTTCATCAAGACGTGCAAGTTTTGCTTCCGGAGATGCTGTGGCAGGAAGGGAAAGAGCAAGAAAAAGGCTGAATAACAGAGTGAGTTGATAATTAACAATGCCAATAAAACAAACTGTTGGCTCAGAGCACTTCACATAGCATGTACTACATTTGATGATCTGAGACATCACTGTACCAGTATTTGACGCAAAAAACATTTACTATAGTATATTTCAGTGAAATCCAGATTTTATGGGCAAAGTGTTTTTTTGTACTTGTTTTATCACCATAAGCTTTAGGTCAGTCAGTATAAACACAGTTTACCTCTACACCAACAAATATCTACCATTTATTTTCCTTATACCAGTGGACTTTTCACATCTCTTCCTTGTGCATTTTCACTAATTAGTGCTATTGCATGCAGGTGCTCATTATTTGCATAATCACACCTGATGTCTATATGTCATTATAAGCTGGATGTTCATTGGTTGATGTAATTAAAAACAAAAAGCAAAAAAAAACAGACAAGGGATGTTCATTATGTATGTTTCATTTTTTTTTTAATATTCATGACACAGCAAAGACTTCTTACCACACTGCATTAATACTTATACAGGCTCTAAACCAAAAGTTACAGGAAAAATATTCAAACATAAATCACTTAATGAAATCCAACAAAACAATAAACGGCTCTCCCATGTCATCAGAAAATAATAGCTAACCATATTTGTCTTTTTGTGCATTTTAAATAGCGTGGGAATAATTTTGCTTTATTGTCATCATTTTTTCAGTTTTCCATCTTCTTTCACCTTCCCTAACATGAGTTCCATGCAGGCAGTTGCATCGTCTGCAGTGTCGTGGCCACAAACTGGGAGAAATACAATATTTAAACAGAAAACAAATCAGTTATAGTCTTACAAATACGTACGTTTTGATCATTTTTATACTAAAATTTCCAAGTTGCACTGGGATCGATTCATTTATTTGAAAGGTTTGTCATTTAGTCTTATGATGAATATTAAATTGAATTTCAAACAAACATGTATGATGGTTGTAGTTATCCTTGATGACCCACCGCTCTCTTGGATGATCCTTCTGAGATACTCAGCGGTGAGGTTGTTGAGGGTCAGCTTGTGAGGGGGGCCCAGACGGTGGGGAAAGACCACTGATGTGTCAACCACTGTCCCATGGAACAACTACAGTAGGTAGGTCCAGGGCAAAGAAAGAATATTGGCAATAATGATGTGGATCCCAAATATTCACTGTCCACATTTACACCTGTTTAATCACCATGGCGTCTTAAAACCCAACTAATCAGTATATAAGGTAGAAAAAAATAGACAAATAAAGTTGGCCTAAAAGGAATTAAAAACAAGTGGTTCATATACACAATAAGGTTGCAAGACTACTACAATTTAAAAATACATATTAGTTTCAACATGGACCACTGATCCTCGATGCAATGTGTATATTTTATGGGTCACAAAAAAATTAAAACAATCCAACAGGCATGCCCAGTTTCCCCAGTTACACCATGAAAAAATGCAAATATACTTTGTTGCAGTGATGTTTTTAGCATGTCATAAAGTAAGGTAGTACCTTGCTAGTAATAAAACCTAGTGTCTATTAGAAAGCAGCAGGATATTGTTTTTAGAGATTTTGCACGCCCTTATGACAATTGTATACCAGCTATGGTGTCCATACATGGTTGGATGAACTCAGCCTTTACAATTCACAAAAAAAAAGTCACCTGTAATAGTAAATCATTTACATTGCATTTAAAACTAAAGCATATCAGCTGAATTAAAATACATTTTGCAAAGATTAAATAAATGTAACCGTATTTTAATAAAATACTGATCATGGCAAGTCAACTCAATGCATAGGCAGCATTTTATTATTGTAGCTGTGCAGTGTGGAACTGAAATTCTAATACCAATTTTGACTTTTTACTGCAAATCAATCAGTTTTACATATGTAACTTGATTAATAATCAGCATCAGCCGATCCCTAGTACATTGTAGTATGTGTAGTGTTATATTTCTCATTTTAGCACATTGCATTTCAGTAATAATAGTTGTCTAAGCTTTTTATGTCACAATGCAGACTACAAATGTGCTTTAAAAATTCAGGCAAAGTTAGCCATTAGCCAACTTGCTAGCCTACTTACAGGTATCTAAACAACCCTTGTACAAGTTGTAATCAAAAAAGAAAATAAATAAAAACTCCTCCCCTATCAGTAATAAGCTAGATGGTCTTGGTTTTGTAGACTATGCAACCTATGGACAGAAAACATGGCATTTAAATGAGTAGATTAACATTAAACAAAGAAAAGTGCTCTGATGATACATCCACCTCATCTCCAGACTATGATGAAATAGGAAGCTTCATTACAAACTACTTCTTTGGTGCAGCCAACTGGATTCCAAAAAGAAAATGAACTAATGATGTTGACAAAATCTTGTAAAAGTCACCTTCAGGGCACAGAAGTCCGTTTCCAAGCCATGTCCAATCAGAATGGTGTCAGCGCTGATGAAGCTCAACAAGGTCTCTTGCACCTCTCTGAAAGAAGTGTGGTTCCCCCTCACATCTTCCTTACTGATGCCTGAAAATCTAGACCGTTCAAATGTCAGCTTTCAATGGAGTGATAACACCACTTCATATTATTTTTTAATCCTGGAGATATACTAGAATTATTTTTGCATGATTTACGGCACAACTTGTACAACTTACACAGTCCCAAGTTCAGACTATGTAAATAAACAGTAGGATTTAACTTTGTTTTCATTTACTAAAAAATGCTACTTAAATACAGCTATAACCCCCCCCCCCCAAAAAAAAAAAAAAGTTTTGTAATCTAGATTACAAGAAAGGTGTTTAAAAAAAGTATTATAATTACCTGGTGTTATAGTCAATGACTTCATTATCAGGTTTGATGAAGGTGTCGTAGACGACTTGAAGACTAGAGTTGACCACCGTAACTCTAGACAGCTCCAGACCATTAATGGTGTAACACTGAAGACAAATATTTGCACAGTATACAGTACCAGTCAAAAGTTAAGACTCATTTAAGAGAATGGGAAGAGGTCTGACAACTTGACTGGTATTGTACATCATTTCATTGCATATGGAAACTTGACAAGAGTCAAGGCTAACCAATTAAAACGAAAACACATCAGGGTACTTTCTCATCAACTATATAAAATAGAGATTACTTTTGTATGTAGTAGGAAATGGTGAAAATCCATTAAAAATGCATTACAGAGTACATTGTGGTATTTACAAAATATATGAAGCTTATCACCATTTTCTAGTGAGAAGTGAATTCAAACATAACCATCATTACAAAAAATGTTTCTTGAAGCTTCAAGTTGGGTTTGGTGCATGACAGGGTTTTATAAACCCTGCCCCTTATGGTTACGTCACCATTTCACAATCCATTGAGTAAACTCCAGGGCAGCTCGTATCTGAGGGATGTCGAGGGACAGTTGCAACAAACCCATCCAGGCTGAGGGAATCATGGACATGCAACTGGTCGATAAGAAAAACAAATCAAATAAATATCAAATATCACAGAATAAAGTTAGAAAATCTATTTTCCTACCATAAACTGTTGACATCCAGGTGCTCCCATGACCCCCTCACAGCAACTGTAACGGGTCTCCACTCCACCAGGCACTGGAACATTTTAAAAACACACCAAAATGCTTCAAAATCTTTAAAATATAGCTAACATTTAAAGACATATTCACAGATATATTCACCTCTTTTCTCAACTCCTTTCCCATAGTGGTAGTTGCACTCCTCCTTGCGGATGTGTTTGCCTGTTTGACTCACAGAGTACGTAGCCCCACAGCGACAGCAAATCCTCTTCAGAGCTTCAAAACAGAGAAAAGCCAACACTGAAGTGCTGTGTGCTAAGAAACGAAGCCCTCACTGCAAAACCACAGGTGACGTGTGCCCTCTAGTGGTTCAACATTAGATAGAAAAGCTCAAAATAATCAGAGTTTCAGGGTTATGTTTTTACTTACGGTCTGTGTTGCCTTTCTTAATGTCAACAAAAAGAGCAGCACAACCAGGTTTCTCTGGATGCTGCAGAGGATAGTTGCTCTCAATCAGCTTTTCCTCAGTCAAAATATAATCCTTCAAACTCTCATACAGTGCCATATCATCTGCCAGGGGAAAACAAGGAATACATTAAGAATCCATCAATACTTGATTGAAATGAAAAGAAAACTGAGGCTCACCATTTCCTTTAAGCTTCTTCAGATTGAGAGGGATGTTGCCTTTGGATCTTTGGCTGGTGACATTTTCATCTGCACCAGGAAATAAATATAAGATTAAAGTCATTTTATGATTTATTTCACCATCATTCACATGTTGCAGGAGGAACAGCACAAGGCTTCCCTGATATTCACCTTTGGCAGCAACAGTACTTTGATTTTTGAGCCTCTTCAGTGCATTCACTGCAACACTCAAATATTTGAGTTTATTCGTGCTGCGATTATACACAGTCTTCTCTTCGGAAAGTGCCTAACAACCGTAACATAAGGGGGAAGAAACAAATTCAGACTGCAGTTTATCATTGATTATCACATTTAGTAGAAAGGACAGGTTCACCTTTTCAAAGGCATCATTAACGTTGGCTGTCGTTTTGAGGAATTCTTCTGTGAATAGGTTCACATAACGCTGCCGGACGTCATGAGGCACTTTGTCTTTAGTTGCCTCACACAGCTGCTTCACTTTACGCTTGGTTGGCACTGGCTAAACAAAAAAATTGATTGTTACCACCATTTTAAACTCACATATTCAAAAATGCATAATTTTTTCCCCTATTCCTACCTTAGCAGCTTGAGTGGTTGGATTGGCTGGACTAGAATGTGCTGTGAAGCCAGAGGTCAGTGAAGGTTTACGTGCTGGTGCAGGAATGAGCAGAGGAGGTGCTGCTCGGAATTTTTGCACAGGGTTGACAGCAGGTGGATGGTAGGTTTGTTTCATGGCAACAGGGCCTGTATGCACTTGAGTGATTGGGGTTAGGACTGAAGTAACTGTGCTCGAACTGGAAGAGACAGGAAGAGGGAAGGTGCCCTGTGGGAGGATCAAGTGCAAGTTGTTTCCCACTTCCAAGACCGCAGTTCCCAGAGGTATGTAGTTTATGTAAGCTGTGAGGCAAGAAAGAAAACACATGCAAAGATGTAAAGAATTTTGGGGGGGGCAAACTGTCACTAGAAAAACCTTTATAGCAATATTTTTATTTCTCCAGCATCCCTGCTTCTCCTAGCTCTCAGACAAGCTGTTCTCCATTGATGTGAAACTGCTGTAGAATAAAAGACTAATTGCTTCTTACATGTTTGATTTTCAATCAGCTCATGCAAGTTATTTGTGTTCAGAAAATCCCACCACATGCCAAATCAAAAAAATACTATGTAGAAGGCAATTAGGACTGCAACTAGGATCTTGTTCTATAATATGCCAAAAACAACTAGCAGTCATGCTGATTTCTCGAATCTCAGATGCTTACCATTTTGCACAGGAACATGCTGTGCATTTACTGAGGTCTGAGGAGAAGGAAGAGGAGCAGCAGCCACTGTCTGCGTCTCCTCTTTCCTCTGACAGGTGGACGACGCAAATTCCTGACTGGCCTTTACTGAAGGAGTCAACATGGATGCTCTCTGCTGGATCTTAGAAGCGATGGAGGGCTGGGAGGAAACTCCTGGTTCTGCCAGACAACGTAGTGGAACCAGAATCTGGGGCTGAGGTCTGTTCTTAGCCACTAGCTGCTGAACAAGCATAACGTTATCAGATAACAATTTGAGGTTCAATTTCTCATTTAATCTCTGGTCATTCTGAGATGTAAAAAAAAGTAAAGTTAATTATTGAGTGAGATATTTTAACATTAGCAAATTCCTTTTATAAATTAGACATTACCTTTAAGATTGAAATAAGTTGTATTCTAGCAAATTTGTATTTTTTAAGCACAACTGTTTTTACAGAATGTAAAAAGAATGAAAAAATAATATATCTTTGGCATTTCTGTACTTTAACCTATTAAAATCAAAACCCCCTGATACAGGAGCAGCATTGAGTTGTATAAATATCACATGATAAAGCCTCAGCTACAACACTAAAGTATTTTTTATCTGTAGTAAAACTGTTATTGTTACACCATCAATATATATCCACATTAATACAATAAGAAAATAGTTTAGTAAATATCAGTAGTAAGGCCTGCAAATAAAGATTAAATATGAATATTTGAGTCCTTTATAAATCTCATTAAAACTCATTTTTAAACATCTTAGAGAAAATATTCTTCATGTTCTGTAATGACCTTCAGTTTGATTTCTATGAGTTTATGGACAAAATGATCTTTGAACTCTAATCCTATTAATCATTACCATAAACTCTGCATTGCAGATTTAGCCTTTTTCAAGTTTTTTTTTCCCTGATTTAGGTCAGTTTGGTCTTGTTTAAGCTTTAAAGCATTTTTATCTGTAGTAAAACAATTTTAGATTTTTTTGGCAATATTCTAGCTCTACTCGCTCCGACAGCAAATTGATTCGGACACTTCTGTAGTCACCTCATATGTAGAGTTATTTTGGTTCCAGGTTTAAGTACATAACCTTTGGGTTGTAGAGATATTCCATATCTATTGTAATTTCAAGTAGGAAAACTGAAAATAGGCCTGGGGCATAAGTCTTCAATTTCTTGCCATCCTGACAATATATTTTATTAACAGATTAGCGATGTTACACATTTGCCAAACCTCTGGATGTTTGACTTCATGAGCCATCCTCTTCTTTGACACTCCTTGGGGTTTGACCTGAACCTCCGGTTTCTCCACTTCTGTAGCGTCAACCTAACAATGACAGTGGGAGAGGAAAAGCTAACTTTAACCCCAGAAAAGACTTTTTCTTCCTCTCAGCTCTGGAGTGCCATACTTACAGAGGCGTCAGACTGCTCATTTCCTTCATCTGCGTTGTTTGCCTCCATGAAAATCCTGTAGCACTCCTCCATCGGGTCACTGTCTGAAAGCTCCACGTCTGAATAATTGAGCTCTTCCTCCTCGTTGGAACTATAGACGGTTACAACTTCTATTTCATCTGCTTTCACCAAAAGCTGTTCAGTTGATGCAGGAGACAAACTGGCTTTTTTTGTCAAATCTACATTGACAGATGCCACTGAACCATACTGAGCCTGACACTGGCTGCTGCCTGGAGCTGGTTCTACTTGCTCCAAGCAGCTGTCAGGTGAATTTTGGTGAATGCCAGTTTTATCCTGCATCTGTCCTGGCATTTCGTTCGTTTTCTGACCTGTGCATCGAGCAGGCAGCTCCATTTTCTGGCCATGCTTTGTTTGTCGTTTGTACGACGGGTACGAACTAGCAGCTGAACACTTGTAAGAAACTGAATTCTTCTGGGGAAATTGTAGCAGTGGATTAATTTTCTCAAAACCACAGGGTAATTCAGCATGAAATGCGTTTTCTTCATCTTTCATCTCGGAATCGCTCCAACTGTGATCTTGTTTGTCTGCGGTGAGAAGAGAACTATTCACCACTGTTTCATCAGCATGAAAACCAACCAACTCCTCCAAACATCCAGTTAAGTCCATTACACTTCTTTTAAGTGTTATATTCTCACATTCCCTGTTCTGATAAAGATTGCCAGCTTGACTTTTTTCAGTGCTATGAACACCGTTTACTTCAACTGTTGGCGAAGGTGCAGATGTGACCGTGAATACATCAGTATTTGCATGTTGTAGTGGTTTGGAGCCAAGTAAAACAGGTGCTTGTTGAATCTCATTGAGCTCCTTTATTTTATCGTGTGTTTCAGGAACAGATTCAACAAGTTTCTGAGATCGACCTCTCTTTCTGTCAGGTGAGGGAGGAATGTCCATAATCAGGATATCGTCATCATTAGAGTCATCGAGTAGCTCTGAAGAAGGCGATCGGGAAGGCTGGGCCTGATGTGTGACTGCATTCTTTTGGTCACTTTGAACTGCGTTTCTCATCCTTTTCACACCTTGCTCGTTTTTCATTTTCTGCTCCTTACCTGATGAGCTGTAAGACCGCAGATCTGCAGAATAGTTGGACAGAGGGTCATACTCCAAATCAGTCCTGGGTTTCGAGTTGTCAACTATGTACTTCCTTGCTCTGGAGTGATTTTCAGTCAAGTCTTTACACAAAGGCGGTCCATAAGAACCTCTGTGTGTAGTTTTACCTGCTCTCTCAGATTTGGAAACTGACAAGTTAGCAGCAGTGTTCCTGCTGTCCGCCTGCACAGTCTGGTAGCGAGACAGTCGCCGTTGCTCCTGCTCCACCTCGTGTCTTACAGTTTCAATCTCCTTGTTGAGCCGCTCCAGCTCCTGGAGGCATTCATCTTTGGTCTCATCGATCACTGGTGCTCGACAGAGTGCAGATGAATAGCCATTTTGGGCTCCTTTACAAAAGGGAATATAAAGACTGTTTTAGCAACATGGTGACAAAGAATTTGAATTACTTTAAAGTGAAGGTAATTCACTAAAACATTCAGTCAGTAATGTTTCTCTGAAAATGGTTTTGATCTTCCCAGAATCTTCTAGGAACATATCAATAACGTTGTTTACCCCAGAAAAACATTACATTTGAAAATCTAGTTTCAGAGGAAACATCCAAGTAATTTCCAATAATCAATGATAGATAAAATACTGAGATCCTGTACTTGAGTAAAAGGTAAAAGCACCAATGTATTGCCAGTTAAAAGGTACTTGTATTAAAATTAAAAGTACTTCTGCATACTAAGGAGATTATAATATACCAGTAAAAATACATGTGAGCACATTTAAGTAAAGAGAACAAAGTATATTAGTGTTATGTAAAATGAAATCTGCCATTAAAAGGTGTAAATAAGTATAGTAGAATATAAATCTGCAATATTCCCTTCTAAAATGTAGTTGAGTGGATTTTAGTAGCTTCAAAACTGCAGTAATTAGAGTATTTGTTATTTTCAACCACTGAACGTGACCGTTTCTAGAAACGATCCTAGCTAGCTGAGAACGCGTCTATAATCAACTTCACTGGAGTTTGTTCATCAATTACCAATTGTCACCGTTAGCTTTAGCCACCGGATACCGACCTGCGGAGTCGATTATCGATGATTGGCACGAGGCACCGAACGTTTCTGGCCCTTCTGGGACATGTTTGTACAAACAGTGAGGACGTTCACAAGGCCCGCGGATTAAAAAAGGACATAGTATGTTAGCGAAGAGACCAGACGAGGGAAACATTAGCAAAGAGAATTAACCGCTTCTCACGACGATCAAACCGTCGGTTTGATTATTTAAAGGTCAACAGGTGCAGACTGAACTGACGTCACCGCTTTTATAGCCTGTTTTTTCTTATTTTACTGGCAAAACTCCGTAAAAAAGTTTAAATAAAAACGAAAAAAATAATGTGAATAGCTTCCAATTTAGTTAAAAAAATACGAAAGAAAACTATAAAGAAAAAATAAACATAATACAAAGGCAAATCGGTAATTTCTAATAAATGTGGTTAACGTGCTTTTCATATGTGTAATAAAAAATCCGTGACTGAAATTAATAGTCAATATCTATTAAAAATAATTAAAACAATGGTGTCGTCTTTAGTGTTCTGGATTCATGGCTATGAATTGTATTTATCTAATACATTTATAGCTTCTGTTCGGGTCACGAATTACACAGGTTACAATTTAAATTCCTTCATTTGTTTTTATTAATTCTATTTAATCTCAGACTAAATTAATTAACTTAATAATAAATTAAGTATTTTATCCTCATTTTTTTTCATTATATAAATTTTAAATTGTACACAAACAAAATTGACGTGGACATTTTTATTAACAAAAATGTCCCAACCAAAAAACAACTTGAAATCATACTATTGTGGACAATTTTATAATAAAAAATAAAATAGGCTGTCAATAATTATTTTTTAAGAAAAGATTTTTAAAAATAACCGATTAATAACCGATTTGTTAATTTTTAATTAAACAAATCGGGGACGCAAGATGCTGTTTATAATTAGTTGTTAACAGTAAACCCTCCACGACGATAGAGGTCGCTGTTACTTCACAAAACGAACTGAGTATCTAAAACGAACGAGTATTTTCCTGCCCTGTGTTATTCTTTTCCCAGCATAATCTCAGTTATCTGGCATATTTACATCAGTAAGACACACGCTGCTTTGGTTGAAATGGACAACAGCGAGGACGAGATGGAAGAAGATGAAGCCGAGTGGAAGAACAGTTTGACGGACTCAACAGGACCCAGCCCCGCGGCTGCTGCTGGTAAAGTAACGTTATAGACAGTGTTGAGGAAATAAGTTGGTGTAGTTTCCCCTCAGTATTTATAACATATATATCTGTCGATCAGAATTATGTGTCACCTTCTAACCGTTGTGTTCATAATGTTTTCTGTTTCAGGGTCAGACCTCAGTAAAACACCAACATCTGCACACAGAGTCATTCTACATTTTGACCTGGACTGTTTCTATGCTCAGGTGGAAATGATCAGAAACCCCGCACTAAGAGATGTCCCTTTAGGTACATTACATGTTCTTACACTTTACTTTGGAGGCACAGTGATGTTTCCCACAGTGAAGTATTAATTCAACCATTCTCTTGTGTTTTCTTGCTGTTACCATCACTTATGTGAAATCAGCTGTAAAAAAAAAGCAAATACCTAAATATCTATAACCCATTTTTTTCATGTGTTTTACATATAAAACACTGAAAAGCAAGTTACGCCGTCAAATAAATGTAGTGGTGTAAAAGTGAAACGTATCATAAAATGGAAAGACTCAAATACCTCAAAATTGTACTTAAGAACTTGAATAAATGTACTTTGTAAGATTATGTCACTGTTTTTTTTGTGTTGTCAGGTATTCAGCAGAAGAATATCATCGTCACCTGTAACTATGCAGCGAGGGAGCAGGGCCTCACTAAGCTGATGTCTGTAACTGATGCAATAGAGAAATGTCCTCAGCTGGTGCTGGTTAAAGGAGAAGACCTGACCCACTATAGAGAAATGTCCTATAAAGTGACAGGTAGGCTGGAGTAATAGTACCCCTGGGCACTGCATAGATAAACCTGCTTCTTATTGTGTTCTAATAAAAACTGTAATATAATTATAGTAAAAACAATGTCAGTTAACAGAACTTGGTGATAAATCTGTCATCCGATTTATTTTTTCATAAAGTGACGCATGTATAGTAGAGACTAATTAAGCTATCTCATGATATTAAAGGATAGATTCACAGTTTTACAAATGCTGACTGTTGGAAGATCATTTTCTAATGTGCTTAGAATGTAATTGATGAGGAACAAAATACAAAAATAAAAAAGGCTTATTTCAAATGATATTGACTTTCAACTGTGGCGGAACAAGGAAACACTGTCTGTCAAGACATAGTATGCATATATATATCCACAAAAAATATTGAATCTGTTTCAGAATTTTATTTGACTAACTAACATGGTGACTACAACCAGAAAGCAATATAGTGATATGGTATTTGCTGTAGATTTTCTTCTCTTCTTCTGTCAAGTGTTTCCTTTAACATCATGTCATTATTTCTGTGAGAGTAGCAGTCGCTTACCTTGATTTACCTGTTTTTGTTTCCCATACAGAGCTGCTGCTGTCCTACTGTCCATTGGTAGAGAGGCTTGGATTTGATGAGAACTACATGGACGTCACAGAGCTGGTGGAGACGAGGCTGGCACAGACAATGGAGTCTAACCACTATTCATTTAAAGGCCACGTGTACAACCACTTGGGTAAAACACCTTTGTTCTGTGTGCCTGTAGCTGTACATCTGGCTCTTGGAAACCAGGAAATGAGTTGTGAAACAAGCTAAGAAACTCAAAATTGTAAAAACATTTGCATTGAACTTTCAGTTTCCAGCCTGCATGAAAAGATCTCTTTTGTATCCCCTTGGCAAATAACATGAAATCCTGATGTGCTTTGCCTGCTCAGGTGCAGATGTTGCAGCTGCTGATCACCCGAGGCTGGCGTTAGGCTCACACATCGCGGCGGAGGTGAGAGAAGCCGTCCACAGCAAACTGGGGCTGACTGGCTGTGCTGGCGTCGCCACTAACAAGTTACTGGCCAAACTGGTGTCAGGTTCCTTCAAACCCAACCAGCAAACCACCCTGCTGCCAGAGAATGTCGGTGACATCATGGGCTGCCTGAGTGGCCTCTGCAAAATACCTGGTATGTTTAGGTTTTCTAAACATTTATCACTCAGCAAGTTTCCCTGTCAATCCATTTGCGATTCATCATGTATCTTTAGGGGTGGGACACCAAACCACTAAGAGACTTCAAGCCCTGGGATTGGTCAGTGTCAACGACCTCCAGATCTGCCCGTTGACTGACTTGGTGAGAGAGTTTGGAGGAACCAGTGCTCAGCGGATGAAGAATCTGGCCCTCGGTGTTGATGATTCTCCTGTCACCCCTACTGGGGCTCCTCAGGTGAAACTCTATCATATATATTGTCATCTGAGTTTTTAATTATTGCCTCTCTTGGTGTATAAATACACTACTGTTTTCCATGAAAAGTCACACTTTTATTTACTACCACGAGTTGTAAAATGAATAGAAAATATAGTCAAGACATTAACAAGATAAGAAATAATGATTTGTATTTGAAATAATAGTTTTTCCTTCAAACTTTGGAAGGAAAGAAGGTCAGTTTTCTAGCTTCTCTAACCAGCTAAACTCTTTTCAGCTGTGTTAACATGATTGTACAAGGGTTTTCTCATCATCCATTAGCCTTCTGTTACAATGAGCAAATATAACTATTCTATTACTACAACTATCCTATCTGCAAATACGCATTTGCAGCTGGAAGAGTCATTTATCACATTAGCAATGTAGAGAGTGTATTGATCGTTAGTTTAAAGCTATCTTCATTGAAAAAAATGTGCTTTTCTTTCAAAAATAAGGACATTATTAACTGACGACAAACTTTTTAACAGTATATTTTTTGCCTTGAATAGTATGTTTCTCATGTTTCAGTCTCTCAGTGATGAAGACTCCTTCAAGAAAATCTCATCAACTAAAGACGTGCTGGAGAAGATTCAGCAGCTCCTGAACAGCCTGGTGGAGAGGTCAGAGTTTCACAGCCTGTAACTACTCAAACCAGTGAATCTGTCATGAATCTAATCTGAATGATCTGTTTGAAAACAAGGATGCACAAAGATGGCCGGCAGCCTCAAACCTTCCGGCTTACCATCCGTAGATACTCAGCGACCAACAAGTGGTTCAGTCGGGAGAGCCGACAGTGTCCGATCCCCAACCACATTGGACAAAAGATCTCCTCTGGTGAGCCTCCGCACCAGGAGGAATGTTGTAAAGTCCCATCAGAGAGTGGAAACATGAGTTTCCACTCTCTGAACAAATCATTTGAAAGTATATTTACTTAAGAAAATATATGATTATAATCATACTTTACAACAATTGAATTTTTTTATCAAAATGCTTTATATAATAAAAAAATTGCAAACAGCATAAACAAAAGCACGTAACATATGAAAACAGAATTAAAAGAACTATATCAAATTTAAAAAAAAAAATAAAACCCACTAAAAGTTACTATACTCAACCAAAAGTTAAAGTTAAAAAGTGTGTTTTTAGTCGTGCTTTAAAAGTGGAGCAATGCGGATACAGAGGGGCAGTATGTTCCATAATGTGGGAGCTGCAACTGCAAAAGCTCGATCACCTCTAGATTTTTAAAAAGGATCGAGGCACATCTAAAGTCCCTTGATTCACATGTTATGTTCCCTTTTATTTCATATGTAATTTATATTCTGCTGGTTTGAGTTTGGAAGCTGTTCAGTTAAAAAGGCAGTTATACTTTTGTATATTTACCATCATCATAATCTGCAAAACCTGCTGTCCCAAATAGTATTTAACCTACTATTGTTTTTTTTTCTCTGTTAGGCAGCAGTGACGATGCTCTGGTCCAGCTGGCCATGAAGCTTTTCCACAAGATGGTGGACACCAGCACAGCTTTCCACCTCACCCTCGTCAACGTGTGCTTCAGTAACCTGCAGACCAGAGGACCTGCCGCCGGCGGAAAGGGCTCAATTACGTCTTTCTTTACACAGAACCCATCTCCTGCAAATACACAAACCCCATCATCACAAAGCCAGGTAGAGTACAGTCAGGTTATGGTGTATAATCTCTTCCAAAACATTTCAATCGATGACGAAATCTTTAAACTGTTATTCTTTTACACTACACTACTGTTAATGATGCCTGTTGGTACTCCCTTCCTAGAAATAACGAGCTAGATCTCTGAAGCCCTAGAAATCATTTGTGTTCCTCCTTTATTCCCCAATAGGGCAATTCCTCTTGCAGCTGGGATAGTCACCACGTGGCTCATCGGTTCAGCGCTCACAGCATGAATACTCAACATACTTCACAAAAGACGGAATCCACAAAAAGCCCCTCTAGCTCTAAAGCAGCATTATGTGGGTTCAAAAGAAAACAGAGCACTGTTGTATCCGTAGAAGCACCTCAGCCTCAGAGAGTTTCCTGCAGTGTAGCAGGGTCAGACCTGGATGACACAGTGACCCATCTGCCACCAGATGTTGATCCAGAAGTGTTCAGGCTTCTCCCTGAGGAAATCCAGAAGGAGCTGCTATCTTCTGACTATACAAAATCCCTTCCCAGCTCTTCCATGAATACAACCAGCCAGTCCACCCCTGGTGCAGTCACCAATATTCCCCATATATCAGAGAACACCTTTCTCGAGTGCCATCCACCATCCAAGCCTGTTCACCAGTCTTTTCCTGCCTCCCAAAGTCTCAGAGACAGAAAAGAAGCTGAAAGCGAATCGGATCCGTCCGACAGTGCAACCACCGTGAATCATCAACTGCCGCCGGCCACGAGTGCAGTTCCAGGAGAAACCCTCATGGAAGAAGGGAGACTGTCATTCCCACAGTCTTCTGACTGCGAGTTCCCAGTAAATGTGGACCCTAAGGTGTTTTCTGAGCTTCCGCCAGCTGTTCAGAGAGAGCTGATGCATGAATGGAAGCAACAGAAGCCAGTCCTAAAAACTGCTTCATCAAGGAAACCACTAAAACACTCGATGATCAAAGACAAAAAAGCTGCAGGAAAAAACAGTCAGGCAAATAATTTGTTGAATTATTTCAAACCCAGTTAGAGTAGGATAAAGATCGTTCATGATGTATTTTAATGTTATTGTTCTTGCAGAGTCTTTTTTTATTTGTATTAGTTTCACTAATACATGGAATGACGAAAATAGGTTAAACATTTCATACTCTGCTTTTTCCCTTTGGAAAAAAAACTGTTTGGTTTTTGGGGCCAGAACTGAACCTAGTATGAGTCAAATGTATTCAACATTCATACATTTGTACAAAATGACCTGATTTCTGATGGTTTGCTCACTACAAAATAATGTATAATAGCAAATTTTGAAAAAAAAAATGCATTTAAAAAAGATAAATATAAATTGGCTAAATCCTCATCCGCATTAATTGGCACATTAAATTCAATTATTAATTGATGAAATCAATTAATTGGGATATTTCATACAGATTATAACAAATGTTTGTCCTGAACATTGTGAGCTTGACCAAGATGGTAAGTTTTTTTTGTTTGTTTTTGTACAGTGTTCCTGTTTTGTTTTTGGCCAGATTATTTACCTTTTTGGAAATAAAAATAAATATTTTTTATATTGTGTAACCTCTATTCACATGAAATGACCACATTAGGTCAGTCCTCATAAAATCAACAGATATTTCATATAAAATATTCCTAAATCTTAAGAGGAATTCAATTAAGTCTTAAGCTCTGGCTTCATTGTTTTCCTATTGTTTCACATTGTTCGGAAAACACAGGATTACTTCACTGATCCTGTAGAAGAGGGGCCCTTTCTTTGGTTGGACAGTTTCCACTGAAATCCACACAGGCGCACATTATTCATCAACAGGGACAAAATCCAGTTTTCAAAGAGCCTCTTTCCTCGAGAAATACCAGAAAACACAAGGTCTGTAAGCACAGCCCTGCATGGTTCTGGCTAGACTGAAACTCCTCCCTGAATCACATGGAAGAAGGGGAAATGTTCAGGAGATATACTATGTGCCATCGCATCATGATAGTGATTAATCGGGACAAGTCGACGGGCCTCTGAATGGACGTTGGCACTTTGGGATAGACTGGTAAGGCGCTCAATTATTTTTCATCAGTTTAAGGAAGTAGTGAATGTTTGTTGTGATGCATCCTGAGGAATATTCGACTGCTTCTTTAAGTCAATCATGATGTATTTTAAATCTGATTTGCCTTGTGGACAGATTAGTTAGCAAATCACCCAAATATTTAATAGTGTTTTCCTCTTGAAAAGAATTTTTTGCTCATTTTCTCTCCTGATTTGAATCAAAAACCATTCATTATGCACAGAATTTTATTTGATAAACACAATAGATTACACAAAAACAGTGCAAATAATAAAATGGATGGTGCAGGTAAAGTAAGAAACCAGATGAGACTGATGTTTAAAACCTCATGGCAGCTGCATTATGTTGATTATAACCAAAATACATATACATGCATCCATTTAACAGAAAGGTTTAGATAAACTAAAAGAATATGGTATACTTCAGGCTTGTTTGCGCTCATTGGCCTGACCAACCACCTCAGCAGATCTGATTTTCCATACTGTCTTAATTGCTTGTCATAGCTAACTAAAGCAGAGGCTGAGTGGTGTCATGCAGCATTGAGTCGTCTGCCCATAGCTCTTTGAGTTAATAAAAGGAGTTCTGTCTGCCAAACAGACTGTGTTTTTGCTCAGCAAGTCCAGAGAAAACTCCGGAGAGGCATTTGACTGCTCATGTGGAAGCCAGCTTAAGTCATGTGTTAGTCCCTCTCTCTGATCAGCGCCTAATGAGCGGGGAGTTATGACGTCCTGCTAAGCCTGTGTGATGGTCCTGCACCCTCAGACTGAAAACTGCAGCTTAGGTTGCAACTATTCCACTTTTCTTTCCTAGATTCACCCTATGAGTGTACTCCACGGCCTCATTTGGTACATGACACGTCCAACCAGCACAGCTTTGTAGGTTGAGCACTCAGCTGCACTATGGCTGATGATTGGGACTATGACTACCTGATCAAGCTGCTGGCGTTGGGGGACTCTGGGGTGGGGAAGACCACCTTCCTCTACAGGTACACCGACAACAAGTTCAACCGCAAGTTCACAACCACAGTGGGCATCGACTTCAGGGAAAAGAGAGTGGTGAGTAATACAAACACAGGGTCAGTTAAGGATTTTGTGGCTTAACTGGATGTATGCCGTAAAAAGTTCTGTCAGACTTTTATGTCCGATTTGATTTGTGGTCAGTTCAGAGGTGGGACAGTGTGTGTGTCTTTAATGGATTCTCATGCTCGATGGTTTTGTTCAGACATATGCAGGGACAGATGTTGACGGGAAGACTGGAAGGAACTTCAAAGTGCACCTTCAGCTTTGGGACACAGCAGGACAAGAGAGGTAGCTGTAAACTTCACTATGTACACGCTATATTTTACAATTTAGACATAAAAGAATGGTTGTCCATTTTTTTAAGTCTGTGAACAGTGAAGTAAGTTTTACTCACTGTAATTATTTCTCCTGTTCAGACTAAAAGATCCTCCTCAAATGTCCTTTCAATGTACCGTTCAAACGATTGTGGTCACTTTGAAATTTCCTTATTTTTGAAAGAACCACATTGTTTTTTCAATGAAGATAACTAAGCTAATCAGAAATACACTCTACACATTGCTAATGTGGTAAATCACTATTCTAGCTGCAAATGTCTGGTTTTTGGTGCATCAATATCTACATAGGTGTATAGAGGCCATTTCCAACTATCACTTCAGTGTTCTAATGGTACAATGTGTTTGCTCATTGTATCAGAATGCTAATGTAATAAAATCTTCTGTTCATTTTGCAGCTCATGGTGGTTTTCATGGAAAACACCAAGTTGTCTGGGTGACCCCAAACCTTTGAACAGTAGTGTAAGTGATGGGGAATAAAATCAGTGGATGTCTCCCACTTTTGCGGTCATTTTAGCATCAAATCTCTCTCCCTGTTGAAATATAGTAACAAATAGAGGAACTTGAAACTGAACTGTTTCACTGAAAACACTGTAATCTTGAAAGATGTTTACTTGATGTGACTAATTTGGACAGCTGGAGCTTCATATTAGCTTCAGATAAACTTTTAACAGAGGGAGTCTTGTGGATTTTGGCCCTATTACTTGCATTGTAAGTGCATTATGAGGGTGTCTTCTAAAAGTAAGTATTAACTGAAGGAATGCTGGAGCAAGAGGGACCTGTTTCAATGTTCATCTGGGCACCTGACTGTTGTTTAAAGACACACTTGAATGATTGTAATCTCATACTTTTAAAGCCCCTGTTTGTAGGAGTTCAACATTTCTGACTGATAGCCATTTACTCCCATTTAACAACTTCTCTCTAGAAGTTTCATTGTATTGTAATGTGCGTTTATCACTTTTTTCTGTTTTGGAGCAGTGCAGTACCATAAGCGGAACAAATAAGCAGAACAAATAACTAAAGAGTGAATGAATTATGGTCCATAATCATTAAATTCAGGTCTGGTGGTCATTTTGGGAATTATTCCCCCGTTAATAAGATTTTAAGATTTATAGAAGGCTGTTATTTCTACCATGTGGTTTACAGTTACAGACCATGAGCTGCAACTCTGCTTCAAACCAAAAGCAATGGATGACATCACAGCTCACTACATCCATGTTGATGTACAGTCTATGCATGGCACCCATTGGAAAATATATCTGAAAACAACACATTTTAACCCATTGAAGCCTATAGGCCTTTATGTCTATGTCAATTTCTACTTAAAACACAGAATCAAAATGTTACTCATACAACTTTTTTTCTGACATGATAAGCCAAAAAATTTAGAATTTTGTCCATGGGATAAATAGATTTTTGTTTATGGGCATATTTGTGCAAGTGTTAAAGAAAACAGTAGAAAATGGTAAAAATAGATACATGACATTGATTGTTAGTGACTCATCTGATATAATTATATGCATGAAATCTTTGAACAAAAATCTAGGCTTAAATGGATTAATCTGTATATAATATAAAGGCTTTCTACTTGTTTTCAGGTTCCGCAGCCTGACTACAGCTTTCTTCCGAGACGCTATGGGCTTTCTGCTGATGTTCGACTTGACCAATCAGCAAAGCTTGCTCAACGTCAGGAACTGGATGAGTATGTGTCATCTCGGCAGTCTGCTTTGTTTACATCAGTAGACTTTTGTATGGATGTCTTCTCTCATGTCCACAGAGAGTGAAATATTTTCAGTGTCAATGAGAAACCAAGCGAGCAAATTTCTGAGGTCACAGTTTCAAATTTGTTCACACGTGTTGCATTAAAAAAGAGTAAAAGGCTCCATCTGTGTCTGTTCAGGTCAGCTCCAGGCCAACGCGTACTGTGATAGTCCAGACATCGTACTTGTGGGAACCAAAGCCGACCGCTTAGACCTGAGAGATGTTCACACCAGACAGGCCAGAGATCTGGCAGAGAGATACGGGTGAGGCCTTACGTACTGTTCCAATGTGTGTGTGACTTCTACAGACAGTCAGAGTGTGTGTGTGTGTGTGAGTATATGAAACATGGATGAAGATCAGTCGAGTTGCACGTGATGCGGCCACACTCAAACTCTACCTTATCGTTCTAACCCAGACTTCTACGTTGGATTCTGTCCTGATTAATAATTAACGATAAGAAGATTGATTAGATTTGATCCTCTGAATACAGGAATCAAATCCAAGCAGGGCTGGATTTGTGTTATATTAAATGGCTGAATTGAGGAATCAATTTAGCCACTTGATAATAATAACTTTATTTGTATAGCACTTTTCAAAACAAAGCTCCAAAATACTTGGTTTGATCTGGGATTAAAATGTTTCAGGAGTGACGGGAGGCACAAAAATACAAAATAGAAAATGGAATAAAATACCTAACAACACTAAACATTGAAACAACAATAATAAAAAAGCAGATCTTCAGACAGAGAGGTGCAAAGAGAGTGACCTTTAGTTCAGAGCCAGGACTTATAAAAGCCAGAAGGGCCCTGGGAAGCTGGGAAAATAGCAACATTTTTAACAATGTCTTAAATCAATTTAAATTTAAAAACTTAAATTTATCAGGTGTCTAAAACTCTTTTTCAGGTTTTTCAGGTTTGGGTTTTGATTTTTTGTGATAGGCTCACCGTGAATGTGTAACTATTGGTCCTTTATGTTGAAGCAGCAGTCTTATAGTTCCTGTTCTTATGACTGAGAAATTTATTTGGCTTAGAACTTTTTGTGTGTGCTTGTAATTTAGAATAGTTTATTAAAGTGTCTCTTTTAATCAGGTGTTTACAATATTTACAGAATGCCAGATTTCACTGGTTCACCACAAGATGGTGCTAGTGAGTTGTTTTCAACTGCACTGATTCTCAGATTATAATGCACCCAACCTGTGGGTCAAGTTAATCAATAGAGGTTTATAAAAATGAAGTTAAAAAAAAAAATCAGCTGCACAAACGTGTGTTTACCTTTAAAGGATGATAGCTTTCACTATGGTATACCTACTAAACAGTTTTACCTCTTCAGATCTCTATAATCAATTTTTTTGGTTAAAAAAGTTGTTTTTTTGGTTGCTTACAATTATATATTTTTTTTCTCAGAATATTGATTTTTTTCTATGATGGCCCTAATCCTCTTCTATCTCCTATAGATATACCCATGGTCACTAAATATCAGCTCATGTCTCATCCATGTCCTGCTCTCCTAGTCCTTTCCTGTAAAACTCCTCTCCACTTCCTCCTCAGCATCCCCTACTTTGAGACGAGTGCAGTGACGGGTGTTGACGTGGACAAGGCGGTGACGACCCTGCTGGGTCTGGTGATGAAGAGGATGGAGCAGAGCAGCAACACCGGCCCCAGCCCGGAACCCAACGGCAGCCCCACAGCCAGCAACGAGGTGGAGGAGGCCCCCATCAGGAGGAGGTGTGCCTGCTGATACGTTTTGAGATGCTACTGTTTTCTGAAGTTTCACTAGAGAGCCTGCTAGGTGAGGAAGAAGGTGGTTTAAAGTGGTGAAATCTACTAAAATATCACCCATACTTAGGAGCTTAGCAAACATCATCCATTTCAGTAAGCAAAGCATTATTTTAATTAGCACAAATTCAGGTTTTTTGGTGTTCATAAAATAAAACTGTAAATGTTCTCACACCTTTTATACAATTTAACAATTTTATAGAAGTTTTCTGTCACACTGGTAAAAAAAAATGATGGAACACCAGTTGGGATAAAAAAAAACTAGTTATTTATTAAGAATATTAATTTATTGACATATATATTACATTTTGTTAGTACTTCCCAACTGTTTAACAACATTTACTAGTAATATAATTAGTCAATAAATCACAGAAAAATAATTCAACAGCTTCCTGCAGCATGATCAAGAAGTCACTTGTAGTTTATAGAAGTATATGAAAAAGTTAAAACTATTAAACTCTCTACAGCAGGTGGGACAAATATTTATGATTTATTTACAATTTTTATTACCCTCTTAGCCTTATTTTCAGGAAAATAAATTCAGTGTTTTTTAAGACTTTCCAAGACCTGCAGATCCCCTTTCTCTTGATATGAAATCTATCTGTAAAGTAATTTATTCACCTGCCTGTGTATTGTTAGATGAGACAAAGGAAAGAGAGGAGGAGACTTTACAAAAATGTATATACCGATAGTTACGGAAAGGACAGATATTGTCATAAAAAGTGGGATGTTTTAAATACACCACACGATTGTGATTCAGCATATGCTTTTCAAATGGGTCATGTCAGAGAAAAATACTGTTTTTATTTGACACAATGAGGCATTGATGGAAGGGATATGCAGGCACATAACGCATATTTATCATGGAGTATAATCAAAAAACATTTAGGACATGGTTACATTTCTTATATGGATGATCGTTTTAGTCCAAACAACCAAGATAGCAAAGTCCCTTACATGATTTATGACTTTTATACGACATGTACATAAGCAGCCAAGCTTTTTTTTTATGCCTTATGGAACAAAGTTGCCATGCAAATTGAACAAAGTACAAGAATGTTAAAGGGTTGTTGGAACGAATCCTGTATAGTGCTGCATTTTGAATAAAGACGTTTTATGTTTAATGTTATGAATGTCACTGTATTGTCATTTAATTGTAATGCACACAGAGATATAATGTTATTTTTGACTTGGATTACAATCCTCATAGACTTCGTTAGCATCGTTAACTTTTACACATTCTACACAATGATTTTGAAAATTAGGAGAAAGTTGATTTGGAGAAGGAAGAACTGTCCAGCATTCAAACATCAAATAAATCCGTAGGAGGACATTCATGGGGTCACAAATAAAAATACACTACATTACCTTGGCTGAAACCAAAAAAGCAAACATTTTAAATATTTTCTGTGCCACAACAAGTGATATTCAACATCAAATTCACAAAAAGGTATATTCCATTTCATCTGCAATAATACCTGTTAGTAATCGTACAGCTTTCAAAAATGCCAAATCAATCCGCATCCAGCTACATGATCTTTGGTGCACTTACAAAACATTCCATATGTGGTGATGACAGAAATTATTCTTCCATGTACACGTCCAATGACATCAATTACAGTAAATGGTCTAAAAACTCAGCAACTTTATCATCTGATTTAATTTTTTTAATGGTGGTTTTGGTGACTGTGCTGTGATTCCAGACACATAGAATCTGAAACGCTTGACTTGCTTAAGGAGACGGACAAAAGAAACACTGTGTGAGAAGAGGATGGCAAGCGAATGCCTGCCTCGTTAAGCTGAACGAGCACAAAAGCAGACGCACAGCACGTCTGGTCGATTTGAGCGTCTGCATTGCTCAGCGTATTAACCTCAGCCGCAACCAGAATGGCAACAAGGAGCACATGTTGCGGAGTCATGAGGCGGTCATGTGGCCAGCTTTCAATGTTTGGGCTCCAAATCATCCTCAGTCACCAACCCTGACCACCAGTCTGCTGCAGTCTGGCACGATAGGAGATGGTCTGATTTTTCTTTTTTAAGAGAGAACCCAAGATTATCTAAAGATATAAAAAAATAAAGCTTGTTCATTTTTAAGTCGTCTAAGACAAAATGATCTGTAGAGGTTTTGGTCCCATGTAGAATATAGCAGAACGGTTATTGTTTTGCCTTCAGACATCTCTGATACAAATTCATCGGTCATATTCTTAAGGAATACAAACAATAGCAAAGAACTCAATTGAACCCTTTAAACAATCTTCAAAAAGGTTGTATAAAACTAGCCTAAAAGGTTTGTTAGTGCCTCTCACATGCAATGTAATTTAAAAGGATCATGCTCTTTATACAAGATGCAATAGTTCATATAACATTCATTCATTTCTCAGCTTTATGCCACAAATATTGGAAATAATATGGTTACATGATAAATAAACAACTCCCTCCCTGCCCCATTTGATATATTTAGAGTTGAAAAAATTGTAAACCTCAACTGTGTTGGTGTTTATTAAGTGAATGTGTCCAAAATGATTTTAGACATTATTTGTGTGGCCTTTAATCTGTCTATCAAACATCACAGCTTTTTTTTATTTTAAAGGTATAGTGTGTAAGATTTAGTGGCATTTAGCAGCATCTAGAGAAACAGACCTGGCAGAAATAGAATATTTTTAATTAGTATATAATTCAACCAAAATAAGAATCAATGTGTTTTGATTACGTTAGAATAAGGTGTATTTATCTACTACTATACTCTACGATGCACTGCCATGTTTCTTCAGTAGCAGTAGTAGTAATAGACAAACCAATAATTGGCTTTAGAGACATCATTTTGTGTGTGTGTGTTTTTTTTTTTTATTTTGGACTAGATTCCCACCTAGATCCCACCAGAATCTACACACTTTACCTTTAACTAGCGATATGAATAAGAAAAATAGTCTTGATAGTTGGCTGCAGCTGTTTGTGGATTCATAATTAGTTTGTGTTTTACTAAGTGGAGATTTTCATATCACTACATTGAAAGAAACTAGTTCAAACATAGCTAGCGTGCAAATATATGGCCTGTTGATATATTTCTGATGACACATCTGAGCTGTGTTACAATAATGGAATGATGGGCCGATGGCGCCTAATGGTTAGGTTAGCAAAGGAAGGCTCTAATCTGATGTCTGTGAAGATTATCAGGCATCTGGGTCATGTTCATCCAAAGAGGGCTGTATCCAGAACAGCTGGACCATGATGTACTGTAGATAGCTGAGGTTCTGTCTCTTATTCAAAGGACTTCTTCACTTCTCACTGACTAGTACTAGCCTCTATTCAGAAACGGTGCCTAAAACAATTAATCAAGACTTCTATGAAGTTGTTAAGTCACAACTATACAGTCACTGTATAGTTATATATCAGCTAATCAGAGGAGAGGCTTATTAATATTAGATTAATTATTAATTACAGACACAAATCAACACAGTAAAACGTGAACCTGTACAAATATATCTTGTTAGGGATGTCAGAACTTCAAAAGAAAAACAGGAAATGAATGATATAGGACCTTTAACCTCTGAGTTCGTCATTAGGGTCATTAATACCACTTTATTTGTGGTTTGTGCTCCAGGCTGCTGGAGTCATCTGAATGTTTGGATGACAGTTGTCATCACATGGGGCCACATGTGAAAGGTTTTAAGTGTCTTGTTTGAGGGATGATTTCTCTACTTTGATAAAGATAGCCTTATCCATACCTACTTCAAACCATCTGTCCTCCCTGTTCAAAATATTTATGCTGTTGTCAGAAGTGAAGAAGCATCTTAGATGAGAAGTGAAACTTCAAGTATCTACAACCACGTCCAGAAGCCTGAAGTTTTTCTCACCACTCACTAAACTACATGAATATGACTCTGAAAATAATCTCCTTTTATGCACATACATTTAAAAAGAGATAGGCTAATTTCCCTAAATCTATTACATTTAGTGTTATATGTTACAGCCTACGTTAATTCATTCCTATCTAAACATTTAATAGTGCAAACTGATTTATAGAGAATATCTATGGAAGGACTTTGCACAAACTTAGTAATGAATTTACAAATAGCTGCTGGTGCAACCCTCACCAGTTTGTGACTTGTGTATTACCATTACATTAGAGTCACAGATCTAAGCATCTAAATGTCCACAAAAAAAAGACCTCACGATCCTTAAGAAAAAAAAAAAGATGTATTGCTTAATTTATCCATCATGATACTAACATTTAACAGTTGTTCATTGCTAAATAAATCTCTTTTTTAAAATTGTCATATAACACTAGTTTTTCTTGTTATACAGAAAGAACATGAAATTGTTAAATTTTTTGCTTCCTAGATAGAAAATAAAATTGAAGCTTAGAAAACAGACTTAATCATTTTTTTCATCCAGTTATAATAAATAAGTTTTGTTCAATGACCTGGGTTTTTCAAAGACTGCCAGGTACTTAGTGCTCAGATCTATGACTCCTATGTGTTAATGGTGATATGTGACCAGGCACAAACTGAACACACCCATTGCTACAGACTTGTAGACTCACAGGATAATTGATGGATAATTGATCTTATTGTCTCAGAACCTAATGTAGGCCGATACCACATTCTAAAATTCTACATTATAACGATAACACACTTTTCTCTGCCCATGAATTTATGGCTTATTGTTGGAATGTTGATTATTATTCCAAAATTTTTAAAGAATCTCAACTAAATTTGAAGCGGACAGCTACACTGTCTACGCAGAATAAAAGACACAATAAATTCAGCCCAATCCAGCGGTCTTGTAAACAAATACCATCTTCCAGAGCAGTGCAGGATTGACACCTCATTTGGGGGGAAAAAAGGCCTGAAAACCACAACTGCACCTCTCTTGAGGCATTGAATCTGATTACAAAAAAAACACTGATCTAACTCCTTCCCTGAGATTAGGCAGTGATTTCAGTGCACAGAATCAGCATACTGTTGCAAAAGGTGATCGAACGACACTGTATTAAAACAAAAACCGGAAGATGTGACTACTTATGTTTCCACAGCTGAATCCCCAGCAGACTCCAGTTAAAAAAAAAAATTGTTCTGTTCAAGCTGTTCAGCCTCGGCCCACAGCCATGCAAAAGGAGAGTAATGGAAGCAACTGAGCAACTGTAGCACTGAACACGACAAGACTGGATGAAAAGTCTGTGATTTACAAGGTGAACCGGACATCTTTATGTGAAGTTACAGCGTGACATGAGTGTGTTTTATAGAACGAGGGTGTCATAAATTGCTTTAACACTTATCATGCATTGTGGATCACAACAGAAAGTTTGAGCGGGAGCTGATGTATGTGGGTCACGGTCTCTGGAGCCATCCTATAACACATGCTGCAGGTCTAGGAGCAGTGTGCCAGGCTGAGTTTGATCACGCCCTCCCTGTGCAGCTTGTAGAGCAGCTTGAACTCAGTGGGCAGCTGGTGGGTCTCCTGCCACTTGGTGGTGAATTTGGTCCCTTTCTTGTCGTAGTAATGGTACGGCAGGTCCTTGCCCGTGTTGGGGTCCCAGCCGAAGGGCCAGAAGCCGTAGAGGTGGATCTCGTCGCACATGGCGGAGGCCAGCGTGTACATGAGGATCCCAGTGCTGAGCCGTTTGGGAGAGAGGTTTTTAGTCTTCCAGTATCTGAGGAAAAAAAATCAGAAATTCATTCAAAACAGCTTCAATATGACAATTATTGCCTCATTGCCTTTTAAATCTAGTCTATCATAGTCTCTGTCTTTGTGCTTTCTTGTTTTCTCTTTTTTTTAATCAGATTTTCTTTGCCATTTTGTGTTTGTGGCTGTAATTATATCCTCTTCCACAATATTGTGCAATGCTCCGCAACAGACCCTTTTCATAACAGACATTTTGATCTATTAAAATAAGAAAAGCAAAAGTGGGATTAATAACGTTAATGATAGTGCTGGTATTGTGCATAATCCCTCAGTGACATGGCTCCCTGGAACAATTAATGTAATGGAGCCGCCTCAGCAGTTCCCTTCATCTATGCAGCATTTTAGCATATTTCAGCTCAGTGTTTTCATTTTTCAGCAGCTTCAGCACGTAGCTGTTTTCACCAAAAAACTGAACTAAACTCAAATGTTCAGCACCAAACAACAAACTAGATTATAGCTCAGTGAACATATCCAAAGAAAGAGAAGGACATTAGGTTACATGCATCAAGTGAACACAAACAGAACTCCAAATAAGCATTAATGTTGCTCTGTATCAGCTAATGTGTAAATATGCAACTGTTTGTTAAAATTTTTCGCCAACTTCATCATGTGATAAAATGTCAAATTTGTTAATGCAGGTTTTAATGTTCAATTACAGTATGTTACTTATCATGTCCCAAGATGACACTATAAATGCTGATTCTGTTGTCTCCAAACTGCTTGAAATACAATGCTGGTACAGCAGCTGTGTACTGGACATCAAAATGTCTCAAATGTCAAGCAACTTAAAACTGTTTAGTATGAAATGCTTAAAGAGATTCTTTCGAGACTCTTTTTCTTCTTATGTGATATTTTCTGATTTCAATTAGAGTAACGAACCCTGTTAGATTTTATTTTGGGATCGTCCAATGCTTGAGTAATTTGGGCTATATTTCAGACCTGTTTTCCAAAGAATAGAAACACTATGCCTTCCCCACAGAGACTCTGTTATTTCCGGATGCTCAGAGGACAGTCGATCACTTCCCTCTCGTGTACAGTCAGCTTTGATGATGGGAACACCCCAAGCCAAAAAAAACGATTCTCCTTTTCTTTGAACAATGTACAAGAACTGATTGTACAAGATTTCTGCTTGGAAAAATGCAATGTGTTAATAGCAATGTCTAGGTGAAATAGAGAGAAGTGGCCTAGATGTCATTGTTGTTTTTATTGCTTTAATATTCAATAGTAATCAATATAAATATTACATGGGGAAAACAATAAAAAATAAATAAAATATTGTGTAAATATTACAACTTGGTGTGTGCTGCTAACTTCTGGCACATATAAACAGGTATTTCAGGCTCATTCCTCTGAATTTCTTGGTTTTACCTCAGAAACAGCATTTCTGATGTCAACCCACAAGTTTTCAATGGGATTAAGGTCCAGGGATTGGGTTGGCCACTCCAGAACTTTAATTTTGTTGGTCTGGAACCAAGATGCTGCTGGTTTACTGGTGTGTTTGGGGCCATTGTTGACACATACATTTCAAGGCCATTTCCTTTTTCCTTGTTTTGCTAAATTTGACATTTTATCCTTATTTGCTAAAACATTAAAATTGACTTCTCCGGTTGCTGATTACAGTACCTTCAAGTTAGATTCTTAATAAGTTCAGTTGCACAAATATGTAATTACCAATCAGATGAGCATTCTTACTTGTTGACATCATGCATGATGTTTCCCGGCCAGGCCAGTTCAATCTTCAGTTGGCCCTTGTGCTCCACAAAGAAGTCCACCAGGGTCCGGGTCACGGTGGCTGAGGTATGGAGGAAGAAGGCCGGGATCCATAGGATGGCTCCCTCCAGTTTCTTCAGGTTGAGGAAGAAGTTATTCCTGTCTTGAATAGTCAACAGGTTATTGTAGTACCTCTCCAGGATGCTGGGGTTAAAGGTGGTCAGGTTGGTCTTCCTTCCCACGTCCTTGGAGTACACCTCCGTGGGGGCAAAGTTGCAGCGGAAGACGAAGTCAGCCTGGTCGATTTCCGGGCCGCAGTGGCTTCCTGTCAAGATGCCGCTGTTGCCCACCACAGCGCACATGCTGTAATGCTTCTTGAGGATCGGAGAGATGTCCGGGAGCAGGGACTTGAAGTTGTTGCTGATGGAGAAGACATATTTATGGCTGGAGTAGTCGAAGTGCATCAGCTGACCCACATGGACACTGTTCTTCGTGAGGGAGAAGTTATTGGGAATGTCAATGTAGTTGAAGATATCTTTCCTGGAAGAAGAAGAACAGATTTAAGCACTGTTAAAGACAGCTATGAAATGAAGATTTAAAATTTCTCCAACCTTGCATTTCTTAGGATTCACCAGACTTAAACACACCTGATTCTAATTGTCACTACTTTAGTGTAGCTATCACTTATCATGACTGATATCATTACTGCAGTAGATTAATTAATGCATTTCTTAAGGCATTCTGGAAAATATTGGGCAAAAATAACTCTGAAAACATAAAATATCACAGTTATCCAGGTTATGGTTATCCAGGGAGGACTGAATCTCATCCTGAGGGGCTAAAACCTCTTCAAGTTTCAACGACCAATTACAGTTGCCCTTGATTCAACCCTCCTTGGATTAAATATCACAAATTTATGATGTGTAGCTATTCTACACTTTACTCTACATGGTCAGAACACAGGACGTTTTCTGTGAATTTGTTTGAAGGAGCATGCAGCAGAATCTGTTATCTAAACTATTTTCAATGGAACTGCCACCAATTACATCATAGACCTATTCCAATGCCTCTATTTTGTTTTATTTTTTAAAGACTTTATTGAACAGATTTTCAAATATACAACTAATTGCATAACTGAATATAAACAGACGTTCACAGACAACATAATCTCATATACTGTAACTTAACGCTCACTGGGGACCAAGACTACACGAAAGAAATGGAAAAAATACATTTAAAAAATGACCTATTGACATTTGACAGAATTTGTGAAAGTGCAAAAGACTTCATTGTTCATCTGCCAGTGTCAGACAGGTCAATGCCTGGATGACATGGTCAATTAGAAATTTAGCTTCTTCACTTATTCAATAAATAGGGACCACACCCTTTTAAATTTGTCATCTGACCCATTTAGTGTATTATTGATTTTCAAGTTGGAATAGAGACAGTGGCTTCAGGATCCATCTTCTAAAAGGTGGACATTTCACTGCCTCTGTTATATCAATTATTGTTTTCATTACAGCTTCATAATCTATATCAATCAACAAAGTAAACTGAACTGCAATCTTTTAAAAAGACTTTTTTTAAAGGATGATGAACAGTGAGGCAGATGTTAAAAACAACATATCAACAACCCAAAAACATAATAAACCACAAACCTAGTACAAATCTGCAGCTTTTAATGTAATGCCCACTAATGTAGTAGAAGTCACTTACCACAAACTCAACTAAACCTGATGACATAGACTGTCAGTCAAAAGTAATGTAATGTTTTACGTAATGTTGGGAAATTCACATTATTTCCTTCCTTCACTGACATTCGTTTAAGTTCAGCTGATGTTAGTCATTAATCATTTGTGATGCCTTTAATGTTTAATTGCAACAACGTTACAAGGACAAGAATATCTGGTAGGAAAATAAATGTTATTAGCTGATTTAGAAACATAAGCTGCAGACTGTGGTGTGTGTTTTCTGATTATGATTTCTTATAATTTTTGGAAGTTATTACAATTTTGAAATCTGAAGGTCTTTAAAAATGGAAGACATAACAAATACCTCCAAAGTTTATAGTTATTGTGGTTGCAGGAAAACACATATTACATTTGCAGGATGACAGATATTCACACAGACACTTTGATAAACTAGAATACAAAAAACTGAAAAGATAAAGTTAACTGCGATATCCTACCTCAGCTGATAAAAAGCAGTTTTATTGAATTTCCATTTGGACGGTTTTCCTTGGAGCTCCTCGTTTAGGGCGTTGGTTAAAGGGATGAAGGAAGGGTCCAGAAAATTCATGGCAAACTGAGACCTGAGAACAGCAAAATTACAAGAAATAGCAAGTTCATTCACCATGATGTGAAGGGTCAGTGGTATTTCTGATGGTTTTGGTTATGGCTGATGATTTTGCAATATTTTTCGAGAAGGAGATCCAACCAGAGCCACTATCTTTGCTCATTTTCATATATATTTCCCAACAAGCATTTATGTTTTGGAAAATCACATTAAAAACAACATATAACTAGTGTGAAAATCATCGGATTCTCCATTTTTAGTTTTAGATGTTTGGGGATTTTTTTCCTCAACAAGTTAGAGGAAACCT
Source organism: Lepturacanthus savala (assembly GCA_030544235.1). Classification (NCBI taxonomy): domain Eukaryota; kingdom Metazoa; phylum Chordata; class Actinopteri; order Scombriformes; family Trichiuridae; genus Lepturacanthus; species Lepturacanthus savala. Next base: position 5,467,280 of record CM060473.1, on the reverse strand, counting down.
AAAAACATTTTGAGCCCACAGTGATGTCTTCAATTAACAATGAGCATGTTTTCCTGATTCATCAATCAAACATTACTGTTATTATTGGTTAATAAATCATTTACTAAACATTTATGGCTCACCAAAAAAGGGGAAATGATGTTTACACCATTTAAATTCTGTATAACCAATTAGTTAAAGACATGTGAACCTTTTACAAAATATCCAAGATCTATGTTTGATTGTTTCAAAATATTTCACATCAAGGACCCTAAATTACACAAATTATATGTTTGATTCTGTCCCAGGGTCCCGTCTGGTAAGGATTTGTCTTTAGATGTTTTATTACAGTATGAAACTCATGACCAAAATTGTCATTCTGTCAGTGTGTTATTTATGGACAGAATTATAGTGACCATAAATGATTCCCATTTTTCTTGAATGATAACCACAGTGTTAAAAGAACTGTACATTCTGTAACAAAGAAGAAAAGTCATTATAACAGCTATTCTATTGTTGTTAATGTTTTCTGATAAGAGAAAGGAATATAGGAGCTGATACAGCTAGACACTGTTACTCACTCTGAGTATAATCCTTCCTTCATAAATGTATTATTAATTTGATTCCACAAAATTTGGCAAACATCCCATACATAAATCAAGATTTCAGTTTGTCTCTCTATATATATGGTCCTGTTTTATTGAAAAGACATTCAATTTCTATTTTTAAAAACATGTATAGATTATTCATGAAGCTGCGCCAGATTATATTCTGGATAGCTCAGTTAATAAGGTAAAAACCCAACAGCACAGAGGCCCTGTCCTGTCTGTCTGCCACCACATCAACATCAGCACCACACTGGCTGACAGGAAGCAAATCGAAGGGAAAGTGATGCGAGAAGCGCGTTCATCCAGCAGGTTGGAGTCGTGCACGCTAGGCCCCGGGTCTCGGTGTTGATATGCTGCACACACACACACACACACGCATCACACCTGCACGACACTCACCGAAAACCTGCGTGAAACATGATCCTGGGGCCTCCCATGTAGTACTTGGAGGAGGTGAAGAGGCTGTCCTTCCTCAGCGACACGTAGCTGATGAGCGACAGAATGAACACGGCGACGCACAGGATAACCAAACCCAGGGCCTTGGCGATGCGGACCATCTTGGTGGCGTTTTCATTCCCCGCGTGGAGCTGGACGGACGCGTCGGCCTATGCTGTCATCACCGGGGACGGCTCACCGCTGCCTGGCTGGCGGAGGCGCGGACGCACGGGCGCTCGTGGGCTCATATGATCGTGTAAAATGGACGGCTGGTGGTGGTGGTAGTCGGCTGCATGGTGATGATGCTCGGTGCGCTCTCATTCCTGTTCTGCCTCCCCCCACCACCCACCACTCCCCCCACCTCCGTCCTCCCTCCCCCCGGACGCTGCTCCGCGCTCTGCGCCGCCCCCCCTCCGGGCTGCTGCTGCTGCTGCGCGCCGCCACCGGTTTAATCAAGGAGATGGAGCAGAAATGTGTGTCAACACATCCGAGTCAGAAAAAAAGACGAGCCTCCACCCCCGACCCCCCTCTCTTACACTCACACACACACACTCTCAGCATAAAGGAAGGCTTGTCCGATAAAATGAATGGGTTGTAAATAGAAACACGGAATGAGGCTCTAAGGGAGGAAGCCTCATCCTCTAATGTTTGGCCCCTGATCCTTAATCCTGAGTTTTTTTTATAAGACAGGATGTTCCCCCTCCACTCAAGAATGTGTTTTTCTTTTTTCCTTTCTAAGGATGTTTGAGCCAGTGTTCATTCTGACAAGGATTTTTAATTGTTGCTTATTTGCTATAATACATGTTCTGGGAAAAAATAAGAGACCACTGCAAAATTATCAGTTTTTCTGATCTTACTACCTATAGGTATGTGTTTGGGCAAAAGGACCATTTTTGTTTGAGTCTGTAAACTAACATTATTTCACCCAAATTCCAAATCAAAATATTATCATTTAGAGCTTTTATTTGCAGAAAATGACAAATGGTCAAAATAACAAACAGGATCAGATGTTTCCAGAGCTCCAAAGAAACAAGATCAAATTCATTTTTAAACAACATAATACTAATGTTTACACTTAAGAAGAGTTCAGAAATCAATATGTGGTGCAATAACCTTTATTTTTAATCACAGCTTTCATGCATCTTGGCATGCTCTCCACAAGCCTTTGTTCTTGGTGACTTTATTCCACTCCTGGTTCCTCTTTAAGCAGAATGAGGTGTTCAGTGTTGGAATTTACCAGATGCTGGAATGGAATGGCTGGAATACATGTAGAGATGCTGATTTCAGTAAAAAATCCAGTGGTCTCTTTTTTTCCCAGAGCTGTATATTATATGCTTATTTGCTATAATACATAGCACATATTTATATGCAATAAACCACATTAAATGCCATTATTTAGTATAGTGCAATAAATCCTGTCTGTGTACTCATACATATTTTTATATTTTTATATATATAGGGTAATATCAGGTAAATTGGGCCACTTTTTGGTAAATCACTTGGGACAATAGCATTAATAACGACTGTTTCTGATGATTTTGTGTTGGAATTATGTGATAAACTATAATTATTTAGGCCCAAAAAACTCTTGAAATATCTGCTGTGCAGCTTTTTTTGCATGAGCAAATTCAGGTAAAATGGGCCATGTCATCAGGTAAAATAAGTTTAGTTATATTTGTCATGTCAGGCTACTTACCATGCACATTTCTGGTTCAGTCTAGATTTGAAGTATTATCTCATCCACCATAGAAACCATAAACTACTCAAATCACAGTTTGAAATCCTCTTTTAGTCATTGGCTCTAATATCCAGAGGGCCCAGGGTCACCAAACTTTAAAGGCCCATTTTATCTGATATGACCCTATATATACATTTACATTTTTACTGTACTTTCTTGCTTTGCCTTGCTTACGTTTGCTCTTTTAACTTGTACTCTTAAATTGTGTGTGTAGCTAAACTCAATTTCCTTACATCAATATTATATATTTAGCTATTCACATTCATTCATAAGTCATTTTGATTTGGTTTATTTGAGGCAATATTTAGTCTGGAACTCTTAATCTACTCTGATTAGAGTCATATGTTTCATGACACTAACTGAATTGTGTTTAGTCAGCTAGGCAGAGTCAGTCACTTATATGAACTTTATGTTTAACCAAAGTCTCATTTGAGTCTATTTGTCTTTTTAGATTTAATCAGTGCATCTCAGTTTTCATTTTAGTCACATTTTAGTCTTTTTTTGTTTTAGATATAGATACAATTTAGTTATGGAATAAACATGACGTCAAAAAATAGTTATAGTTATAACTTTCATCCACACAATGACCTGGTTTCAGTTTCTTTGTGAAGAATGATGTATGCGCACAGGTATGTGACATATTAAAGGCTGATTTCACATTCCTCTGCAGGAAAGGTTCTCTGTCTGGCCAACAATCATGACTGGTGACAAATCACAAATATTTTTTAACCAAATACTGCTGCAATATTCAATTTACGTAAGTGGGATGTGGAAACCTGAAGGTTGAATGTGAATATAGAAACACATCACATGTGAAAACAAACATGGAAAGACATCCAATGTCCAGTACTCAAACATATGAAATAAAAAAAATATCCACATACTTAAGAACAAAGATTCTTGACATTTAATGAGAAAGAAGGAGAAGGTGTAATTTTATGGATTTTAAGATAATCAACCTTTTTCTTGTAGGGAAAACACATGCAAAGAATTGCTTATATCTGGCCTGTTTCTCAGCCAATGTATTATTGGCAAGCTCTATTCACATAAAACTGTCTCCCTCACATCTTGTCTGTAACCCTGAAGAAGATCATAAGATCAAAACCTTGGTGGTCACTCAATAAATACAATAGCAGCATTATGTTATTATGGATTTTAGTATTATTTTTTTACACTGATCTCCTGTTTTCCTGCCAGAGTGGATGTGCACGCTCGACCTTTTTTAAACACCATGTCAGATGCAGGTTATAATTCTAAGTAGAGTATTTTATATACATCTTAAACCTTTAACTAATGCAAAGCTCATGATGATCATGATTTATATTCATTGAGGAATTCCCGGCGCTCGACATTAAGAAATAATCAATATTGAATATTGTGGTTAAATGAAGCCTTATAGACCATCTATTAAAAATGGATTTAGAATAGTGGCAGCAGCAATACCCCCATAAACCAGCGCAGATATACTGTATGATGGATTAATATTTTTTTGTGTTTGAAAAGAGAATCAAGGGAATCATCTAATCTGGTGGAAGAATCTAACTCGAACTTCTTGTAGGAGATTCTTACTTAATTTCCAATTATTTATATTTCTGCACTGTAGTGAATACATTTCCTTCTGTGCATTGGATAAAAGCAGAAGCTTCAAATAATGCAAAGTGCTGGAGTTACACTCATACATTTAGACCGTTTTAATTCATAACTAGCTTTTAATTCATAAAAGATGTCTGGAGATCATGAAAAACTGACTGGGAACTGAAGAAGGTTTGATTAGGAAAGACTATTTTGATGAGCCGAAATAATAGTTCTGGTGAACATAAATTAACCACAGTCAACTTGGGCCTGATTCCTAAGCCACAGTGAACATAGTAAATGCTGCTCTAGGAGTCCAACTTATTTATTTCTAAATTGTTTGGTCAATAAAATGTCAGAAAACTGTGGAAAATGACATAAAGCCCAATGACAAAGTTTTGTCAAGACCAACAGTCCACAACACATATATATTCAGTTTACTATTATAGAAGACTAAAGAAGCCAGAAAATATTAGCATTTGAGAAGCTGGAATTAGAGAATTTTCTTCATTAATTAAAAAAGACTCATGAAAATCAACTATCAAAAAGAGTTGATTAATTTGATACTTGGTACCTCATCGATTGATCACCTATCTGTCACAGCTCTACTGGCCTTTAGTATTAAAGTGTGAACACAAGTTTGTAAAACAATGATAGATGTCTCAGTTCAACGCTAATGATTAACTCATGACACATGAAATAAACTGAGTAAAAACAAAGAGGATTAAAAAGTACTTGTTTTATTTGGAAGGATTATTTCTGCCCCTTCCAATACATTCCATTTGTGACATTAAATCCAAATACAACAAATATTATGTATCATTGACAAAACATAAACATTTTTCTTCTTTTTGTTTACAGGTTATGTACATTTTTTTAAACTTTTTTTTTTTTTTACAGCAAGCTTATCTTGGTAAACATAATAAACAGCAACCATTCATAATCACATATTTTGACATATCCATGCATATACAGTCTGGTATTTTCACACAAGATTTTATATGTCACATTAGAAATGTGTACATTTGCAGAATACTGTATATATATGTATGGTGTTGAGTATAAAAACAGTTTTAAAAAAAGATTGAGGATGTGCTAGTATGTTAGCTGGTATTCAACAGTAAGTGTACCTCATGACTGACATCCATAGGTCCTTCCTGGAGTGTTTTTGTGATTTTTCCTGGAATGTGTCAAAACGTGGACACAAACAAACACAAAGTCTTGGAAAAAAAAGACATTCTGATGTATTGCCATCAAGCTGCCAAGAATTTGCAATTTCCCATTTTTGCATTATCACGATATGTTTTCTAACAATAAGGATACAGACAGTAAACTGAATTAACACAGGCACTTAATGATCAAATCCTCTCACTTGGCATACCTTCATACATGTGGCAAGTGAAACAGAAGTTTGTACTGAAACATGGTGACCACCTTAAATTATTACAAGTCAGAGAACAGGCATACATCCACGGTTACTGCTCGACGAGGAGGAGGACTCACTTCCTGCAGTTGAGAAACGCAGAAGGGAAGAAGGCTCCTTCGCCATCACTGCCTGGTGAGCCACATGGGCTTTCCTCTCCACAGCTCATGTCCTCACAGGAGTCCTCACTATGAGAGAAGAGGAGCCATTGATCATCAAAAATCCACCGTCATGAAATCATCAGATTCTGGAGAACAGGTATTGGGTGCAGGTTTTTGTTCCAACCAAGACGGAACCCGCCTGATTCTACTAATCAACCATTAGGGTCCCTGCTATTGAGCTTCATTAGCAGAATCAGGTGTGTTTCTGCTTAGTTGGAACAAAAACCTGCACCAACAGTGGCTCTCCCAGACCAGGGTTGTTCCAGGGAGCCAATATAATATATTAGACCTGAATGGAAACTTAATTAGTATGATTGGTAACACCTGTGTTTACCTAATTTTTCATGTCAATATATGGCTGCTGTGAAAAAGGTCTATTGTCAGAAGCCCAAATGAACCTTGAACTGGGTTTTTCTTGCCCTAATCATTCCCTCTGTTCATACTAACCTTCAGTAGATCCCTTTATAATGCAGTTAAATTATAAGTGATGTGGCCCAAAATCCCACAGTCCTGTTTTGCTTAAATTTATATGAAGCTTCAGTCATTTAAATTAGTCAAATCAATATCTCTCAACATCAGTGTTTTAATGCCAATATCAACGCAAAGAGGGAATTTGATGTTAAAAGAATTAGAATGGATATCTGCCTGTGGCACTTGATATGCATCACCTAAGCTTCAGATAAACTTTTTCAAGCCTTTTGGCACAAAATAACTGTGTAGAAACACTCTAAATGTTGGCCCCATCCTTGTAGGCACATTAGAAGGGGTTTTTAATAGGCAGTATGAACAGGAGGAATAATTACAGCAAGGAAAAGCTCTTTCACTATTAATATGGGCAGCTGAATGCTGCTTTAAGTAGCTTAAGTAAATAGCTGGACATGAGGTTTTGAGCAGTGGGGTTGTTTTACTTGAAGGATTTTTGTTAACTCAGTGTTTTAACAACTAAATAGCTGTCCCATTAAAAAAAAAAATCTATGGGACAGCTTGTGCTTTTGGGGACATTGAAGACAAATAACAAGGTCAGTAGTGTATATTAATAGCAGCCGTCAGCTGAATTATAGCAGTGGCTGCGGTTAACAAGATCGTCTTTGTCCCCAGACAGAGCTATTGATTAGAGATCCAATTCAATAGTTAAAACGTAATTTGTTCTTAAATTACTGTTAGCAGCTATATGTCATGACTCCCAGGAGTCCAGCATACTTAAAATCTAGTGTGCGGACATTCAGAAATAACCTTTTTTTTCCCCCCTCTATATCTCATCATAGTACTGTGTTTCAGTCAAAGGAAGCAGCAAGCTTTGAAATTATGGAAATAAATATGGACTATTAACCTCTCACTCTCATCCCAGCTCCCCTCAGGAATAGTTGGCAGTCCAGGTACACTGAAATGACTGGCCTGAAGATTCTGTGCTGTTCTCCTGGACACGATCCAAACAAGCTTTTTGTTGTCTGGTTTGTTACATTCACTTGAGCAGTACTCGGTCATGCACTTTGCCACAAGTTCCTTCCATTGGTGCAGCTCACTGTCACTGATCTGTGAAGAAGTTAAACAGGAAACATCTGAGAGGCTGCAAACAGAAATAGTCTTAAAATACGCTGTCATCAGCGAGCCAAGTCATGCTTTTCCCCTCATACATGATATCTGCATGTTGGCAGGCAGGCAGTGGCGCAAACATGGTGCAGTTTCAACATAAATATTAATACCAAAATAAAATAAGAAACTAAGAAATTATGAAACTGCTGAAGTAAAGAAAGAAAACCTCAGCATATTGACAGATTTTTTGCTGCTATGTATGCTACTTTAGTCTTGTGAAAAAAGAATGTGAATTATGAAATAAAGTAGACAATAAATACCAGAAAAATCAACTTCATTTATTGAGAATATTAATATAATATCAGACACTGTGAATAATTTAATTATTAAGATTATATAATATAAGATATTAAGAATTGTATTAAAGCTGCAACTATTAGGTGATTAATTGATTGATAGTTGTATGTATTATAAAATGTATTAATTGCTTCACTATTTTTACCGGATTCACATGATCATCTAAATATTTTCCATTTCATTTTGTACTTTATATTAGAAAATTGCAAATGTGATGCAATGTGTTATAATTTTGTACAAAATATTTCATTATTTATAATGAAATTTCACCAGCACAATAATCAATATTATTAAAATAATCTTTACTTGCAGCTATATTCTCTTTTAATACCTTTAGATGTCTTTGGAATTGCTGGACAATCTTCAACGCGGTGATGGACTGGAGGGCTTCAAACTCCTGAGCAATCAGGGACAGTCCCAGCACTGAGGGCTGCAGAGAAGAAAACCAGTAGACATATTAGACATTGGACTCAAACATCAGTGCTGCTATGCTGTTGAAATTGTCACCTGAGAACAATCCTTACTTTTGCTTTAGAGAAAACAAGGCGGCATAAGCAGGCTTTAAGCTGGGCTTCCAGTCTCCCAATGCTTGGGATCTCCTCCCTTAAAATATAGAGGGAATCCTACTGTGATCCGCCAGTACAGACCTCATGAAGCAGAATCTGTTCGACCACCTCTATTAAAACTGGATTAATGCTTCAGCAATAACAATACGAGAAAGTAAATGCGTACCTTCCAGCAGACAGGGATGCGAAAGCTGAATAGTAGAGATGCAGAAAGGTTAAGGCCGTCACTACTTTGGGCTCCATGCTGAGTTTCTCTGAGATGATCTTCTCCATGCGACAGAGGTCGGAAACAGTGAACTTGCTTTGGCTGATTCGAATGAGTTCATGGGTGGGTGAGATATTGCTCTCCTCCTCGACCATTTTGGCTGCAATGTGGAGACAGCAGACTCCAATACAAGGCAAGTGTTTAGGCTGCACCTGTCACAATAACACAACAGTGACAACACGTGAGTCAACATCCCGTGATTCAAAGTCAAACAAGGTCACACTTGTGTCTACTGGTAAGGAAAAGATAATATCAGGGTTCTCTCTATCTTTATAAAAGGTACCACCTAAACTGAATGAATGCATAAGTAATATGGAGACCATCAAAACCATCTAAATTACTTTTCTCAGATCTAATAGTTGTGGACAGGTTTTGTCTTTAAGCTTTTGGGTGTTGATTTTTATTATCTGCTCTAGCTTTTTCAACATTTTGTACACAGTGTAATAAAAAATGGCTCAAAATAATGTGAAATTGCATTTTTTTTTCCTTGGGTGAGGACCCCCAAACCCCCCACTAAAGACATGCACCCAGGTCTTCTACAAACCCAGGGGAAACACTGAATATTAAACATGAAAAGTTAAGAGTGTAAAGTTAAAAAAGACCAAACCATATTTGAGTTATATTATAACTTAAGCATGCAATATGTCATGCTTGAATGCTAAATCAAACTCAAACCTTCATAATAGCGAGGAATCGGTCGAGCAAGTTGACAGCTTGCACAAAAGTCTGGGTGCTGTAGCCAAAGAAACTGGTCAGACCCCACAGTTCCTCCACTCTGGTGTCTCTGCATTTTGCCGAAACTCCGCTGTGATTCTGAAAATGCAGTATTTATATATTAGACAGACATCACTGGCATAGTAAACATTTTTAGACCTACTCATATAAAATGCCTGCCTGCGCATAAGGCCCAAAATAAAAAAGTGGGTCAGTGGGCTACCTCAGTGGAAGCAGATTCCATCAGCTTCACGCCTGTCTCTCTGGGAAGAAAGCTGCTCTCTTTCACACAGCATGACTTCAACTCTTTCAGGAGCAGGCTGTCGACGCCTTGGAGATCCCTCATCCTGTGAAACAACATATTTCACTCGTTCTGCATTGTAAATCCAAGCCAACTTCTGTTTTCGTGGGGTCCGTGAAGGATGTGCGGTACGTGCGGTATAGAGCGCAGATAAGGGAGAAAGAATGTTGTCTTGTAAGTTAGACCACGCCCACTGGGTGTCAGGTATCACAAGAAAATCCCCCCACCCTGCATTACAAATTCTTTATTTTAATAATTTATACTATAGTTGTTACTGTATTAAACGGCGATTAATTGGGATAAAGTGTAAGAAACAACACGCTAAATAAGTGTTTACGCTCACACTGGCGTTATTATGGGTTGGAAGTTCGCTTAACCGAACTATTCTGTCTTTTGACCAACAGAAACTAGGTCACCGAAATCACTACCGCTACAAGGATAACATTCTAACATTTAGCACGACCTAAATCTTTAAAATCATGTCTGTGTCTATGTTAACTTTACTCAACTCTCGCCGCATCAAGTTCAGGGAAACAACACCGTTAACAAACAAGGCAAATAGGATGTGTATTGTCAGCTAGCGTTAGCTCGCTAGTGAAAAAAAATCAAGACACCTCTTACCTTGCCCAAAAAGCCACGAACATGCAGGATAATATTAGGGTTGCAGTTTAATTACGCTTCTTAGTAATTCATGTTTCCATTTTATTCCAAATGACGTGCGGCAAATATTAAAAAAGGAAGCCCCCTAACCCCTGCTGAAAGGAGGGTCCGCTCCGAATAAACAAACAACCCTCATCTCCTTGTAAACTACTGGGACCATCATGCAATGCGCGGAGACGCCTTTTACGTTGCACCAACAGAAAAAAGGCGGATGTTGACGATTATTTAAACTGGTCGGCGCTAGCGTTTTATTATTATTATTATTATTATTTTACTGTCATTTTGATATTGCGATTAACTACTTAACCATATATACAGATTAATAAAGCCATTTAGATATTGTTAATTAACGCGCCATCACTCTAGATTACCATGGATGCTGTTCCCATGGTGATAGCGATAGCTTGTTAGCTGGTGGCGATAGCTTCGAGCAGCGGTCTACTATCATTGCTAGATAGTAAATAGTTAAATAAATGCATTCTCTACTAATGTGAATAGAAATGGCGTTGAGGTTGCAGCCTTCCGGTCCTCCAGGTATTGGGTTTTCCAGCAATAATGGGGTTCTAAATTTCGAAAACCTACAAGCAGCAGGAACAACAACAGGTAGGCAAAGGTTGAACTTTCTATCAGCTTGTTAGTTGAATTACCAAAGGCTTATTTTTCGTTAATTCAGTGTTACTGAATGGTTCAGTTTACAAATCATTTGTTTAACCCATTTTACAGAGACCACTGACACATGTCCTCCGCTGAGATTCAACAGTCTGAACCTGGATGAGTTGAGGTATTGGTCGTCACTTCATGCAGTGGTGAAATGATAAATAAGTTTGAATGATTTAATAATGCATCTAGGGAACTTTAATCCAAGAAATATACACTACTGTTAAAAGGTTTGGGGTCACCCAGACAATTTAGTGTTTTCCATCAAAAGTCACACTTTTATTTACCACCATGAGTTGTAAAATAAATAGAACATTTTATTACATTAGCCTTTTGATGCAATGAGCAAACACAATGTACCATTAGAACACTGGAGTGATAGTTGCTGGAAACGGGCCTCTATACACCTATGTAGATATTGCACCAAAAACCAGACATTTGCAGCTAGAATAGTCATGTACCACATTAGCAATGTATAGAGTGTAATTCTGGTTAGTTTAAAGTCATCTTCATTGAAAAAAACAGTGCATTTCTTTCAAAAATAAGGACATTTCTAAGTGACCCCAAACTTTTGAACGGTAGTGTATTATTAAAGTGAGAACACTTCTTTCCAAAATGACTCTAAGTTGTAAAACAAACATATTCAACTTGAAGTACATAATGGAAGCTTTAAAAAATTCAACCATCAAATGTATTTTCACATCAAACTGCCTAAATACAACACAAACAGAATGATGGCTCCCATACCATGACATCAGTAGCCTTTTGTTTCTTTCCAGTGAGGAGCTTGATAGGCGCACTAAGGAAACCCAGAGACTTCAGGAGGAGGTGGAATATGCCACCAAAATCGCCTTGGAGAAGTTTGGCATCTACAAACCTGAACACAGTAGCTACAAGTACAGGTTTAATGTTCGTGAGTACAAACAGAAACACCCATTTTCAAAACAAATACAATGAATTATTGAATGAAAAAAAAACAACACCCAATTTTGAGTGTAACAATAGGAAAAACTTTCAGGGTATTCAAAATATTTATATATATATATATATATATATATATATATATATATATATATATATATATATATATATATAAACTTGCTTGCTTGTTTTGGAAATGACTTACCTTCCTTCAACCTTGCAGCCCAGCAGCCAGTCTGTGGTCTGGATAGTTTGAACCAGAAGGTCAGCACTCATGGAGAGGACATGTTGGAAAATTCATTAGATGACTGCCTTCAACAAATGTGTAATTTGCAGGTCAATTCCGTCATTATTCCTGTTAGTTTGATGCTGTCTCAACATCTAAATCAGTGATGTGCTTCGATGTAGTTATAATTTATTCTCTCATAAACAGACGTGTGACCAACATCAACAGGAGATGTTCAGTTTTGACGAAGCCATCATGAATCTGCAGACCAAGCTGCAGAAAGTCCAGACGGAGAAAGACGTTCTGTCTGACCTCAGGTAAACACACCAATAAGTTTTGACTTGAGTAAATAAAGTGTATAAAATCACTTTGACCCACAGATGTTTTCCATTATAGAATGAAGGATTCAAGGAAACACCTTGATCAGATGGAAAAGATGCTGAGCATGTTGGAGGAGCTCCAGGACATCAAGAGGTCTGGGGACCAGAAGCTGCAGGAAACGGAAGATGAGACACTGGCTCTGAACAGGAAAGTGGAGACACTGGAACAAAATATAAAGGAGTTGTACCACACACTGTTATGTCACGAGAAGAAACAGTGTGGACACAAATCTATCACTAGTCCTAAAGTCGCCACAATTCCAACACAGTTATCCCTGGCTTCTAATGTCACAGAGGATCTTCGTGAAGAGACAGATGAGCTACAGAAGGGACTTATTTTGGTAAGTACTAGAAGTCAATTAAGGATTATGTTCAATGCTGTTTAGATTTTGTAACTTTTCCTCTTAAGGTTTTATTAAAAAAATGTTTTTTATAGGAGTCAATAGAACATCTGGGGAATGAACAATGCAATGGAGTAAATAAGCAAAAAGAAAGGTAAATAATCCTTTACTATTTTATATCAAAATCAAAAATATTTTCTAAACCTTTTTAAATAAAAATGTTGATTCAAGTTTAAAAAAATATTCACATATATCTTGACATTATCCTTCTGTCCACACTGCCTATTAAAATATCCCCTTCAAATCTGCTTTTAATGTAAGAGATGGGTGCCAAAATACTTAGTGTACAGATGCATTTTGTGCAAAAGATCATTCAAAAAATTCGTAACAAGATGATATCTGACACATTTACAGTATAGAGCATAAAAATTCCCTTTTTTGTGTTTCCCTGTGATGGAAATATAGTAACGAAAAGAGGGAATTTAGCATTAAAAGTAACATTAAAAGAATTCTACTTTAACTGATTTGGACAACTGATGCTTCATATTCCCTTCATATAAATTTGAAATGTACCTTTACACAGATTGATGCTTTTTGATTTGACTCTCATCACTTACATTATAAGTGTGTTATAAAGGGATCTTCTAATGGTCTGTATGAACAGGGGGGATGATTATAGCAAGAAATTTATTGTTCAAAGTTAATTCAGGCATCTGACTGTTGCTTTAGGCCTGATTTGAAAAATTGTGAAGCTGTCTTTTAAACTCTATTCACATTATTCTTAGAATGGAACAGCTAATTACAAGTCTTGGCCAGGAGATGGCAATGTTGACTGATAAACTGAGTTCATCAAAGGACAGCGGTGTCAGTTTAAGTGTAAAACTGGAACTTCTAAAGTAAGTGTTCATGTAAATTTACAGTTCAGAATATACTTTGTTGTGTTTATTAATCAGCGGTCTTAAATCAAAGTTTTTAAACATTTATTCTTGTTCACAGGAAACTTGCTGAGGGACAGACATCATTACACCAATGTGGGCTCAGTGAACTGGAATCATCCAGCCATAAAGAAAAGGTCAGGAAATATGTAGACAATTATGAGAAATTTGTTATCTGGAGCTGGTAAATGTTCATATTTATTTATTTATTTATTTATTTACTTATTTTATTTTTTTCTACATTTCAGTAGTTGATCAGACCAAAGTTGAGACATCCATCCAGTATGTGTTTTGCAAAACTGGCTTTGAGGTTAGACAAACAAAACAGCCACCACCTATATTTAACAGGATGTGGCTGGTGTTTAATTCCAATCAGGATTAAACTTTTTGAATGTAGAGACGCTACAGAGTTTTACACACCTGCCTAGTTATGAAACCGATTGAATTTTTCAAATTCAGATAGAAAGCTTGAATAATTTTTTTTTGTTTGGTTTGTAAATGTGACTTGTGATGTTGTAGGTTTGTCTTCTGGAGCAGCAACTCGCCCAGGCTCAGTTCCAGCTGGTAAACGTCCAGAGAGAGAAAGAGCAATCACTACAACAGACCGAGGAGCTTCTGTCGCAGCTCGACCAACTGAAGGTGCTGCAACTAATTCCTGATGTGATTCATGTTTAATAACATTAAAGGACACTGTGTAAAGTGGCAACCGCGGTGTCTGGTTTATTTCACATGATGTCATTCGAGTGATACTAAAGCTAAATTTACCCTTATTATACTGGGCGGGTGTAATCTGCTGGTGAAAGAATTTAAGACACTAATGGAAACAGCCAAAGAGGATTACCAGGCTCAGACGGAGGCTCAGGTTTGGGGATGGGTTTTACAGACTGAAACTACATTTTCTTTCCTAGTGCAACATATGTTTACTGTGTGTAGAGGCACCTGCATCATGGTGCACAGATACTGTGACCTATTTAGCTGCTGTAAATATAGAAATAAAAGTACAAAATTGAAGTTTTTTATTCACAAAATTCATCTTTAGTAAAATATACGATTGCACTACTATACACACTACGGTTCAATGCATCTATTCTTGTTAGTTGCATTCCTACTTCCACATGAGCATGTTAAACCAAATGTCATTGTTCAGTAGAATTGTTTAAACTAAAAGCATGCTTGGTCTGTCAGCCATGCAAGAAGAAAAACAGACAAATGTCAAACCAGTTTCTCTCCCATCATTGCCGCTGTGCTTCATCTTCCAGAGGTGCGGAGAGCAGCAGCAGCATGAGCTCCGGGAGGAGGTGAAGGCCCTGAGAGGACAGAAGGAGGCGGCCAGGGAGCAGCTTCACAGAGCCCAGGAGGAGAAAAGCCACCTAATGGCCCTGCTAGAACAGAGGGCCCAGGAGAGGAGGAAATCCCAGGAGGAGGAACTCCAGCGCAGGCAGCGAGAGGCCGAACAGGTAACACACTTTTGAAAATGTGTGTCCATGTGTATGTGTTTAATGCCATCACTATCAATTATGAAACATAAAATCTACACTATATAATCAATGACGCTTGGGAAGTATCAAGGTAGGTTGTCAGGTATACCGCTATTCTTTCACTATTATATAACTTAAAAAAAATATAACTATTATACTATTATATAACTTAAAAATGCATACTATCAACAAGTTTTATATTCTAGGTGGATTATATATATTTAAAATTTAACTTTAATTTAATTTAAAAGATAATTCTTTTTTTACACTATTTGACATTTTGTGTCAATAAATGACACAAAATAGTGATTTTTGTAAAAAAAAATTAAAATGATCAAATGGGGTGACCCAGTGGGGCAGTGGCTAGCGCTGTTGCTCACAGCAAGAAAATCACAGGTTCAAGACCTTGAGCTGCATTGTCTCTGGATTCTATGGCTTCCTCCCACAGTCCAAAAACATGCTGAGACTAATTGGAGACTCTAAATTGTCCAGATAGATAGATAGATAGATAGATAGATAGATAGATCTCACACTCCACTCGCACTCTCGCATACACATGATCTTGCAATCAAAATCACAATAAAATTCAATTAATTTCATAGCTTTATACCAGGGAATTTAGAACTCTTAAAGTTACTGACACTACAAATTGTTTTTCCAGGTATTAGTCAGAACCCATGTTTTCAGGAATACGGAGATAGCACTAACCAAACAAAATTAAATTACCTTAAACTGAACTCCAGCACTTTGAATTTCTAAAGAAACACTGTGAATGCACCAGCTTTAGATCATATCACTCCAGTTCTGAGGTCCTTGCACTGGCTTCCTGTCTGTGCCAAAGAATTAACTTTAAAATACTTTTACTGGTTTATAAAGCACTGAATGGTCTAGGGCCTAAGTATATCTCTGATCTGCTGATCCCTTATGAATCATCCAGACCTCTTAGAAGGTTTGGGACAGGTCTGCTCTCTGTTCCCAGAGTCAGAACTAAACATGGAGAAGCAGCGTTCAGTTTCTATGCCCCACAGATCTGGAACAAGCTCCCAGAGAACTGCAAGTCTGCTGCAACTCTCACTGTTTTTATCAGGGCTGAAGACTTTTCTGTTTTTATTGTTCACTGCACTGCAACTTTTGTTTTAAATTACAAATTTTCCCTTGTAAATCAACCGTTTTTAAATTGTATTTTGATACTTTTCATGTTGTAAAGCACTGAATTAGCTTGTTGTTGAAATGTGCTATTTAAATACACTTCTCACAATAAGTTAGGGATATTGTGAGAGACTCAGTGAATTTCATACATGTAGACATACACAGAGTGATAGACACAGCTCATCCTGTGTTTTCCATGTAATGGTTTCACTGTGTACAGTGTCCCATGCATATGTAAATAACAATATTCCTAACTTATTGTGAGTAGTGTAATCTTGCCCTGCCAGTTGAGGAGGTTGGGTGTTGTAGCGTGAGTCATGGCTCTTTCTGATGAATGATCAGTAACCGAAGTTACTGCTTAACTCAACTCCTGAGAAAGGTTATCAGAAAGAGCCATAATTCCTTCTGACCCCTCCCATCCCTGTCATGGATTGTGTGCTACACTGCAAAAAAAAAAGTTCAATTTCTTATTTCAATTTTTTTCTTGATTTTAAGCAATTTAATCTTTTTTTTTTTTTTTTTTTTTAATGAAAATGATAGTCTTGTTTTCTTAAAACCCCAAACAGGAAAACAAATTGAAATAAACATAATTCTATTCATTATTGGACTAATTGTACCAAAAAGGAATCTTCACCTGTTAAGATTTCGTTTTTTTTCAGTGTGCTCTTCCCTTTGGCAAGAGGCTGCGGTCCAGAATGACCAGAACGTCCTGTCACAAGAACAGCTTCTTCCCATCTGCTTCCAACTGTTTTTATAAACAATTCCTGAGACCTACCGCCCCCAATAGACAAAATACTCTTCACTAATTCCCACAAAACCTTCGCAAACATTTATTTGCACCCCTGACTTATGTTGCACATTATTTTTTTTACTTATTTCTCCTATTATAGTTGTTATCCTATCTTTCCATGTACATATATTTTTATATAATTCGTAAGGTTATTTGTTCTTCTTTCATATTGCTGTTTGTTAAGCATCGACTACAACAAAGTAAATTCCTTTTAAGTGGAAAAACTAACTTGGCTGTAAACGTGATATTAACCATGATCTGTGAGCTACAAACCTGTTTTTGGTCAATCAATGAATTTAACTTTCTTTTTTCAGCACTTTTCCAGTTTGGAAGATGCTCAGAGCCAATGCCAGATGCTACTTACAGAAAGGGAGGCACTGAGGCTGAAGCTGAGTGAAAAAGAGAAGATGGTAGAAATTCTCAGGCTGCAGATGGAGAGCAGCACTCAGACGATGGCACAACACGGCCGCACCATCGACAGCCTCCACCAGGAGAACAGTCTCCTCAGCAACCAGCTGAACCAGCACAAGCTGGAGATTCAGCAGCTCAGGGTTAGCAGCGAGAAAGTTTGATGTCCTTCTCAATTCACTTGACTTTTCGCAACTTTTTATATAACCATTGCTGATTTCCCTACTTCTGTCAATATATCTCCTCTCCTTCTGTGGCCATTTGCTCATCAGGCTGAGTTAGACCAACACAAGACGGACCTGGCAGCTGCGGAGCACGAGCGCCGCCAGGTCCAGGCCTCAGTGATGGAGCAGCCTCGACGTGTTCAGGAGACCCTGAAGAAACTTACCACCCAGCTGGAGGTGCAGCGTGTGCAGTTACTCACCCTCACTAGTGAGTTGAGCTTCGCTGAGCATTAACCACCACACCAGAGGCTCATATCCCTCTTGTGAACCAAACTTAGAAAACCAAACTGTTCTTTGGCATCCTTTTCAAATAGTATTTTTTGCTAATTTTAGAGTTATAGGTTCATTAATTGCCACAAAAATATAATATTCTGACTGAATTGTACAGAATATGAAGTTAAGCAGCCTCTATGACCTGTAGGACTTTCACTACCTTCAAACAGCAGACTATTAAAGCCAGTCTTTCCGATCTTTAGGACTTATATCACCACAGTGCTGTTTCTAGGAAGATTCCAGCTGTCAAGTTTTTTTGCCAAATCAAATGATCTTCTTGTCCTGCTGTGTTAAGAAAGCAAAGAACCGTGTTTGGTATGTTTACATTGTCAACCAAGCCCTTCTATTGTTGTGTGTGTTTGCTTATGTGTTAACGTGTGTGTGTTTCTCTGCGGATATAATGCATGTGTTTTTGCGGGCACGATTTCAGAGGAGCACAAGGAATTACAACGGCTGCACAGCTGTAAGAACGAGGAGCATGAGGGTGTGGTGCTGAGACTTCAGAGTCAGCTGAAAAATGCCCAGGCAGAGCTGGACCAGGTCAGGAGAACCCTGAGGACCCTCGAAGGAGCTGATGGACACGGTTAGATTCAAGTCATTATTTAAACTGAGACTTAATTAAAAGATCTCTTGTACAGAGAAACACATGTCCCATTCGTTTTACATCCACTCTGACCAAATGTACAGATAACCGTGAATTATTTCCAATCTTAATGAAATCCCAGAATCTCAAATATTTGTAAAGATCAAAGAAATTGCATTTATTCATGTCCTCCTCCTGCTGCACCCCAGACTGAGAGATGCAATCTCACACGTGGAACCATTTTCACATGACCTTGTACAAATCAAGGACATGTGGACCTTGACGTGTCCAAGATCAACATCCTGTGAATCGTATTCTTCACATTTTATCTTCAAGATGTTCTTTAATACTTGATAACCTCTGCCCTTTTTTGGCCTCTATGCATTTCTCTCTCATGGGTTTGTCTCCACCTCAGGCCTTCAAATGGCCCTGGGCATGCAAAAAGAGATCACCGCCAGACGAGAGCAGATCGACTCTCTGCATGGCAGAATCCAACATCTGGAGGAGACTGTGGAGAAGCTGCACCAGGTGAATGAGTTTATTTCAACAAGCAAAATATGAAACTACAAAAAAAAGAAAAGAGAAAAAATAAGAAATGTACATGTGACTGATCGAAAGGGTTGAGGCTGAGGCTAACTAGCTTCTAAGTGCTCTAACCTATAATTGCGTTATCCTATTAACTTGTTTCGAAGAGCCTTATATCTAAATAAACCAACAAACCACAAATTCAACCATTTGTCTTCATACTCTGGTTACTTCTTATACTTTATTAATACCAGCAGTCTACACCACTGCAGAACAATGTTTTAAAATTTCTTTTTCTTTTCAATTGCACCATGTTTTGACTTTCCTTGGTCTCATCAGTTAGATTATTCCACAGCTTCACCCCTCAGACAGATATGCACATGCCTTTCAGAGAAGTATGAACAATTGGTCCCCTTCTCTGTCTCTAACCATGTTTTGGATATTGGCAGGAAGTAAATTATATCTTACAAAATACAGATTTTGTCCTGTTTTGAGATCTACTAAATCCCTACAGGAGATGTGTTTGTGTATATTATTTAACTGTCTTTATTGTTAGATTTTACTGTTATCAACAGTTTATGCAAAAACACATTTTCCTAAATTATGTTTTATAGTAATTTGTCATTTAAATACTGCCACATTAATATTTCTTAAATTTGTGTTTTTATGACTTTTAAATACATAACAGTTGAGTTAGGTAATGTATCAATATTATATTAATATCATGATATAAGACTAGATATTGTTTTAGATTTTGGATATCGCAATATTGTGGTATGGTAGTAGAAGTGTTACCTTTTCCTGGTTTAAAGGCTGTATTACAGTAAACTAAAGATGTTTTTTAACTGTTCTAGCTGGTAAAACATAGGCTAGCCATTACCCATTTAGTCGTATTTACATTACTGATCATTACTTATCACAAATCTAATTGTGTAAATATTTTATGGAAGCACCAACAGCTTCTAATCGGGTAGAATTTTGATAGGAGCAGTGACCACATTTGAGTGCTTCCAAAGCAGCAAAGCTACTATAAATTATTACATTCTTAATAGTCATCATGCTTTTGTTTGGAGATATCGATTTGTTCCACTGGGACATTTCTCAGTGCCACAAAAAATAAATACTGTATGTTTCAGATTTTGCTATTGTTTCACCTTTTTATCCATTTCTATGTTTTCTCCATCCAGGAGAAGCACTACCAGAACCTGGAGACCCAGCATCAGCTTCAGGAACTTGCCTTTGTCAGGGAGGAGAAAAGACAACTCGCTAATGAGATGGAGGCCCTTCATTCCAGAGATAAAGAGTTAAGGGACAGGATCAGCAAGCTGGAGGCCATCCTTCACAAGGTGCCATTCATTTACTTTCATTGTTAGTCTTTATATTACCACTGAATGAAATCCAGCTTTTAAATATTTAAAAAAAAGATACATTTGTCAAAAACATATGCGACAGCCTAAATGTTAAGATGCCAATCATGAACCGCAACATCTGCAGATCAGGTCCAGCTAGAGACCTTTATTCCACATAATTCTCCCCCATCATTTGTTGTTACCTCTCTGCTGTCAGATGAGTAATGAGGGCAGGAATTGCAGCGAAAACCTTTACATTCAGAAAAGGTCACCAAACAGTATCAGACCTTTACCATCATTGTCTTCCTCTGGAATAAACTATCTACTATTACAGTACATACTAGTATGACTATTATATCGCTGTGTGTCTGTTCTGTGTTTCCATCTCTGTTTCCATCTTCATCACTGTGTTTATTATTCTCTGTATCTTACCAAAGATGTCAGAGAGCTTTACAGACTGTCAGGATTTCATCCAGCTGCAGGAGCAGGATTTTTTCCGTCTGAAACTCAAACACGCCCTGGACTTGAAGGTAGAGCTGATCACACACAAAAAGCCCAGTCTGTTTTAAAGTCTGGGAACAAATGAGACCACTGCATTTTTTTTTTACACCTAAACCCTCTTGAAAACCTCTGGAATGTGATCAAGAGGAAGATGGATGGTCACAAGCCATCAAATAAAGCTGAGTCTACTTCAGTTCTTGCACCAGGAGTGGAATAAAGTCACCCAAGAACAATGGTAAAGACAAGACACATAAAAGCTGGGATTAAAAAAAAGGTTATTGCACCAAATATTGATTGATGCATCTTTTTTGTTATTTTGAAAATTTGTCATTTTCTGCAAATAAATGCTCTAAACAATAATACTTTCATTGGGAATTGGGGGAAACGAAAATGTTCCTTTGGCCCAAACAAATACCTATAAGTAGTAAAATTGATAATTTTGCAGTGGTCTCTCTCTCTCTCTCTCTATTTTTTTTTTCAGAGCTGTACACCTGTGCATGCGTGAGAGTAACATCTTAATCTAGTTCATCATCTAACCTCTTTTGTATTTTTCGGTAGGAGCTCCAAGGTCGGAATTTGCACACTTCTCCGATCGTAACTCCACCCGTCCTGGACTCTCCGACCCCCTCTGCACTCGCTGCTCCACCCTCCTCCCACGTCTCCCACACCCATATGAAGGTACAGTCAGGAACTCCCCGCATCTCTCCTATCTCCCATGGTTCCGGCCCATCAAGCACACATGTGAATCATTGTTTATTTGGCTCCGCAGACACAAGCTTAGCACATCTGCAAGGCCTTTATATAAAAAACATACAAGACATTACATTCCTGTGGTACCGAGAGAAACCAGACAGTGAAATACTGCTTGATTTTGTCTGATAGTGTCATGCTGCTAATATATTTGTACGTGAGTTAACTGATAAAAAAAAATCTATTGTGTGACATATTGTCTAGTTTATGATATTGACACCACTAGAGCGGTATGTTGACTCTATCTCTGTCCTCCCTTTGGCTGCCGAAGAAGCGGCAGGAGCACCCTACCCGGGAGCTCAGGTCTCTCATCAAAGAGTTGCGAGGAGTGATTTCGGAGAACCACGGACCACACACCGCTGGCAGCAGCTTCCACAGGAGGAGGTCCGCACCAGAGAGAGTGCACAGGACCGCATTGTACGTCTGGCTCCATTCCCACACACTGGAAGGATTAGCTTCACCCTTAGGCTAGCTTAGGTCACATCTGAAAAATCATGTGATGCTACTAAATGAGCAGGAAGTCACTGGTGGGTTGAGGGGGGGAAAGGGGGGGGTCTTCATACATGAGTGGTTTCATTGACCACACTGTGATTCATTGCTTGTACTCCAAACTAACCAAACTGTTAACCTTGTGCTGTTTCATGTTGGAATGTCATATGCTCCCTTGTAACATCTCACTGTATGTTTGCAGTAATGAAGAGTCTGAAGAAGCAAAAGATAGATCCAGAAGAAGAAAGACCTGCGGCAGGTAGGGAGGCTGTCTCAGAATAACTAACTCTTTTTTTCTTTTTTTAATGCTTTGAGCAGGATTTGCCTTAAAGCTACGAGACAGTCACACCATCTTCCCATGTGACCTTTTTACCTCTCATGCAACATGCAAGGCTCCACTAAGGCTGTGTAATGTGATGTCATGGGTGCACTCGTGTGTTTGTGCATATGTACAGTGACCCGCATTTCCTGAAGACAGCTGAACTAAATGGGAAAAACATTCAAATCAACTCCTCCAATAAATGTGAGTCTTCATCACTTTTCTCATTTCCATGCATTTCAAGGAATATTTCCATTTTTTCCCCAAATAGCATTCAAAAGTTTGGGGTCACTTCGAAATGTCCTTATTTTTTGAAATCAAAGTACTGTTTTTTCAATTAAGATAACTTTAAACTATTCAAAAATAAACTCTATACATTGCTAATGTGGTAAATGACTATTCTAGCTGCAAATGTCTGGTTTTTGGTGCAATATCCACATAGGTGTATAGAGGCCCATTTCCAGCAACTATCACTCCAGTGTTCTAATGGTACAACATGTTTACTAATTACGTCAGAAGGCTGATGATTAGAAAACCCTTGTGCGATCACATAAGCACAGCTTAGCTGATTAGAGAAGCTAGAAAACCGAAAGCAAAGTTTAAAAGAAAAAAATATTATTTCAAACACAAATCATTATTTCTAACCTTGTTAATGTCTTGACTATATTTTCTATTCATTTTACAACTCATGGTGGTAAATAAAAGTCTGACTTTTCATGGAAAACACTAAATTGTCTGGGTGAACCCAAACTTCTGAACGGTAGTGTACAGTAAATTAAATATGGATTAATAAAGTTATTTTTAAGCAAAACTGTCAATTTCCTGTTTCTTCAAGTTTTCAAATGTGAGGATGATAAAAATTCATTTGCTTTGAGATCTAAATTATTATTAAGGCAAAACAAGTAATTTGAAGTCTCGTCTGGCCTCAGCATTTTATAGAACAGATGATAAATTAAATAATATGCAAAAATTTTGGAAGATTCAGCGATAATGAAAATGATAAATTGGTGCAGCGCTACATATCATCAGCCATGTAAATGAGGGAATTTTTGTAAGTATTTTTTATTTAATTCTCTAACATAGACCGTATGTTTTTTGTAGGTCATCTAACATCAAGTCCAGCGAAGTCCATCTCCTCTGCTCAGCTTCACTCTCATGGCCGCAGGTCGCCTGTGCACTCTCTCCTGACCTCAGATCCCAACAGCTAATGGTGACATATCACACCACAACAGATCTGAGGCCGGCTCCTCCTACCAGTAAGATGTTTTGTAAATACAATGCTCACAATAAGTTAGAGATATTGTTATTTACATGAGTGCTTTCCTATTTGGTAAGAATTTTTGTAAAATAAGTAAAAGTTCCCTTTGATATCACTAATAATGAATGAGAAGAAACAGCATTTTCATTGGTTTAATATTTGTTACCCAAAACATGAACATGAAATTCACTGAGTCTCTCACCATATCCCTAACTTATTGTGAGTAATATATACACAGTATACACAGTTTATCACACCACTATGAACAACATTGTGTTTAACCAAACTTCAGAATAATTCTAATGATGTATAACTGCAACAATATTTTTGGTGTTAATAACTCACAGACTTAAATGAGTCAGCTCAGTTCATTGACTCCTCCAGAAGGAGATAGATTGAACTTTAAGGAGAAAGCTTAGCAAAATCCACACAAAAATCAAAGACTTAGAGCTGATCGATGACAGATGGTGAGACAAACGAGCATCGTAATTTAATCAACTATAAAACTGCAAGAAATGTCCCAGGACTAGTCATAAGTGGTGAGAAGATCTTATGAAATCCCTCCCTCTGCTTGTTTCTTCAACACGTCCCAGATGTAACTGAAGTTTGGGAATGTTATCGATGATAAATTATGTAATCTCACTGTCATGGTCCTGGTGTTATCTGTCTGTTAGCTGATCTCTCTCCCACCCTTTCCCTTTCAGCAGGTGCAGGCTGAGGGGTGGGGCTGATCCTTCTCTGGAGCGAGGCTCCAGACACACCTGCTCCATCTTCAATCAGGCTCCCTATTTCAACCCCTGACACTCACATTTCCCTCCCAAACGATTGTATCAGAGCCAGCAGCCCCAGAGATGGATCTCCCCACCCTTGAGTCTCTTACGTATTTTCTCCTCTATAATCCCTTGTACGGTGCCATCAGTTACTTTTTGCAGACCTGGTTTTATGGTTTTCTCTTCCTAAGCAGCTCCTGTAAGTCTAGTGTGTTTTCACCGCCGGTTTTCTGTTGATACTTTCTCCATTGTGATTTTTGGGGGTTTCTGAGATTCTGTTTTCCATTTTTCCCTGGGAGGTGTTTTGGGTTTGGACTTTTGATAACAATAAATTTAGTTCTCATCGTCTCTGCATCTGGGTCTGAACTGTCTCTTCAAAGAACCCATAACACTCACCTCGGAATTAATTTGATTGTTTGTCATTTTGTTTGTCTTGCAGAAAGCTCACCGGATGAAGTTGGATGTCAAAGGAGAGTTTCATAAAATCATAAATCATGTATCAAATGTTTGCAATAATGTATATTTTTGTGAATAATTATTCAATAAATTAAAAAAAATAATTAAACAAAGCTGTGTAAAAAATGTTAAAGTACTTATATTTAGTTTTATTTTTAGTACTTATAAGTTGCAGATTAAGTATATTCATTATAATTTAGGTTTATACTCTTTTACTTTTGGTAGTATTCACAGTATAACAGTGACACAAATAGAGAGAAATAGTTAATAACACAGCATCAACAATATGTTGTTTCTCTTTATTCTGAATGTTACCAATAACGGAAACAAACCAGTGATGAAACAAAGACCATAACTTCTCTTTTCTGCCTTTCCTGTTTGAGCTTTTCCAGTTTACAAATGTGCATTCACACTGAAACCATACATCAGCCTTTTGCAACCCCTTCTTCAAACTGAATATCATTGGCTATTACCCTTGACATTCCTGGTTGTTGTGGGTTACATACTGTATATCCTGGCAGGTACAGTTACAGACATCTGTTTCAGCCCCTCATCTTGTCAACAAACCAACTGTTGGTTGGTGAAGGGACATGAGTTGTCATGAGACAAAGAGCCTGAGATTTTGTGGCAGATGGTAGTTGTCACCTTCTCATGCTTTGAAATACATTTCTGATTAATCTGCATCAGTTTTCTTCTAAATTTTGAGGTGTATGCATTCTTTTTTCTGATAAAAGTATATATCACTACTATTTGTGAGCTTTAGAGATTCTCTCCAGACATGGTCCCTCCACTCCAAAATAGATTTGATTGAGCTTCAGTGTGCAGAATAACATACATGCAGCCCAGATAGCAAAAATCTTTTGGCTCATCTTTGGCCCACATAACGCATGGAATGATGGCACTTGAGCGGTCCACTCCTGTTTGCCAAAAGTGGCCACCACCAAGCCATTGAAATGCCAGATGTCAGCCAAAAACAGATCAAATGAATTAGAACTCAACCGAATGCGGCCCACTGTAAACTATATAGTGGCCCAGAACTTAACTCATGTTAGATGTAGGCCAGGACCTTTTATTTTTGGGGGCTGTCCACCTTTATTTGATAGTATTATATAAATTTTATAGTGTCTTTATATGGGGCAGCTGCTCTAACCACTCACTTGTCACTTGCAAATTCAGGTCAGTTTCTACCTGGACAAATGAGAATTTGCATAAACATGTTTACCAAGGGACAGTATAATTTGTCCTTTCTCTAATGAAGGCTAGACTTTCATTTATAATTGGGGGAACCACACAGTTAGACTAGCATTTCTCTCCTTCAGTGCTCATGTTTCTACATGTGTACACATGGCGATGACTGTCAGCAAACCTGTCACATGTAGCATCTAGAGAGGCTGCTGACCCAACTATTGACCCAACTATGTTATATGTGGGCCACTTTAGGCTGATATCCCGATTAGTCGATGCTTACTTGACACATTTCGGGTCACATTTCCTACATGGGCCAGTTTGGGTTCACATCTGTTTTGTCTGGGCCAGAAGAATGCCTACAGTGCCGGATTGTGGCCTGAAGTGGCCCACATCCGTAAGCTATCTGGGAGAGTTTGACAACACTCAAAAAAGTTTAGTTAGCTCTTTAAAAGTCTTCAAATGAAAACTTCTTATACCTCATTAAAAACTCAGAATGTATGGGTATGCAAATAATTAGTAATTAATTTCAGAAGCTTAACTGCTGGACACAGACATCACTTCACTCTTCTTGTCAAAACGTCCCAGTGTGGTGGATTCAGTATTGGCCTCTTCATCCTGAAGGAGTCAAACAAAAGTCTCGTCTAAAAAATGTGCTGTCTAATACCTGGAAAAACACAAACATTCTATTCTGTTTGGTGTCTCAGAAGTTGCTCTGCTGCTTTTACCTTGGGGGCGAACCAGTTGCTAAAAAGTTTGGTGGCTACTTTTATGTCCTTTTGGGAGCTTGACACTTTCTTGGAACTCGTCCCATTCATTTGCAGTACATACAGGTTTTTGGAACTCAGATTTTGAACATCACTGCTGCTGTAAAATGATGTAGACTTATTACAAATTTGTGTACTTACACTTTGTAGTCGAGTAATGCAAAAGTAAAAAGGATTCAGGTACTAGTGTACTTGCATTTTGTAGGCAAGGTCTTCTTTTTTTGCTCTGTCCACCTCTTCCTTACTTGGCACAGTGGACTTTTCCTTTTCCTCTTCCTCCACATGTCCTAATGCAGATATGACAGAGGGGCTGCTTACGCACATGTCTGGCTCTAAAACAGATGCCACCCTATTAAATAACTGGGGAAATAGAAGAAGACAATGGAAATATGTTAATAAATCTATTCGGCTTTAATCAGGCCTCATTCAGTCTTCTCATTTGGCACAAAAACCAAATATCACCACTCACCTCTGGGGACATGTGATCCTTGTAATGTGGGTACAGGGCTAGCGGATGCTCTTTGATTTTCTCCTCCAAACCGGCAACATGTGCCCTGCGGATCTGTTTTTGAATCGTCTGCTTTGAGAAGCAAGCGTGCGTTTCAGAGATGTGTTTTTGAAGTGTTCTGTCGGAAGTGTGTCTCAGAGCACCATTGAAGATAACCGGTGGGTTTGCAAAACACCAGCAACTGTTGATTGAGGACAGCTTGTTTGTCGGGACTTTAGGATGCTTGTTCTGCAGCCTCTCCTTGTACCTGAGAATTTACAAAGAAGAGCATCAGGGATTCCAAAGAAGCAGTTTTGGATATTTGAAATAAATTAGTTCAGAGCTGACAAACCACTTTTTGCATACAAGTTGAGACATTTTTTTGTAAAATAGCATTAATACAAGTCAGAGATCATGATAACCAGTAGTTTTAGAGTAAACAGCAATGCAAATCTGTTTATGTAGAACACCTCATCCCTGGTCCCAAAAGGCATGGCAAAGTACACAAAAGCACCATAAAAGCATGGAACAAAAACATTTTAAAAAATAATGAAGCAATGGCAAATTTTCAGCAAATTTTCAAAGAAGTCAGTGTTGTCTCAAGTCAGCTTTTCTAGGATTTTTTCAAATTTGATTATCATAGAAGCTAAAGGCAGCTTTCCTAGTTTTTTAGTTTGGAAAAAATATAGTGTCCTCTCAGGGATATTAAAGCAGACACTGTAATATGGTCATTGTATTTCACTGCAAACAGCAGCCATTTGTCCTTAAATGTTAAAGTTCACTTTCGGTTTCAACATGAACAGGTATTAAAGGGTTTTTTTGTATTTGAAAAGGAAGTGTATTTCAGTTTCAACCTCCCTTTCACTTCAAGCACAGTATAACTTGTCTTTTATCTACCTTTAGTAGTAACCATAGCAGCCATTTGGATGCTCAGCACAACCAGTTTCAGCATCATGTCTCTGACAAAATGTTTAGTTTAACCTTTCAGCACGATCACAGGTTCATAAAGACAATTGTCATTATAAGGAAACACTGAAGTATGAAGACCAACATTTTAGAAACATTAAATAAAATCTAAACATAAAAAAAACAAATTAGCTAAGCTAAAATATAATATCTCATATCAAAAGCCTGAGATCTAAATTCTTCTGTCATTTACTAGTGCACATATAAAGGACTCACAATACACAGATGAGTGCATCTGTGGTACCTCAGGGTACCTCTACACAAGTATGATTTTTACAAGCCTGTTTCTGAATGCTTCCCAGCATTTTAGCCCTTCCGTGCAAAGCAGCACAAAAAGCTTGTTTGCTGAGGTCAACGTTTGGTCCACCCTGGATGGTGGCTTCAAAAATGTCACAGATTCTGTCACAGTTATGGTCAATAGAGGTTCAGCAGAGCTGGTGCATGTCTCCTGCTGGTGACATGTAAAACTTCACATTTTCTTGTGTTGAGTTTCATTTTATGCCTTTCGGGGTCTGTTGGAGAGTACAGGGAGTTGGGATGTCCAAGTCCGGACATGTCATTCATATTTCCAGTGGCCTTTCCAGTACTGGAGGGCGCTGATAACAAGTGTTAGGAAACCAAATATCCCCTGCATACCTCCCTATGTGAGATATTCACAATCAGAGAGATATCCCTGGTAGCACGCTTCCTGACAATGGTCAGGCATGAAGCTGCAGATCCATGGATTCAGGCCTGGTCTCACTCCGAGGATGAGAAGACACTGTCCTGCTAATTTGTGATCCACTACAGCAAAGGCCTTTGCAAAACTGTTTGCAATTAGTGTGCACACTGAACAAAGTCCATCAAACTGACAAGATTTTGTGTTGTGGAGCAGTTCTGTCAGCTGACAAAGTGCATGGGATCTAGATTTGGAGTGAGGTCAATCAGAATCCAGTGTGCAGCAAACTGTTTCATATTTTTGAAAGAAGATTGAGAGAGAAGATGTAAAACTACTGTATATTTATTTTTGGCACTTGAAACCGCAAATATATCTTGTTAGGGATATCACAACATGAAATAAAATCCAGGAAAACGGTACAACTTGGCACCTTAAACATAAATATTTGCTTTTTATTCTTTGCTCCTCCGTTTCTATTCAGGGGGAAACTATTTATCTGATAGTTATAGTCCCTACTTGCGACTTAGCAGATTAAAATAAAGTACAAAACATTTTCTAAACTATGATGCAATGCTATAGGTGAAACTATCCCAAATTGTGTGGTTAAAATTAACTCAAAATGAATGCCTACACATTAAACCGCTGCTATTAATGAAATGAAATATAATATAATGTAATAGTCTACACATTGCATTGTGCGGATAATACTTTTACTTAAACAGAAGGCAAACACATGTACATATATACTCACCAAGGGAAAATTGGCTGTGTGTTTTTTGCCTCCATTTCTTTGCTTCTTTTTAGAATAACTAAGCTCCTGGTGCTGCAGTCTAACGCTGCTGCCTCCTCTACTGCAGGAAGTAAATGCTAGCAAGTAGTTTGTTAGTTGGGAACCATGGTTACAGTTGTTATTTCTTCTCTTTGGTAACAACACAGGCATTTGTTTGAATGCCGAGGTAGTTTAAAATAAAATTAAATGCTTAGACTCATCTTTTTTCCTATCAAATGAATGTTATTCTTCCACGATGGTGGGTATGTGTGGACTTTAGAGTGTAGATGGCCTATATGTTGCTCACTCATAGGTCATAGGTCTGTATATAGGGTGTTAAACTATGTCTCGCATTGCCAGACCATAATATACTAACAATATGTAAACTATGATAAGCTAAGCTGTCGTGTTGTTTGAGTAACTGTTATCTACAGATATATAGACAGGATTCACATAGATTTATAGGAGTGGAGATTGTAGGTTTAGGTCTACAGTAGCTGTTCCACTGATGGAGATGAAGTTCACTTATTGTGTGCATATATTTCGTAAAGATCCCCATTAGTTTTCATCTCAGTGGGGGGAGAGTATCATTCCTGGGGTCTGTGGAGCTTACTGGATAAGTATTTGATCACTAGGGGGCTCTCCTTGTTACAAAATTTGGCATTTGAGTTTATGCCATCCTGAACCAAATCCTTTGTAATCATGGCATCTTTTAAAGTATTTACTGAAATGTACCATATACATACTACATAATTTTTTACTGTTGTCAGATAATCAGATCATTTATTTAAGTAAAACTAGAAAACTATACCTTATAGAAACAGACCATAAAGCATGTTTATATTATAGCTGGTTAAAGCGGAATTTAACTGCTGCATTTCCTATTGTTTACGTTAATCTATTACAAAACCTAATCTTTTATAATATGATTGTAGGATTTATGTGAAAATCTTAATCTGCAAAGTAATAGGCAACTTTAAGTATTGTGAGGTAGGTTCCTATAGTATCAAGTTCCTAAAATGTGTAGTTAGGTACAGTACTTGATTAAAAGAACTTAGTTACTGTTTAATTTAATATACTAGACTGTTACTTCCCATATACTGTAGTAGTTATTTAACTGGTATTATCTGAGGATGCTATGATTATAGATAGTAACAGTAACTTGTTTCATAGCGCAGTGATCGCTGTTAACAGGATGTAATCACATGTCGTTCCCTTTAGGGCTGGTGAATTAGCTAATTAGCTTGTGTTCAGGTCCCCAGATTCTCCTTCTGTTCAGACACCAGGGGAAAACTCTGCTGGGCAGAGAGACTTCTGTTTCCCTTTTTTCAACACCGATGATCCCTATTTATAGCAACAAAGTGACATGGTAAACAGTTTCAATGCAGGCAGTGAACTGTCTAATTCGCTGTTTCAGTTTGTTGGCCCCACACTCAGCCTGAATCAAGGCATAAAACAGTGAGATTTGAATACACACTTTAGATTCAAAACCATCACAGACAGGTTCAATTCATCGTGTTCCCTGTGTTAATGTTAGTGTAATTAGCCTACAAGATGCCATTCTTGATGGTGTAGTTGAAGTAGCAGCACCTGTTGATTTATTATCTAAAGGAAGACAGAGCTGAAAGCGATGGCGTTTTTTGTGTTTTGGAAAAATCCTCAGACAACAGTATGATTTTTGTTCATCTTTTGTAGTTGGTGAAATCTAATAAATAAACAGCATCTTAAAAAAATGTGCCAAGAATAACAATTCTGGTATTTCAATGCCAGCAGTTACAGGCCCCTTGACAGTCGACTGTAAATAGATTTGTTCATCTCCCAGCTGCCCCGGGCTTCCTCCTCTTGCCTATAGATCACTCGTGCTGTCACAGGACTGACTCTAAGATGATAGCACGCTGCAGCAGCTACATGGATAATGTTGTCATGACCGTACTATGTCACAATGTCACAATGTCACAATTTTCTACGAGAAATTTCTATG
Organism: Lepturacanthus savala; assembly: GCA_030544235.1. Lineage (NCBI taxonomy): Eukaryota > Metazoa > Chordata > Actinopteri > Scombriformes > Trichiuridae > Lepturacanthus > Lepturacanthus savala. The sequence continues at coordinate 5,435,373 of CM060473.1, read as the reverse complement.
GAAATTTACTCCCATGACACTCCTCCCAACGAAGAGGTTTAACGGCTTTCTCCCACATAGCTTAGTCAGGCAGGGCGTCTTATAGTGACTTGAGTGCAGAATGTAAGGTCCTCTCATTCGCTTCTCTTTCTCACTTTTGTTTTTTTCCAAATTTAAGCAATTTAATGGTGTCATAACTTGCCCCCACATTGAAATATACTGTTTGTTGGCATTTGAACCTTTCAGATTTCAGTAAATTCTCAGCAGGGAAACTGTCAGCTTTGTTTCCAGGGGGAAGTTCTAGGAATTTTTAACTAACTGGAGCGGCCAAGGGCTGTTAATCAGCATGAAAAAACACAATGTAATGTATTTTTTGCACACACATATATATATATAGTTTCCATTTTTATTGAAACTTCAGTAGTAGTACAAGTTAAGTCTAATGAATACTTTAGTTCAATAAAAACTGAAAAATCAAGGTGAAGTATTCATTAGACACATAAAAATGGAAAAATATGTGTTCTAAAACTTTTTAACCTTATATATATATATATATATATATATATATATATATATATATATAAATATATATATATATATATATATATATATATATATGGAGAAAAATAGGAGACCACTGCATTCTTTTTTTTCTGAAATCAGCATCTCTACATGTATTCGAGCCATTCCATTCCAGCTTCTGTTGAATTCCAACACATACATTTTGACCATATATCATTTTCTGCAAATAAATGCTCTAAACGATAATATTTTTATTTGGAATTTGGGGAAAATGTTGTCAGTAGTTTATAGACTGAAACAAAAATGTTCCTTTTGCCCAAACACATACTTATAAGTAGTAAAATCATAGCCACCACCACTACCACTGCTGTAGTGTTGGTGCAGTGAAACTCTACATTACTACTACTCTACAATATATACAGTCTCTTTGTTGTATCTTGAACTTATTTTCCTGAGCTGATAAACTTTTTTTTTTTATTTCTTCATCCTGGTCTTCATATGGGAAGAAAAGTGAAGTAGATTCTCTGTCTAAACTGCAGCTGATATTGGAAAAATTATAGCACCAGTGGAGTTTTTTTTTCATATTTTATGAACTCATGTTGGCAACAAAAAGAAAAAAGGTCCTGCACGCTGTTAAGACATTGCAGTATAGAGCTAATGTTTATTAGACAGTCCTTTGAGTCAAGTGGATCTTCCTCAAGTCTTGGTTCACATTTAAAAAGCTATGCAACCTTCTGAGGAATAGGAAACTTCTACCTTCATTCAGTCCAGTAAAATCCATTTATCCCTCCCTGGATGTGGTCAGCTATGAACAAGGCTGCTTTAGCTTCAGACATTTATAGATGCGCTTTTTTTTTGTATCTGTCAGTACTTGCAGATTCTGCGTGCTTACAGGGAGCTCCACACGGAGTTATCTTTTATCTTCCTACTTGATTGCAGTGAGGAAACGCCTGAGACTTTGTTTATTCCATGTTTTAGTGTACTGTTCTTTCCTCTTGAGGAGGATTTCCTTCTCATGTGTTCCGACTTATAAATATTGAAATAAGCCACCGTCTTTGTCTCCAAACCGCGCTCTAAATGGTTGTGCAAAGATGGTCTGACTTAGAGAAGCTCAGCCCCTTTAGGAAAAAAAAAATCTGAAAGTAAAGAGTAGGATGTGGACAACTACTGTTTAATTGTGTTTGCTGTATGTGATCATCAGCATCGATGAATGGATATAATTAAAAAGAGTTATGAATGGATCCTATGATGATGAAAGTTTTGAATTATTATTTTAGTATTTTTGGCATTTATTTATTCTAGAATGGGTAAAAATGAAAAAAGAGGGTGCTTCTCTTTGTTCACTTCATGACGTACATTCTTTTATTTGTTTGTTCATTCTGCAGCAACACAATTTAAACAAAACAAAGCAACAGGACAACATTAATTTTCCCCTAGAGACTTTCTACTTCTCATCAACAGCATTACAAGCAGTACAATTGGGGGAAACTGGTACGATACACAGGAAATATTTTTTGTGTTGGCAGCATGCTGGCTTTCCAGTGCACCAGAGTTTACTGTCATTTTAACAGTCCTTCACAGCCTTTAGGATGTTGAACAACTGTAGAAAACAATACACCAGAAAGGATGTGCAAACCCCCCAACATGCTATCTGTACAGGATGAAATACAGGTGTGGCAGAGTAGTTACCGTTTCTTCTTTAAGGTCTTGCGGTCAAGGTCTAATAAAAGTTGATTTGCCTGACCCTTGTCCCTACTTACAGTTCCAAGAAGCTTCACATGTGGCATATTTAAATAGACTAATTCATTGTTCTACCCTGAAACCTCCATTGTTTGTGAGGCTGGGTCAATGACAAATAATGTTTGGCAAAATGAGAAAGTCAAAAACCTTTTAAAATACAGTTTTAAAAAGCATTCAACAGATCTCTCAAAACATACATTGTGCTTTCATGTTGGTTTCTTGTTATTTTTTACAAAAATCGCGATTTTGTGCAATTTTTTTGACATGTAATGGTAATTACAAATGTATAAAAGAATGATTAATTTTAAATAGATAATCCACCTAGAATATAAAACTTGTTGATAGCATGTGTTTTTAATTTAATAAAAAAGAGTTACTATGTGGTCCCAAGTTTTTAGGGTTACACCACATGCAGTTTTGTCACTGACCCGGCTATTGTTGTGTTATTTCCATGTCCTCTATGAATGTAGTGACTTTTTAATATTTATTCATAAAATAATCATTACTTTACAAAAACTTTCTATTACAAGGTCCCAAAAATCCTTGAGAAAGACAAGTGGTTCAAAAACTAAAGATATTCAATTTATAATGAAGCAGCAAATCTTCAGAAGTTGAACTTCATTTCAGAAGTTGAAATGAAGAGAATGTGTGGAATTTTTGCTTTTTGTTTTAGTTAAATTATGAAAACAATAAATAAACTGTCACTGTTAGTGACAGTTTATAGTTAGTTGATATATTTTCTGAATGAATTGACTGGCACTGACACAATTTAAGGCTTGTGTCATGTAAGGCTACCTTACATTCACTGTTACTTTACTTTTCCCTTCACAGTTTCATACGTGACACAAACTTGTGGGTGGGCTTTGTCAGACTATACCTAATGCACAATGCATATATTGTTGCATAACTCTCAACCCCGGAGACAGCCGGGGTAAGCAGGGTCACCATGACGTCTTTTTTTACATCAAGACGTATATATATATATCATGTTTTGAAAATCTGCTATGGAGATCAACACAAATTGTCTTCTTGCCATTGTGACGTGGTGCGGCTCTGTTACCTATTTAGATTCTTAAATTAACACTTTGTTGCTTCGTGTGGGAACAATGAGTTGCTGTCTCCTCCGTAGAAAATACGTTTGTTGAATGGTGGGAAGTGAACCACACCTAGGAGGACAAAGGAATGCCATGGTCAGTCCATCACTGCTATGGAATAAATAAACAAAAATAAAAAAAAGTCTGATCCTGAGAAACGTATATATGCAATGACAAACAGTTTATCATACAGTATGCTGTATTTAAATACAGTATATGATGGTGGATCCAATTTCCCCATTTGCTTTTTTACTTAATTATTTTGTCTGTTGCAACCAGAAATGGAGAAAGTACTCATATTATTTACTTAAGCACTAATTGTATTGCATTGTAAAAACACTCCATTTCAAATAAAGGTCCTTAATTCAATCCAATTATCTATTATTGTATAGATATCAAATGTAAAGTGTGACTGGTTCTAATACATGTTATATAACTTTGTTATTTACAATATTACATCATTAATACTGATATGGCTGGTTGAGCTGATGCTACTTTAACTGTTTTATACAATACTGGAAGTTTAGTCCGTTGGTTCCTGACCCAGAGGTCAGGCCTCCTTTAAAGGGTCGCCAGATAGGTCATGGAATGATTAATGAGGCAGAAACAGTGGAAAGATGTGTAATTATTTGGGGGCTTTTCCATAACCTTTGCTGTTTCTGTGAAATATTGCCTCTTTGGTCGTAAAACAAACAAATTAAATCAAACCATCTAAGAAGTTTAGAGGCAACAGCTAACAACTCCCAGACTTCTAAAACATGACAAGGGGCCCAAACCAGACACAGTTTTTTTTGCTAAGAAGTCACAAGCTGCCAGAAAAGTTGCAATCCCCTGGTTAAATCTTTATCATTGTATTTCATAAGCTTATCTATGTTTTCCTTTTTTTCAGACAAATGTCTGATCAATGTAATGCAGTTCCCCACTAAAATATACTGGAGTAGAAGTATTGCAAAAATTAAACACTGAAGTAAAACTAGGCCCTACAACTGCACTTAGGCCTAAGTACAGTATTTGACCAAATGAATGTTTAATTTTCCACCACTGGCTGCAACACAGAAAGTTCTTTCGGGCCCTGTGGTTCTCTCCAAGGAGAGCGTGGAATGGATTTACCCAGAAATAAATTCAGTGTAGTGTACTCATCCCATAGCACTTGATGGCTCAGATTGTATTTATCACCTCCAGTGAAAAGGTCTGGTCTCCACCCCCACAACTATGCCTATATATCAGTCTCTTGCCTTACAAAGCCTGTCTCAGCCTCGAAAGTACCGTGACTTAATGTTTGGTACCAGGCTCCACCGTGGTGCAGCCCTGTGTGATGCACCAAGCGGTATTTGCAGAAAGTGTTAATGTTGTTTCTGTTGAGTTGATCTAAGGAGGGAACAGCAGATAGGGAGGAGAGATGGCGGAATGTGTCTGGTGACTTGGACGATGGGTTTGGTTTTTCACTGAAAAGAATCCTCCAGAGTTTTTATGTTTAAGAAAAGCTGCCATGTTTTGTGCTTGATTACAGTGTTTTAGATCGCCTGGTTTAAATGTAAGGTTGGATGTGTTTTCTACAACAAAGGATGGTAGAATTTCCTCAAACCATGAGGAACTAAGAAATACAAGTGCAATATTTAAAGCTGAAATAGAGCACTGTGTTACACGCCTAACTACACTTTGGAAAATCACTTATACTTTGTGTTGTGCAAGTGTAGTAATACATTCAGATAAACCCTTAAATTTGATGCAATAAACTCAACTCAAACTCCACTAACTTTTTCCAGAGCTTTCAACCACATCCAAACTTAGTCTACTTAGTCTAGAAAGATTGCATGATTAAAAAAAACTGTTAAAGCGGACCATGGTCAATAATGAACAACTAGATGCCTGTTAGATGCTTAAATTTAATAGCTGCACAAGTTCCTCATGTGACGCGTGAGACATCATCATCTAAAATAAATAAGACGTTTGCCTTGAAACTCTATATTTCTTCACTCCATTCAAACACACCTGTTTATCCTTGTTACCTTGTTCATACACGAAGGTATGACCTCAGATAGCTTTGTGAGTTAGGGCGTCGGCAACGTTATTTGTGCAGCTCTGCAAATGCAGAGTACTGTGATGCTTTTTAATTCATAATGTTTGCATACCGTGTGTTACCAAGGAAGTAGTTTACATTTAGATTTTGCAAAGTTCACAGTGACTCCGCCCATCCACCTCAAACACAATATGTATTACTGTTGTGTTGCACTGGAAAACAAATTATTTCATCTAATGTGGATACACCAGAGGTACCGAGTTACTGACTCACAATTGAACTCTTATTATAATTATTGGGTGTGTGAGGATGGTGACCTTAAATTGCTTGTAAACACAATGTGAAGTAAAGCCCACATAACTTTGTGCACGGCCCATTTTGCACTGTTATCACGGACGACTCAAAAATGTTGACTGTGCAGAATGTATGAAAACATTCAGAGAATACTTTCTTTTCCTCACTCGTGAATGGACATTTGTGTCCATGTAAATGTGCTTGCTGTTTAGCCACATTTGCACTTTAACCGACCGTGTCTTCAAAGTGCAAACCAGCAAGTGACATTTTTTTTTTTTTTTTAGTGGGGAACAAAATGTGTTGGAACACAATGAACAGACACCCAGATTTGTTCGAAGAAGTTGCCCAAAATCATTTACCCTTCGGATAAAGTCTCCTTGTTGTGTCGTGTATGAATGGCTGCTTTCTTCTGTCCGTGAACCCCTTTTATCGTGCTGTACATAAGAGATATTCACATAAAAAAACGTTGATCCCCAGTCATCAAATAGCTTTGTGTCGGCCTTCAAAGCTAGGGTGTCTTCAGCCTCCAACAAGTCCAACAACAAAAAATAAAAAAAATCAGTGTCGCTCTGCTGACCAAACATAAAAAGAGACCATCACAAAGGTTGAACTGTTTTACCCCTCTTCACCCTCCCACCCTTTCTTTTGGCAGAAACAATGTTGCTGCATTACTTGAATGTTATCCTTCCCCCCTGATGATTTTCTTTAGCATTTTTTACTTCTCTTGTTTGAACAGATGCCGCCCCCCTCCTGCAGTTCCCATCCTCTGGGATTGCCATACGGCTTAGCACAATGAGGTAACACTCAATTACATTAACGTTAAGAGTCCAGCCCAGCCGGTTCCTTCCAGTAAACAACATCAAATGATATGATGTATATCACTTCCTGAGGAAAAAATTGTAGTCTTTTGTCCAGCTTTATTTGTGAATGGATTATGCAAGAGGAGGCTGCATGACCGTGCTCACCTTTCAGTCTTCCATTACTGCCCATACGGTGCTTTTTAGCAGGATGTATCTGAACCCGTTGGCCACGAATCAAACCACAAATAACTCCCAGTCAACGCGAACCACATCACAGATGAGAGAACAGCTTTGTTGTGCACCGGTTCAGATTTGTTTCTGAAGCAGTAGAGGAGCTGCGACCAGTTGGATGAAGGACTGGCGGAGCTGCAGAAATGAGACAGATTCCTCATTCAGGCTTCATATCTGGCCTGGATTCTCTTTCGCCAGAATTGTGGGTAAAAGCATGGTGATAAGCAGTTGGTGTTGTCTGTAAATAAGGGCGATGGTGGCTCAAAATCCCCAGTGTCAAGTATCAGCCTGAAACCAGTTAAATTCTTAGAATACCACAGAAACCAAAAAAGCATCGGAGGATCCTGCAGAAATGTCACCTTTGCACTTGCACACATATAGACTAAATTCTGGTAACACGTTCAGAAAGTTGAAAGTGTGATGGCATTTAGAAGTGTGAAACATTAACATCAGCATGTGTTAGATTGCAGCGGTTGATGTTCATTCTGTCCATTAGTCTGGTGGTTCTCAAACTTTCAGACATCAAGGATCCCGACACAACCCCTGACCCTTATTTGATAAAATTGACTCTTAGATATTTTATTCCAGAGAGTGTATGAAAGCTTGACCAAAATATTCAACATTCTATTTGCGTCAGTGTGTTACAAACGGATGGAATTACAGTGAAAATAGATTATTCCCATCTTTGCTCAGGATCACCCTTTAAGGACCCCTGGGGGTCCCCGGACCTCACTTTGAGAACCACTGCACTCCATTTAATCTAGTACTGGTTTAATGTAGCTTCAATGGCACCAATGAGTCTGTACATTTAACACTAGATTTTGATGCCATCACATTGACATATCAATTGTAATTAATAATGTAGCTATGTTTCACACACAAAATATCACTGGACTAGTTTTCCTTTTGCTGCTAGAACCAATTCTTAGAGAAAAATTAGCTATGAAAAAAGTCAATATTCGCTGCACCGAAGCGATGAGAAAACTGTCCAACCACAGACGAACACGGCACGGATCAGTGTTTGCTGCACCGAAACAAATGGATCTGCAAAGTTAATATCATTGCAGTTTTTCCTGCTTCGTGTTACATTCAGAAATCACACCACTTCTGCGCCTATTGAAATATTATAGGCTTTAAGATAACATGTGTCCCTATAAACGGGAACTATATCATACCATTTCTATTTGGTTATGCTGCAACATCCTGCACTAATCATAAGTGGAAGCATGTATTGCAAATCAACTGAAATATGTTTATATATGTATATATATATATGAAATCATTTATATTAATGCAAATCAAATTGACATTAAAAGTGAATTGGACATTTTTGTTAAATTGTACTTGTGTAGTGCTGTTATCCATAATCGTCTATGTTCCCAACACCTTGGCTCAAGGTTATATTACATATTATGTCAACAATAGGCTTCTGTTGACACTTTAACTCTCTTGTTGTTCTCTAGTGACATTCCTCCTTTATGGCAGGTATAAATACGTTATTTATCTCTGTCAATATTTATTTATCTTTGTCAATATTCGTGATAATCATAATGCAGTCCATAAATCATCCGCATTTCTCTGCTTTTTTCACTACATCATCTGTGGTAGATGCGGGCTCCGCTGTGGCTGAGCAGCATCATCCGCTCTCTGCCGGTCAGGAGCATCACGCCGTCGGTTCCCTTTTTATACAAGCCCGGCCCCCGATATGGGTCGATCAACGATCTACATAACACTCGTCAGGGTCTAGCCAATCAGCGAGTAGAGGGGTGGTCTTAAGACGGTGGTCCGGGATGGCGACAGCCAATCAGAGCCCGAGCTGCTCGGACAAAGGGCTCACGTCAACAGCCGTTGGTTGCTCAAACGTTACATTATTCATGTGCTTATTTAAAGAGCCCCGATGAGGCGAGGGGGGGAGCTTCATAAAAGGTAACGGTTTCTTTAAAAGGTAACGGTTCTCTCCGTTGAACATCCTCTGAGAACGTGTAGTGGGGAAAAAGACAAACAATGCAGTGTTATGAATAAGTAAAATTAATTTATATCAAGTTCTCCTCTACGTGTACATTAACACTTCCGCGTTAATTTAAAAAAAGTCGCCAGGTGGACTAACGTTAAGCTAGTACTGTGTGTGAGCGATTCATAACGCTCGTTCTCGGATGTATTTCAAGCTTGTAACTTCCTCACAACAGGAAAGCACCAGTGTAAATATAACAAAAAACATACATATAAGACTCCTAGAAGTTGCTTAACTAATCTAAAGGTGAAATAAATAGCATATAAAAGCAAGTAAGGCGACATATAAAGAGTTTTTTTAGTTGTGGATTTATGTTTTTTCTGATTTGGTGACATCAGCCACCACCGCCTTTCCTCTCTCTCTAACACACCCACCGCCCATGCAGCCTCCGGATCGACGGCTTTTCGCCTGACGGACTTCATTAATGCGTAGAGGAAAAGGGGAGGAGGTGGACGGCTCTACATCTACGGACACGTCCCCGGTGTGCTCAGAGCTTGCCGGTTCATTTTCACCGCCGCCTCCGAGCAGCTCGGTGCCATCCTCGCCTCGTTATAGTGTTATCTCGGAATTCGATGTAAAAGTGCCAACGTTTTTTTCTTCTTTTTTTGATACTCCCACTAAACAGCCTCACCCGGAGACCTCGCCAACGCGGTGAAGAGAGAAGTTTAAACCTCCTCAGCTGCTACTCAAGAAGCCGGTTACACACCTCGCTTTTTTACCGTCTTTTTGTCCCTTTCGAGGGGGGAAGTTGTGAAGTTATTGAGCACATCCAGCCGGCATCATGACTCGGAGATCCTGTGCCATTTACGCCACCGGTATCGTGTGCGCTCACCTACTCATAGTGGGGATCGCCCTGGTCGTGGCTCAAGTCTTCCAAACAATGATACACAGCCGGTTAAAAAAGGTGAGTTTTACTTAAATCTTTATCCTAACGAGTGGATTTCAGCTGTGTTTCCCCCCTCTTTCTTTAACACTTCTTCTGTCACACTTGAATGGTTTTAAAATATTAAACCACTTCATCTGCAGTGGCCAATCATGCGCATTCAGCATCTCACTTGGTGGTTGTACGTTACATGCAGGGGTCAGAAGATCACACCGATACGTGTGTATGTGTGAATTAGCTGAATATATCATGGTCGCTTTATATTTATTTTCCCTAATCGTGCTGCAATATCGGCACCTCCACTCCAGCTCTGCGGGTTAAAGCTTTTTCCCCTTCACCAATCCGCATGATCCGAGGTTGTGCAGCAGCATGTGCATGGTTGTGCAGCTTCGGCTTCTTTTTTCTTTTTTTGCTTGTATTTAGACATATGATTCAATAGCATGCACGTTTAGCTAACGAAAGCAATTACAAGGGAGAAAAAAAGAGGTAAAATCCCCCTTAACTCCCATAAGAGAACTATGACTCTCACTGGTGAGTCATGACCTTTCCCGATTTTATAGTATTTTTTTTTATCTTCTGGCTCTGACATAACATTCTTGTACGGATATGCAGCATCTCTGTTTTCCATTAATTGCAGAATTCTGTTATTTTCTTATTGAGCTGTGGGAAATATAGGGGGAAGGACATGATATGATTTGTTCTCCTGACTGATATTATGGCTTTTTAATAACCTGTCCAGCAATCCGAGCATGACCTGGTGACACAATTCTGATGATTAGACGCTCGATGTGGTGCTCGCTCGATGCTTTGCTGTTCTGGAGAGGTTTACTGGTAGTGGCTAATAGTAGAAATCTCAGCCAGCAGGGATGGTGGGGTAGGGGGGAGGCGTGCAGGTCTGGAGGGATGGGGGAAGGGACACTGAATGAGTGAGAAGGCACGTCAGGGAGTCCCTGAGTTTGAGTGTTTTACATTGTGGAAGGAAGATGACATGTTGTCCCTGTTTTTATGTCGACCGGCATCTGCTTGAATTCATTTGTCAAACACAGGTAAACCGTATGTCTAAATGATTGGGAATATACACTCCAGGTCCAGCAATTGCACTGGTTTTATGTATAGTAAGTATGTTCCTAAATTAGTCTATTTTAAGTCTCAGAAATCAATTGCTGTTAAAGCAATATTTGATCAGCTTGACTAGCTGTTCCCCTGTTCTGAGATGAGTTCTGTTTTACAACAAGTTGCCCAATACTCCTTTTTGTAATGAGTCAACAATCATGTTGACATAATGGCATCTAGTCAAGCTAAACATTAATTTCTGTTTAGATTTTATTGAAATCTACAGGGAAATGACTCTGGGAGTACTTCTTCTCTGACATTACAGAGGGAGCTCAGCGTGGAACACAAAACGACGGTCACCCATGTCACAAATTTATTCTTATTCAGTGATCCCAGCAGTTCCAGGTAAAAGGGTTTGACCTGTGAATTAGTGCGGTGGCGTGTCATCCTTTCTGGAGACATGCTGAGAAACCGGATCAGGAATCTTTTTCTGTTACTGTAGTTATATACGGTTGAGTGAGTGGAAGCTTGATAGGGTGGGTGTGTTGGCAGCTGGCTCAGTGTCCCACCCGGGAGACCCACCACTGCCCTTTTTAAAATTGTTTGAATTCCTCTCAGTGTCGGATGCTCCCTGCAGCTGATAATCTGTACTTAAAATCTCGCCACTTTGCCTTTTTAAGAAGAAGAAAAATAAAAGAAGCGGCTCAGCTGAAAAGCTCAACGCTACTTGTCCCAAGTAGGGGACACACAAACCGCTGCCTCACTTACATGATTTTGCCTCCTGAGGTGAAATTTAGTCCTGCTTCTTGTTGTTTTTTCCTCATTCTGAAGCACAGCGGCGTACCCAAATTAACAGAGCTCATCAACTGGGGGGGGATGATTCTGATGTGGCTTGCAATTACACAAAATGACAGCATAGCTAATCCTCTTTCCACAGTCTTCCCATTGAATTAGGCAGGCCCGGACATGCTGGCCTGACTCAAGAAATCCACCTTATCTGATGTTTCCGTGCAGATCTCTGTAATAATGATGCGTCTTATTTATTCGGGACAATTCAACACTACCTCCGGGACACATAGATTGTGTCTGTTAGGCTGAATGTGTAGAGCAGCAGTGTAGAAGTAATGTGAGGAATTTTTACTGACTTCTTGGCCTCGAGGGCATGATCTTTGCCTGAGAGCAACCTTGTAGCCCCTTGTTGTTCGAGCCACCGCCTATCACAAGTCATTCTGCTGAGACGAGAAAACTGAGAAGGAACTCCCCCCTCACGCCACTCCTCTCTCTGCCATGTTTTGGAGAGCAAGACCTCTCAAGGCAGAATGACTGATTGTTGAGCAATCAAGAAGAAGGCCATGCTCACAAAACGCAGCATGTTTGTTTCACTCCAAATTTACCATTGACACACAGCTTAAATTGAGACTATTCAATACAACTGTTTAGTTTTCTCTTTTTTACTTCTTCTTATCTCACGTGCTGATCAAAGCAGGATGTCACGCCTAAGCTGCGCCTGAAGTTGTTTGACTAGGACCTGGTTTTACGTTGCCCTGAGCCTTTCCTCCAGCAAATGAATAACTGTATTTGATTACAGTGACAAACCGCTCCACTTAGTCCCTCACTTGTGTTTTTGTTTGTAATAGATCAAGGTTTTCAAAGCGATAAATGGCGTTCACATAACTTTGATGACAGCTTTTTGAAAGACCTTTTGTCCAAGGTTGGCAAACATGGGGATTCATGCCGTCAACAGGCACACATTTAGTATTTCTTAAATGCTGCAGGGAAAAAGCCAGACAAGACAGAGGCCTGTTTCGTAAGTGACAGTGTATACAACTTATTTTAAAACGGAACCAAATGTCTAATGCACTGACGGCTCATACCGCTGCAGAGTGTCCTTTTGCATTACCTGGCTTCACTCTTAATTAATGCAGAATGATTAAACTCAGGAGATTCCCCCAGTTCATCTAAAATGTGTCAACTCTGATTCTGAAGACACTTCCTTTTAAAGTACTTACACACTGTGATGTCAAGCTAACATGACTGTCAAAGTTTCCTCGTTTGAATTTGAGACTGAGCAATGCAACATCAGCAGTTCCCTGTTACTGAAATGAGAAACGGTACAAAAAACTGCATAAGCCTGCTGAACTCAATGTCAAGGATCTCTAATCACTCTGTAAATGAGTGTTTTATGCACATAACCAAATTCGCCAAATAGGTTCTTTGGCTGGACCGGTCACAGACAAAACAGGAACTGCCAGCCACACCTTAAGCTATATTTCTGTACTGCAAAGAGAACAGAAGGACACAAGGTATGTGCACCTCACTGCTCTGGGGACAGTGAGGTTTTTCTGGAACTTAACCATGAAACAGACGTGAGAGGAAGTGGGTCATTTTTTTCCTCAAGTTTAAAAATACAACTCCAAAGAATGGGGGGCAAAAACCTATTTATGTTCCTGGTCTATAAACACCTGAAGTCACTTTTTCTTCACTGAAATTAAAAAAAGACCATCTTCTACCCATTTTGTGGTTGCTTTGGCAAAAACACACATGAAGAATTCCGTGTTGCTTAATGGCTAATGCTGCAGAGATGTCACATCTCGTTATTGCAACGTGTTGCTGGTTCAGCCTACGGTCAGATTCTTGCCTAGACTTGCTGAGGTGAGGGACGTGTAATTGTTTTTACTGCTTGTCCAGGCATTTGTTTGTTTGTTTTTTTTCAGGACTTTTCTCTGCTTCCCTGTGGGTTTTTAGGCTGCTTGGCCTGGTACCAGCTCCTTACAGAAAAGTGCCATGTGTGCTGTCAGATGGCATTCGTTCAGAGAAGTGAAGGGCTTTAAAAGTGGCCAAAGTGAATAAAACATTATCCCATTTTCTTCTTTTGCTGACAGGAAATTACTTTGACGGAGAAGAGCCCAGTGTTTGAGGGATGGAAGAACCCACCTCCACCTGTTTTTATGGAGTACTACTTTTTCAATGTGACCAATGCAGAGGAGTTCCTGGCAGGCGGCAAAGCAGCGGTCAAACAGATTGGGCCCTACACTTACAGGTAACTTTGTAATGGAGTATGAAAAGTGTGTTATACATAATGATGGAAAAGGGGGGGGGGTTGTCATTTTAACCATATTCACACCATCCTCTTTTTAAGAGAAGCCATCTTGCATCTCGTCCATCTGGGATGATTTTTGTTAGTGTTGTGTGAAATGAAAACAAAAGACATCTGGACAAACTGACAGCTGTAACTCTCTTTGCTCACTCTCTCGCACCCTTTCCACTCCAGAGAATACAGGCCGAGGGAAAATATCACTTTCCTGGAGAACGGCACCAAGCTTTACGCCCTGAACCCCAAAACCTTTGTGTTTGTTCCTGAGAAGTCGGTCGGTAACCCGGAGGTTGACCTCGTCAGGACTGTCAACATCCCCATGGTGGTAAGACAATGCGCCAAACGTACAAACTTACACCAGTCACCGTTCCACTCACACGCTCCAAACCATTGTCTTCGTAAATTCGCTTACTAATCTAACTTTTTTTTTTTTTTTTTTTTTTTTTTTTACATTTTCCAGGCGGTGATGAATGAGCTGAACTCCTACTCCTTCGTCCTACGCACAATTGTTTCCATGTACATGAATAGCCTGGGCATCGAGATGTTCATGACCCAAACTGTCCACGAGATCTTGTGGGGCTTCAAACACCCTCTTCTCTCCAAGATCCATGCCTTGAAGCCTGATGTCGATGAGTACTTTGGGCTGATGTGGAAAGTAAGCTGGAGGTTTTACTCTCCGAGGTGTTGTTCTATACATTACATCTCCTTTTTTTTTCTAAGAGTTACTTTAGAGCAATAACCTCAAGAATGCTTGTGTGTGTCATTGTTGACCGTCACCACATGCCTGTGGAATAGCCCTGTAAGAGAAGTGAGATTGTTAACATGCTGATCGTAGATGCTTGCACTTCCTGTTTGTGCTTTAAAGTAACCTCTGCAGCTTGGAACACGCAGTGACTACACTAGCCTTGTGACCCCGAGGGTTGTGTTTGATTGATAAATGCATCTATCGATCAATTAAAAAAAAAAACAGCTGTTTTAATGATCGAGTTATCATTTCAGTCCTTTTTCATGCAAAATTTCTTAGAAATTAAATGTGAAGATTAAAATGTGAAGATTAAATTCTTTTTTGTCATAGATGATAAAGTTGTTATTGTAGATTTAGACTGTTAAACATGGAGAGTAGTAAATGTCAGTCTATCTTTTTTGGTGTACAAAACAGTTGATCTAAAAACACCCACTAATTCAAGATGTTAGTTCGTGTGCCAATAAATTACTATGCCTTTATGAAACTCTAGTGAAAAGATACTAGGTGTCATGTCAAAAACTTACACAAAGCAGTATATATTTTACAACTTTCACACTCCTTTGTCAGCAAACACATGAGAGTCTTCTGAATTGGCGCTGCTCTGTTGTATCCTTAACACCCGTCTGTCACAGTAGCTTTGTCTGAACCGCTTCTCTCATCTCCTCTTCTACAGAAAAATGGAACACACGAAGGGGAGTTTGTGTTCCACACTGGCGAGCAGAACTACTTGGATTATGGCAAGATCGACACATGGAATGGCCTGAGGTAAATGCTAATACCAGGCAGTGTCAAGTGTCAGGTTTTTCCTTTTTCCTGCTTTCTTAGTGATAGGGAGCATTTTCCTGTCAGCATATAGCTTCCATTTCCTCCCAGTAATAATACATCTAATTTGTTACACAACTTGGATGAGAGTCCAGACGAGAGCCTTTGCTCCCTGGCTCCATGTAGAACATGGTTGCAAAAGTGTTTGGATATCAAAAGTGACTTTGCACTTTGTGTATAATCAGCATGAGTAGGTCGATTCTAGTGGTGAAAGTGTTCACATCTGTCAATTAACTAGGACTGACCCCAAAAAAATGAAAGCTACAATCTTACCATTGTAATCAATCATGATTTCTGATTTCCTTTTTTTTTTTTTTTACTTAACTTAGTCTGACTTGCGCTTGGCACCATTATTGTTTATAGTTGTCATAGTAACCATGAAAGCTTGACTTTCACTAAACGGCTGCTGCTGCTCACACTGCGTTGTGTGGTTTATGTATCATCCTCTTTTTACTCCTTGCTGTTTTCAACCAACTCACACCGTGACTTAACTTGAGGTCTGAGTTTTTTTTGGGTTGGTGGAAAATGTCGGATCAGTGTAAGCATTCCCCCATTGACATGCATGCAACTATTAGACAGTTTGAAACATTTCAAGATGTGATGTGACTCAACGAAGATGACACAAGCTTAGGCTCAATAAATAGTACAATATTTCTTTTGAAATGGGGTTGCAGTAGAAGTATAAAGCACTTTTTAATATGGAAATACTGAAGTAAAGGTCAGTGCTTGTGTAAATGTATTAAGATACTTTTGATCCATGGTAGATTCCTGCCTGTAAATCAAGGCAACTTCACCAAGCAGTAATACCTTCTGTTTTCTTCCATATCAACAGGGAGATGTCATGGTGGTCTTCCAATCAGAGCAACATGATCAACGGGACAGACGGTGCAGTCTTCCACCCTCTGATAAACCGGAACGAGTTACTTTACATCTTCGCTGCTGATCTCTGCAGGTACATATATGTGCTTATGAGGCTAACAATGTGTTTACAGTCAGAGCATCCAAGCAAGGTGGGACCCAGAACATCCAGTAAGCTTTATGAGCCAGGAAATGGCATGCGAGTCATATAACATTACTGATAACAACAACAGCTTCTGAATAGACTGTCAAATAAAACTCACGTGGGATGTTTTAGGGAATAAAGAGATCTTGACTGGGAACTAGAATTATGATGCAAGAAATTACACAGATTTGATTATCTGGTGAATGACGTGTATTTATTTAAAGTCATAAATTCTGAAAATGATTAAAGGTGTTCCTTGTTGCTAAGAGCTGTTTAGTTCTTTATTTAGACTTCCTATGATACGTATCGTAGTCATTCCAGACACTGAGCTTTATTTCCCTCCCTTCCCTTTAGGTCTATCCATCTAGGTTACGTGGAAGATGTTGAGGTGAAAGGCATCCAGGCTTACCGCTTCGCACCCCCCAGCGATGTACTCATGGCCCCCAAAGACAACCCCAATAACGAGGGCTTCTGCGTGCCAGCTGGAGACTGTCTCGGCACTGGGGTGCTTAAAGTCAGCGTTTGTCGAGAAGGTAGGAGCACCGCCCATTTCCCCCTACCCTGACCCCCTGAGTCACCATAATGCCTGACCCACTTCCCTTTGATAACTCTAAACCCCTATGACACAGTTCCCGCTTGTCTAGGCCCCAAAAAATGTCCTTTCAGTCAGCAGCCATGTCTGCTGTCCTGCTGTTTGAGCATGCCAGATTTTACTCAATACATGGTTCAATGATTAACTGTGCTGACTGTGTGTAGCGGCTATTGAAGTTTTTTTTATAGTGGTCATTGAGTGAAGTGTGATTGCTTTGATAAGGCAATCTCCCCTGGGCTTGACTCACATGATGATATTATAGTATTTTCATAGGAAAAACCTGCTCCTGTAAGCCCAGGTCTCTGTTTCTATTGAGAGCATTTCATTTAATTTATTTAGTATTTTATAATTCTGTTCCTGCAAATGGTGTCATGATAAAATTGCCAAAGCAGTATTGCATCATTTGTGAGAGAAGGTTGGCACTGATTGAATGTTCTCCATACACACATCTGATTGGCTGTCTGTGCCGGCTCCTCTGACTCATCAGAGGCAAACCTGTGTGATTGGAGGGAATGTAGTGATGCTTCATTGAGAGCCAATCAAGGCTAAGCCCTGATGTCATGTGTTCACTGGTGTCATTCTGAAACTGCCGGTGTGGTTTTATAAAGAGAGAGAGAGGGAGAGAGCTTCTGATTGGCTTGTCTGTGCCAGTCTTTCAAATGTTAACTTTTTTTTTTTTTTTTACATCCGCTATCATATCTTCTACTTGAAAGAGATGTAGAATTCAATGAACAGAGCCACCAGCTACGGTATTTTAAATTAGGTACACAAGAAAAAAACATACAACCTGGCTGTGGCTGCCACTGATGACATGAAGGTCTTTTAAGTTCCGTTAGTTTTAGCACTAACTGTATTTTTCAGGTTAACTGCATTTTTGTTTGATTCAGTTTGCTTAGAGTTGACAACTTTTTCACCAGAAACATAAAATAGAAGCAAAGGTTTCAGCATTTCAGCATCAAACTTTTAATCCCTGTTAGTGCAAAAATCGAAAAGAATGTAACGGCTAATAGTTAAGTTAATAAATGAGATTTGAATAATCAAAATAATACTCCAAAAATCTCAGAGGTTGATGTAAATATTTAGAAGTTCTGCTCAGGCGTAATGAGTGTAACATTACACAGGTTGGCAGGTTAATTTATATAGCACAGTTAACACTGAGGCTGTTTCAAAGTGCTTTACAAAAGAATCAAGCTAAATTTACATAGTTTATTATAAAACATTTTAAGTGCTACTACAAAATAATTAAATATGACCCCTTATCCTTATACAATACATACAGGCAGGCAGATTTATATGCATTCCTGTGGACTAGTGTTAAGGTTGCTGTACATTTGTGCACTGAAATGGATAATAAAATTAATTCTAAATACCACCAAGTTCACATAAAAGACCTTAAGGTTTCACCATTCAAAGAATATAATGAAATAATCTGTTTTAGAGGGTATGGTACCATGTATCCTTAATAGTTTCTGCTTTGTCAATTTACTTCTTAAATCTTTGAATTTATGGATCTGCACACTAAGATTTTCCATGTGATCATTGTGGTCGTTGTCACCGTGTGAATCAGGACACTTAAATCAATCATTATGGTCTATTTAAAACAGAATAGTAAAGAAAATAAGTGTTCAAAACTGATTCAGCAGATCAGAATTTTCTTAATAATAGATATAAAGGCAGGGTGCTTAGTGACTCAGAAGCTCTGTTGTTTTGACTGTGTCAGCTAATCACCATTTGGACTCAGTACAACCTGAAGCAGACAGTCTTCAGCTGTCTGCCGCAGTACATCAATTATAGATATGGCCATATTCCTACCTGACAGAAAATATCAGATATGGTTTTATCTTATCTCGCGTTTCTACTTTTGTCTTTTTTTAGTCTGCGTTGTTATGAATGAATCAGCGAAAAATATGAGCAGCGACTGACTCGACTGACTTGTTCTGTTTGTCCCTCAAGGTGCTCCCATCGTGGTGTCTTTCCCGCACTTTTACCAAGCGGACCCGAAGTATATCAACGCCGTCGACGGGCTCAACCCCAACAAGGAAGAGCACGAGACGTACCTTGACGTGCAGCCGGTACGCCCAATATTTATTATCCCATCAGATAAGATCTACAAGGCTGCATCTGTGTTGAACCTTTGCTGTAGATTTATAGCAGCCTTATCTAAATTAGAAACGTTGTTTTGATCATAAACTAATGGACACTTGTCTGTACTTGTATTTAAAGTTCTGTCTGTATTTATTTTTATTGTGGGGGATTTGCATAATTAAACAGAAACCTTGTTTTATCATGAATGACAAATGAAGTTTCCTAATCATATGACAAAGATCTATATTCATGAGATTTTACATACTTTGCACCCACTTACATAAATGGTGCATACCAATCAAAGACAAAGTAAATAATTTAAATGACTAAAAATACAGAATATAATATTGAGTGGGTCAGTCTGGAAACCACATGAATTCTTTATATTTCCAAACCTGTTACTTTTTCTAAAAACGTCTTTTTTTAATCTTTTCTAGACCGTAGGGGTTCCCATTCGTGCCTGCAAGAGAGCTCAGCTCAACATAATTCTAAAGAGAGTCCAAGGCTTCCCGTAAGTCGATCTTTGTTGAACTGTGACCTACATTGCTGTTGTCACTCTGTCCTTTTTTGTGGCCACATGTTGAGCCAGATGTCCTCCCTGACCTGCCCGCCTCTCTCTCTGCCCTGCAGCAAAACCAAGCACATCAACGAGACCATTTTCCCCATCATGTTCGTCAATGAGGTGAGGAGCCGGTTTATTATTATCTGAAACAAACGTGGCTTCGCTGATGAGTGAAGCACAAGTCAATAACCATCTCTCTCAACCCCCAGACGGCGACTATCGATGATGACTCTGCATCCCAGATGAGAACTATGCTCTTAATTGTGACTCTTGTGTCAAACTTCCCCTTGCTTATTGTGGGCTTGGGTGTCATCCTGCTGCTGGTCCTCGTCGTTTTGTTCTGCCGAAACCGCCAAAAAAAGGTAGGAAGTTGTCCTGCGGCTCCGGACTAAACTGTAGAATTAATCCACACAGTTACCCCCTGGAGTGAACATTAGCACATTAGCTCACAGCGTAAATGTGACCTAGACTTAGAGAGATTTGATAGAGATTTGTAATATGTTTGAGTTAAAGTTAATTTTTGAGTTTTTGCATCAACCTCCCTGAGCTGCAGCGGTTTTAACCCTTGAGCTACGCGCATGTTAACTAACTCACTGCATGATTCCTGCACAGCAAAGCCAGCATGCGCATTTTTCCCCCCAATTCTGAATCAAATGGTGTTTTGTTTTGGTTTTTTGGTCTTATCGATGCATCCTTGATGAATCTTATTCCGGAAGAACGCAATGAGTGAAGCGAATGACATTGAGTACTAAAGTGCACTGAACCACAATAGTCCCCAGAAGGACATGCAGCACATATCTTATCTTTAGCCTTCCAGGATTGTTGATATGAACCCTGGCCTTACCGCCTTTTACCAAAGTTCAGGTCATTCACTGTCCAGGGGAAGGCCTGCAAGATGTCAAAGGAATAGTTTGAGATATTGGGAAATATAAATATTAAGTTCCTTGCTGAGTCAGATGAGAATAGTGCTATGACTCACATGTCTGGATAGTGAATATGAAGCTATAGCCTGAAGCAATAACACTCTTCATGAAAGCAGGAAACAGAAACGGCTATTCTGGCTCTGTCTGAAGCCTACTAGCACCTCTAAAACTCAGAACTTATTAGTTATTGTTTACAATAATTTATATTATATAATAATTAAACCTTTTCCCCATTTTTCAGACATTTTGTGAACAAAACAAATAATGACCAATTGAGTAAATAATCAACAGATTAATCAATAATGAAAATAATTGTGAGTTGTAGCTTTAAAGTATTTAAACAGCACATGGTTTGAGGTGGATTTTCTTGCCTGTAGACAGAACCAACTAGCAGTTTCCTCCTGTTCAGAGTGATTGTGCTAAAGCTAAGCTACGCTAACAGCTGAGACCTGAGTGGTAACGATATTCTCCTCTAACTCTCAGCAAGAACGCTTACTTCCCAAAACATCCAACACTCCATGTAACATCCACACATGCAGTAGAGTTAGCAATGAGAGAATGTTAAAGATGCTTAATTGCAATGTGAAGAAGTGAATTAACCATGTTCTAATTTTAATTTCTGTAACCCCCCCTTTTTTTCCTTTCTGTTTTAGAACGAAGTAAAACGTATTGATTTTACTGAAGCTTTTCATTCTTTTACTGTAAGTCTTCATTTTTGCCTTGTTTGCTATTCTCCTTTTTTAATTTGTTATCCATCATCTCTGATTATTATCATTTTAATTAATTTATTGGCTCATGAGTTTCCACCTCACAGTGTAATTGTTTCATTTTTTTAAAAAGTTTTCTGTGGTGGTTTTGTGCTCTATATTTAGACCAATGTGTATTTACTTGTGAACATTTCAGTCTGAACATCTACTCCCATTTTAATGTTGGTGTTAAACATAAAACAATACTTATGTGTATGTTTGTGTGCATGTCTTGCCACTCTAGTTGTTTGTAGTAATATGCTCTCTCTCCTGCTGACTCTCCCCGTCCAGACGGCAAAAGACGACACGGCATACACTCAGGTCAGCGACAAGCCCGACGAGTCGTCGGAGACGCAGGCCAGCCAGCCAATGAGGAATGGCTCCTACATCGCCATGTCTCCAGTGGAGGCCCAGAAGTGTTGATCGAGGATCTCCTCTCCGAGTCCGGAGCTCAGGAAGGGGGCTGAAGGGAGCAGTGCGGGGGGGGGGGAGGTGTCACATTACCACGGGTGGGTTTTACACACCGAGCTCATTTTCACTTGTATTCTGGGGGGTGGGGGAGGATAGGGGAAGGGGTGTGTATAAGTTTAGTCATCAAAGACATTGCTCCCCTCACTTGAGCCCTCTTATGACTGTCTGTCCTCCTCTGCTCTACCTGCTGAGCATGGCCCTCACTGCCTGCCATTCTGCAACACAACAAATTCCCAACACTCAATTCCTCATTTCCGTCCTGGTTGGCCCCTCAAGACGAACAACGGACCCTGGGCGGCTCGGACCAGAACAAGCCTTTTTTTTTTTTTTTTTTTTTTACTGCAAATCTCGTGAGGGAACATGGTAGCATAGGTGTCGCTGTTGCACACGGATGCATGATCTTCTGAGTAGACGCTGCTCACTTATGTGGCTGCAAAAGAGTGTTTAGTATTCACAAGAACAACAGCGGGTGTTGTTACAGTCGTATTCTTGCTCTTTTCTCTCCATCAGTGTTGCGTGAGGAGAAACCGCTAAAGCCAACAGATTAAAAAAAGCCCCCGTAAACTGAATCCTTAGGAAACTTTGAGCTCCCTGTGCTCGGAGGATAAAAAAAAAAAAAACGGTTTTGCTAACAAAACTGAACTTGGCATATCCTTTTGTAAAAGAAAAAAAAACAAAAAACAGACTGAGCCAAGCTATTTATAGCATTTTTGCCTTTATTTTCCTAAGACGAGTTTATGTGCACACACAAAAACACAGACACACAAAGCGCACTTGGTATTGCTGGATCAGTCAGTGAAAGTGTGTGTGTGTGTACACCTTTATCTTACACTTCAGTGTCCTGCTTTGATGGACAATGGGCAACTATTTTTCTTGATGCAGGAACAGTGTAGTGTAACAACTGGACTATTTGTGAATTTGACCCCTCGCTCCTTTTTCTTTTTTTTTTCTTTTTTCAAAATACTAGTTAAAAATGGAGAAATTCAGAGACCTCAGCTACATTTCAAAGTTCTCACTAGCTAGCTATGAAATTTCTGAAATTGGTAGTTTTGTCAACTAGATGAAGTTTAATTTTTTTTTTTTTTAGGTGTCATCACACATTCAAAGTAAAAAAGGAAAAAAAAACACCCACAGAACTTACAAGGGAGACTTGAACCTGCTTTCTGCCTTACAACGGTTCAGCGTGTTCTTAGCTGGAGATCTCTTCTGTCGTTATTGTACATATGTAAAAGGGGAAATGTTGAGATACCTCTGACCAAACCCAGCAAGCAGTCCTCCTAGGTGTGCTGAAAGACACTTACCGTCGCTCTGGTGTCGACCGCTCCTGCACGTCTACACTGTTACTTAAACAAAGCACAATTTGGATTGAGACCAGTCCTCATACAAGGCTACCAGGTTTTTTTTTTTGTTTTTGTCTTATATATATTTACAGCCAACCTGTCAAAGACACTATCAAGTGCCGTGACTATTAAAAAAAAAAAAAGTGGAATCATTGGGGGTTAAACGTCGGAGAGGGAGCCCTGTGTGCGCCACTTGCCGCTGTGCAGTCACTCTGTTTGCCAAGGAGCTGTAGGCAAACGCAGCACACAGCACTTGAATCACTGTTTTGTCTTATGTTTTCATGTTGTGTTTCTCATTTTTCTGTCCACCACTCTTGTCCTGTGACAACCCCAATTGGTCGTCGCCAGTGGGAAAATGAATTTAAGGCCATACAACTGTCCATGTGGAAAATTCCCTGCACTTTGCCTGGAAATTGTGCCCTGTGTATTTTTTTTTTGTTATTTTTGTTTGTCCCAGTCATTTCAGTGAAAGTGGTCCATGTGTACAGTACATTTCACTGGTATGTCCTGGCTCGTATTGCTCATGAAGATATACAACAGACATCCACACCTCTGTGTTACTTGCTTTTCAGCACATGGAGTGTCTTCTTTTGATATACTTTTGTATTTTGTTATTGCTGCTAGAAAATGCCATAACCTATGGACTTGTATTTGTGGGTATTTACCATAACGTGCTCGTATTTCAGGTTGGTCCACAGAACTTTTTTTTTCTTAAGTCTTAAATTTTGAAGTCTTTCTGTGTTTTTCCAACCGTTTTGACACCTGGGAATACCTAAGCACAAGATACAAAGCCCAAAGCTTGCTGCCATTTATTGGAATTAGCAGTTAGTTATCACTAGCAACAGCAAAGTTATCACACTTAACCACTCATTCCTCTGTTAGCTGACCATTTGACCATATCATGTATCGTTGGGGTTTGTTATAGAGTAAGTGAACTTGACCATTCGCTGGAGGTTCCCAAAAAGGGCGAGCCACTTCAGCACCGTGAAGACTGGTGCTCAGTATTCTGGGTTTATTAATGCTGTGGAGGGGGTCCTGTTAAAAGTTAAATCAATTCACTAAAGGCCTTTTTCATTCCACCTCCATGCAAGCAACCACAGCCTTTAGAAAACTCTTCGATATCCACGTTTTTAAAGATCTTGACTTGAACCCGAGAGACCTTAAACCCGAGTTATGTGTGTGTGTGCGCTGCTGGTTACAGCGGCTGTTCAAACACACACCTGAGCCATCACTCCTCCACTGTCTGACTTCTACTACACTAACCTTTGACCCTCAAGTCCATTGGCTCGTCCCTGCTTGACCAAAGATGACCCACATAGATCTGCCCCAGCGCCGTGTTTACTCTCCTCTGCAATAACGGCCGTGCCACAAACACCCTTTGTAAGGAACAATTAAAAAAAAAAAAATCGTGCCACCACCTTTGTGAAGTATTTGCAACGGTGTTGTGTGAACGCTTGTGTGTATGTGCCTTTTTACATCAAGGCGGGGAAAAAAATGTCACACTCGGTAGTTTGATTGGTGTTGCCTTTTTATTTCATCCGGTGCAAGAGCGAACAAAAGTAATCAATGCTCTTTGTGAACGTGAAAAAAACTCTCAGTATTATGTAAGATAAAGCAATACAGAGTGGATGTTTTGTAAAGGGGCCACACAATATTTATGCATTATGTTTATTTTATTGTCCAGAATTTGTGATTTTTTTTTTGTTGTTATTTTCAGTTGGGTAGGAGTATTTCTTTTAGTGTGATTTAGTTTTTTAAAAATATATAGCTTGAGTACAAGCACATTTCATTTCAATTTGTTTTCACACTGAAAATATGTGTAAAAGACAGACCAGTATGTCACAAAAGTGAACAGTAAAATGTTTATAAGAGTGATTCATGATTGGAGTGTTTGTGTTGGATGAGAATGAGAACGTGTGAGTTAACTTGTGTTTGTGGAGCTGATCATTTCTGTCACACTGGAGTGATATTATTGGAAGGCTGATTATCTTGATGACGGAAGTAAAGTTAAAGAGAACATGCTGTGTTATCTCTCTAGATGAATGAAGCCCTCCTTCAGGGATGAGCACTAGTGCCATACCATCCTGTTATTCTGTTCCGTAATTTGCTCTTTAGTGTAACAAACAGATCGCGCCCCCCCAATGACGATGTTCTGAAGTCACTAACAGACATTTCCTCTTGAAATATACTAATTTGTTTTGCTGCTGAATATGACAATCCCCCTTGTCATGTTAGGTGCAAAATGATTTCAAAGTAAGTAATATCCATTTTTAGTTTTGATAATTTACACTGCACAGATGTTTCTACAGTGCTTTTGTAAACATTTATAGTGTATTTGCAAAAAAATAAAAGTTGCAGTCAAGTGCAAAGTTCACAAAGTTGTCTGCTGTTTTTTGTTAACTGTTAAAGGGTGAAATATCTAAATATTATTAAATATTGTTCTTAAAGGACATGTCTACAATTTCTCAGTCAGGTGTCCAAATAAATGAATAGGCTTTCTTCACTGTCATTATTCCACTTGTTCACACTAAGTTCTAATGCCCTTTCACTGTAAGAGATGGGAGCCAAAGTCCATAGTCCTCCATGAACATGTATTTACATAGTTTATCTGAAGCTTCAGTCATTCAAATAAGTCAAAGTAGATATCTTTCAACACTTGTTTCTAATTTCAAACTTCCTCTTTTTGCTGCAATAATTTCACCTCAGGAAACACAACTTAATACTCAAAAGATTGAATGTGCTAGATATCCAACGGATAAAACAAGCTACTGATGTTTCATATAAGCTTCAGATACATTTTTGATGTTGCGGACATACTTTTCAAGGGGATTTTTTAATAGTCCGTACAGCAGGAGGGATGATGAGTCAATTTGGGGTCCCTGAGTGTTGTTTTAACACAGACTAAAATTTCTGAACCAGTCCATAAAGTAAATCTCTTGCCAAAAAGAGCAATTTTATCATCTCATGACCTCTTCAGTTTATCTTGTGACCTCTTGGAGTCAGCCTGACCCTTATATTTAGAGATACTGGACTTTTGTAATGAAAATAATAAGAAAAAAGAATTCCTTCAATTCCAATAGGTCCTTCGTGGCCTGCTGCGCAGTTGTCGCTCGGGCCCTAAAAAGCAGTCACTAGTACTTTAGATACATGATGACTTTGCTTATAATACTTTTTCATAACATTTTAAGGCAGGATTACATACACTGGTACTGAATTTCCACTCACTGAATTCCAGAGAGAAATATTGTACTTCCTACTCAACTAGCTTCAGAGGAAGATTTGACCCAATGGACAATTTAAGGTTTTAAACTACAACTCACTGTTAGAGATTAAACCAATGGTTGTCAACTTTTTTGGCTTTTGACATTTTACAAAAAGAACTGTGAGTTCTCCACCAAAAATATATTTCCTTCTCACATGGTTTAATTTTAACAAATGGTCAAATGATAAACTATTTCACCCAAAATCAATCATTAAAGAAAAGGTCCAAAAACAAAAAATCTGATTTGTGTATCACACCATTGTTTTTTCTTCTTTCTTCTCCCTTAAATAATCTCACAACCCCTCAGAGATAACCGGTGACCCTTTGGAGAGGCCTGACCCCTAGGTTGAAAACCACTGGACTGAACTAGATAACTGTTGATAAAGTAGTTGAAACTAGCTTCACCTCCAGCAGCTACAACAGTAACATGCTGCTTAGCAATCTAATGTTAAATGGTCAATGAACTGCATATTTCTGGTACCTTTCTAGTCTTCATACTGTTTTTACACTACATGCGAATATTCACCCATTCACATACATTTATACCCTGGTGGTGGAGGCTGCAATGTAAAGTGATTCAATGTGTTACCTGATGACTCTAGCATGTGGAGTGAAGAGCCAGAAGCAAACTGCTGATCTTCTGACCTGCTTGACCTTCTGAGCCACATGCCCTTTAATGCTGTCATATGTAATATTATATCATAACCATTGCTTTTACTTTGATTATTTATCTATGGTTTGTTTCTAATATTATTTATTGTAGCACAGCAGTATATATGAAGAAATCAAGACAAAAAACACTTCCACCCAAATGTGAGAATTGGTGCGTTTCCACCACAATTGACAACATTTTCATTAATTTATTGCAAAGAATGGGATAACACCCTTATTTGGATCCTTTTGGTAAGCACCAATAAATTACACCAGTATAGGATCATGTCTATTATGATTATGATTATGTGTCTGTTCAACTTCAACAATCAAAGTATTTTAAGTGTTCCTTTTCTGAAAGGGTTGATTCTTTAAGTATTTTCTTTTTCGTGTAGGACTTTTAAAAGATCTTAATAATTCTTCCGTCTCTGGATTCAATTACAGTCTAATGTTCTTTATGGCTATGACTAAGCATTCAGGAATGAGGCCTTGTTACATGTTTTTGTTTCTGTGAATAACTGAACAAACAAACAAACTAAAATGACAAGAGCGAGGACTTTTTCTCTAAACTCGGCTCTTTGTACAAACAGAATTCAGGCTCAATCCTTGAAATTGTCATTCCTGATTTATCATCGTGATCTGCAAAGTACATTACAAGCATTGCATCAACAGGATTTGTTTTCCAAACAGGCTGTGACTCTTCATCATTATGACTTATACCACATGTTAACCTGAACTGGAACTACTGGAACAAGTTCAGTCAGGTTGTTACATGTATTTAAGAAAGTACATTTCTATCACTTCTTTAAACTGAGTGAAAACGCCACAGATCCACACGTGGGATTTAGTTGTGCACAGTAGCAGAATTCTGTTCCGTTTTTTGGCCTCAGGCAGTTTACGTTGTTCCTGTCTTAACTTTTCTGACGACTCACATCATATGTTTCTATCCTTGAGAATGTTGTTTTTGTCTGTAGACGTCAGCATATAAGCACGTGACTCCATTAAGTGTATATTAGTCACTTCTTGAGGAGTTGACTGACCGTCTATGCTGACAGTGCTGATTGCTTAATCTATTCTCACGCAAGTGTTTCCCATTATTTTAAACACGTCACTGAACTTTTCCACTTTTTTGAACTGAACTGAACTTGATAATATGACTTAGTGGTGTCGTATATTCTTAATCAAAACTTAAAACTTCTGTTTTCCCAACACGCTCAACTCAAATTGCCCTTCAACAGACAAAGTAGTATTCATTTTTTGAATTAAACAAAAAATGTTGTGTTAACAAGTCCATACAGGGCTGCAAATAATAATAATTTCCATTAAACATTATTAATTAACATCAGTTATTTTCCTGAATAATTGATTAGTTGTTTGGTCTATAAAATAAAAGATAGTAATGAAAAATGTCAACCACTGTTTCCCAAAGCCCAACATGACATCCTATTGTCTTGTTTTCTGCAACCACTTTGTTGTTATTTTCTTACTTATTCTTATGTTTTCCTAAAGTCATAATATCAAGTACTGTCTCTATGACATCTATGATGTTTGTCCTGGAATGAATGACACTGCAGTCCCAGAAGTATGATAATGATTGACATTCACTAAACCACTGCTGTCGGCAGCGTGACAAATGTTTTTGTTTTTTCCTGAGCTGCCGTGTTAAAAAAGAATACCACGTTCTTCCGGCAGAACTCTCTGTGCTTGAGAGTCGTTTGTTTCCTCTGACAATGCTGAAGTATGCTCTTTTTCACATTTCTTTCTTTTACTTATGCTGCAGAGTTTGTTTCCTGGCTCGAAAATACATTATTAACGCTAGAAATATTTTTTAGGTGTTTTTGATTCATATTCATATGCTATGAGTAAAATCCATTCATGCATTATTTTGTGTTTCTCCTGGCTTTACACCTAACAGTACCTAACAGAAATGACTTTTTGTAAATATGCATATAAAAACAATCTTGTTGAAAACCTTGAAGTTCCCATTATTTATAATAGTACTAAGAGCTAATGGCTGAGAGCCCCCTTGTGGCCTATTTTTTAATCCGCTATATCAAATATTAGGATTCCATAGTTTTTATTTTAAACATTTTCACCATTACTATTTCATATTTCCAGAGGCAAACTGGTCCATGGGTTGTCACTATGTTAGGTGTGCACATATTCCTTCATCTGTTTTTATAAATAACATTTAATTCATACTTAATTGGGCAGCCCTGTGATAATCCCTCAGACATGGCATTGCTAGAAACTTAATATTTCTTTGAGTATGCTATGGCTCCTCCTGTTTTTTGTTTTTTTTTTGCTCTTCTACAGGTACTTTGAGATGAGTCTATCCTATGCTACAAATGGCTTATCTGTAGCATCACCAAGAAAGTTTGAAAAAGGTACAAAAGTCTTGTTAATGATTTACTTCACCAAATCCACTCTACAGACTAAACCCATGAATGGAAGCAAGTTCCATCTGGCTTAAATGTTTGAGTTCTGGGGTTCGTAGTTAGTTTGTCTAAGTTTGTCCCAATCTTTAAACAGAAACCCCCCAAGATATTAATTCTTCATGTCAATCAACATTATATTCAGTCTTTATGTTTTATGGATTGTCATAGCTATGGACTAGGTCTGTTTATTTTATATCCTGGAAGAAGTCCAAACAATGTAATTAAATTTGGGAGAGATGAAGAGAGGTCACTCAAATAAATCAGAGCATCATCAGCAAAAAATGGCAATTTTATGTTTAAACCCTTCTATACTCATTCTTTTGATGATCAACCAGTTTATTCCATTGACTGAATGGTTTTATGACCAGTGCAAAGAGAAGAGGAGAACAAACATCTCCTCTCTGGTAGGAAACTATTTGTTGAATTCCTGCATGCAGCAAGTTGCCATATAAAAAAAATCTACTTAAGCATTTTAGAAAACATGTCACAACATATCACAGCTTTATAGAAAAAATTAAGATAAAGTAATTGTTGCCATATGTCAACACCATGCAATAGAGGGTTAATGGGCTAAACATTAGTAATAATGTTAACCTGTAGAAAGATGTCAAAAATACCTTAATAAGTGGAGCATGGAAGCAAATAAAAACATAATTATTTAAATACCAAATACTAGGTTACTAGTTGATGCTGTCTCTTCATTGAATGGATTTTTCTATTATCATTTTATAAGGGTTTGGGAATTACAAAATCTGACAAGAATCAATATATCATGCAAACTGAAACAAAGATAGGACAAAAGTCTATGAGGTGAGATCACAGCGGGCACCTTGTGATGCTCCAGTTAGCGACTCAAACGTCTTCATCAGGGCCATCGGCTTCACAACAGTATGACCACCTGCAGACAAGGAACAATAGATGCCTCCACCCTCCTCAACACGCTGGAAACTAGGTCTAACTGCCTTTCCTTTGTCCCACATGTCACCATTGTGTGAGTTTTGGTGTTGGGGGTGGTGCAGAGGGCAGGCGGCAACATGCCAGCCTCCATCTCTGAGTGTTAAAAGTTATCATTTTAGTAAAGTAGATGAGAATAAATGATCTTCACTTTCTTGCAGAGAAGTTTGATAGAGTTCTCTCATCTATGAAACCACAGGTTGGCTTCGTTTAGCATAAATATAATACTAAATACTAAGGGAAGCAGCCAGCCATCAGTGGTTTAAGGCATTAATTTATCATACATGGGCCTAAAGTGATACGGCTCTTCTCATCTAACTTATGGTATGTAACTCTCTCAAGAATTTTCCAAAATATCAAGCTATTTCTGTTATGAATGTTTTTATTATATTTGTTTCCACAAATCAAAGACCTGCAGGAAACAAGAGACCAGTCTCAGATATCTTGACCCAATTTGTCAGGGCATGAAAGAAGACTGTAATGTTTTAAAGGGCCAGTTCTAAATTGTTTGTTTTAGTAACAAATAGGTGAAAAAGGTGCCCAAATGAACATTAAAACAGGTTTCAATCATTCCACAAAAATCCTCTTTTTGAAGCTAATATCAGTCAAACCATCAGTAAAACTAATATATGATACCAAGTTGGACTAAATGGCCTTTTGCACCCCCTGGTGGTTATTCCAACAACTCTTAAGTTGATAAATAGCAGCATGCAGTTGCCTAATAAAATGAAAGTGCAAAAGGATCTGACAAATTAAAGGAAATTAAATAAGGTGGGAAATAGCAAATCAGTTGAATTATCAATGAGTTGCTATAAATCGAGCGTTCCTTCTCAGTATGACACTTCTGTATCAGTGGTGGTTCTTTAATTTGCAATTCATAATCATTCCAAACTTCACAAATAAAAAACACACAGACAAATACTACAAACATGATTTTATGATGTATATTTACATGGTCAGCAAGCTAAAAAAATACATACATACCCATTTTCATTTATTGATTTTATTTTAAAAATGTTTCTTAATTAGAATTAAAACTGAACATATTTGACTGAAAAAGATTAACAATGTCATCTCCATGACTTTAGATACAGGAAGTAGTCTCAACAATTTGAAGACATATCATACATCCTAAAAGTCAAATGAATAAAAGCATTAATTTGTTCTGGCTTCGCGGGTTTAGGGGGGGGGGCAAGCAGGGACCTCAGGACATTGTTGGCAGTCGACATACAGTGCATACTAGACTTAAATTCATTACTGGTAGTTAAAACGCTCCTACTGTTAGGCACCTTTTTAATTGCAATGAATTTGTGCGGGTAGAGCTGTCGCCTGTAGATGCAAGATACTCCAAACCATAACATCTGACGACTGACTCACTGAGCTTTGAAAAAGCTGAATGTACAATGTAAAATGATGGTCGTGCACCTCATAGAGGAAAAACATCCAGAATCAGAGAACATGAAGGTGAATGAAAACCTTAAACAAGAATTTATATAGTACAAATGTATGTTTATACACTGTTGGCAAAAAAGAAAAGTCACCACCAAGGAAACAGAGTCTCCCATTGGAACATTTCTATGATGTTTAATCCCAACTGATGCAATGAGTAGCTTCTCATTACTTAAAAAAACATGTAGGAAGACACATTAGTCTTTGTGAGAAGGGTAAAATCAGTTGCATCAAGCAGCATCTAAGGAGAATTCAGAAACTAGTAAACTGTCCGTGCAG
This sequence comes from Lepturacanthus savala, assembly GCA_030544235.1. Taxonomy (NCBI): domain Eukaryota; kingdom Metazoa; phylum Chordata; class Actinopteri; order Scombriformes; family Trichiuridae; genus Lepturacanthus; species Lepturacanthus savala. Next base: position 5,403,330 of record CM060473.1, on the reverse strand, counting down.
GTTCTCATCCAGGTCATCTGTTTCTTGTGGAGTTTAGAGCAAAACAACTGGACTTAGTTTGTTTGAACACATTATTGGTCCAACACATTATTAAAAACTGGGAGGACAATGATTAAAGCTAAAGGCAGCCCAATTAAATGTGTGTGTGTGACCTAATTTCTAGGTGTGACTTTTTATTTTTGCCAGGCAGCGACTGTCATAAAACATGGAGGGCATCTGAAGGGATCTTTAAATACATCTGTAGTTAGGAGTCAGTAGGCAGGCATTACTCTAATTATCTAATTATTATAATAATTGCAATCAAAGTATCTAGTATTATTCTAATAAAGATGCCTTTTTATTTCTGTTTGTAGAGTTATACACATGAAGTTGATCACTATTCTAACTCAATATGAGAGAAAAGAACATATTGTTCATGGTGCTCAGTTGTGCTTCACTGCTTCAAAATATAAAATGAGCATTTGCTGTCAAGCCTCCTGAACTCTGATCTCTCCCTAATCCCCAGTGATCCACGCGGTTGTTGCTCAGCAGCATCCTACGTCTTAGTGTGCGTCATTAAAGCGACTTGTGCTGGCTGAACTCGCCCACCTTTCCCTTTCGCTGTCCGGCTGCCTGGCGAGCAGAACAAGGTCGCTCCCTCCGTCCGGCGTTGGCTCTTTCAGACGTCGGGGTCTTCGTCCAGCTTGGTGAGGTCGTTGGTCGTCGCCATGAACATGCTGCGTCCACGCTCCAGCCGGCTCTTCTTGTCCGTGAGGCGGAAGGCCTCCATGAACTCGTCAATGTCGATGCTGCCGTCCTTGTTGCTGTCGATGGTGATGGCCAGGTCGGAGATGGCCTCGTCCGTGATCTCCATCTTTAGGTAGACGCTGAGCAGCTTCCACGTCTGCCGGAAGTCCTCCATGGTGATGAAGCCTGAGGAGGGGGTTTAAAGGTTAAAGATGTAGGTTAGAAAATAAGCTCTTTTACAGATGGAGTTGGATGGAAGAGATTATACAAACTGAGGGAGAATGCAGAGCAGGAGTATGTGTGTCACTGTGTGTGTTCTAATGGGGAATGGGGGATGGGGAGACCACCAGTAGATCAGTGGGTTAATCCTCTTCTTTAATAGGATGATTCTTGTTTGCACGCTACAGGTGGATTAACTGTGGCTGAACTCGGAAGTCGCCTCTGTATGGTCACAACAAACAAAATACAAGTCTCCGGAATTCTGGTGAAGGTTATTGGAAATCCAAACCATCCGATATTAGTTAGTTCCTGCTATTATTTCAACATATAACAAGGAATTGACAGTTATTAGATTATTTTGTTCATATTTTGTATTTGTTAATGGTGGGACTTTATTTAAAAAAAAAGTGTATCTTGTTAATTACAGGTTTTGTAATTTATTAATTGAAATTAATCAGCATGTAATCACATAGCAATATATGGCCGCAAAACATTTATTTTCTGTAAATGAATTTTAGTCGCTATCTGTAGCACATTTCAAACCGTATCTTCAACCACTGTTAGTGGTCGACAGTCCTGGGAAATTCCCCAGTGTTTCAGATGTTGACTTACCATAAAATACACAGGGTTTCAATTAACCACGCCCTCTTTAATGCAGGTATTTATGTGACAAATAACTGCAGGTTCTAAATAAACATGGCCTAATTTATATTAAAAAAAAGGAAGAAGACGTGACCACTGATGCTGCACGACTGCATTCAAACCAGCTGTGCATGCTCAATGGCACATGTTAAGATATTAGACCATTCATACCACATCATGTTCTGTGCGGGGTTTTTTTGAGGATAAAGTGTTTTACCTGAGTTGTCAGTGTCTACAATTCTGAAGATGGTCTCTAACGTGGAGCGGTGCCGGTACAAAGTTTCGATCAGACTCTGGTCGATATGCTGCATGAAAAAAAAATGTTGAACCTCGAGTGAGAAAAATCTTACAGAAGTCCAAAACCTACTTTATCAGGCATTAGTACATCTGCATCCTACATGAGAATAGAGTGATATGTCATTACATCAGTGTTGGGTCCTTTGATGGCGAGTTCATCGACCCACTGGTTGTAGTCTACAGTGCCATCACTGGTCTTGCAGCTGACCAGCTGACCCCGCAGCATCCTCCAGGGCAGGCCGAGGTGCATCACACCCTCTACTGCAGCGGCCCAGTCATTCAGAGACACCACACCTAACACAGGTGGAAAGAGAGGACACATTTTTTTACTATAGCACACATGAGTATTGTTTGAGGACGACCATTTTCTTTTCAAAATGTTTCCATTATTTTATTTTTTATTAAAATGTTCAGTCAAAGCCAACATTAAAGTCCCATCATATGCTATATTATCTCTCTTGTCTGGGTGACTTTTCATCTTCTCCATGCATTCAATACCAACTACATTTAATATTGCGATATTTTTTGTATGCAGGCAGAAGAAGAAGAAGAACCAAATAATCAAATCATAAACTAAAGAAAGAGTGAAATAACAGTGAAACTATCATAAGAAAAACAAAGAGTCCACTTTTCATTTGCATCTTTACATCAATCTATCTACGGACATTTCAGTCAAAGTCATGTCACTGTGATGACCTACTATTTCATGTCAATATGGCTGCCATGAAAAAGGTCTATAGATAAATGCATACATCCACAACATAATTCATAATGATAAATTTAATTAAATGAATGTAGAATCCAGATAATCAGCAACAAATGAACAGATGGATGAACTAATAAAGCATTTATAAATAAATGCTGGTACATTATGAGTTGATGAACTTCTTTTTTTTCTCTTCACTTACAGACATGATACATACGCTCTACATTATTTAGTCTTGAATCAGATCCAACCTTTACTCTTTGATATGATTTTATTAGAGTTGTCTTTGCAAGCAAAAACAAGTGAAACTCTGTGGTTAAAAATTGAGGTGTTGTGTGGCGGATAATTGCTTATTTACTTTAAATCCTTGATGGTTTGAGTTTCTGTGAAACTGCTCTGGGACAGAGTGTGTTTTTTTTTTCCCAAACAAGGATTATGATGCTCCACGCCAAATACAAAGAGGCCAGCTCACGTTTCTTCTCGGTCAGACAATGTTTTTAGAGAAACACAAGAAAAAAGGGAGGTTCATGCGAGGTCTGTGATAAAATGAACACCTGAGACGTAACACCTGATCTGTTAGAGACTGAGCTGGTTGGTGAAACTCATGCTACACACCTGTGTTCTGGCTGTCAAACTTTTTAAAGGCACAGATGAGGTCGGACTTGTGTGAAAACAGCTGCTCCCTCAGGACTTTGAGGGCCGAGCGCTCGGTCCGACCAACACTGCAGAAGAGATAAGAGGCGATTTAGATCATAATGAAACCAACTGAAGTCAGAACTGTGTTATATTACACAATGGTATTTTAAAAAAGTCATATGTTAGGATTTTGAGCTCTCGTTTTATTATCGTTAATTTGTCATTTACACTACCGTTCAAAAGTTTTTGCAAGAAAAGCACAGTTTTTTTCAATGAAGATAACTTTAAACTAATCAGAAATACACTCTATACATCTAATGTGGTAAATGACTATTCTGCTGCAAATGTCTGGTTTTCGGTGTAATATCTACATAGATGTATAGAGGCCCATTTCCAGCAACTATCACTAGTTTATGGATGATTAGAAAACCCTTGTGCACTCATGTTAGCACAGCTGAAAACAGTTTAGCTGCTTAGAGAAGCTAGAGAACTGACCTTCCTTTGACAAAAGTAAAGTTTGAAGGAAAAAAAATATTATTTCAAATACAAATCATTATTTCTAACTTTGTCAATATTTTGACTATATTTTCCGTTTTACACCTCATGGTGGTAAATAAAAGTGTGACTTTTCATGGAAAACACAAAATTGTCTGGGTGACCCCAAACCTTTGAACAATAGTGTATACCATACATCAATGCAAATTAAATGTCTTTGGGTTCTGGAATATTTGTTGAACAAAACAAACATTTTAAAGATGTCATCTTCACCTCTGAATAAAGTGTCATGTTTCATGACATTTTACGGATTAAATAATGAATCTATTAATTGATGAAAACAATAATTAGTTGCAGCTCCAGTGGAACGGTTGACTTTGTGAACGGTACCTTTGTCTCACAGAGAGCTCTCTGGTCATGCTGCTGGCCTGGTACTGAATCACATAAGGCACAAGGTCCGGACCCAGCTTGACATAGGCCCCCCTGTTGCTGCCCACGTCGTAGTAGTTGGAGGCAGAGAAGAGAGTGAGGACCTGAATCAAATGAAAGAAACGATTGTCGCATTTTATAACTCATCTGTGCTCATCTTATACACAACTCTGTTTAACTTGTGTCAGGCAATTCTGTGTCACTGGTAATATAGTGAATTCAGACAGGGAATATGTAACTTCACTGGCCTCATCAAGATGTTTCGAAAAGGATTCCATTTCATACATTTTCCCCTGGTGTTATTTGAAGTTTTCATTTTGTTTTTTACGTTAATGTTTCTTACATCTTTATTCATTTACAGAAAGCGATGATTCTTACAGGGCAAGAGGAGGGTAAGGTAAATAAATATGTTTCTGTTCGTTCACACTCTGCATCACTAATCAAATCAGATCAATTTTATTTGTATTATAGCCCAATATCACAAATCACAAATTCTACACTGATGGTTTTTAAAACTTTTTTTTAAATTAAAGAACATGGTGAGTGTCATTATATAATGTCATTAGAGAGAGAATCCTGGTGCTTGTTCTGTAAAGTACAACATGCACCAATGAATGTTAATTAGTTAAGACGTTACTCTTTAACTTCTGTTTGCTCATATGATGCATGTACACTGGATATTCATTTATTCAACAGTGGTGTCATTGTATTTTTGACCTCCTCTGCTCCAGTTTTTTTAAAAACTGATCTTATGTAAGATCGTTGATTAAAATGAACCATGTTTCCTTGTTCATTAATTTGTGCCTCAGAACTGATGATTGAGATATTAACTTGATTAAAATTGACTTTATTTCCTTCTAATCTGAATCTCTTTCTTCAAACTACTGCAGTTTATATGTTAATCTGACAGCATTCAATTCAGACTCAGCATACACTTGTTCTTTGTTTAAAGTGATTAACATATGTTTTGATTTCATAAGAATGCTGCTGTGACTTTGTGACCAGGGTGCTTATTCAGACATGAGACTGGCATGTGAAACTGTCATCATTTTAATATAAAGAGGTTCATTCTAAAAGGGCCTTTAGATCCTCAGTTCACCTTACGGTTGTGGCAGAACTCATAACCGTCCTGTTTGCACTCGTGGGAGCGGATGATGAGCTGCAGGTTGTGTCTGGTCAGGAAGTCCTCGGTGACGTCGGGGCCCCAGTAGCAGCCTCCGCCCCTCAGCTCGTTGGGAATGCAGCCGTCCTGGGGCATGGGGTCGCTCCACAGCAGGTCCAGGATCTGGTGGCACAGAAGCAGTTTTTCAGTTGTTTCAATCTACTCACTCTAATACAGACATGATTTTCTAATTCTGTCTGCAAGATTTCTCAAAGCATTGTTTTGTTAAACTCGTGTTTTCTGTGTGAATTATTGATATAAAGCTGCGCTGCATAACTGCAACACCTGGCACACGAGGTCAATCAGTGTTGATTCAGTACCAGGTTGATCTCTCTCAGTTTCACAGGAGACTGCTTTTGTTAATATTGTGTCTGTGGAGACACTTTCACATGCCTGATAATTGCATAAATTGTTGTTGTTGTTTTTAACTAGAGAGAAACCAACTATTTTTTTTTACTATTTCTAAATCTGAATGTTGGCTGATGATTTTACTCTGAGTGATTTACAGTCAACATGTCTGAGAGCCATTTGAGACCATTGACATTTACAGCCAGAGCTTAAGGTGGTGACGGCCGATTTGAAAAGAAGATTGAAATCACGGTACAGGGATTAATGACGCTGTGGATTATAGCATTTTAACACCCACACAGGCAACGATCCACAGTGTTGATTGCTGATTGTTGTGACGCTTTAGTCCACGGCCAAGGAACAAACTCTGAGTTTGCAGTGACAAAGTCACAGTGGAAAACTGACATAATAGCAAGCTCCACTCCACTTCTAAATGTTCACATATTTCACATTTTCTTTTCTAGTATAGTGGGACATAGTTATCTGCTAATGCACGCTCCAACTCAGTGATGATTGAAATGTAGGAAGCAACATTGTTCATAATGGATCTGGGGCATTTAAAATTAAATTTTGTTCAATGGTTTTAACAAAGAGCCTTAAAGAATCTTACAATCAGACTTCAGAGATCATTTCTTACATTGCATAGGTACTTAGAATACAAAACAAGGTGGGTGCATTTCATTTAAATAGATCTATCGAAAATATTTTGTGGCAAACTGTGACAATAGCTTGAATTCTGCATAAAAGTGAAGCATAAAAACAAACCACCATTTTTTTCTTACAGAAATCTCACATATATTTCCCAAACTGCATTTTTTTGTACTTTTTAATAATTCTTGTTGAATTCACATATTTAAAGATAATTCCAATAAATACCATTTCATTACTGTACAGTATGGTAATTTTTCTTATTTTGGATTAATTTATCTTATTTATAGTATTTAAACAGTATTTTCTATATGTAAAGTTTGTTTTTTTATGTATATTCTCAGGTCTATATCTTTATTCTGTGGCTCTATTGGAATATATCTTTGCATGATTTACAGTTTAAATTACTACTATTTTTCTTATACTGGCTCCTGCTTATGCACTTAATCCAACATTATAACTGTATACAAATCAAAAGCACAAAAAGCATTGTACGTCCTACTTAGACATAATTTGGTTCATAAATGTGAGTCCTATAAATTCACAGACAATATGGGATCTGTTAACTGTCAATTTAGTTGGAAAATGTGTGATTATGAACCAGTTTTCTGCTGCGTTTTCATTCTCACCTGCTTCCATTCATCTTTGATACTGTCACTGTTGACAGAGTCTGTGGACGAGGACTGGTTCCCCTCATTTTCTAATAAATTGCTGTCTGTGCTGAAAATGGATCCCCGGTGGATCTCCAGTGCAGTTTGAGAGCTCACTTTCCATGTGTCAGAGAAATTCTGCAGCGAGCGGTTCTGGAAGCTGTTTCGATTGCCGATAGGGTGGGGAAACGTGAGGGAGGCCCGTCGCTGGAGGATCTGGCTGGTCCAGTCCTCTTCCATGGAGTAGAGGGACGTCCCGGCTGAGCTCTGGTGTCTCTTCTTTGGAGGCCTCAGCGCTGAGATGTACTAGGAATAAACATAAATTAACTTAAAATGTGTCTCACTAAGAATGGCAATGAGTGAGGGCGTGTGTTTATCACGTTCATAAGATGTTTCCTCACAATGTGCCTGTTCACTCTGGTGATGACATTGAGGTCCGTGGTGTCGGAGATGCCTCCGTGGAGGACCAGCACCTTCTGATCAATCACAGATGCCAAGGGCAACCAGCTGAATATCTTCTGCAGCAGCTTCAGGATCCGTTTGCCGTGCAGCTGAGAAGAAAAGCAAACAGAAGGTGACTCTCTGTCTTTTATCCTCATATTCTCTCTCTCCTTTTCATTCCTGTTTTTGTGTTTTTTCCTCAAGTTACTCAGAGTTATCAGCATAACTTGTGCAGGAGGAATCTTTCATTCCCAGCACTGACCTGACCTCTCTCCCTGATTCATAGAAGCCAATAGAGTCAGATGTCCTGCAGCCAGCTGGTTTAATGACCTCAAATCCTCTTAGCTGCAAGCAGGACACTAGTGGGTCAATATGAAGCTTTACTGGGAATGCGTAGGTGCAGGCGCCTGCGGCTGTTTTACTTTGTGGCTTCGAAGATAGAAGGGATAAGACAAATTTTGGACGTGTACCCTATTTTGATAAGTAAGGACGAGGAGGTGACACAAGGGAAATGTCCACACGATAGGAACTTACCCTGTATTTGGACAAGACTTCTTTAGTGAAGCCGTACCTACAGCAGCCAAAGAAACAATAAAGTAACTGTCAGAGACTGACACAAATTCTAAAATAAAAAACAAACAATTTATCCACCCGTTATTCATCCATACTTCATCCAAACCACTTGGAGTGTGTACACTTGTAGTAAGTGTAGATCTTTTGCATATTCATATTTGTCATATTTAATATTTAGCATTTTGCCCTTTACTGCATAGCACACCTGTATACTTATTATATTTTCTTGATATTATTTTGTTAATATTATACTATTTATGTACATAACTTATTCCAAATTGCACTGTACTATATTGTATCATAGTGTAAATACTATATATCTAACACTTTGCTGCTCCTTACACTTCTGTGCCCTGTATTTATACATGTGTGATGAGTTAAATAAAGTTGAATCTAATCTAATCCAATCCAATCTAATCTAATCTAATACTTTCTTCCTAAGCAGGAAGATCAGCTCCTACATCGAACTTCAACATCTCCAGTTCATTTTATTTACCTCAAGTTGATGATATGGTCCTCGTGGTTTCCTCGGTTGAGGTAGACTTCAGTGGGGTAGACCAGCTGGAAGGCAAACAGAATGAGGAGGATCTCGATGGAGTCTCGACCTCGATCCACAAAGTCTCCGTTAAACAGATAGGGCTTCTCCATGGACGGCATGCCATTCTGTTATTAGCAGCAAGTAGAAAGCAGTATTAAAGTGTCATTCTGTAATCTAAAACACAAAACACTGGATTACAGGCAGGCCTGATCGATTTACAGATGATGTGAAATACGAAAAAAAACATTCATTTTGCAGTGAAATATCTATGCTTATAACATTTCATCAAAGAAAGTGTCATGGCAAGGAACAGGTATGCAATTAAAATATTGTTAATAGTAAATAAAATAATTATAATAAATTATTGACAAAATCTTCTTAATGGAAAAAGTTACATAATGGGAAAATGGGCATCATACAAAACTCAGAATAGCATAATTCTTCAACAAGAGTCCATGCATGATGTGATAAGCTTCCTTTTTTTGTCTTTGTGTAATGCTGAAAATCTTTTGTTAATAAAATTACAAATTATTTTAAGTATGATATATTCCAGTGATATGCTGGAGTGCAGTTGTAAAATCATGTCAGATAAAAACAGAGCATTTGAATAATTTACCCAAAAACAGTCAACCTGTCAGATAAACTGGCTTTTTAATAAGATAAAAAAGGAGGAAATGATCGTTGGTGCCTCTAAATCAAACATATTTCACAAGATTTCAGAAGAGAAGGTCCCAACCTTATAGAAAATCAGCAGCAGGTCGTCCAGCTGCCCATGCAAATCACCTGTAATGAAAAAGAGACTCATACAATACATGAACTTACACAGTTCATCAGGAAGGACATGTTTGTGTCAATGAGACTTCAAACGTTTCCAACTAATTACATTGAGATGCTAAAAAAAATAAATAAAACAATGCAACTTTTGCATTGAACTCACCACAAACAGTGATTTCTTTGCTTTGGCAGGTGGAGATGCGATTGACATTTGGCAACATCCGGAGCAGTTTCCATGTCTCCAGGAGGAGCTGGAGGACGTAGCGCGAGTGCAGCTGCTACTGGGAGAAAGAGGAGTTATCGAGAAGGCTTCAAGCAAAAAGAAAACAGTCCTACTGCTATTGCAATTCATGCATTCATATGTTTCCACCTCATTGCTTTTACAAGAAATCATTCACAATTGATAGGTCAAAAATCTATCCAGTGCTTTCCAATAATCAATCAATACAATCCAGTGTGAATAGCATAGAATAACTCCTTGAACTCGCAATAAGGAAATATGTCAGAATGTTAGCAATAGTTGGAACTATTGAGTTGATTAATAGTTATTTGAAAATTAATCTGCATCAATTTTGATAATATCCTGTTATAGAATTTTCAAAATTTCTCAGATTTTATATCAAAAAATCATTCTTAATTGTTATATGGACAAAACCTGACATATGAAGATGACAGGATTAACAGGAATGACTAATCGATTAGTTTCCTTTTTGATTACTATTAAATTATTCACCAAGGTTTTCAAATGTGAATATTTGGTTCTTTAGTTTTCATATTTAAGGATGTTTTCTTGGGCTTTGGGAAACAGTAATTATTCACCATTTTCTGACATTTTATGGACCAAACAACCAATATATTAATTAAGAAAATAATTGACAGATTAATCATCTCACACAATAATGTAAATTGCCAATTTTTCTTACTTTCTGACATTTATAGACAAAACATATTATCAATTGATCAATTAAGTAATTGTCAAAATTAATTGATAGTGAAAAATGTAAATTGCAGCCCCACATTTACACTTCCACTGACTTACGACTCATGAGTCAGAACCCAAACTGAGGTGGAGAAGCTGTAAATTGTGCCCATACTTTCTTGTTCCTGAAAGCCTCCACCAGGCCGACTGTCTGCTCCACCGTCAGAGGGAAGGTCAGGTGAGGTCCTGAGTAGATCTCCGGGATCTCGATGTTGTCGTAGCAGAAGTACCGCTCCCACTCCGCGTCCCGGCACACCTCGTTCTCTCTGAAGATGTGCGAGATCAGACTCCCTGGAAGGCCGATGATGGAAGGTTCAGAGGTTTTTTACACACAGGAGGAACATATGAATCCCAGCTCAAAGCAAAGCAGAAAACTTACGCTCCTTGCTTGACGGCGTGAAGTTGTCCATGAGGTAGCCGAGGAAATTATAAAGCTGCACAAGGAAGAGAGGTGAAGGTTGAGCTTGTTGGTTTTATTATTTCTCCACATCAATAAATAAAAAAATAATGCAGAACTTAACTGAAATGTATTTTCTAACCTTGATCTGAGCTTGTTCTCCAGAGTATTCGATGGACTGGAAGATATGCCAGGTGTACCTGCGTCTCATCTCTGTACGGGCCACATACTGCCGGTACCACTGCTGGATCAGGATGGCAGCTTTTATAGCTGTGATAGAGACAAGACCACAGAGGATTAGAAAATATCTCCACCTTTTCAGGAGCTATTTTAGATTTTCCTCAGTGGATTAAAATTGTATATTCTAGGACATTTTTCTTTTTAGTAAAGAAGATGTTGTCTTATTTTTTGACTTCGACAGAACTTGAGTAAAATATCTGATATTGTGTAGACAAATAGCATTTACACTACAAAATACACTACTATTCAAAAGTTTGGGGTATGTTTTATTTATCACCTGGAGTTGTAAAATAAATAGAAAATATGTTCAAGACATTAACAAGGTTAGAAATAATGATTTGTCTTTGAAATAACATTTTCTTCCTTCAAACTTTGCTTTCAGTTTTCTATCTTCTCTAAACAGCTAAACTGTTTTCAGCTGTGTTAACATGTTAGCATCAAGGGTTTTCTAATCATCCATTAACCTTCTGACACAATGAGCAAACACATTGTACCATTAGAACACTGGAGTGATAGTTGCTGGAAATGGGCCTCTATATTGCACCAAAAACCAGACATTTGCAGCTAGAATGGTCATTTACCACATTAGCAATGTATAGAGTGTATTTCTGATTAGTTTAAAGTTATCTTCATTGAAAAGATTCTGCTTTTCTTTCAAACATATGGAAGTGAAGGGACCCTATACTTTTGAACAGTAGTGTATATGTGCTCAAATGTGTCTCAAACCACCTGAATGTGTTTTTTAATGATCAGATTGAAGACACGTTTTGTGCTGTCTACTTGTCATCAGATCATTCAGGACTCAGGTTAATATTGAACATAAATAGGATCTATGTAAAACATGTGTCTTCTCCCGTTAGACAGAAAATACCAAAGATGTGGCTTACATGTGACGGCTGCATGCAGAAGAACATAAAGGAGGAAAGATAAACAGATTCATTAATACAGTACATATGAAAAGTAGATTACAGTCATAGTTACTGTAAAGTGCTAAATAAATAAGATAGTAAAGACAGAGAATGAGGTATTTCAGAAAGCAGGTTTATAGAAAAATCTCTCTTGAACGAATCACATCCAATTATCATGATGAAAACAGGCAAAATTCAAGCTGTGACGCCCCTCGTACAGATGAATGTCACTGAAAGTCAAATATTAACAGCAGAAGTTAATCGCTGCAATTAACAAAGCAAATGTGAACTTTGACAGCATGTTGTAGATGGGTGGTGAACTGAGAGCATGAGTCAGGGAAACCCAGTATTCTCTGCTGTGATCAGGTCAGTCTGGGTTTAATAATATACATTTTCATTGAATAATTAGTGCTAAAATGAATATACAAGATATATGAAAATGAAAAAACTTGAGAGTACCAAATAACATTTGAGCCAAGTGGTTTATGTATAGCAAGAAAATACAAATATTTTGCAAAATCCCGATGATACTGTTTGAATATCTCCAGACTTCCTGCCTCACCTGTGTTTATGCGTTTTTCAACATCTGTATGTGTAATTGAATTAAAGTGACATTTTAATGCATTTAAGTGACATTTATAGTGATGGAACATATGGTAAAACTTACAGCAGGACTGTGAGTCAAAAGGATTAAGTTGTTTATTCAGAAAAATGTTGACGTCACTGTATTTAAAAGCATATGTTGATGGGGATATAGTGCAGATAAAAAAAGGTATGAGTTTAGATTTCAAGAATGCAAAAGGTGCAGTGTGATGACTTTGACATGTTCATGTAAACATCCTGGTGTTCACAGTGCAGCAGCAGAGAGGAACATCTTGAGTATTCGGCTGGTAGAGTGGTTTAAAATGCTTTAAAGTGAAGGTGAATTTATGAAAACTAGCCTGTCTGCAGCCTAGTCTGGAGGGAAATGTTTCCATGGCAACTTCTTTAATCCTGCTAAATGAAACTGAACAATAAGCTTGATTAACCTGAAGTGAACCAGGTTTAGCTGGAGATTTTGCTTTATGAACCACTGGATGATCATGAACTATTTGCATGCCTACATGGATTTATATCAATTGGAGGCTCTTAAAATGTTTTTAAAAGGTGTTTCCAGCTGCAGGGAGGATCATGGTTACCTTTTCTGGAGGTTTTGTGGAACTGGTTGGACTTTGCAGCACCACATCCCATGACTGTTGCTGTTCAAAAGACCAAAAACATGATGTCAGTTAAAACTGATGAGCTGAAAACTGGTCATGTATTGGATCAACTGTTTTCTTAAAGGAAAACAAGATGGATTCCAAGAAAAAGAGATATATGATTATATATGAATTATATATCTGAGTACGGTTATACAAGTCCACACACATTCTCAAATACACCAGTCTCGACCCCTCAGGAATGCCTTCATTCACAGAGAAAAAAAAGCAGCGTGAGGCATCTGGAGGACGTTCAACTTGGTGCTGTGTTAATCTCGTTATCTGCTGGTTCACCCATAACCTCAGTGACTGGCCTCAATCCTGCTGGGGAGGACTGTTTCTGTCAGAATTCTATAATAAGCAATATATTATACAGAAGAAAAAGGCCAGAAATACAGATAAATAAGTTTGTCAAAATGGAAACAAAAGAACGACAAGGCTGTTAAATGTCTGGTGTTTTTTAGTAGAAAAATAATGCACACATTACACTTACATAACCTAATAAAAGAAGGAGGCTTGAATGATATTATACTGAAAAATAACTTATCTATCTTTGGTATGCTTAACTGTAAAGATGTGCAGCTTTTGTCACATGAAATTATATTCATTTTTATTATAATTTTACCAAAAATAGCTACAGTAGAAATACGTCAAGTATCTTATTTTTTAAAAATAATAATATTTATTTTAAAATAAAACCCTAAAAGCAGTCGTCTACTTACGTGGTCACCTTCTCTATCCAGTCACCTCTTCCCAAGTTGTTTGGCTGTCAGTTCTCTGAGTCAGTGAGTATTTACGCTGACATTTGCTCTGTTTCATCCTCCATCAGGACACATGGATCAGGTAACGAACAGCAGGGTGTCGATCAGATGGCTCATTCTCAGCAGATGAAGATGAAACGGCACCGATATGAACCCAGAAACTCAACTCTGAGGCCTCATGTGTGCAGATCTCCCTCTGTGCTGCTCCCTGGGACAGGCCAGAAGCTGGTTTGGGCTTTAGTCCCTTTAGTGTGAGCACATAATCAAGTCACAGAGCTACAAGTGGATTACTTGAGCTAATGACTTGATGCGACTAGACTGGTCTTTATATAGGAAGATGGAAAAGTGTGAAAGGTAAACACAGATGGTGAGAGGGAGACCAGCATTGTGTTGTTTCTAGTAAAAGCTGCTTTCTAAGGGGTCTAAGGTTGTGTTACTTGTCTCATGAAGTTTAATTGTTGAGGTTTGCCGTTCCAGGTTCAGCTGGAGGACAGCTGAAGCCGCCTCCCCTATAGCAAGGTGAAATGTCCACTTGAGTTTTTATGATTGCCTATTGTTTATTTATAGGTACTCAGTTATATTATTCTTCATTTTTGACACCAGAAATAGTTTTCACCAATCTGTATTGATAATCAATCATGAAAAGCTCAATTATGGTTATATTGCACTTCAAAGTTTTGTCATTCTCATGTCCCTCAGGTTTAGGTTTGTGATGACAGTTGTGAATAAATGATGTGTGTTTTATGCAGGTTTCACCTTGTCAACCAAATACATTTTCTCAAGAAAAAAAAATAAAGAAATATCCATCAAAATAGACTTTCTGTTAAACCAGAAAACAAACTGCCCCACAAAATTATCTTTAATATTTCAGATATTTTGTAAAATATTTTTCTTTGTAAAAAAAAACAAAAACAAAAAACAGATTGATTTAACTTCTTTATAATCCATTTAAAGTATATAAAATATATATATTTAATTTAAATATAATTATTTAATGCATGATTATTTTTATTAGCTATATCAAGTGTAACATCAGGGTCATATCTACTTTATAAATGACTAATTAATTACCACTTTTTTCACAGCAGCCATATTGACATGACTCAGCAGGTGAACACCGGTGGTACTAATAATATTAATTAAGAGCCTTTAATGCAGCAGCACCCTGAATATTCATTAGTATCAGTGGTAACATCTGCATTCACCCTTAAACTAAATATAATTACAAACATGCATTCATTGCTTTACATACCATAAACATGCAATCAGTGCCCTAATTGTTAAGAACACACCCTAAAGTGACCTTTTAAATGTCAAAACATGCACTAAAGTGCCCTCTTGGGTGATAAAAACACATACTCTAGATTCCACTGGGACCAAGAAATGCTACAAAACATTACTATTGCATGTTTTATTTATGACCCTTTTTTTGCTCCATGTATTTGGAGCAAACGCTGCAGCTTATGAAACCATCTGGTGCTGACATGGTGTGAAAATGCCAAATGAAACAGAAGACAGGACAGGAAATGTTATTGAATGAATGAATGAATGAATAGAATAAGAATAAGTTAAGTAATAGTGGAGAGTACAATTAATGTATAATATACATAAAATACGCTGTAAATGTCCTTTTCCCTTCAAAACATCTGTGCGCACCACTGTTACATACACACCTGAACGCTGCGGCTCTTGAACGCGCCTCTGAATGGATTCTAATGGGGAAAGTGAGTTAACGAATGTTGGTCTGTTTACTTCCTATCAGTTTTGTCACCAACAAACAGACGAATGTTTCTTCAGGAGGTAAAACCTGACACCAACATGTCCTATTCTACTAAATCCATTGTAGTTATAATGTTACGTTGCCCTGCTTTAAGTAAAAACTCCACAAAACTGATCCAAGAAGCGTCAAATGTGACATCGTGTACTTTTTATTATAACTTTTAACAATCTAGTCTAGTTATTTCTTCCTTCTCTCACCTGACAGCAAGACGTAGATATCAAGATTAGTTCTCAAAACTGGATGAACTCAAGAGGAAAACACCTGATATAAGTCAGATTATTGGGCGTTTAATGTTTGTTTGAGATACATGATTGTGATTTCCTCTAAAGAGAAATGATGAACACGTTTGTTTTTTAAACACAGATTTATATTAAAATTACATTTTTAGCCATACAACCTATTTCATACCTTAATGAAGACTTAACTTTCCTGTGATGTTCATTTCTCAGCAACAGCAATGGTTGAAAATACATCCAAAACCCCCTAAATCCTAACAAGGATGGTCAATATTTCATTACTAAGTCCACTGCTAACTAACCTTTTCTTAATGATTAACCGCTTGATAACTTTTAATGAATGTTTGTCTCAAAATATTTTACATTTAAATTGTGTGTGTGTATTGTTGTGTGTGTGTGTGTGTGTGTGTGTGTGTGTGTGTGTGTGTGTGTGTGTGTGTGTGTGTGTGTGTGTGTGTGTGTGTGTGTAATATGTCTCAGAGTTGCAATGAAATAAATATTCTGACATTTCTGACACGCCTTTACCTCTAGTTTGATGCTGGGTTAAATTGACCTGATCAGTATGAACCATTTTCAGTTTATACGCTGATTAGTCTAATTAAGTTTCAGTTTCATTCTGAAAAAAAAAACATTTTAAACAATTTTTCCTAGATCTTAAAACTTTAAAACAGGTCAATTGGACACAACATAACAGGAAAGTTAAAATGACCTTTTATCTGAATGCAACAACATTATTCTGTGTTATAAACAGAGAAAGCATTCATTAAAAGTTAGCGCAGCAGATTCCTAGAATGAACCCACATGTGTGCTCTCACAAATTAATTTTCACTTCTTGGAAATGAATTTGTTCTGCAGGATGTTTTGACATCCTAATGATGCCAAGGGTTCATGATTTAGCTTGCAGCTTATTTTATTATTATTAAATAATGTTCAGTTTTCCTTTGAGAGCCTGCAGCAGAGTTGAACAGATGAGAGACATTCATACACGGCTGATAAGTCTATTTATTTGACACAGAAGTGAAATGATAAGATTTTATATAGCAAAAAGGAATCTATTTAGTTTTGCCTCTATGTAGTTGCCTCACTGTAGTTTTGCCTCTATTTCTCACCACCTCATTACTTTACGTATCTTTAATCTTTGTGTGACTTGCATTCCCAGGCTTCCGCATTCAAATAAACGGTTTTCGAAATTACTTTGAATTGTTTTACAGGACAGGGTGCAGCCGGACTCCTCAGGGAGTCATTAAATCAGCAGTCAACACAGAATTCTTGATGCTATCAAAGGTTGCATAACACATGTTTTTCTTCCTTTTTCTCAGAACCAGTTCTTTGTAAGTGTTGGGACAATAGCAGGAATACCAGAGGGTAGCAGAGGTAGTCACATTCAGGTTCAATCAGCACCATAGTTATTGCTTAAAAAAGCTGGAATTTAAGTTTGAATACCAACACACAATAATTTATATGAAGCATAACCTGATTCCTGAATTTGTAGTTTAAATGGTTCTTTTTTTATGCATGGTATTTCCTAACCAGAATCAACTGAGCTTCAGTCAGCACTCAGAGAACATCTGACCATCATTGTCATCCTCTGCTGCTCCAGGAATAATCAATTCTGTCCACTTTGGAAACAACAAAGTGTTTGTTGTCCTCACTCAATTAAATGGAGCTTTTCATCTCTCTCTCTCACTGAGCTCTAGATTTGTCTCTTTGACATCGGAATCTGAAAGAAATGGGGGTGATTTAAGTTTGCCTGATATGAAACAGAATCATTTTTTTTACTTGTGTGTTAATTAATTGACTCTTTAAGGCCACATCTGTTGGACATTCTGAATTATCAAGGGCTGGAAAATTGTTCTCTTAGAAAAAAAAAATCTCGTTTTACTGCTGTGATTACACAAAAAAGTCTGGTAGGGTTTATCTCTTAATTTGTTTAAATAAAATGTAAAACTACAACTATATCTTGTTTGGGACAAAAAAAAAGAAATGGGACCATTTCTGGTTTCAGGCTATTCAAATGTATGTTTTTGCTGTTTTTAAATGTTTTAATCATTACTGAAATTTAGATATGATTTAGTTTTGACATTTTATTCAGTATTCACAAAAAGTCTAATTATATGATTTTCTATATTTTTAAATACATTTTGAATTGGATCAATGGCTCATGTGTAAAGAAGGTTTCATTTCATCTATACAATATACCAGATGACTACCTAATTCCTGAGAAGCCTTTTCTGTTGAACCATAATAATCATGTTTTACACTTGTGAAACAGATAAGGAGAACTTCCCTGCAACAAGTTTGAAGGCCAAAGCTGCTGCATTGCATCCCTCATCGATCACTGTGTCAGAACGAGGATGAAGATCGCTGTGCTGGGAGCTACTGGGCAGACTGGGCAGTATCTGGTCGACCAGGCGCTGCAGCAGGGTCACATGGTCACTGCCGTTGTCAGAAACCCGGGGAAACTCACCGTGCATCATGACAATCTCAAGGTAATTATCACATCCTCAGTTTGTGCCACAATGTCTTTTTAGTCCAGGATAGAACTGTCTGCACGCTGGGTTCAAAGTTCACCCATCACATGGTGAATGTTGTTTTGCGTTTTAAAGAAGGATGACATGAAGTATGTTTAATGTTTGTGAACAGATGCCACAAATGTTCTATTTGGTTTGGTTTCGTCTGAGTGTGATTCTGTGCACACAGATAACACTGTGGACTCAACGGCTACGCTGCAAAGATAAGCCTGCTGCTCTTCTGTATAGTTCTTATTGTCTACAAATCCAAAATCAATAATTTATTTATCTCACTAACAAACAGCACCTGATGTGTTTTTTCCATCTGCACCACACACTTCACACTGTCAACATCAGTGACTGGACCTGTTGTGTGTCATGATCCTTTAAAGCTGCTCGTTTGTGGAAAATATCATTATCATGATTATATTGAAATGAAATGAAAAATATCATTTCAACTTTATTACATATTTTTGGAGATCATTTGACACGGAAATTGAAATTAGAATTAAAATTGAAATTATTATTATTAATTTATGTTCCTTAATATAATAAACAACAGCACTAAAGTTTATTTAAACTCAGTCCTGCTGCTTTAAATACGCACCAGGACCTTTCTTGCCATAATATTTATATCTGTTTATACTGGCCATTAAAACATCTCTTAAAATGCAGTTACACTGTAAGTGATTGGGGACAAAATCCACAGTCTCCTGTACAAAAATGCATTTAAAAGTGTAAGAAAAAGAAAAGAAAATAAATGAGAAAAATACAAAATTACATCTTTAATACTACAAATGCGTGGAAGATCTCTGCAGTATCATTTGCTAAAATCAACCATTAATCAATAGAAAATGTAGAAAATGCTTTGATTTGATTTCTTTTTTAATAAATCTGCCAAAAAAATCATTTTGTTCTTCTTAATATGGGGTGCTATGTGTATATTAATAAGGGAAAAAAATAACTTAAATGATTTTAGCAAATACTTTCTGTAACCCCTGTGTGTGTATGTTTGTACTTGTACTCTCCACAGAGGACTCCTGTCTGTCGGATGTGAAGCTCATTTAATCATTCTGTGTTTCTGTGTTCCTGTGCCCTGCTACCAGGTGGTGGAAGGTGATATTTTCTCCGTGGACAGTCTGACGGCTCATTTCAAAGGGCAGGATGTGATCATGTCCTGCCTCGGCTTCCCGCTCTCCTTCTTCTCGGCGGTGACGGGCTACACTCTCTCCATGAGGGCAATCATCAGTGCCATGCAACACGCCGGCGTCAACAGGATTATCACCATGACCTCCTGGTACACCGAGGGTAAGCCAGGCACACGTGTGACGCTTTCAAGGCCTTTTGTGAATGTTGCATCATTACAGTTTGTGATATTCTAGGATTAGGTTGTTTTGTTTCATAGACTGTACTTTAATCCTGTGATGAAACTACAGGCTTCCACAGGACAGGTGTGAGTTTGTGGCTATTTATTAAATATTAATAGCTACTTACTCAGATAATCTGTGAATTTGCCTCCTTGCAAAATTGAATTGCCATCTATTGTGGAATTCAACATCACTGCATTTTCTGTTAATGATTTCTCAACGTTTGCGTGTTCAATATTGGTTCAAATGTTAAGAGAGAAACTTGACTTTGAGGCATCTGACATTAAGAAAAACAGATTTTTATCGTTGTGCCTTGAGGGAAGAACCAATCCAATTTAATGCATTTATTTATTTTCCTGGAACTGGTGATTAGTCGTCATGGAGATAGTTTTGTTGTCATCATGCAACCTTTCATCTCCATGACAACTAAGCAATCTCAGTCCACTAATGAAGATGTATAGGTGAACTAGAACAGAGATTTACTTTCATTTTCATTTTTTTAAGTGGACTTTTGAACTTTTAAACTTCACTGATGCTTGTTGATGATTTTTAGGTGACTCTCTGATATTTAAAAAAAAACTAGTAGTGCATCACATGATCTTTCAAGACCAGGGTGTGTTTATTAGCTCTACCGGCTCCTTATGTTGTTATGAAGCTGCAACAACAAAGACTTTAAGCTTTAAATTGTTGTTGGTATATATGTTTTTGATTTTTAAATTTTGATTTCCAGTCAATATATATAAAATTGTGTGTTTAAAATGTCAATAGTATTGATTTGCTTATGTAGTTTTTCTCTCTTTATAAATAATGCAACAGTTTCTTTGCAGTAACTCTGCTCTTACAGTTATTTTGAACTAATATCTATTATAAATAGCTAGCGGACTCTTATAGTTGCACTGGAGTAAAAAAAAAACACCAAAACAACCAACCAAGCAGAGAACATGGCCAGAAATCAAAGCTCTCCTCACTGAAAGATTTCTGTGGAGAAGTTCTTGAAGCAGAGCGGCGATCTCTGGCAAAACTTCACCTACTCCTAAGGTGCATGGAAAAGGAAAAGAATTCTGGGGAGTAGTGTGAATACTCTATGCTACAAGGGTTGCTTGAGTCTTGACCACTTAAAAAAAAAGTCCTTGAATTTGAGATGCAATGGTATAAATTCCCTGTGGTTTGTTGTTGCTAGCCAACTCTGGAACTCAGGCGTCATACTCCATTCGGTTCCTCCTGCTGCCGATGATCCGCAGCGTCCTCACCAACATGTTCGAGATGGAGCAGTTTCTGCAGAAGATCGAGGACATCAACTGGACCGTGGTCCGCCCGCCTGGTCTAAAGAACCAGCCCGCTACAGGTAAAAAAAAAAAAAGACCAGCAGGAGGCAGAAACAAACCTATGAACCCATCCAGGAACCATGCTTTCATTTAACGAGCGCAGCACAGCATGACTTCAGTCAGAATTTACAGAACATTCTTGCCTCAGGCTTCATTTTGTCATAGTGCAAGCTTATCAGCAGGTGCTACTTAATGCAGTGATTGTGAGGATGAATGGAACTCTTTTTTTTCTTTTTTTTTATAAATCTCATTCCTTTCTTTGAGGTTTTCAGTCACACTGCAGTGTGCCTTCAGTAGCTCGGGGACCAAATAAAATTGATGGTGCAGGCCGACTGGTAGAGGTTAGGCCTCCGACTCTGAGCCTTTTGTCTGTGTTGTCTACAGCTCAGGAGTTCCTGACCCACGAGGGATACTTTGTGCCCAACAACAATGGGTATCCTGTCGGCATCACAGTGGGAAGAGGAGACGTGGCTCGCTTCATGCTCTCTCTGCTCAACAGCAACGCCTGGGTTAAGAAGGGAGTTGCCATGGCCACCAAATGAGAAAAGAAGAAGCCGGAGTTGGTGTAATTACAGGCTCACGTCACCCAAATTACCTAAAACTGGTTTTCTTACTTAATTAGTGCAGTTAGTTTTGGTTTAAGTCAGAGGTGTCAAACTGAATTTAGTTTAAGCACAATTTTATCTCAAGTGGGCCTGACAGTTTAGATCTCAATTAACAAAACAGGAGAGATGACAAGAAAAAAAAGTGCAATTTCAGCACTATATTATCCCAGTTATTCCATATTAAAATGAATTAAATCTTAACAAGTGAAATAATCTTGTTTTTGGCATAATTACTCTAATATTGAGTGGAATTATCTTGAATTACCTTATTCCATTGGCTGATAATTTTACTTAGGTTTTTTTTGTTTGTTTGTTTGTTTTATTTGGTCAATTTAGTCTTGTTTTCTTAAAACAAGATTATATTGTTGAACTTTTTTCTCATAACTCTAACTTTTTATCTCATATTATCTGCCAATTCAAGATAATTCAACACAATACTGGACTAATTGTTTTAAATACAAGAAATTTTCCCCCGATAATATGTTTTTGCAGTGAACTGAACAATATTTAATAAGGTAAAGTTACCTCCTGCCTTACAAACCATTTACACAACAAAAACTATTTTATCTCTTGAGCCCTGAAAGATTCTCACTGACTTGACTTTTCTGTGCAGAAACAGGAACTGGGACACTTTTCTGTCACACTTTGCACAGTCATCATCCAGTGGGCCTGATTGGACCCTTTAGCGGGCTGGATCTGGCCCCCAGGCCACATGTTTGACACCACTGGTTTAAGTTATCCTGGTTTTTAGCTATCCATTTCTGAGGATTTTGGATTTCTGTGGATTTTTTTCCATCACAAGATACAACCAGAAATAAGTGAGAACATGTTTTTTTTGTAATTTCGGTGAACTGACAAAAAAAGTGCAATCCCTTCACAATGTCTTTCACAACCAACCTTAATTTTTCTTATAAATGTCTTTTTATTTACTTTTGATGTTTGGTCTTTGAACATCTCGTGTGCCATTTACACTACTCACAGTAAATTAGAGATATTGTGAGAGACTCAGTGGATTTCATACATTTTTGGGGAAATAAATAATACACTAATGAAAATGGTGTTTGTTCTCATTCATTTTAGTAATATCAAAGGGAACTTTTACTTATTTCATTAAAATTCAGACCAAATAGGAAAAGCACTCATGTAAATAACAATATCCGTACCTTGTTGTGAGTAGTGAATTTATGTTGGTGTTTCTGCTGCTAATTTCAGCCACTTGGGGACAGTGTTGTGCCACATTTATTCATAGGCTCCTAACAGCAACTTAACTATGTGCCATGTGTTACATGTTACAGTATTTAAACGATCAGTTGCAATCCACTAAATAGTCAGCAACTACTTTGATAATTGATTAATCAAATTTGAGTAATTTCTTCAAGAAAACAATGTCAAAATCCCCAGTTTCATCTTTTTTTTTGGCAGTAAACTAAATATGTTTGTGTTGTTATGGGGAAAACAAAACATTTCAGGATATCAATCCAGGCTTTAGAAAACACAATTAATCAATAATTATTGTTATTTGAGGCCTACATACCACTATTATCAAATATCTGAGGACAGTTCTGTAAACTAAACAAATAATGAAACTGACGGAGGATAATTTGTGTTGAAAATGATGAATGGAAGCAGGAACTTTCCGTTATTGATGTGGTAATGTACTTTAATCAGACCTTGCTATTATATTTCTAGATCTCAAACACGGCTTGTCAACTATTTCATCTCTGATATTCTTATCTGTACAATGCAAAGACCTCTGCTCTTTACTGTGCACAAGGCAGATGATGAGTTCACTTTTCATAGGTTTGACAGTAGGTCGCACCACACCCAAAAACTGCAATAGCAAAGCAGGTGTATCACGTATCAAAGGCAAAACACTTTAATCTCACTTGACTACAGTGTTAATAGTGGTTTAACTTGTTTTAGGATGTGCATATAACAAAAAACTCAACTTTGACTAATAATAAAGTGGAGGAGGTCCCTAATATTTTACTCTATTCATGTATGATTTGGTCATTGACTAATGGATGTAATGTAATGACCTTTGTGAGTTAATTACTGGACATCTAGTGCTGACAGTAAGAGATTGTCAGGCGTCCTTGATGATGTCTAATGTTTTGACATTTTTTGAAGATTGTATATCAAATGTTCTTGGCTAAAGCAAACTGCAGGCTGTGTGTCTAGGTCATAGTGTTTCCTTCTAGTCAAATCTCTTGTGTAATTAGAAGTCTTTCTGTGTGTCTGGGACTCAGTGTTCCTCCGAGCATCATGTGGGTGCTGGGGGTTCCTGACTCTTACATCTGATTATTTTAAAGTTGAAAATGTTAAGCATTGTATATAAAATTCCCAACATAACTAAATGATTCAGAGAAAAAATGTAGTTAAGAGTTCTTTTTTCAACTGAATTGCAGCAGAAAATAAATAAAAGAAACACAAAACTGTACTGAAGTACTTGTAAATGCACTGAGTTACATTCCACTGCAGGTTAAATGTGATGCCTCAACTGTGTCAACTATCTCCCACAAGTTCCATCCATGTTTGTCTTTTATCTGATTACGGCTGTGTCAATACTGGTAGAATGATTATCTTACTTCCTCTTTGTAAAACTAACCCTTGCCACTGATAATACTAATAGATAAGGCTGCAACTAACAACTATTTTTATAGATGATTAATTACTTAATTGTTTGCTTCATAAAATAGTGTAAAATGTCAGTCATTTTTTCCCAAAGCTGAAGATTCAACTTAAAATGTCTTTTTTTTGTCCAGACCAACGGTCCACAACCCAAAGATCATCAAGTCACTGTTATAGAAGACTAAAGAAACCAGAAAATAATCAGATTTGAGAAGCTGGTACCAGAAAATGTGGACATTTTTTTTCTTGAAAATGACTCAACTGGCAACTAACTGATAAGTCAACTAATCATTCCAGCTCTATTAATAGATAATACAAAGTTCCAGAAATGCTTTTACATCTGTAAGAAACATAACTTTATTACTTCCAGTCAATGAGAAGCAGACTGAACTTTGTTTTTTCTTTGTCTATGAACAATGACAGTGGTTTGTGATCAAAACATCTATTGTCCTTGCTGGGGCACTTTTTTTAGAAAAAAAATGTTTTTAGATGTTATTTGCACCTCAAATGTCATTGTAACTGTATCTGAAAACATGTTCTGGTATGAGAAACAACAGAAGAAGTCATTCAAGACATGATGAAGTACTCTGGTAAATAGGGGGATTTTGTTCAAGTTTAAGGGCTTTTTTCTCAGGTTTCACCATTTTAGAATTTATGATTCAGACAAACCTTTTAAAATGAACATTGACGATCCTTTTATTCAGCAGTTGTGATGTAAATCAAGTCTTCTATGAAACAGATACTATAGATGCAGTATAAATCCTGATTAATTTACATGTCCGCCCCATGTTTGCTTTTAGACATCCCCTCAGTCTCTGTTACATATTATATGTGCAGTCCCACTGGTTTCAAATTTTCTAAAGTGACTCTCGTCAGGCTGACGTTTTGGTTAATGAGGTTTTTAATAATTAAAGCGTTAAACTGAAGCCTGAGGGAACTTAAAGAATGAAGTACGAGAGATGTAGGCAATGCAGCACTAAAATAAACACGCGCTAAATTATACAGTGTAAAGTCATTATTACAAAACGCAAATTCAATCATTTTGTTGTAGCTCAAGCATTTTGAAGTTAAATAACAATCAGGTTCAGACATTTTTTCCTTAAATGACTACATTTATTTTATTAACAATTTTGTTGGACAAGCATCACAAAACATTTCAGGTGATTTTCAAACTGTACATAGAAAAGAACTGACAAAAAATATAAATGTCCAATTCAAACTATAATTCTTATTAAATTTCTGAATACTTATTTTAAACATCTTCAGTTTTAGACGTAATGTCTGCAGCTTTGCCAGGTGTTGGGGTCCTCCTATACATATGTCTTCATTGATGCCAGCCAATGTGACTGGGATTCAAAAATACCAAGTGCAGCCAATCTTGATCAGCAACTAGCAAACTTTATATATTTTCTTATATAACATGATACCACAGTGCTGCCATTGTACTGTACAATTCACCTGTACATGCCAATAGAAGACAAGATTTGGCTATGTTTGGATGGTTTATTTACAAAAAGTGCAATGTGAAATTGTATGTACATTTAAAGGCTTAAATTTAGATTTTGAACAAAAAAATGGAGGAAAGTGGCATATTAAAACATAGCTACACAAACCCATTTCCTTAAATATAACACAATCATATGCAAGGGTTTCGTCCTGACCAACTGGCTAAATTACAACATTCAGTTAAAAAGTTGATATTAAATAGATCAACCGGCTCCTGGGCACAATACAATGTTCATAAATATGCTCCTACTTCCTCATGGTCTTTTTTGTGCAGTACATCTATTTTTTTTCCGTGGCCACTGCATATAGTTCGTCGATTTTCTCCTGGTACATCTTCACAACAATAGGCCTTCTCAGTTTCATAGTGGGTCCTGCACAGACAAAAGGGAAATGTGCTTTAGCTGGATATTCATTTCAAACTGAAGACATTGTTACTACAACAAGGGTTGATTCAGAGATTTGAGCACAATCATTGAACTTCCACTGGAATGTGGTTGGGTATGCGACATGATTGGTTCATGTGCACGTCTAGTCAGATAAGGTTGTTGCAACGCTGTCCTAGATTTTGTCAAAGATTGTCATCAAAGGGTCACAAAACCAAGGCCTATGCAACATTTCTGTTCAGATCATGTTTTCATTTTTTTAGGCCCTTAATGTTTAATTTGTATAGCCCCAAAAACACCTTATCTGTGATGTCATGTTTGGGAATTAATAGCTTGAGAAGTATCGGTCCTAGTCTCACTAAACATGTACTGCAAACCATTTTAATTTATATGACCCTGTATTTGGAAAGAATCTGCAAAATTCCTAAACAGGAGTGATATTTAAGGAATGTCCACCCTTGTTCCTTTAAAGATAAATACACATTGTTGAAGGCATGGAAGGATGAGTGAGTTACTATTTTACAGTAATGTAAAACATAACAATAGTGCAGTGGTTCTTAACCTGGGTTCGATCGAACCCTGGAGGTTTGATGAGTCGATCTCAGGGGTTCAGCAGAGCCTAGAGCTGGGCGGTATGGCCTAAAAACACATTCTCCGATTTTTTTGTTTTTTTTTACAAAAATACTGATTTCCGATTTTAATCGATTTTTCTCTGCCATAATCAAAAGCAAATAAGAGATGATGAATAATATCAATAACAAACAAGTTTATTTTTTTCCCCTCTGTCGCTGCCATGCTTGTGAATCTATTGTGTTTGGGTGCACCCCGTTTAACCGTGTAGAGAGTTGCAGGTTCCGCTTTTGATGCTCGCGTGTAAAAAATAATTAAATAAAATAATTAAAAAAACAATTTTAATTAAAAAAAAATACATCGTCCAGAACTGTACATTCAAATTAATCGTTTTAATATCGTTTCGATACATCGCGGAGGTCCAGATCTGGCTGCAGATGATCATGCTACACTCTTTGGCCAATCAGCGCTGCGGGAAATTTAGTGCGTGCTCAGTAGTCAATGTGTAACTGTCGTAGTACGTCATGTGGTCTTGAATTTGAAAGAAATCACATTTTATATTTCACTACAGATGGATTCGGTGAATGCGCATACCTCCAACAAGGTTAGAACCACTGCAAGAGTAAGTACTTCCTCCTTCCCTCACCACAGTGTTTTATGCAGATGTTTGTATTGGCTCTTAAAAAGAAGCAAAGTAAAACAAAACAAGATGATCTCACCCAGCTCTCCTCCACCGACAGAGAAGTCACGCTCCAGTATGGTCCACTTTTGGACTTTCTGGGCGTTGGATGTCGCTTTGGCATTAACGCGCTCCACTCCTTCCTGAATAGCGTTGTAGATCGCTGGCTCCTTATTGGCTATGATCTCTGACACCTTGGTGGCTGTCACACCATGCTGCTGGCAGAAGGCCAAGGCCTCTGGGCTCAGCTCGTCTGTGGGATCGCCGTTGTCGTCCACAACACACTGTGGAAAAAGAGAGACTGCTAACATCTGTGCTTGGTTTTATTCACTGAGGAGATGTCAGTAGGAATGTAGGCCTGGTTACTTTGAGTGTGAGCATCATGGAGAGGAACTTGAGCTTATCTCCCAGCAGCATGACGTTGCTGATAATGGCCACCTCGGCCTTCACTGCATCCTCGATGGGAACGGGAGGGATGTTCTCTCCTCCAGCGGTGATGATCAGCTCTGAGTACAAGAGAGGTTGAAAAGTATGTTGTTATCTTCAATTTTATAATAAAAAATGTATAAACTGATCTAAAAGTTAAAAAGAAATCCTGTAAGATGAGTCAAAAACACACAAAACCGCAGAGGTTGATGATTTTGAACTGAAGAAAACCGGAGACCAGTTAAGATATATTAATTAAGTAAAAGGAGCAATGAAATAGTATAAAATACCCCTCAAATGCTCCACTTTATGTTTTACAACAGATGTGCTTTAAATATCAAAACTAAAAGTATATACAACTATTCTAAAGTTTGCACAAGGGTTTTCTAATCATCCATTAACCTTCTGACGCAATGAGCAAACACATTGTACCATTAGAACACTGGAGTGATAGTTGCTGGAAATGGGCCTCTATACACCTATGTAGATATTGATGCACCAAAAACCAGACATTTGCAGCAAAAAAGAGTAATTTATCACATTAGCAATGTGTATTTCTGATTAGCTTAAAGTTGTTTTCTTAAAAAAACACCGCTTTTCTTTTAAAAAATAAGGACATTTATATACTTAAACATTATTTTACTACTTTTACTGATGCATTTATGTGTAAGAGTTATTTATTGCTGTCAAGGTGGAATAACAACTGAATTTATTCCACCTTTTTTAACAACTGAATATAATTTAATCTATAATAGTGCATCATAACGGCTGGACATACATCCCAAATAAAACAAATTGGCTTTGTTTTTCAAAATGATTGCTGTGAACAGGGGTTTACATTGTGATGATGGCCTCACAGTGTCCATGGATTTATGTATAAATACATACAGCACTGGTAACTGTCCATGGAACAAATATACGTTCACGTTGTGAAAAACCAACACCAGGAGACATGTGACAAATGTTTCCTGTGCTGCTATGAGATAAAGCATGCAACATTTTACCTTTGATCCTTCCTGTGATGTACAGGAAGTTGTTCTGGTCGTGTCTTCCCAGGTCTCCAGAATGCAGCCAGCCGTCCTGGTCCAGGGCCTCTGTGGTTTTGTCGGGCATGTTCAGGTAACCCATGAAGACGTTCCGACCCCAGAAACAGATCTCTCCGTTCCCGTCCTGGTCTGGATTCTCCAGCTTCACCTTGCAGCCTGACATCACCTTTCCACAGCTGAGCAGACAAATCACAAGTCAATAGAGAGATAATCGGTCACATGACCAGAGCTGGAGGAATTTCCTATTCTCTGCAGCATCACGGCAACATCAGGCAACCAAATAAAAGCCAACATTAATCATATACTAAGTTCAAATAAGTGGATAAATTTACCACAAGTCCTGTAATATTTAATAGCCTCAGAATTTGGACATTTTCCTAATTATCAGGCTATAAGATTTCTCAATCTCCTTTTTCCCAAAATTGGAAAAATATTAAATGCCATAATTTAATACTTGGATTTAGTATATAGAAGGATGACACTTTTAAATGTTGGTATGACAAAGTTCTTCGGGAGGTTTTTCATCTGTTTGAAAATGGGACAATTCTTTCATTTATTTCAAGAACTGAAAGAAGAATATCATATAAAGGTCAAACTGAGGTCAAGATTTAGCTATTTATGCTAAAAATATTACACTTTAACATAGGAATACATAGGTTCAGAGGTTAATGTAGCTGAAATCCTGCATTCACTGGTGGCCATTTTGAAAGTCCAAAATGGCAAATGTGCACCAATGCCAACAGTCAGTACATATTTTTTCATACACAACGTATAAATTAATTGGTTTATTCAGTAAAAAAAAACAAACTTTCTTGTAGGCCTACAGCAGAATTCTCACCCAGGCCAGCAGCCTGCTTTAAGAACATTCTGACAATGGGACTAGTTATGCAGGTATTTGATTATGAATTGAAGTTTTGATCTCATGATGACACTAAAGTCATTTAGAAAGAAGAAAAAAGCTTTTACATTATGCAAAGTTGACAAAAGAACCGCTGAAATGTATAAAATGTTGCCAATGACTGGTAAAAACTGGTGAAAATTTCTCATCGGTATGGATAGGATCAATAAAAACTGTGCAAGGTATTCCTTTTAAGTAAAGTTTAAAGCCAACAATGGACAGAAAATTACAAAAAGGTTGAATACATCAAACTTGGATATGAACAGTAAATTTAAATTTAAGAGATGGCGGGTTCTGTAACAACAAGTTTCCACTGACCTTGTGATGCTGTAGTCAGAGTTCAGGGAGATGGTGTGCGGGCCGGAGCTTTCACTCATGCCGTACAGCTCCATCAGAGGGAGGTTCAGGCTCATGAAGTACTCCAGAGTTTCTTTGGTGATGGGGGCGGCACCTGTGAAGCAGATCCTGCATTGGTCCAAGCCCAGAGCCGCTCGCACCTTCTTGAAGACCAGAGCGTTTGCCAGCGTGAAGCCCCAGGGCACCTGATTCTCCCTGTAACACCCAAAAAAGTTCACTAAATTAAGTAATCCCATGACAAACCAATAATCTTTTAAAGACAGAGATTTAAATTTATTTTATATAATCTGCTAATCATTTGTGGAATGTGTACTGGCGCCATTGTTAATAAGATCTCTGATAAAGATCATTGACGTATGTGATTGAGATAAATATTATCTTAAAATCTGTGAATGTAGTAGTCGTTGAGAGTGGTGCCTCTCATAGAGACGGCCTTTAGTATCTAGATAAAATGTGCACTGTTGACATAGCACAAACAAGAAAGGAAAGATGGGTTTCCTTGACAAAAAGTAAAGATCACATGATCCTTTCTCACTTGCTCATGGCACTGTAGTTGTACCGCAGCCCTATAGACTTGGCCCAGTCCGCCACTGTCTTCCTCATTGGAGACGCCTTGGCACCCATGGCTTTCATTTTCTCCTGCATCTTCTCCCACACGCGAGGAACTCCCAGGAATGAAGTTGGACACACCTCTTTCAGTGTCGTTCCTAAGGAGCCCTGGGGAAATTAAAGGCGGGTTATACGTTAAAACAAGCCACGTTTATTGACAACTGCATGTTCGCTCAGCGTGAGGCACCTGTACCTTGAGGGCATCTGGCTCTGCAAAGTAGGTGGTCCCGGCAAACTTCAAACAGATCCACATGTCGTAGACCTGTGCGGCCACGTGGCTGAGAGGCAGGTAACTGATCAGTTTCTCTGAGGCGTGGCTTAGATTCACCATCGTACCCGCTATGAGAGCCGTCCATGTCAGCTGCACATCAGGAGAGAGGAAGTCGTTAGAAAGTTCAGTGATGTTAGCTCTGGCTTCTTCCTCCCTGATGTACTGAGATGTAATGTAGTTGTTGCCTGGAGTTCCTCACAGCTCTATCATGTTCCCTACTGCAATTCTCTTTAACATATATAAGCACTGCTTGCACTATTGACCACTGTAAGAATAAAAGAGATACTGATCCTTTCTTGGTCTCCTTTTTGAATTCTCATTAATTCAACTCTAGTAAAGACTGCACATGAACCCCATTTTTTTTTTTCACGTTCTTGTTGATTTTTACTCCTGCCTCATTTTAACCCAATGTACATAATGGACTTCATTATCTGCAGTTATATCACTTCAGTTGTTTTTTCTCCTACTTGCTTTTACATGAGAGTTATATGTTTATTTTAAATTATCTCTATGTGTCTATTTTGTCTTTATTTTGTCTCTATGCTCAGTCATCTTCCTTTTCTTAAATGTGAGGCTGAAAGCTTGAAAACAGCAACACGCTGCAGAAAGGATGCTAAAGAAATTAAAGACAAACATAAAAATATCCGTACTTGTAGAGTGTCGCAGAAAAAATGATTTTTAATAATCAACAAATCCCTGTGTGTTTCCAACCCAGTAACACACTCGGGAATCTGGTACACCCTAAACACAAGATACCACACAATCAAAAAGGCAACCTGATATATGCTGTCCAACGCAGTGAGGAAATCAAGGACTTATGCACTGGAGAAACTAAACAACCTTTAAAGAAACACATGGCTCAACACAGAAGGGCAAACCCCTCAGGTCCAGTGTCAGCTGTCTCTACCTATCTAGAGGAAAAGGCTCAACACTCCTTTGAAGACAAAGAATCTGCACAGAGAGGATGAATGGTTCAAAAGACAAGTAAAAGAAGCTATCTGTGTAAAACTGGAAAAAACAGCCCTTAACAGGGGGTTTCGACACCATTTATCTTCCACATATAATGTTGCAATAAAAAGCTATAAAAAATACTACATCTTAATCCTCAGTAGTTACTCACATTGTCATGGCTCAACATGACACCTTTTGGGTTGCCAGTGGTCCCTGAGGTATAGATGAGGGTGCAGCACTCGTTTGCACGAAGACTGTCAATCACAGCATTCAGCTGTGCATCAGGCACGTCCTCTCCCAGCTTCATGAACTCTGCCCACTAAGAAACACAGAGGCAACAATAATTAAGTTAATGATTCATCCATTTACAGGATGCGAGTAGACTAATTTTATGTGTGCCTTCGATCTGCTGCTTTTTTAGTCTTCAGGGTTATAAAGAAGGAGTAAGAAATTGCTCTTTCCTGTAATTCAGAAGCCCAGTAGAGCAGAGCTGTGAAAAATGTTCATGTTTTTCATACTTTAACAGATCAGTGATTGCAATAACTTGCAATGAGTCACTTACAACTCTGTGGTTGAATTTTGGCTCATCTTTGCAGAATTGTAATTCACCCACATTAGAGGGTTTTCCAGCATGAACTGCCTTTTTAACGTCATGCCACAGCACCTCGATAGGATTCAGGCCGGGACTTTGACTTGGCCACTCCAAAGTTTTATTTTGTTTTTCTTTAGCCATGCAGAGGTGGACTTGCTGCTGTGTTTTGGGTCATTGTCCTGCTGCAGAACCCAAATTCCTTTCAGCTCAAGGTCACGAACAGATGGCTAGAAATTCTCCTTCAGGATTTTTTGGTAGACAGAAGAATTCATTCATATTTTACTATTGTTATGAGGTTCTTATTTTGAAACGTGGGGTTACTTTTTCTCCTGGTGTAATGGGACACACACCTTTCAAAAAGTTAAACTTTTTTCTATTAGTGTATTTTCCCAAAGGTCTTGGGGATCATCAAGATGTTTTCTGGCAAAAATTAGATGAGCCTTAATGTTCTTTATGCTTTATGCTCATGATGGAGTCATTAACACTGAGTTTAACTGAGGAAAGTGAGGCCTGCAGTTCTTTGGATGTTGTTATGGGGTCTTTTGTGACTCTTGGATGAGTCGTTGCTGTGCTGTTTTCTCTATTTGTGGATGATAACTCTCGCTGTGGTTCACTGGAGGGAGTCCCAAAGCTTTAGAAATGGTTTCATAACCTTTTCCACTGATAGATCGCAATCACTTTTAAACAGGGCCATGTAGGTTTGGATTTTTTTTCCCATTAATAAAAAAAACATCTAAAAACTGCAGTTTGTGTTCACTTTTGTTGTCTTTGGCTAATATTTAAATATGTTTGATGATCTGATGCAGTGAAAGATAATATTAGATGGTTTAAACTTATCTTATGTTCTTAATTAATAGGTAACATACCGTGTACAGGAACGGTGCCTTCTGCTGCAGCTCGTCTTTATACTGGACAATGGCTTTCAGATGAGGTAGATGATCTTTAACCTGTTTGCACAGACACATTAAACAAAGATATTTACATTTT
Organism: Lepturacanthus savala; assembly: GCA_030544235.1. Taxonomy (NCBI): domain Eukaryota; kingdom Metazoa; phylum Chordata; class Actinopteri; order Scombriformes; family Trichiuridae; genus Lepturacanthus; species Lepturacanthus savala. The sequence continues at coordinate 5,369,794 of CM060473.1, read as the reverse complement.
TATATTTTTCTTTGCAAGCTGCCACTAACAGCTACAGACATGGCTGGTAGAACTGTAAAAAAAAAAATAAATAAATCTCAAAGCTCCTTACCTGCAGGATTTTGTCGAGCTGTTTCTGGTTCTCCACAACCAGGATGTTGGCTTCACAGTTGGCAGCCACATACTGACAAGCCTCAGGTGAGTTGGTTGTGTAAATGCCGGTTGCCAAACCCCTGCGGTACAAATCAGACATTGGAGTATAAAGCTCCCTGAATATTTAAGTCCATTAAGCAAATGAGAGCAAATTAATTACCAGCTATTGTTTCAATTTTAGCCATTTAAAAAAAAAATGCTGGTTGCAGCATCTTAAGTGTGAATACTTAAGCTTATCTGTGTCATACACATTGTCTGCATAAATAATGGAAGTAGGCTCCATGATGTCACCCATTGGTTTGTGGATTTGTGTTTTGAAACTTAATCATGAATACTACCATCTTGTTTATTTTAGCTAGGTGCGTCTCTTCTGTGATAATTGGATAAGCGTCTGGAGCTGGGTAGGATCTGTGTCTAGAAAACAGCAATCTGCAACCTATTAGTAATGAGCTATCTGTTATTCAAAGCTGTAACTCTTTATTTATGTGTAACTTTAAGCCTCAATAACAGGGAAACAGATAAGATATAATTTTCATTAATAGGGAAATTATTAGAGATCAAACCTGTTTTGCAGCAGGCTGTAAATAGGTTTGTTTCTCCTGTGTTTGCACATTTCCATGAGGGTCATGGGGAATAGACTTGCTTCGCTAGCTTTAAGTGGACAGTGCGGAAATGCAGGTTTTGTAAGTTCACTGCTCAGCACTTGAACTTGCTTCTTCGTCTTGCTACTTGCTCCGAAACATTGAAGAATCAGGTATTTTACACTATTTTAAACAAAATATTGATAAAATAATTGGTAGATAATTGAATTATTAAAATAACAAAGTTAGTTGCAGGCGGAAATGAACCATTATTATGCAATATGTACATGTTTATGTATGAAACGTAATGATAAATAACTACTGCATGTAATCTGCAGTTCAAATGTCATTTTACTGTGTAATGTCACTTTTTATCTGAATCACTAATTTATCTGAAAACAGCTGTTGTTTTTTCTAAATCCATAAACTGTGAGAAAACTGTAAGGAATTTCTTAACTGATACAGTCCAAACATGTATGTAGACAGAGATGAACACAGATTACAGCAAATTTGCAGCATCATGTGTTCGGAACATAGTTGTCTGTCGACATGTCTACATCAGTTTCAGATCCCTGAATGTGATTTTACCCGGCAAGTATGCAGCCGATGTCCGAGATGAACCACTCAGGAGAGTTAAACCCCAGAATTCCAACACCGTGGTACCGCTCCAGCCCCAACTGAAAGCAAACACAATAGAAAACAGGATAGGTTTGACCTACATCACCTATATATTCCACTTCATGTGACATGAACATGGGTATGAAACGGGAGACGTAACACAAGCTGTGAATTTCACACACCTCGGTGTTAGTTTTCAGTAGCGTGTTTTCACACCAAGGCGCATACAGGAATGAGTGCTACAAACCAGCTGCCAGGAATTATAGCATCTGTGTGAACTTTAATTGCTAAAAGGAAGTTCATAGCATGTGAACTATGGAATAAGGAAATTGATGAAAAAAATGTTAATTCAGGAGCACAAAACCTGTTACTATTTTTGTTTTCACATGCATTGCAAGCAAGCAAATAGTGCAGCCGGCTGCAGTTAAAGTATCACCGTCTGCTCTTTAAATCATAAAATTATTAAACATGATCCCCTTACAGTAACATTTGAGCATAGTTCCTTTTAAAGTTTATCTGCCTGTAAAGGACTGAGTTGTGCTACATAAATGATTTTGTATTTCCTTGTTTCTGTTCCGGTAAACTACACCATGTATATAAAAAAAAAATCAGCTCTCACATCCTTATAATAAAGGTGAACTGCAATACAGAGCCACTGCAGCAAAAAGCACGCGTCACTAACCAAACACTACTCATAGTGCACACTCAACATAAATAAATATACATGCAGGACAATCTGCAAACAAACCTTGAGAAAACTTTTGGCAGCCGCTCGGCACTGTTCATAGTACTGCCTCCAAGTCACAGTGACCCACTGGCCCTCTTTTTTGGAAACCAAGGCCGGGTGATCCCCGTAGTTCTCTACCGTGTCCAGGAACATCTGGTGGATGGTGATGGGGGTCTCCGACGCCGGCCCCGAGCCCTCCATCCTCAGCCGGACCGCCTTGTCTCTGCTGGTGCTCCATAGCTGATCGGCCGGGGACAGGGCGGCCGCGATGTTCCCCATAGACAGGGGAACTGCTTTGGGCTCCTCTGCATTGGGACAACAGGGGCAGTTACAAGCCATTAATAGAGACTCAGAGGACACCCGCCACAACAGAGACACAGCAAGCTGCCGCTGCAGAGGATGGCTGTGGTGTGAGCGAGGATCACAGACATCTGGCCTGCCCCGCTGGGTGTGTCATACCGCCTGTGTCTCGCAACATGATTTGCAGGTTGGGTAGGGTTAGGGTTAGAGACAAAAGAGGAAATAATGCATGTGACGTAAATTATTTTTAAGATATTAAAAGTGTGACAGATTACTTAAAAAGTAAGATTCATACATACATTGAAAACATGAGAGAATTATGATTTTTTTTTACCTAAAAAATCTATAATTCTGCATACATACTCCCTCTCAATTGTATTTAACTTCTTTCTCTCTTTGTCTTTTTTGCATTTATTTTACTAATTATATATATTGATTATTATCATTATTATAATTATTTCTTTGTGGGCACAACATTCAGTTTCACCAAAACTCTAGGATCCTTTTTAATAGTATGGATTCTTGTGCTCTTTTTGCAAAAAAGAGTCTCAGTTACCTACGAAACTCAAACATGTTCTTTTCTTCCAACATGTGGCTGCTGGAAGTGCTGCAGCATATTGACAGAACACTGTTTACCTGAAGTTAAATTTGTAAACCTGGCACTTCCTTCTGTGCTGTGAAGAAAGGTATTTTTAATTTTCAAATATCTTATATTATTATTATATTTTATTATATTATAATATTTTTTCTTCTCTTCACATTTTCATGCCATAACCATCTATATGTCTTTGTGTCATGGAAATGTTCTGTTCACTTATTAAGAGAAAAGCATTTTCACTGAACTAAGGCCTGGTTGTTTTTTATTTATTTTTTTAATAATGCATTGGTAACACTTCTACCATTTTTCAGAACCGCATTTGTTCTCATAAAGATCACATATATAAGTTGATGCACAAATTAGTGCAAACAACTTCTTTTTTGTTTATATCCTGGTGCATAATGTCTGACACAGTAACCCACATGATTTTTACACAACAGCAAAAAGAAAAAAGCCTCTTTGCTGCATCTGAAATGCCCACAAGGCTTTTCACACATACTAGACTGGTTCAGACTCTCACACTTGTAAATCATCCTCCTCCTATCAGTATAATCCAATATAACCAGCAGGGTATATAAAAGCAGTGGTTATATTGCCCACAAAGCACTAGTTGTATTTAAAAAAAGATTAAAAAAAAAGAATATATACTTGTCAGTCAGCTTACTTATACTGTACATCATAATGACCACTAGGTGATGACTTACACATAATGAGAATTCATTCAGGCTACTTGTGGCAGGTCAATCACACAACCCAATTAAATGTGCTTTCCAATACTTTAGCATATCCCAACAGTAATAAACCTGAGGAATGAAGGTGCAGGGCGGACTTGTTTTTGTTTGTGAATGTGAATTATTTGCCGGGTCAGGGCAGTTCACTGAGTTCAGTGAACTCACTTATGCTGGAAGGTTGTAGGTTTTCCCTCCTTTTATAGACACTTGCTATAAGACACTGCACCAGATTCCAGATTTCAAGCTAATTTGCATAGCAAAATAACAGTATATAACCCCTAGACTTTAACTAAAGTAAAATATTCTATGAATGTGGCTATTTGCATGATATGTAATATCCTATCAAATGTATAATCTCCTGTACAATCAGCAAATGAGCTCTTCTTTTACCTGGTTTAGGTCCTTCAGTAGCTTCATCCGGCCCAGGAGATCTGGGAGCTATAGCAGGTGCCTCAGCGTTGCAGGAAGGACGAGGCTCCTGGTTCTCTGATGGTGTCTCCTGTGAATGTGATTCAACCACGGGCTCATGCTGAATCTTTAACTTTAGTGGAGGGATGCTGTGAAAGCGATTGAGAAGACATGAATCAGAGCTGATATCCCATATTGTATGAATGTCATTTTTTTTGGATCCTTAGATCTAATCATGATGAAAATTAACTTGAAAATGGTTCAGGCTTTACTTCCCACTTTAAGATGCAACATCTCTCATACCTGTTACTGTCTCCTTCCATGACTGCGATGCCATTGCTCAAAACAGAATCTTCTTGGTCGCTCATGTTGAATTTGCTGGAGTAACAGAGAAAACTATCTTCAATGGATATGAAGTAAAGTGACCATTAAAGCAGGTCAGATGTCCACTGAAGAACCTTCACGCAGATAAGATTATCTACAACTATTATGAAACAGCTGGCCGCTCTACTCATTTATACACGACTGCTACTCACCAAAGTCATTGCATCAACCTGAGCCAGTGACAGTCGGTATTAGTCACGTACAGCAGTGGTCTACATGATGAAACTTAGATTTTTATGCCAGGAAGCGTTGGGACATCTGTGGGCACTATTTATGCTGTTTGCCTCAGATTTGAATCACCCTTGACCCAAATAGTCACAGTGAGGAACAGACTACGCTGAATCTCACTCATCACTAATTTAATGTCAGTGCATAGGCAACAATTTATATATCATGTATCATATAAAATGTAAAAATAGATAAAAAAGAAAAGATGGCTTGTGATGATCCTGAGTTCATGTATTTTACACAAACAGTGAAGTGCTGCCATCTAGTGTGAATGCTTTGCAGCAGTGGAAACATTTGGAATACTCCACATATATTGTAGTCACAGTCTTATACTCAAGAAACTACAGTGCCAGACATAATCAATCATATCTGGAGAGATAAACTTCACACGTTAGCAGCATATTCACTGACTATATTAATTTATAAAACCAGATTAGATTAAGATCTGTAAACCCAGCAGACACTCAATCTGACCTCTGGTTTTTAAGATAACTTTGCTCAGGACTCCTCTAGACCAAAGTTCATACGACTTACAAAACAATATGAAGTAGAAATATAAAGCAGCAAAGGCTTTTCTTGTTTTCAAAATTGCAATTAAAAGTGCCCTTTACTGCTCATAGAGGTAGATTTCAATCTCATTAATGACGTGAATAAAGTTAACATTTTGAAGAGCATGCATGGTGTTTTGTAGTTTTATCTAAAGTAAATTTTAAACTGTGATATTCAACCATTATGTTCCACGAGTAAAGTCAAGACTGAGGATCGGGGGGGAAGGGACTAAAATATGTCAATAAACAAGGATTTTCTCAGTGCAGCTTGGTGTGAAAATACAGGATAATACAGTCCTCACAAGCTGAGATCCTAAAAATGACATGAAGTTTAAAAACACAAAAGGTAAAGAGTTATAAATGACAGCCTACCTTCCTCAGGGACAGAGCTGAATGTCATCAACTTGACAGCAGCACTCAGGTGCAGGATGGACGGGGATTAATCTTGGCAGACGCAGGTTGTCGATTTGTTGCCCCCCTGTGGAAAAATATTGGCCTATAGGAGACCTGCGTGAAGGCTACTGAACTCCCCTCCACTCACGCCTTGTCCGGCTATGCATGTTACGCAATCCTGTGAACACCTGCTGCTGCAGCCCTGTTGACCTGTTAAAGATCCACCGACAGACTTGACCAAAGGTTACAGATCCTCAAGGTGAAGCTGACATGACACATGACACACAAAGGGAGCTGCTTTGTTTATTTCCATTATATCTGCTGACAACTGTTGGCATTGGTAACAGCGGTGAGTGGAGACTTTAACATGACAAAGCCTGAGTGGGTCGTTTATTATCTGGAACCGACTTAGTGTAGACGGCCATTATCGGACATACATGACGAGGCCTGTCAGAGAAATAATGATAAAACCAGATAAGTTCTCGTAAGTTTATGAGATGAGACTTTGCCCCATAAGAGTTATTCAACAGTTGCACAAAACTTGCGCAACTCATGGATCTTTCTACAAGATTAACAAATCAAGAAAAGATTGTCAGACGTCAGCAACACACACTGAACTAAGACTAAGCAAATTGTTGGCTTACTTATTTGTGATAGGTATAAACTAAATAAGGTATATCAGGCGGGGACAACTGTTGTTGTCTCCGAATATTTTATAAGAAGTTATGGCTGCCCAGAAAAATCTAAATCTCTCCTCCCATCACGTGCCGCTTGTTTCCTTTCATCTCTCTGAGCTGCAAATATCTCACAGCTGTCTCGCTGATGCGTGTTTAAAAAGGTGAATGTTGCTTTTAAAGTAAATATGGGGGAAAGTTCAGCCTCGGTCTCAAATGACACGCAGTAACCTTACTCACGGGTACCAAGGTTAGTGAATCATACCACCCGGTCACACCACATCTGTCTACGGGCTGAGCCTCGCCGCTAACGTCCTGGCACAGGCCGAGTGGTCAGTGAGGGGATTTATCACTGACACCAATAAATATGTAGTGTGAAAATAGTTTCCACACAAGAGAATAGAAAATCTACTGCGGATAATAAATATATCATTGTTATATGCTGCCGGATTTACTTTCAGTCAGAACTACACATATTCTTAGACTAGTTTCTGCAGAAAATGCGTATTTTTCATTAAATCATCAGGAATGCAACATATTTAACTAATATGTTTACAATAGAGTAAAAAGGTACAAAATATAATATTAAATAATTTTGAGGTCTTTATGTATTAATGTATATGCTTCTAGACTTTTACACTTTATAAATCTTTACCCCATAAGGAGTTTCTTCTGGGTTCAACAACTTTTTTATGTTTTAATATATTATATTAATATCATAGCACATTCAGTTTCACTATGAATGAAAAGTGCGGTACACATTAACATTAGTGACTAGAAATCTGCTTATCTGTTGTTATGTGGACTGTGCTGCTTCGATAACATCTCAAAGACCAAAGATAAAATCTCAGTAAAACATATGTTGAGTGAGTGGATGCAGAATATTCTTCATTTAGGGAAATCTCGGCTAAAGTAATATCCAAAACTTTTAGTTGAAGCAGAACAGACAGAAATAGCAGCAAAAACTAGAGGTAAAGAGGTAACGGCACTAAAACCACTTTGTTAAACCTTTGAAAAGAAAGAATTCTTAGCCAAGACAGCAACCGTGCTAGCGTAACATTGAAATTTCTATGTGGGTCATAAGTTCAGTGTTACAACAAGCTGCAAACTGCTGAAATAAGCACATTAATCATATCAAAATTTCTTCCCCTTAATCAATAATCCATTCTTATTAATCATTAAATAATTTATTTTTGAAGAATACATTAAAGATTATATATTATATTATTATTACAAGAGCATTATAATTTAAAATGTATGAATTTTAAATATAACTAACAACAGTAAAGTCATTATATAAACTGTGATTAATTATTATTGGACTAGAAACTAATCTAACATGTCAGTAACATAAATTATATTCCTGATATCAAAATACTTGGGTTTAGACAGAATGAAGAACACAGACTCAGTCCTCCTTCTGACCTCTGACCTCCGGAGCCGCTTTGTCTCAGTTCATGAGTTTACAGTTGTTGTCACATTGTGAGCTTCATGTCAACAGGCTTCATTCTTGTGTTTTAGCACGTCTGTAGCTATTAACAGAGCTGCTCATGTGAAACTGCAGACTGAGGATTGAAACGTCATTTTTCCACGTTTAATGTCACATGTTTATGTTTATTGATCAGGTGTACTGATAAAGTATTGGCTTTTTACTCACAAAGGTTTTATTGCATTCATAAGTGTCGTTGGTTATCAACAGTTATGTTAACGCGTCTCCACCTTGTGTCTGTGTGTGTCCGTGTGTGTATCTGTGTGTGTGTGTGTGTGTGTGTGTATCTGTGTGTGTCTGTGTCTGTGTGTGTGTGTGTGTGTGTGTGTGTAAGGTGGAACTCTGCCCGGAGCAGACAAGATTGAGAAAAAAAACACATTTCCCATTCCTCTAGAGAGGACCAAAGTGGAAATAATCTTCATTTCCCCAGAGGGATCAATAAAGTGGTATCTAATCTAATCATAAGCTTTTACTTTTATTGCGTTTTTTCTTCAGTAATTTCACTAAATATCAGGAGTAGTGACTGCAATTTTATATTCACTTTTATTGTCGTAAAATCATTCCATGTATCTATCTCAGTAATCCACTGGTAAAGTTTTCTGATATTTCTTGTTTTTTATGTTTCACATTGTAAAGTAGACAGCTGAATAAAAATATTGTTCTGAGTTTTCTGTGTAAAGAAATAGCATCTTTATTTATAGTCGTATCAACATAATCTGCATTTTTTCTTCATTTTTACAAGATCAACATATTCACAATTCATATTTGGCTGGGCCAAGTGTTTCTGTTGCTGTTTTCACAGGAAAATCAACTGTATGAACTTGTATATAAACTATACCCTTGATAAATCATATCCACTGAGTGGACTAGCACTCCTAATTTTATTGTGTGCAGAGTTTACAGTGACAATAAAACCGTTCTGTTTCTGCTCATGACAATAGGACAGAAGGACACATACACAAAAACAACACACACCCACATATAAACCTATTATCCTGGCGGCCATGACATCTGTCTCCCTCCCAGGACGTGGATGTGAAGGTGGTAGACTGACTGAGCCCCATGTTTCCCATCATTGATCACTGCAGAGGGCAGAAACATCCACAGATATCACTGCACAAGTAAATAAACAGCTGAGATTTTAAGATAGATCACTCAGTGTGGTGATAATATATCAAGTAACTTACCCACTCTGTATCCTTCAGCTAAAGATTCCTGCTTCGCCACATTTTTGGCGACAACCAGTAAATGTCCCAAGAGCTGAAAGTGTAAAATACAAAGAGCTGAGGACACTTGTATACATTATTTAATGATGCCTAAACCTAGTTTAAGACATTTTAAGACATTTCTCATGCATAATTGTATTTCTCCCCTACAACCCCTGAATAGGATCAGCTGATATTGAAAATGGATGAACCTACTGACCTCTGCGTCATCGTCTTTAACTTCACTGATTCTGGGAATCGGGATCCTTGGAATGACGAGAAAATGAACAGGAGCCTGTGGGCTGATATCCCTGAAAGCTAAACACTGATACAAACACACACAAACAAACACGTTTAATTGTTGAGTTGCACAACTTTACTTTAAATCCTTTTATCTACATCTCAACAAGCATATGTTACGGATTCCACGTGGAACAGGGCCAAATGAAATAAGCTAGACATGCTCTGAAGATTAGATTGATTAGATTAGATATAACTTTATTGATCCTTTGGGAGGTTCCTTCATGGAAATTGAAGCTCCAACACGTCACATACAGAACTGTCAGAAAAGTTAAAACACAAAAACAAAAGAGCAATATTAAAAAAAAAAATTCAGAATACCAACACCAACATAAATAAAATTGTAAATGCCTATAGACACCTTTGTTATTCCTATGTCGTTATTTTAAACTGCACAGGGTATGAGGTAGGTGAGTAGATTATTGCACATGGAATTATTGGAAGAATAGACATTATACATGGTTACCTATTCTGTATACAATAGGATAGATATTCATATGATTCATTAATCATATGAATATCTAAATATAAATATATTTAGAGTATAATACATATAGGTAAGATATTGAATAGAAAGGATATTATATATATATATATATATATATATATAACAAAATATGCAAGGATAGAGCTATACATACATACACACACAATAAAATAATGAAATAATATTGAAAATATGTCATATTTTATAGGACTAGAAAGGCTATATATAGTAGTTGAAGCACATATATATATACATATACATACATACATATATATAATATACATGCATGTGTGTGACATACTTTTGTAGATTATTATAGTTATGTTATTGTATGATTATTGTTATTTAACAGGTTTCATGTTTACAGGTGATGTGTTTACCTTCTCATCTTCATAAATAATATCTGCAGGGATGCTTTTGTCAATCACTTTGGAGAAGATGGTTGGAGCTGGGGAGCCGTACTTCTTGCTGGCTTCTTCTGCCAGTCGGACCTCGTCGCTTTTAGTGCAAAGTGGTCTCTAAAAACAGAGGGAAATAGAATTAAAGGATGAGTTTACAGTTGTTTATTTCTTTCCTTAACAAAATTATTCATTGGTTTATTTTCTTGATTAATTTACACTAAAAACAGCTTCCTAAAGATTAAGGAGTTGTGATCAGTTTGCTAGTTTTCCTCAATTTTGACTAGACAACCTAAATACTCCTAATATTCATTTAACTTTCAACAAAGAAAAGCATCATTGGTTTAAAAAGATCACATAATTCTAGTTCTTTAGAGTTGATCTTTTTTTGGATGCTGCTGTTTTGCACATTGTATTACATTTCTTTTATTATTATTTTTACTCTATAACAAAACATTTTAGTAGCACATTTAACTACTTGTATTTTTAGATATGTGTGTTTAAATAAAAGAAAATGTCAATAGCTGTCATTTTTTAATATCTATGCTTAGGTTTTTATAGGCATTTTCTATCTGCCTTGTGTAGCAAGTTACAGGGGATTTTACTGTAAATGCAATTGGCTAAAGCAATTTGTTGAAATTTAAATCATATATGTCTTCAAGTAGATTAGAAACTTTATTGATCCCAGATTGGGGAAATTTGTGCGCTACTGCAGCTCAGATACAGAGAAGCAATGACATAAACGATTTTATAAATGTATATAAAAGGTTTTATAAAAAATATAGAAAATATCTATGAGATGAGATCAGCCAAATGATCCGGCTCACTAAAAAGAGCCGAAATTCCCATCACTTTTTCGGAAACAGATAATAATGCCCACACCTGGTGGAGAACTGCAGGTTCCCTGCCGGGAGGAGAACAGTGGTGGTTTCCTGCTGTATTTACTGTAAATAAAGTGTTTATGACGCTGAAAACACCGATTATTTTCAGAGAAGCGAACGTTACCTCGGCTCGACAAACATGGTGCAAAAGGTTGAAATGAGCCGATCTGGTCGAGAAAAACTGTGTCCGCAAAAACTGACGAAAATACATTATATTGACTTTAGTTATTCCAACGTAAATACTGTTTTTTTCAACTGCTCGCTGCAAAAAACGCTGCTGACAAGCGGAAACCAACGATCACGTGATTTTGGTGTTGCCTTCACGTACCTTCCCCCATGTAATATTAAGTGCGGTTCGGCTTAAAAGAAGTCTTGAATATTAACTTCTACTAATAATAGTAGAATATAATATAATATATAATATAATCTAGTAATAAGACATGACACGTGGCTACAGTCCTTCTCGGAAATCAGTTGATATTAGGTTAATAAGGCTAAAAGAAGCAGATTAAACTATGCTTTAGATACTTTTAATATAAGTAATTAATATATAGTATAAGTAATTAATATAAGTGTATATATTATATAAGTGGTCACTACCATTAATGTTCATCGCCTCCATATTTACACCCCGTTTTGTGAATATAGGTTTTTGTCTTAATTATTTCAACCTAATTTTGTGGCGTAGTCAAATTTACGATTTTTTTTTTTTAGAGCAGCAAAGGAGGCACTTTTTTCGGTCGAGTACAAGGGTCGGTTCAAGATCCTCCACGTTCTGCGATACTAATATTTAGCGTTATTGACATTTTTATGGATCCATATTAAACAATAACAAATATTATTTGCGTTATTGTGGCTCAGAACTGTTAAAACGGAAAAAAACGGTATGATTTCCGATTAATGATAGTAAAATGTATTTGTATAACACTTTTTTATAACATAAAATGCAGCTTAAAGTGTTGTGGAATTTGTGAAACCTTTATTTTGCATAAAACAACAGTAAAAAGTATGACTTTAATTATTCTCCCATTCAGACCACAATAGTTTAAAATAGCAATTAAACCACAATTTGGTTGATGTTTTCACAAATAGAATAAAACTGGTTTAATGATTTTCCAGATAAATCTTTTTTTCACAGCAGCCATACTGACATGAAATAGTAGGTAAACACATGTGTTACCAATGATACTAATTAGGGCTCAGAATGTTCCCAGTGAGTCAAAACGTACAATAGCAGCACCTGATCCTATTTGACCTGAATGGAACCTGAATTAGTATCTTTGGTAACAGCTGTGTTTACCTCCTATTTTATTTCAATATGGCTGCCATGAAAAAGGTTCTATTGTCTGTTAACTGCTACTGTCACTGTATGAGCCAAACAGTACTGGAGATTCTTTATGAACATAAGAACGGTCTGTTGTGTTGGATTGATATTTGCCCTTCTGATATTTTATGCTTTTATCAAACCCTGAAAGTCTAAAATTAATTACAGGCACTGGTACTTTGATGTGACTTCAGTTTTTGATATCTATTGCACAGCAAATTGTATTCAAAATTTGATTTAAAGCAGCATGCCAGTCAGAGTAAAGGATAGCACATGTTGATCTAAGGACCTGTGTAGTTCATCACTATAGGAACACACACAAACACAAATATGTTGCTTCTTAACAAGCTAAGGGCCTAAAAATACTCACATAATTTGCTTATGAAGCAAAATTATATTAAAATATATGCATGAGATCAGAAAGAAAAGCATTTTCTTTTCCATGCTTCTTTAGGGACTTAATTGTACGCTTAATGTAACTTTTAGTTACTCTAATTATCCAGTCAATAAAATTAAGAATATGAGTCTGAAAAGCCATTATGAAAAAATATAAATATAAATAAAAACACTGTTTTTCAATGAAGATAACAACTATACATCACTAATGTGATAAATAACTATTCTAGCTGCAAGTGTCTGGTTTTTGGGGCAATATCTACATCGGTGTATAGAGGTCCAACACTAATTTGTCTCGGTGACCTCAAACTTTTATGTTTAATTCAGTTTTTTTATTCATCTTTTGTTTAATGGGGTTGAATCTGAAGTTAATTGCAGCGCGGTACAGTGCTGCCTCCTGCCGCAGGGGGCGCTGTGGGGGGCGCTGCTGCTTTTCACGCGGAGAAAGTCACGGAGAAAGATGGCGGCTCGAACACGGCTGCCCTTGCTGTTCCCTAAAAACCTTCCTCCGTTTAGGAACCAACAGCGTGTCCACACCGAGGCTGCGGTGAAGGAGCCCGCCTACCCCCCTATAGTCCCCTCTCTCACGGCCAAAAGCAAATCCGCGCGGGGGCATCAGGTCTTGGTCCAGGTGGAGAAGATCCGAGCCTCCGACATACAGGAGAAAATCAACCTCATCACTCGCATCCAGCGGGAGAAGTTCGTGGTTTACCCGCAGACGTTCGCCCGCAACCCGGACAGATGGTTCCAGCACTTCACCAAGACCGCGATTTTCCCCGGCCTGCCGGAGAAATTCACGCCGGTCCGGGAGCAGCCCGAGGTGGGAGAGAATTCTCCCCCGGCCTCAGACCACGGGGGTGAAGATGAGGCGTTGAGGGACGTCCGCGACCTGGTGACCCGGGTGATTTTACAGGAGCAGTGGCACGTCGAAAAACGCAAAGTGTTTCTGTACAGGCGGCAGGAGCAGCTGGTGGGACCTTTATTGAGGAACCTGGTGACCGGACTCACCTACACTCTGGCCAAATACAACCCGCTGCTCTCCCTCTGCAGTCTAGGTCAGTGGTTTACGGAAGTACTTGAGGGCAACACCTGAGTAAAAGTAGATATCTGACCAGAATATTACTTTAATTAAAGTCACCTATTAGAATTTTGTGTAAATATCTTAAAGTATCTTATGTTTTGTATTTGAGTATAAAAATGCTGATTATAAAAATTATAAAAACAATATAAATGCTGTTTGAAAACAAAACAAGCTGTCAGAATTAAGAAATTATGAAATACAGCACTGTTATAAAACTTGACCCACAAACAGAAGAGAAATATGTACAATATGTATAAATATGTACAGTATATGTAAAATACCCTAAGTACAAACGCCATCATAGAGAAAATAAATTAAATAACAATAAAAGTAAATGCCTATACAAAAACTTATTTCTACATTTTTATTGTAAAGTGCACACGAGGTAGGTGAATAAATTATTGCACATGGAATTATTGGAAAAATAGAAATTACATGTTTACCTATTCTGTATACATTATTATGAATTACATAAATATATAAAGAGTACAATACAAGTATGTTAAATATAAGATATGAGTTAAGATATTGACTTAGAATTTGTCCTTTGTTTTGTGTTTCTCCATCAGATCTTAAACCCCAGGTGAACTTCTACTGGAGGAGAGGGCAGAGAATTATCCCAAGGGGCCACAGGAAGGGAAGTCTGGAGCCAACCAGGTTCCAGATTGACGACCACCCACACAGTCAGATTAGGATTACTCAGCAGCTGCCACAGGTAAAATCTTCTCACAAATCATTAGGTTTATATATAGGAAAACAAGTGCAACACACAGAAATATCTCCATTTTAAAGTTTGAAGAGGTCGAGATCTTGTGTTTTTTTTCTTACAGATTTATAATTGTTGAAAGGATAGATTTGAAAGCTTAAATCTGTTTTAAAACAAGTCATGATATATGAATGCAGAAGGAACTCCATCAACTGGTTTGGAGCAAATCTAGATGCAACCATGCAAAGTGTACTTTGGTCAAAAGATGGCGCTGTAGGCTAAGTTACACATGGCTGTAATGAACAGAGAGGTAGAGTCTGAAAACAAAACAAAAGAGAGAACCAGGTAGTTTTAAGCATGTTTTATGCTGTTAGGAGATTAAACCAAACATATGCATATTATAGGATTAAGTTAATGGGGAAACACACAATGGAAACAGCTAATCAGCGATTGTCTTTTCATATAATAATAATAAAATAACATAACATGCCTCATTTTCTTTGTGATGAGTCCTTATGTGTCTCTTGAGGTTTGTGGTATTTCTACCGGATGTTTCATGGCCATATTTCGTAAACTAGAAAAAAAAGGACATTTAGGAAGAGTCTTCAATGATGAAATGAGAACTGATGCATTTGAAATCAGATGGTAAAAATAATAATAGCAGTTTGTTTTAATGTTTTTTTTTTCCTTTCACTTTTATGTCACTAGTTTACTCCCATGGAAGAATCCTATGCAGCTGAAATTCCAGAAATCACATTACCTCCCAACGTGATGCCTCTGTTCAGAAGACAGTACGACAACAACATCTTCACAGGTAAAACAGCAGCCAGAGACCACACATCATCAATGTCATGTGATATTTAAAATAGACCATTTGAGAATTTAACTTTCAAGATTTTTCTAAAAAAAAGTATTTTAAAAATACATCTGTTTATTCATTTTTAGATCATCCAGCATCAATACAATTTGTTTGAAATTTTTTCAAGAAAAATGACAAATATTTTCAGCTTCTAAAATGTGAGGATATGAAGCTTTTCAGATTTAGATTTATTCACCAAATAGCAATAACAATGTGAGGAAATGGGATGGGTATAAAAAGCTGGATGTTTCAAAGATAGCTGAACTATCTTTGGCTTTTGGACTGATGATCAGAGAAAAAAACAAGGCAATGATTAATTGAGAAAATAATTGTCATTAGCTGCAGTTTTACAGCACATAGAAGAATTTACTTAAGTTTGTAGGAATAGGTATGTTATCGATCATAAATGGGGAGCAATGCAAAAAGTTGCAGATCAAAAACTTGTGACCCTGTAACAATTTTAAACCTGAACCTTCTTTTGCATCACTCCCTCCTCTCTCAGCTTTGCACTAATTACATCAAACCTGTCCTCTTGGTCTCATTCACCAGGCGCCAAGCTGCCAGACCCAGCGTGCTACGGGCACACTCAGTTCCACCTGGTGCCGGATCGCTACCACAGAGAGCGGATGGCCCGGCAGCAGATTTCTGACCAGGTGGAGCCTTTCCTCAGAGCCAACGGCCTTGCCAGCCTCTTCGCCTGGACAGGAGCTCAGGCCATGTACCAGGGTGAGTCATCATCACAGAGGATTCATCCGTTTCATCTGTAGTGTACAGTATCAGAACAAAGGCTGTGTCATTAATCAGACTTTGTTCTGTAGCGTGTCAATGGGAAATTTACAAATCTTTCTATAAAGCAAGGAGCGTCTGTGTGTCTGTGATTCACTTCTCTATTTGTCAGATCAACCTCAGCTTTTAGATATAGCCTGTGCATGGCACAATGTGTATATCCTTTTTTTGTGGAATTTTTTAAAATATATATTCAGAACATTATCATTAAAAGTTAAAATCGCATAGACTTTTGTTACAGCATAAAGCTCTGTATCACAGCACTCATCTTTTTATTTCTTTACAGCACTTTTGTTACAATTCAAAGCTCCAGTGTCCCGTTTCTTCCTGCACAGCCAACATAACCAAAGTATTGTAGCATCTCTCAAAAACCACACACCAAGACATGAGCTGGTTTAGCTGTGACTTTTGTTCTTTCAGAATAGAACCAAACTCTACACACTAGCTGCAGCATCTTACTCCAAGATGCATTCAGACCCTCAGGAAATCCCAGCACTACCATCTCACAGAATAGAATCTGGACCTAAACTCAATTATTTATACACCTATAACAGTAACATGCCCAGGTTGTTACACAATAAAGGAAAAAGTACAAAGAGATTTATCAAGTCCGTCAAACGTGAAAAGTCTCTTCCACTTTTCTATAAAAATACATACTATATATGGGCACTACAGTAGTGTCCATATGAAGTATGGGACTTCATATGAGTATAAATAACTCATGTTAACACCTTAAATTAAATATTCTCTTACCGTATTTAGAATAAGGTGGGTTATTACTGTCTAGGGAAACATGATTACTCTGTACATCTGGCAAAATAAATGTTTGAGGTATTTTTTTCTTTAAGAACATCTAGAAAAGAAGACAAGGCTGCTCATACCTCCATCTTTTCTCTTTTAGGTTTCTGGAACCATGAGGACGTCACCAGGCCGTTCGTGTCCCAGGCTGTGATCACAGACGGGAAGTTCTTCTCTTTCTTCTGCTACCAACTCAACACGGTTGCGCTCTCTGTGCAGACGGATGTCGACAACCCCAGGAAAAACCTCCTGTGGGGCACAGAGAGCATGAAGCTCTACGACAGCGTGCAGGACGGAGAAGTGGTGGGCCTGAACGACAGTGTCCTTAAGCTGCTGATCCAGTTCCTCGTGAACAAGCCGTAGAGTCCTTCAGGTGTCTGGCTTCAAAACAAATGCCTCATAGGAGAGTCCAGGACATTGAAAGATGCACAGAAATAAAGAAAGAACCTTTGAAGAGCAGAGATGAAACTGTTTCAGACTGTATAAAACGGAACGTTCGAAGTTAAACAACCTTATGGCAAATTACTGTACAATCATCTCTGATTATTACTGTCCAGACTGTATTTATGCAAAGATAAAACTGTGGTTTTCATATCAGCTCTTTTGTGTCTTCGTCAATTACGCCAGACAATTACTGAAACAAACACAATGACTGTGATTTGTGGTGTTTTAATCTGCTTTTTACTTACAGAGTGGTATGACAATGAAAGACACAAAGTGATGTTCAGTGACAACTTCTGATTTGTTAACATGGAAAAAAGATACAAACATTTGATCATATGTCTTGATTGACAGTGTGACGACATCATGGTGGACACAAAACTTCTAAGACTCACAGTATGAATGGTTGGTTGATTTCTGTTTGAAAGTGTAAGGCACAGCTCACAAAACTAAATGTGACAAACAAAGAGGAAATTGGGGGTTTTATATTGTTTCCTAAAATAGACAGAAGTTGTGAAGCCAACCCCATTTTCACAGTTTCTCCACAGGAAGTAAAACAATCGGTGTTCAACAAAACAAAGTGAACACTCCTTTGTTTGAGCTGTCACGACATCACTTTAAAATTAGATCTTATTTTATCACATCTTCCATTGAAAGGGAAATTAGGCTTCCCTAGCTGGTTCCTAAAGAGGCCACATGCACTATACAACAAAAGGATTATTCAGGTGTGGTGCACTTTGTTTGGGGGAAATATTTAGACCCAATAATTAACTGAATACACGAAATATTGCTTTTTAACTCTCGCCATTCACATTTGACATGAGCAGAATATGCCAGTCTTCAGACTTTGCGCTGTCTCATTGAAGAACTTCCCTCTTGTTCGTTATTTTCTCCCTGTGTCCTGATAAAGACATGAACATGTATAATTTATTTGAAATCTTTATTAAAAAATCATACAAACAAGTAGACAGAATAAATAGTTACAAACAACAAAAAGGTTTGTGCAAAAAAATTATAAATAAATGACAGTTTGAACTTGTATAAAATTACAAAAAGTCAACACATTTACATATAAATATTATACTAATAAAATATAACCTTATTACTAATACATTTATCACAGCCCTATTGAATTTATTTATGAATGTATGATGATATTTAATTAAAAAGTACAGCAGTATACTGATGTAAATAAATAGCACCAATCTGTTAATACTCACAGCGTGTTGGCTTGGTCAGCATCCATTTCATCTGTGGTTAAGACAGAAGAAGCCCACACGTTAATAGTTAATATACAGTAGAATATCTTCGAATTAAATATTCAGTTTGAAGTCAGTTTGCCGTCTCTCTACCTGCCGCTGAGTCCTTCTTTCTGGACTGAATCTTCTCATAGAGCAGAATGGCAGCGACCAGGATGATCACCTCCACCATGATGGCGATGAAGGGCTTCAGGGGCTCGTGAAAGGTTATGACCTATAGCAGTGGTGGAGGAAATATTATAATAAGATTATAGATCTTTTACTGAAGTGAAAGTACTAATAGTAATTAAGTAACAATAAAAAAAAACTCACAACTAATGTTAAAAGCTAAAATCTGCCAAGTACTCATTCCTGCAAAACACATCTATATATTATTATTATTGACATTAAAAAATGCATTCATTAATAACTGGTAGAAATAAACTGATTCAATCTACTTTATATACTGTTGTAGGTTAGTTTAGTGGTTCCCAACCTAAGGTTTGGGACCCTCACAAGGGTCACAAAGTAAACCTCAAGTAGTCTGATGATTGAGAGTGAAAATAAGTTCTACACACATTTTGTAGACTATTAATTAATTAATTTGTCAATGTCTTGTATTTCATATTCATTTTACAACTCATGGTGGTAAATAAAAGTGTGACTTTTGTACGGTATTGTAAATGCTGAGTAAAAAACACAATATATACCGTTTTATCTGTAACGGAAAAGAAAACCTTTAAAGTTGTACAGTACTTGTACAGTAAATGTACTTTTCATAACTGACCTTCAGTCGAAGGTGGCTCATAGTGGTGCTGATGTTGTACACGGCGCCGCAGTAATAAAGGCCAGAGTCAGCCTCCGTTAGGTTGTGCACCAGCAGATTGGTCTTTCCCTCCTCAATTTTGATTTCATACCGAGATTCTGCAGCAACACCAATCTCCTCCTGGGAGAAAACAACCCCACAGCACATTAGTTATTATCCAACAGTTCACCACCTGTGTGTGTGAGTGTATGTGTGTGTGTGTGTGTGTGTGTGTGTGTGTGTGTGTGTGTGTGTGTGTGTGTGTGTGTGTGTGTGTGTATTTTCATCAGTTGGATGTTCTCTCTTACAACATGTAATATGTAAGTTGTAAAAAATTAAAGACTTATATTTATCCAGGATCTTTTTTTAAATTGACAAATTTTGCTTCTTGAATTTAGCATAGCTTCATAAAACATATAAAGGAATAAGTACCAGGAAACAGGAGAGCGATGGAGATGAAAGGGAATTCAACCAAACTGTGTATTGTATTTATTTTAATTTAAAACCTGTGCTAAAAAAAGTAAAGTGTTGAACGTTTGTGCCAGTGACATGAAACCACTAAGATAGACCCATCTACCTTTTCTGTACCATTTTGTCTAAACCAGTTCCAGGTGTTGGGCTTTGGTTTGGTGTCCTCCATTTTACATTGCATCACCACAGAATCCCCCACATAGCTGACTATCGGCTTGTCTCGCACCTCGTCAATCTGTGGAGCTGAGTGAAAATATAGATGCTGGTTATAATTAGAATATCATTAAAATAAATAAAGAAATAAACTCTTGGAATATGTCAGTCTGTGTGAAATGAATGTATACGTTATACAATTTTCACTTTTTTATGATATTTTAATTATATGAACAGCACCTGTAGGGAAGAATCACATAGAAAATAACTCTGCAGTGTGCAAAAACTGATATTAATGAGGAAGTATAAATATCAACTTGGAAATGTGAAATATCAATCAGATAGTTACACATACAACTCATATGAAAGGATGTGATGTGTACCTGCTAAAATAAAGTCGACTTTTGCTTCATTTCCAAACATACACGTGTAATTCCCCAGGTCTTCTTTGTTTGCAATGATAAAGCTGTAAAGTAAAAGTATTCACCAAACACATTGTAGAATTTTGTAGCATGTATAAAATACATATTCATTTTCAAGAGGAAGCTTCAAAAGTGAACTTAAATCTAAGATCAATTAAATCTGAGTCAAAGAGATTTATGTGATAACTGCAGATATGAACCTGAACAATTTCATATTTATTATTATAAAATAAAACATACTTCTGAAAACCTTGATACACACTTGCGTGTATTTCTAACCTTTGACCCAATGTATAACCTATAAAGACAGGTTTTCTGCAGCTCATTGAGTAAACTCTACACAGCACTTACTTTCTTTTGAGATTGTACTGCTCATTCTCCAACTGCACTGAGAGGCGGCTCTCCTCCACCTCCTCCAGGTCCTTTAACCAGTACCCAGTTATGTTTGGCAGCTTGTACTGGTTTCCAGCCCAGGTGCACGCCAGTGTGAGACTTACAGGGTTCAACACAACAACCTTCTCAGTTACATTTTCGCCTGCGATGACAGATGGAGAAGAAACACAGACGGAAATGGGAAATCTGATTGTGAAGGAAACAATAACTCAACTCTGTCGTCACTGAGTTGAGTCATTATTAGAAGAGGTAGATAAAAAGGCAGAAAAATGCTAGTATTAAAAAAATGGCTTGTGAATGATATGTTAAGTAAATTGAAGAATCAATTGTGATATACTGAAAAGAACATACTAAGAGGGTTAATATAGTACATGTGCGGTGTATGATGTTTTGCAAGTTACCTAGAATCTTGTGGGGGGAAAATGTCTCTTTTGCGGAAGTGACAAGACAAGGAAACACCCTGATGTTTTTTTTTTTTCATTTTACCTCAAGCCAAACGATTAGGAAACTAATCTTAATTTACCAGATCATCATTGTTTTATGTTGTGTATAATGTTATTTGGGTGATTTAAAACATCAATACTTCCTGTTGAAATGTAGCTGAGAGGAATTCTCTCTACTTTTACTCATTACACCACGTTAGATCAAACAGGACTGGCAGGTAGGTGACACATTATAGTGACATAAAGTTGTTGTATAAAGTATTGTTATATATATTTACTGATGGACTACAGTTACCTTTTAGGATGACACTCCTCACATCTACTGGAGGAGGACTGATGTGAATCAGTGGCTCTGGTGTTGTTCCAACTGTCTCTAAAAAAAAAAAGAGAAGTAAATTGCCAACCTATCGTAGTCTGACATATTGTGAATGGTGTATGTGACACTGGTGGTGATGATGTGTTACTACATTATGCAGAAAGGGGTTTTCCAGTCACATAGTAGAAAAAAACACTTCATAAAAGAGTATAAAACATATGCTTTCAGCACTGATCAGTGTGATGTTACTGGTTACAGCTACATAAAAAAACATGTTTGTCTTTCTGTCTTTTCTTTTGGATACTGGCCTTACTTTTATTTTATCTGGGTGTGCACATAAAAACTCTCTCATCCTTTCAGTGTCCCATGACAATATAAGGGATTTTTATCCAGACATAAATACTTAACTTACACTTTTAAATACACAGACAAACCCAAAACAAACCCGCATTCAGTCTGTGTCACATACAGCACAGCAGCGGATGAGGGTGTAGAAATCCTGTGATGTTTTTTAACTTCTTCTCTCAAGGTTACAGACAATTTAGAAGCAGAGACAATCACATACAGTCGAAATTAAACCAAAACATCATTTACTTGTGTTGATGTGTCTGCAGTAGACGAGAAGCAGGAGGACCTGAAAAAGGAGCTGCATCCAGGAATCTGACATGATTATTATCCGTCTGTCTTCTCTGCAGCAGGTTTGTCACTGGGTCTGCCTCCTCTCTCTCTGCTGCTGCTGCACCACCCTGCTCCTCCTCCTCCTCTGCATGAGTGGCGCAGCCATCGTGACATCAGCCTGCAGCCTGCGGGCGGCTGACTGCATGCATTATTCAATCAGACAGGGTTACTGCTATTACGTTGCTATACCGAGTAGCTTTCTACAAGGTGCCCTATCCTGTTAGGACCTGGTGAAGGTCACATGATCTGCTGTCCTCCTGTAATTTTTTTGGTTTTTAATCCACATTTAGAAAGCCAAACATTGTCTTTAGAAGAAGAGAAGCAGTCGTGAGTAAGTCGTAAGTCGTGAGTCCACTGCTTGAGTCTTTCCACCCCTAGAAACAACCCTTATGAACGATATTTACAGTAAAACTAAGTACTTAAAACTTAAATATGCAAAGTAAAAACATATGTGCACCAACCACAGATGCATGTAGGGCTTTAATTTTCATTATTGGTTAATGGTGAAAATAATTGATCACTGTTTTCCAAAGCCCAAGAAAATTTCTTTAAATGTAGGATTTTGTCCACAAAGATATTCAATTTAATAAATTGGTATAAATAATTACTATAGATTAATTTAATACCAATAAATTAATCAACTCATCGTTGCAGATCTACATGCAGTGTTTCTCACTGCACATTTCCTGTTTGTATCAGTCTTTCCATATTAGTCAATTTGTGGACTGTATTCAGCTGTTATTTCATTTTTTTCCTCCAGGGATTCTTGAATAGGTTTCATTGGAATTAATAACGTATTTACTTCTTTTCATTTAATAATTTAATTATAATTTTCTGATTTTTTTTTTTATATTTGTATCTTTATATTTGGCTTGTTATTATATATAATAATTATTATTATTATAAATAATAATTATATAACAATGCCTGACAACGTATATTCAGATACAAAAACATTTTATAACATAAAATGTAAGACCTGTAATATATGCAGGTTTTCCCCTAAAAAAAAGATATATGTGCAGAGACCCTGCTGCCCTCTGCCTGTATTTGTGTTTCGGGACGTCCCTGTTCACCAAAACAATGAAAAATACAGGCAGAGGTCAGCAGGGTCAGAAACACACCACCACATACTTGTAGTGCGTCATATACAATATATATATATATATGTGCTGTACATATATGTATATATGTACAGCATATATACATATATATATATATATATTATTTTATATTTATTATTATATATTTTTTTAGGGAAATCCTGCATACTTCTTTGATAATTTGACAATCCCTGTTCACTTTGTCAACTAAAACAACAAATATCGTCAGTTTACCAGAATGCGCTTTATAAATTTTTCTAAAAATCTATTAACAAATCTCTTTCAAATGTAAGTACAAATGCAATTTACAGCTTATCGAGACACATAATGTGTACAACTCGAGGAATTAACATTCTAAAAGAATATAGAAAGATTTTAGGGACACATTTAATGCTCTAGTAAGTGTCTCACTGCTGCTGAAACTGCAGACTGTTAATGAACACGGTCTGCAGCTCGTTGATGTCGTCACTGGCCTCTATGGGGATGCTGAACCTGCCCGGCGAGCTGGAGAGGACCTCGGCCGAGCTGACGTTATTGTAGTAGGACTCGTCGCAGCCTCCCACCGCGCCCTGCAGACGCTCGTACGCGTCCAGGCAGTGATGCTGCGGGGATAGCCGGTTGCAGTCCTGGGTCAGGTCATGCCCGTAGTGGAGATGAAGGTGGTGTTCGGGCCCCGGGCTGTGGCAGGGGCTGTGGGACGGGCTGTGGGGCATCCTGCACGTCTGCAGGCAGCTGTTCCGCCGCATGGCCCGGTGCAGGTCCAGCCGGGCGATCAGCGGCTTCCCGATGGTGATGCTTCTGGTCCAGTGGACCGGGTCGTCGTCGTCCACGGCTCTGAAGCTGCCCTGAAGGCACACGGTGAAGACCAGCTCCTCCTGTTGCAGGTGGGGAGGAAAGAAGAGACAGTGTAATTTATAATTACCCACACCCGCTATCTGTCTTTGTTGATTTTCATATTTGTGGAAAAACCAGAGGATGATCTGCTCATTAATAGGTTGAAAATAATCGATAAGCCTTTAAAATATATAGTTAAAAAATGTTCAAACCCTTTTTGGAGAAACTGAAGCATTGATTTTGTTTGCATTCACTTCTCAATGTACAAAACTCTACTAAACTGTTATTTCTGTTTCTGTCAATATTACATGTTCAGGCGGTTTTATGGTGAGAAAGTGTGAGTTTTCACCTTGAGTTTCTGCAGGGAGCTGAGTCTGGTGTAGAGGCAGTGCTGCGGCAGGCTGCTAGACAGAAGGTAGATCCCTGTTTCTTCTGGAGTTTCTCTGTTCATCTCTTTGGGATCCACATCGAGGTCCTGCAGGAGGAGTATGTACAAATACATTCACAAAAAGGTTGTGCCACTCGTGGAAATACTGCAATATCAGATGGATGTGTGGAGTGGACAAAGCAAGCAACCTATATCTGCCAATTTTCCCACAAATATGGTCCCTGGGTAGGGAACATATCAGCTATTAAACTGATAAGTACAGATACTATATATGATCTTAGCCAATAGGCAGAGAAGGTACAGTGTGTGGTATTCTGAGGACATCCAGTGGTGAGGTTGCAAACTGCAATCAACTGGGTACCCCGTGGTGTAGGGGAACCTACAGTGGATGCAAAACTAGCAAAAAACATAAAGGGACAATCTACAGCCAGAGTTTGGTTTGTCTGCTCTGCGCTACCGTAAAAACATGGTTGTGTAACATGGTGGGCTTCAGGGTGATAGATCTACTCCCCACATAAATAAAAATGGCTCAATCTCAATCAAGACTTGTTATTTTTATTGAATTGTATATTAACTAAAACATACTTATGGATGTTATAGGGTGATATCAGGTAAGGTATGATGGCAGAGACAATAAAAATCTACACTGAACCAGACACATGCATGGTAAGTAGCCTGGCATGACAAATCTAACTAAATCCATTTTATCTGAAACCACTCATGCACTTTAATAACAGCACACTGACCTGTGAGAAGTCTGTGACGTGAGCCTGGCAGAACAACATGCCCGCAGGCTTCTTGACGATGTGCGTGTAAATGACGAGCACGTTGGAGAACTCGGCAGCGAAGCCCAACTTGATCTGAGCCCCGCAGTCGAAGTCCAGACACATACTCTCCGGAAGCTCTGAAACAACCACATACTTGATTTTAGGTACTGAAAAGCTTATGTAGATGTGACATTATAGCAATTACATACATTTATTATAGGAAGGCCATTCAATTAAACTTGACAAGTGATGTAAAAGGAGAAACTGATTTTGGGAGTCTAGCCAGTTACAGAACTAATAGGAAAAAGAAAATATTTTTTTGTGAAAAATCCAATCAATCTTTTTTAATTTCAGGATGACCAGTGTTAGTATTTGCAGAGGTTTGAGGTAGATCATATTAAAAGAATCATAATCTACCAGAAGTAATATTATCTTCCCCATTCATGCACTAATGATTTATTATTTTATAGTCTTTCATGAGCAAATATTTATTAGCTTATGAAACAGACAGAGGTCATAATGTTATCAGTGGGTTTCTCTCACCTTTCAACAATGCTTCATTGTCATTAAGAAGTGCTGGTAAGTGTGTATGTCAGAGAACACTCTGTACTTAGTCAATGTTGAAGTGAAGTTCTGAGCCACAGAAAGCAAATGTTTTGTTTTCCCAGTGCTGTGATAACGCATGATAAAGACATTTAAAAAATTATAACAAGTCTCATAGGGGGGGGGGCGAGTGGTGCAATAGGTAGAACGCCACCAGTTTGATTCCCGAACTGGACTGCTTCTACTATACTATCAAATAAAGGTAAAAAGCCAAAAGAAATAATGAAAAAAGCCTTATGGTCAGAACTCACCATGGGCCTTGGCCCACTGGTGGCTGTGAACGTGATCAGCGGAGTCGCCGGGCAGAATAGGGTCAGTCAGCGCTCTCCTCTCTGAGAGACTACTGCGAATCTCCAGGGCTTGCTTCCCCTTTGTAGCATCAAACTGACCCATGTCTAAATAGAGAAATTATAATATACATGTGAGCATTTTAATATCAGCATCTTGACTGCAAGATTCACTCAAAATACCAAAAGCTTATATGACTTAACATAGAGATAAACAAAAAGAAAATAGCTTGGAGCTTCATGTTGTATAATTCATTTATCAACCCTGAGACAATTTATTATATATGATTTATGACACATACACACACATACACACACACACACACACACACACAGCCATTTTTGTGTTTTTCATGGATGGAAAGTCACACTTTTATTTACCACCATGAGTTGTAAAATGAATAGAAAATATAGTCAACATTGACATGGTAAGAAATAATGATTTGTATTTGAAATATTTTTTTTCTTCAAACTTTGCTTTCATCAAAGGAAGGTCAGTCAGTTTTATCGCTTCTCTAACCAGCTAAACTGTCATTCCTAACATTCGCTGAAAGTTATCTTGCTAACAAACAAACAAACACCAACAAAAACATAACCTCCTTTGCAGAGGTAATTATTTTTCCTTCCAGCTCTTGGTAACATGTTTATGCCCTGAGACACACAGACAGATTTATTTCTTACCCTCAGCGACTCGGTCCAGCACCACAGTGATCTTCTCATCATCAAGCAGTCGCTTCTTCAGAAACTTGACAAAGACGCCGTTGGTGAAGCCGCTGCAGCTCAGCTCAAAGGCCTCAGCATCTTGGCATCTTATGAAACCAATAATAAATATTTTCATATTCTTGTATATACATAAAACTAGTCTTATGTGATTGTTGATGTTTCTAGACTTACGTAGCGTATCCAAAGACGATGTTGGCTGTGACCCTCAAGACAATGTTTGGAGCACTGTCATCATGAATGTTTCTGGAAAATTATTGAAAATCTTAGGATGCAAACCCAGTAGCCACCACTACACTGGAGAGAAAGCTAAGGCATTAATATCATGGAAATCTCTGACTGATTAAATATGATTCCCTAATCTCCTCTTTCAGGTTGGCAGTGTGTCACAGCTCATCTTATATACAGCGTTCTAACAAATGTGACAAATGGAACTTTATTTGACTCTAGGACTCACCTCTTCCTGCACATGTCCAGTAGAAAGATATTGAGCCCCGTCTCCTTCTCCTGCATCAGTTTAAGGATGCTCTGCACACATAAACAGTTGGCTGACCGGTACGGGTTTGGAGCATCGACTGGAACCATGAAACTGTTGCCATAGTTCTCATATCCATGACCAGCGTAGTATAAAAGACCTAAAGAGGGGAGTGTGTGTTTCAATCCATTATTCAGCATACCATCAGTTTTATAACATACATAAGGTTTTAATATATATACTACTGTTCAAAAGCTTGGGGTCACTTATAAATGTCCTTATATTTTAAAGAAAAGCACTGTTTTTTTTCCAATGAAGATAACTTTAAACTATGAGAAATACACTCTATATATTGCTAAAGTTGTAAATGACTAGCTGCAAGTGTCTTTTTTGGTTCAATATCTACATAGGTGTATAGAGGCGATGTCCAGCAACTATCACTCCAGTGTTCTAATGGTACAATGTGTTTGCTCATTGCGTCAGAAGGTTAATGGATGATTAGAAAACCCTTGATGCTATCATGTTAGCACAGCTGAAAACAGTTTAGCTGGTTAGAGAAGCTAGAAAACTGACCTTCCTTTGACAAAAGCAAATACTTGCAGCTAGAATAGTAATTTACCACATTAGCAATGTATAGAGCATATCTCTGATTAGCTTAAAGTTATCTTCATTGAAAAAAACTGTGATTTTCTTTAAAAAATAAGGAAATTTCAGTTATGTGTGTTTGTTTAGCTTTTTTCTTGTGGCTTTGCATCGTAATCTCATTCTGCAGCATCTCTGATGTTCTGTCTAAATGATAATAAAGGAATCTGAATGTTTTGTAATCCACACATACCATAGACGCCTTTGTGAAGCAGCAACAGGAACTCGTCGACAGCATTCCTCATCTCCGACTCTGTGAGGTCCAGCAGAGAAACCACCTTAAAGTTCAGCTGCCGCAGGAGGTTGGTGAGGTCGTACACGTCCACCATGGGAGCTTTGAGCTGTGGGTGGTTCTTGTAGGACAGATTTCCAATCAGCAGGGCCACTTTGTCAGTCGCTGGGATGCGACAGGGAGAAAAACGCATTTAAATTCAACTCATACATGAAAACATGCATCAAGGGAGAATTTAGACATTTTCTGCTTAAAAATTACTCAAACCAATTAATTGATTATCAATATATTAATATTAATTTAACAGTTGGCAACTAATCGAAGAATCATTGTAGGATTATTCTAATAAAGCCTCAGACAGCTCAGCTGAGAAGAAAAGCGGATGCTTAAACAGTCAGTTTCAATTTTGTCA
Organism: Lepturacanthus savala; assembly: GCA_030544235.1. Classification (NCBI taxonomy): domain Eukaryota; kingdom Metazoa; phylum Chordata; class Actinopteri; order Scombriformes; family Trichiuridae; genus Lepturacanthus; species Lepturacanthus savala. The sequence goes on along the minus strand of CM060473.1, from coordinate 5,340,939 downwards.
AATGTTTGTTCTCCTTTTATAACACCCTACTTTTATACCATTTTATAACAAACAACAAAAACCTGAAAAGATTTGAACTTTAGATGCATTTTCAAACCTTCTGACTAAGAAAAATCAGATACTGGATGAGTTTGGGTGAACACAAAATACATTAATGGATCTTTGATTTCATGTCATGCATCAGCTCTGCAACATATACCAACTTTTACAATGTGTCTTTGAGGTGTTTGTCTGTTTTTTGTCTCACTTATATTGTCCACATGTGAGGTGACAGACATTATATGTTACACAGAAGCTACAAGTTTCACTTCTTTGTTTCAGTTGTCATGTTGAGATCAAAGATACATTTTATATAAGGGATAACATTAACAGTATAGAGGAGCTGTATAACAGCCTTATGAATCACTAAACAACCACTAAAGAAGCCAATTAAGACGTGAAAATAACAGGTTGAATTATTATACACAAAGAGACATGTTGTATAAACTCACCATTTAGTTGATCTGGGATACTATTTAGCAAGAAGTCATTGGAACCTAAAATTCAAATGTCACAGTGTAAACATCACAAAGGATCACACAGTCTGTAAATACTTGATAAGTTTAAATATTCTCACCTCCTCCAATGGCATAAACGTCATCTAGGAATAAAAAACACAAACACATCACTATCCTAATACCTGTTAACATAAAGTGTTATAATATAGTCCGTGAGGATTAAGTGTGAATTTATAATTTTTGATAACAAACTCCATGAAAACACAAAACCAAGAATGTTTTTTTTTTATTGCTCAGAACTTCCCAACGTGTTTAACCTGTCTGTGCCACTCAACCATGAGCCAGGTTGTTCCTAATGGAAATTAAAACAGGAAGTTTAATTTTGAAAATATACATAATTTCCAACAAGTGTGATAACCTGACTACAATGAGACAGATTGCTCATGTTTTTTTAATAGTTTTTGGACAAAATGTGAACTCTAAGGGACAGAGGAATTAGTTAAATCAGTTGGTTTTGGTCTTTTAATGGAATTTGTTGACAATAAGACAAATATAGAATTAATTGACAAGTAAATGATTACAAACCAATACAGACCTGGAGATTAAACCCATGAGCTTTGTGCTGATTAGTGTTTATATGATCCACATGCACTTACAAGAGCAATTGAAACTTTCGATCAACATTTGCATGCAGCTAATTTCCCACTAATTGTTGTGTTAATGCCTTTTAATAAAGCATGCACCCACGCTTCCAACTCTACCTTCAGTGCACTCCACTGCCCCAGAAATCTGGACAGAAATCCTTGATGCTTTCAGTATAGAACAGAGGCAAATAGTCACTTTGAGATAATGCCAGGACTGGGTTTACTGGACTAGAATGAGCAAATTAAAGTTTGTAATAAAAGTGTGATGTACCTATCGCAATATCGACTTCATTGGTCCACATTCTTTCGGTGCTGCTGCTGATCTCACAGCGATACCTGCCCTGATGATCCTGCATCACATGAGGGATCTGAAACACACAAAGTCTCGTAGGGTGAGTTAACAATTTAGTGCACTGCAAAGTTAAATCTCTAATGTCTTGTTACAAATTAGCAAGTTTGACAACTACAAACTTATGCTGCCTTCATGTGGTGTGGGAAAGATGATCCTTTCCACTTGTGAAGTGTGTTGTGTTCAAGTGCTTTTGTTGTTGCAGTGAAGTGAAACCTGGAGGACCCAGAATTTATCCTGAAACGTTGCTTAGATAAAACCCTTTTTGACTTGCTCATTCATTTTCTACAGCAAGAAAAGAATGCATCAAACAGTATTTTTAAAACCAACAATAAGTGCAAATGGTGATTTTATTAGAAAAGATATACACCACAGCATCATATAGGCTACACACTAAATAACTAAACGCAGCAGAGAATGTTTAACAAAATGAAAAAAACTGGACTCAACTGATACAATTAAGTTCATGAAATCTTAATCTGGGTTTAAATGGGTTGACAGAATGCATTATTTACTATTCACAACAATGTTGTTGCTTTCCATTATGCTGAAAGGTCAATGTTTATCTCATCTTGTCAACTCATAGATCATAAATATCTTCCAGCTTTCCAGCGGAAATTACGATGTAAGTGGGTGTTCATGTACGTTTTTGATGTCTGTTTTGGTATTTGCAATAATTACCACTGATTAAATCAGAAAACATCTCTAACAGCCGCCCCTCACCGTGAGCTTCCTGTTGGTGGCGTTGGGGATGGGGATTCCGTTCCTGTGCCACTGGTATCGAGGGATCGGACGCCCCATGGCTCCACACTCCAGCTGCAGGGTTTCCCCCACATGTAGCCGCTTGGACTGAGGCTGGATCACCACCTTCAGCCGACCCTCTAAGGAATGATAACTCTGGCCTGATGGCGGTGGGAGAGGTGACATCGATCATAGATTATCATGTGGTTAAAAGAACCAAATTCATTTGTAATACTCAATGGAAAAAGTGGCAAAGGCAGGAGTGAAATTCCTACAGGTCTCTCAAAATGTACATTAATCCACCTAGAATATAAAACTTGTTGATAGCATGTGTTTTTATTTTTTTAAACCTTTTTAAGGGAGTTAAACTATCTGGTACCAAGTTTTTAGGGTTACATCACATCACTGACCCAAGACCCAGTCACTAGTGCTGAATAAATGCATTGTGTAACTAAGAAATAGTCGTTTGAATAATCATGATTTCAAATTGACCAAAATATTATATATTATATAATATCCATAATCAAGCCCTACTACAAATGCCTATAGACGTAGAAGTATGTAACTCACCATAGGACATGGCCACATTCAGGACATCCACCTGAGCCCACTGACTGAACTCGAAGGCGTCTCCACAGTTGACCCGGCAGATGTAAAACCCAGCGTCCTTCAGCTGAACTGGACTTATCACCAGATCCGGAGAGAAGCTGTTTGGCACCTGGAGTTGATGGATTTGAAACAACGTCTATCAATACTGGAAAACAAACATGACTTCCACAACGTTTGGAGCAGGATTTGGGATTTGAGCTTTTCCACTTCTTGAGTTTCGATTCAATCTTTCTCAAAATTGTCATTAAATTTTAACATGAAAATCAGTGAAAATCAGTTTTTTGACAGGAATTTGCACAGAAAGCGCTGTATATATTTTAAATGTATCACAGTTCCACCGGAGCTCCAGGAGAAGTCTGTTGGTGCAGTCTGAGCAAATTTATTTTGGTTCCGCTCCAATTTTTTTTATTGGAGCAGCTAAATGTTTGACATGTTTGCAGAAGGTAATTCACTGCTAGTTTTGCTTCTAATGTCATTAACATGGACTGATAAAGAGAAGATAGAGATACGTTTGAGAAAGAAAATGTTCTGCCACAGGAGGGCTGGTGAGGTGATTTGTTTGAGCTTGATCAAATATCTTTTTAATTTATAGAACAGCAGTCATGTTGTTTTTTTATCTTTATCCAAACTTTTTTCAATAGTCAGGTATGTGAAACAGAGCCAAAGAAACATAAAACCTTAAAACTAAAGCTACAGTATTATAGCTGCAACAAAGAGTCATTGTGAGACATTTGTGCCAAGAATATCCAGAAGCACAAGTTCTAACTGGTTATTTGAACCCTTTAAACTCCAATTTGTTCTACTTGTAAGAAAAGAAAAAAAAAAGAATGAAAGAAAAAGAAAGAAACATTCACGTTATGTGCCAGGTTACACTGTGTGAGTTTAATACTTAGATGGTAGCTCACCTCTTCTTTTGTCTTGAACCACTGGTACTCGACTTGAGATTTGCCCACAGCGTGGCAGCTGAGGCGCAGATTGTGGCCAGATGTAAGAGCCACGGACTGGGGCTGGATGAGGATCTGCAAGGCTGAATATTCAGAAGAATTTTAAGGAGACTTCTTCAGATGTCTTGTTTTGACTCATCAACTTGCCAGAATCCAAAAACAATCAGTTTATTGCCAATCAATTTCTATAAAGGGCCCTATTATAAGAAACACTTTGTCAGTGGTTGTGTGCAAATATTTAGGTCTCTGGAGTTCCTGCTAACACACAAACTCTCATTCAGTCATTCAGTCACACACAAATGTGTGATGTCACACAACTAACAAGGCGATTTTTGACCATAATTTGGTCCGTGATTTTGGGTTCCAAGAGTGTTCAAATGCAGATTCAGAGTTATACCACCACACCAAGAATAAGAGATAACACAGTAATAAACAGTAACAGTTTCCTCTTTGAAAACCCAAACTGATTGAAGCCTGCAGGAAACGATAAGCTTCCATGGTGTCGCTCTGACAATATCACCCATAGTGAGTCACAAATTCCCTTTTAACACACAGAGAATCCACCCAGGTTGGATGTTTGACAATACATTAAAAGGCTGGAGGGTGGTTTTACTGTACCTGGAGGTTTCAGGCACTCCAGAGCCTCCGAGTAGTCCAGCATTTGGAGGTAGTCGAACAGCTGACCCGTGGTACAGCCTCGCTCTCCCATCAGCCTCAGCAGCATGCGGCTCGGGCTGCCCTCCAGCTCCAGAACCTTCAGAGAACACATCTCCATCTCGTCCGAGCTGCAGGACGATTCAGGACATCGATTGAGATCAGAATCATGTGCCAAGTATGGTTTGACACAAGGAATTTGACATTATGAACTGCCCTGATATCCACAATTTACAGATAAAGGTACAATACAGTACCAGTCTAAATGTTCTCATTGACTTCAACAGGAAGCTCTGTCCAAACCCTTGGCAGCTACTGTAGTTATTATATTACCTATTTAATGTGTGAGTTATAAAATGCTAGGAACATTGTGTTCTGTTACGGAATATCACAGTAATATGCAGTAAATACAAAACTACAGGTACATACAAAACTGGTAGTAAATGCAAAAATAACAGGTACATTCACTCAAGTACTGTACTTAAGTACAGTTTCGAGGTAACTGTACTTTACCTGAGTATTTCTACTTGATGGTACTTTATACTTCCATTGCACTACATGTTTAATAACAAAAGTTTATATGAAATAATATATTTTAATATTTTTACTGTTTAATTTGTTGTTCTTTCATTTTCTTTTTTGTTATTTTTTTAAAGTGTTATGCACTTTATAGTAAGTTTTAAGTATAAAGAACTTCACACATATGTGTCAACACATATATGACACAATTATAATATATGTTAATACTTTTAATACTTTTACTGTGTAATTTGTCATTCTTTCATTTTCTTTTTTAAAAGTGTGTAAAATAAAATGCTTCAAACAAATATATGATACAATTATAATATATTTACTATTATTACTATTTACTATTAAATGTTTCATTCTTTCATTTTCTTTTTTAAAGTGTTATGCACTTTGTATAAAAGTATAAAGAGCTTCAAACAAATATATGATACAATTAATATAATCCAAGTAATATAATGTGAAGCACTAATCTAAGGTTGCTCCACACTGAAAGTGTTCTCGTGTTTGTTACTGATAAAAATCTAATATATTACATTGACATATATTGTAATTAATATACTATAATAATATAACAGTCTGCATAAGGAGTACTTTTACTTTTCATACTTTAAGTGCACTTAACTTGCAGTTGAGTACTTTTTACGACAGTATTTCTACTTTTACTTCAGCGGGTGTATCTATTAGCGTTGCTGGTGGTTTATTCCACCTTTTTCCGTGATTTTTTTTCATCATGTACCGTACCTGACTCTGAACCGTCTGTCATTGCCGACCAGTTCTCCCAGTCTCCGCCATCCTTTACTGGTGGATTTGTCCAGCAGGTCACACAGCTTCTTCACCACCGGCTCCTTCAACGCGCTGATCTTCGTGGTCCGGTCCAGAGTCTCCGACATTTCAGCCAGAGACGAGACGAGGTTATCAATGTGTTCCTATCACACCGGCTCGGTTTACTTCAAGACAAAACACTCTACTTCCTGGAAGGACCGTAAACGTGACACACGCACACACATACACACGCCAAAGGCGCGCGCGCAAACACACACCTACTGACTCTTCTTTGGTTTTGGTTACTCCCCGGGGCGCGCAGCCGCGGCTGCCAAAGAGAGACGGTGCGTCAAGATGAGTCACTGCATGTTTAGAGTGGTTTGGAGTGAAAAAGGAGAAGTTGTTTGATGTTTTTTTTGCAGACAACTGTTGCACGAAAACAGAATTTATAGATCCAGGATAAGAGAGAAAACCAGACTTCACCCAGTTCAAACTGGGGGTCGTTAGATAGTGGATTAATCAGTGGTATTCACATGGTAGAAGTATAGATACTAGAGTTAAAAAAAACTCGAAAAACCTTGGTGCAAATAAAACAAATTTAAATCTAATGCATACAAGAACTACTTGCAAATTTTATTTTCATCAAGTTTTTTGTGTTTTCACTAAATTGTGTTGTTAGAGTCAGTTTTGACACTGTTATAAAAATAAGACTCTTAAAGCAATGACATCTGTGCAATGACAACTAACTGACTCTGATCTTCATTTATTGTTTGTATCAACGTTCTATTGCTGAAAAATTGACCTGTAACACCATAGATGTTATTATATATAATAATATAAGAATAAACGAAATACGTTTAATTAATAAATGTGTTCTAATAACCCTCAGGAATAGTGAGATCACAACAACCTAACCCTAACCCAAGAGATGAGAAACAAATTGGTTGATAAATAATGGTTTTAAATGTGTTTTACAGCTGATTTAAGTATAAGGGTCAGTGACAAAAATGTGACCCTAAAACATGGTACCAGATGGTTTAACACTCTTAAAAAGGGTTTTAAAAAATTTAAAACATATTCTATCAAAAAGTTTATATTCTAGGCAGATTAGGATATATATTTAAAATTTATCATTTAACACTTTTTCAGTTGCACTAAAAATGATTCAAACCAACATTAACACAAACTGTTTTGTGACATTTTGACCTAATGAATGCTTCTTAAAACTGTATTTTAAAAAAGTTTCTCATCTTGCAAAATAGTATTTGTCACTGACCCATAATGAAATATGAAAGTATAAAAGTAACATAATAGAGGAGAAAATGCCTTTAAGGACAAAAACTTATTTCAGAGAGCTCTGTAATCACAGTCCCAGAGCCCCACATGTTTTAAATCTAAAGGCCATAATGTTTATAATGGTATATTAAAATGTCAATGGTAAAAAAATGATTATGATATGGGGGCAGTAAAGTAAGAATACACAAAATTTATGCTTTAGGAAAGTAACAAAATATTTGTATTTTGTTACCTGATACCACTGAGATTAAGACAGGACTTTCCAGTTATTCGGGCTGAATTTAGCTGTGATTCTGTTGCAAAAGGCGGGTTCATGAATATTAATCAAATTACATACAGAAGACCATGGATTGACTTTAAAATAACATTTATTTCCAATTGGAGCGGTCACTGACTAACAGATAAAGGACCAGGGTTAATCTAGTCTGGTTGGCCTGGATATATGTGGCCCTGCTCTCATGCTATAGATTTAGTTAAATCCATCCATAATAAATGGAAACTCATGGCTTAATCCTCTATCTAGATTTTGTGCAACAGCCCACAGGAAACAGGATTTCACATTTCAGAAAACACAACGGACACAACGGACACCAAATTTGAACTGTCGGAAATTAAATCTCAGAAAATAATGAAAAATGTCTAAAGTGACATTTCGAGATGTGTATTTTGTCTGGTCAAATCTATGAAGTACAAGGTAATCTTTTGTAATTCATAATACATAGAAGTGTTAAATATTTAACATATTTGATGTTTATTTTATTGATTTTCAAAACATTTATGTCGCTGATTTTCCTTTTTTCAATATTTCCGTTTTTTTGCTTATAGAGTAACAGATGTGTCATTTTGTTCATAAAATGCCAATATAATAATTGAGACCATATTCACAGATAGGATACTGAAGTGTGCACACTGCACTGAGCTGTAGGGAATTTATGACAGAGTGAGACCTCTTGCTGTGTGTGTGATCTTTGGTTGTAACTCAGGTGTGCAGGTGATGACATCACAGCCCTCCCTCAGGACTCAGAGGACACTTCTCCTCCTCTTACCTGAGCTGTCACACGCATCATCTGGCAAGTGGGAGAAGGTTAGTTGTGTACGGTTGTGAAGAAGAAGAAGAAGAAGAAGAAGAAGAAGAAGATGACTTTTTCCTCTGTGTCTGTTTCAACATATGATCCGTTTAAAAAGGTGTGAAGGGAAACACACGTCCCTAATTGATGAGTCAGGTAAGTAAATATTATTCACGTTTTACACTTTTCTGAGTCACGTGTTTGTGTTTTACTGTCCGTGCTGCTGCCAGCAGATGGTGTAAATGTATCTATACATAGATATGTCTATGTGTGTGTTTGTATTATCTACTTGTTTTATGTGTGTGTGTTTGTGTGGGTGTGTGTGTGTGTGTTGGCAAGGAGATCCACAGACAGTGCATGATGTCAACACCTAGTTGTATCCTGTAATGCAATATTGCAATCCTATGCAATAATATGCATTAAGAAGGCTAACTTATATATAATTGAGTAACTTAAATTCCCTCTCCACTTAAAAATATTCTTGTTCCTACAGTTAATTGTTTGCTCCCCATTGTGCAACAAGATGTCTGAGCAGAGCTTGACACTAGGAAGTTCTGTTGAAAATGGAAAGATTCTCTGAGATCATTTTAAAAGCCATTTAAAGTCTGGGTCTATGAGCATGATTTGTGACTTCACAAATGGTTTTTCAAAGCCAATCCTGGTTGAATATTCATTTTACATTTTATGTGTGGTATAGAAACATGAAACCTCCAATGCACAAACACTGAGAATGATTAGAGTGAAGTAAGGACATCTACTGTGAAGTAGTTAAACCTTTGAAATGAAATATATGTGTATATTTAACAAGAAAGAAGAACCAAGGTTATTACACTTAAAAAAACATTTTTAATACATGTCTGGAGGGGACCTTTAAGAAGAAGAAATATCAGAATTATTTGTAGAATATCAAGTACAAAGAATTAAATGTGGTTCAGATGTGAACAGAAAAGGCAATAAACATGATTAAATAATAAATATAAAGACAGTAATTTAGTGTTTGTCTGTTATAAAAACTGCAAAAAATAAGAATATAATAACAAACCATATAATGGTAAATTAGATTTTAGTGTAAGGTGTTTCCATTATTTTGCCACATAGAAACACAGTACAAGATAAATATATTTGTTAAATTACATAAATTATTAATGTTATTTAACAAAACCAGCACAATTTTTTCATCAACTAAAATAGAATAATGTACACAGGAAATGGCAGTTTATAGAAGTTTTTGTTATTCTTGTAAGATTATACCTATAAAGTCTATAGAGTACTTTTTGTTTCCAATGCAATGCAGTTAATGTGTTTTCATAGATTTATAATAAAAGTTGTAAATGCCATGTAAATACATGAATTAGGGGATTATTCACAATGTCTGTACGTATGGGTTTTGTTTTTGATAATAAAAGAATATTTAGTCTCATTACAGAAATTGAATATCTATGTGGTTGTCTTTTCTTTAAGTTTAAATTAAGCCTCATCCAGATTAAATAATTTGCTTACAGTTTTTCTTCTTGCTTCTTTGGTTTCAAACCAATGTTATAGCTCCACAAACTAGTATTTTTGGTTTAAATGACACACACATCATCATATAAGTAAACTCAGAAGCAACTGAACATGAACACGCAGATATGCTGAATGGAAAACACTAGTATGAATGGTAAAAACCATGAAAACCTTATCAGCAGCATTTCATGTTCAGGGTTATTGTACACTTAATCCTGTTGTAAAATATTACTGTCTTTACACAGAACTAACAAAAAAACAAATAAAAACAAACAGGAAAAACTAGAGAGTTCACCTGTGATCTTTATATCGCAAATATAAAGATTTAATTGCAAATTACACAACAGCCTTGGAGTGGAAGTTTTGCCATTTGAACATGTGTCACATAGTCTGTTCATAAGGAGACTGGCTTTGAAAGGTGGGCTTCAGAATTGAATTTGGGTCAAAAGCAGGACATGTCTTTATAGTTCAGCACATGATTTACAGGTCATTAGTTCCAGTTTTTGTGTGTAAACATTTGAGAAAAACCGTAAGTGATCCTGTTACAACTTGTCAGAGCAGGTGTTGAAGCATGAAATCAAGTTTATTGCCACAATGGTTACTAAAAAAAACAAGGAGTAAAAAAAAAGGTTTTTCCACACATCATCAGATGACTAACTGCATGAAACATTTCAAATATTTTGCATAGCAAAGAGCAAGGAAGGAATATAATTTATTCACCAGGATATAACATCGATCCTTTCACTTGTCTCTGCTTAATTCTGGTAAATCCAGTTTTATTTTGAAATCAGCCACTCCCATATAGCTCCTCACATTTGATCTGTCTTTATCAGCTTATAACCCTCACAAGTTTTGCATTGCAGATCTTTTTTCTGATGAAAACTGATAAAAAGGCTAAGGTGATGCTGTGGTTTAAATCATCACGTGCATGTAAAGTCTCTTGTATATCATATTTCATCAGCATGTGATGACTGCTAATGACCTGTATGGTATGTGTCAGCGACATGTACAAACAATTATTGGTAGCGCTCGTTGTTTTCCCTTCATAACACTTTGTTTGATGTAAAAACAAAGCACACAGCCACAGGTTTATGTCCCATTTCCTTTTTCAGGGCACACAGCCTGACAGTTTGTGCCAGGATGTCAAGGTTTATCTGGCTGGCGTTGCTCTCACAGCTGTTGGCAGCGTTGGTGGAGTGCAACAGTAAGTTCAAAATCTTGAATGGCATCATCACTGAACAATAACATCATGTTTAAAGGGTTGCTTCATCTGAAATACACAAAAACGTCATTGTTTGCGGGGGAAGTCGTCGGTGCCAACAAATAGTCCGGTGCATTTGATTCATTGGTTGTCTGAAGTCTCAAAATGTTGAACTGCACCTTTAAATACTTACAATTTTCTTGTGAGCTCTGAACATTCTTTACATTCTCTACAAAAGCTTTGTTATAGTATAAGCTTTTCTTGTTAGCTCCCACATTTGCTGAGATTTCGTTGCAATAAACTGTCTAAAATAATAACTAACTAAACTATCTCAATTAATTCTCAATTCATTCTTGGTAACTGTATAGATCCTGGTGGTGTGTTGTTTATTATCCTGTTCAAAAACGTAGAAAAAAAAGGAAATTGTTGACGTCGTATGAGAGGAAACTTGGAAACTTAATATATTTGCTTAAAACCTTTTGTCTAAGTTGTTTATTATTATGTCATTAGAAAAAAAGCTGTATGAGTAACATTTCAAATTATTTTAAGAATAAAACAACAGTCGTAGACTTAAAGGCGCAAAGGCTTTAATGGGTTAAGTAGACAAGTAAATGGAATTCAGGTGAAGCAGTCATTTAATGTTACAGAAGTCACAGTCTTGTGATGCTGCCAAATCTTTTGATTTTTTTTTTTTATTGTACTAGTGCCAAACTGGGAGCTGATGCTTGTTTGTGCTTTACATGTGCTGTCAGGCATATTTCCACCAGGGAAACCGGTCCTGCTCGGCTGCATGTCTCCTGAGAAGGAGACGTTTACCTGCTGGTGGGAGCCAGGCTCCGACGGAGGGCTGCCAACCACACACCGCCTCTTCTATGAGAGAGAAAAGTCAGTCCTTTCACTAATTACTGAGAGCAGGTAAAAGGTAAAGCTGTTATTGAGCTGGCAGGGTGTTGTGGAGGACAAGAGAGTGGAAAAATACCAGCTGCATTGTTCACACATTTGTGCTCAGTCAGCTGTGCAGGTAGACCTGCAGACTTCAGATTCTTCACCTGTGTGACCCTCACTCTCCCTGGCCTGAATACAAAATACCAACACTAATTAGACAGTAAACTGAGAGCTGATATTCAGTAAATATACATTACTGTTCAAAAGTTTGGGGTCACCCACACAATTTTTTCCAATTTTATGTGTTTTTTCATGAAAATCATACTTTTATTTACCACCATGAGTTGTAAAATGAATAGAAAATGTTATTGTTATTAAGCAGTGTTAGAACATGTTATTATGCAATGAGCAAACACATTGTACCATTAGAACACTGGAGTGATAGTTGCTGGAAATGGGCTTCTACACACCTATGTAGATGTACCAAAAACAGACATTTGCAGCAAGAATAGTCATTTATCAAATTAGCAATGTATAGAGTGTGTTTCTGATTAATTTAGAATTATATTCATTGAAAAAACAGTGCTTTTCTTTCAAAAATAAGGACATTTCAAACTTTTTTAAATGGTAGTGTAGTAAAATGTCAATTTTACAATTAGGATTTGAAGAATTAGATGCTTCTGTATGGGTTCATTAGATTTTTCCTGAAAATCATTTTATTTCGCTTTGTATTAAATTCTTTTTTTGTATTATGTTGTCTGTGAGGAAACCATATAGACCCAAATGTGTAAAAAAGCTACTGCTATCCCTCACCCCAACCCTTGTTTATTTTGAGCTTATACTGTTTACTGCCCTGAGCACAGGTCTGCCATGCTGGCTTTGTTGTATATGTAGCATATCCTGGTCAGTAAAGGTCTTGTTTTGTCTGCGTTTAGATTGGAGGGGAAACACGAGTGTCCGGATTACCGCTCTGCAGGAAGGAATTCCTGCTACTTCAACAAGACCTATACCTCCATCTGGGTGGACTACTGCCTGACAGTGACGGCCTCCAACGCCCTGGGGAACACCACTTCAGACATCTTACAGATAGACGTTATGGAAATCGGTAAACTGTTGTTCCCAAAATGCCCCCTTTTTGTCATAGCTGTACTCAAGAAAATCCTGCAAATTAGATAAATAATACAAATATAAACATCAACACAAACGCATCTGACAAGGAAAAAAATCCACATTAACACAGTAATTAAAAGACAATTTCAGTAAAGCAACCTTCTGTATATTGTAAATATCATCTAAACTGTGTATAATGTTTGTTTTCTGGGTTGTGAAGAATTTGTGGAGTCTCTGCACAGTATTAACTATTGAACAATGGCTATGAAAAGTTGTCTTGTTGTCTTACAATGCTAAACCACAATATTATTAAAAGATTTTTTTATATTTAATAATTATAGAATAGGATACAATAATAGAATAAATCTTTATCGTTGAATCAAATATTGTATTTGTAGTTTTTTGTATTTACTTTTTGTATTTTCAGAGAACTTCACCCTTTAAATGTTCGAGACATTTAAAGGTATTACCAGTTACAACATTTCGGCGAAGTGAGACTAGTTCTGTAGTGAACACTTTAAGCCAAAGGTCTTGTTTTTGCCACATTAACTTTTAGATTACTGAACGGAAAAATACGGCATTACAGACATGAGGGACAAATAAAAACCTGAGCAGAACGAACTGGTTTATGCTTGGTGTAGAACTTGTGTAAAGTCTCAGATCAAATTTCATATCTTGTTCGGTTATACAGGCAGTCATGTATTTGTTCTCCATGCATCCATCCTTTTGGAGCAGAGAACTATCGGTTGCAGAGATCTAAACACATTTAAAAATAAGACCATATTGGTGAAATTAAGCATTTTTTATGTTTTTGCAGTCTCTTAAACCCTCTTTTACACACTTTTGTGTGTGAAGACGTCTTAAAAGCCCCTATGTGTCTGTGCTCCACAGTGAAACCCTACGCTCCTGAAAATGTCACACTGGTGGTGGAGGAGAGAGAGGAAAGTCTGAATCTCCATGTGAGATGGGACCATCCCCACAACACAGACCCCCGATCGGGCTGGGTCACCCCTGACTATCAACTAAGAGTCAAACAAGAGAACACCAACAAGTGGAAGGTAAGTGTTCAATGGTAATGGAGCTGAAAATGCATCATTTCCACAAAAACACTATATTCTTGAGTGTCATTGAACTGTTTTTACAGCTCTCTTTTTAACCTTCTGGGTTAGAACGTGTGATCTGTGCTTTGCATGTAAACTAAATGGTTGTCTCAAGTATTATTTGCATATTGTTCTGTTGGTTGAATAGTTGTGGTTTCAATATTGAATGCCAAGAATACTGGAATAACCAGACTACTGTAAATTACCTTCATCACAGAGCAAACGACTAAGATTAATAAACAGTACTAAAACTAATAAAATACAGTATGAACAATACAATCATGTCTTCAATGTGTTGCTGCTGTTAAAGAAAAACAAATGTGTTTAATCAAAAACTACTCTTTAATAAAAATTAGGGATGCACCGAAACTAAAATTTGTGGCTAAAGCAGAATAATATTAAATGCTTGGCTGAATACTGAATATTACATGCGGTTGTTTAGTTTTTCACCATTTTTATTGTGTAAATAGTCTAGAATATATTTTAGACTTGTTTTTTAAAGAAAAATCTCCAGTAGGCACAAATCAGAGAAACACTGTCTGCTTGGTATCGTGTAACAAGGCTCAATGTGCTCCACAAGCCTCTGAAAACAAAATGTCACAACACAAACTGTTGATCCTTCATGAACTCACCTTCACCTTCCTTGTAATTCTGTTTGTTTTGGGACTGTCCTTTGCAAACTTTTGTCTTTTCACAGACGTCGGCCACGAACAGAATGGGCATGCTGTGACCATTTTTCCTTTTAGCTTCTGCAGCATTTCTCTCTCTTGTACTCAGCTGCTGTTCAGGCTGTTTGGCTTTTAAATGACAAATTTAAGCAGTAGACATAAAGTTCTTCACAGAGGAACCCTCTCTCGATAGTTTGGTTGATAAGTCATTGCAAACTGCAATTCTATTCTTGCTCTCCAGCACTGTAAAATATCTCCACACTCCACACACTATGATGGTGTAACACTCCACTATTCGGCTTTGGTTCAATTGCCGGAAATTTGGTACTTAATCAGATTGTGATTAACTCGCATCCATCAGTAACATTAAGTAAATTTTCTTTTCTAGGAGTTCAAGGCCGGTAGAGAAACCCACTTCACTCTGTACAGCGTCAATCCTGGTGAGGTTTACACGGTTTGGGTTCGCTGTAGATTAGACTACGGCTCATGGAGCGAGTGGAGCAACTCTACCGTCGTGAAAATTCCAAACTGTAAGTCTTATCAGATGCTCCATTTTATGGTAACTAGTTATGGTACTAATGTCCTAATAAGCTTTTATTTATTTCTTGATTCATTTAGATCTTCAGAAGGAGGCACCATTTTGGATATTGGTCTCTACTCTCTGTTCAGTTCCATTTCTAGCAGCAATATGTATCTTGGTCATAAAGAGGAAACGGTATGTCTTCTACAAATTTACAAGATATATAAGTCATTATTATAAAGGTAGGATGAGTATAATCAGACTCACCTTGTTTGGTTCCTCAGTGTGAAGCAGTGTCTGCTGCCTCCTGTTCCTGGTCCAAAGATTAAAGGAGTTGATTTCCAACTTTTCCAGGTAAAAGTGCATCTGCATTACGTTTTGGCCCTGATAACAATAATGATGTCATAATGTACTCGCTTAACCCTAATTGATCCTTCCAGGGACAGCAATCTGAAGACTTCATCAATGTCCTGGTCACCAACCAGACCTTTCCTCCTATGGTGGCCTGTAAGGACCAGATGGAGGACTATCTGATTGTGTCTGACATGGATGACTATCTTCAATCTCAAAAAAGGAAGAGAAGCCTATTTATAGACTTGGAAATCCAAAGTAAGGAGTCGATCCCTGGCCAATATGACTGGGAGAAGGCTGGTGAAAGGAAGGAGACAATAGAAAATTTAGTAAACAGCAAAATGTCTCTCTTTGGAGAGAGTTTTTTAAACATGGAGCTACCCCCGCTGCCTACTCTCTGCCTAGGTTGTGACGACACAGCTGAGACCACTGTCGCACCCTTCACAAACAGCTGTTACGTGGACCTTCAGAGAGACACAGATTATGTACAGGAGGTGGACTACAGCAGAGTGAAGGAGGTGAACACTGACGTTATTCTCATCCTTGACAAAGAAAACGTCCTGCTGGACAGCTCTGGTAACAAGGACATTCAGGGACAAGAGGAGGACCTGCTGGAGGACTACAGCAGGGTGAAGGATGTGACCGGCATCAATATGGTTCTCCTCCACAAAGAAAGCTCCTCGCTCAACACTCCCTGTAGAGAAAAGTGTAACCACTACATACACTGCACCGATCAGAATCCAGGAACTGTGACTGGACCAGGAAAAATTTGTGCACAACTCATTGACGGTGGCTATGTAGATACAATGCCTGTGGCAACTTTGATGTAACATTTTGTGTTCTACACAAGTTCCTATTATCTTGTGATGCAAATGGCAAGTTCAGCTCCAACAAAACGTAACAACATTTGGGCAGCTTTAAACGGACCAGAGATCATTTCCTCAGTTTGTTGAACCCTGGTGTATTTCATATGAAGTGTGAATGCTCACCGGACCAAACACAGGACCAAATGCTTTACATGGTAACTGATGAATAAAGATAAGAAACATCATCCCAACAACTAACTCTACATGCTGCTCCATGTTTACTGAACCCAGCAGGTGTTTTGTGGAGCTGGTGCACAATTTTGATGCAGTTCAGAAATTTTAGTGTGAAAGCGGGACTGAAACAATGATGAATCCAATGTTACAAATTTCTTCTCCACAAGTAAACCAAGTCTGCTTGGTTGGTGTGAAAGCGACCTTAACATAAATGGTGGTGCATTGAATGCATGTAGGTGTACTGCCTTTTTTGTACAATTTGCTGCTTGATTAAATGAGAGCAAAAGTGTCACAAAGCCTGTTGCTCAAAATGTTGAAGAAACATGTCGTTCAACCCAGAGACGGAAGCAAAAGGGTGCACACCATTTCCAGATTGAACATTTTGTTTGTGTCTGAATCGTACGGGTACTGAAAACCCTTAAAAAGGCTTGAATTTTAATGTGATACATTAACGGATGCTTGGACATTTTGAATAAAGTTATTGTAAATTGTAATTGCATTACTTTAATAGTAAATTATTGGGTTGGAGACACATTTTGAAACTTGAAATGTTGTTTTCCTTTTAATGTATCTCCCTTGTGTAAAATGCTCTCACTAAACATAATTTTGGTTGATTGTTATCACAATAACATCTGATTTAATGTGAAGAAGAAATGAAATAATCATCTTGAGAACCACAGCGATAAGGTGCTGTACAAACATGAAACTGCACATTTAAAAGTCCTTGAGTTTAGGTTAAGTCAATTCAATTCAATGTGCTTTGTTCGAATTACAAATGACAACTAAAATTGTAAATGTGGTGAAATTGTTTGATGTAAGCAGCAACAAATTTGACTACTGTTGTTCATGATTCTTTTAATTGAATTTGCTTAAATAAAACATAAAACTAAAAGAAATAAACCACGCAAAAAGTTCAGTTTAAACAAATAAAGTGTATTTATTTATTTTGCGAGATATATTTAAAATGCAAATAAAGCTTATTCAACACAAGGGTCATTCTAAAATGTTGCAAAAAATGGGGGTAATGAAATGGGGAGTGGCAAGCGTCTCTCTTCACTATCATCAATAAAAGGCATAAAAATGCTCAAAAAATGTACTTAAAAATTAGAATTACTTACATTCTATAGATTTGCTTTGAGACAACTCATTTTGGAATGAAACATTCTATGTGTAAATCCTACTTTACATCACATTATACAAAGAATTTCAAATGAAACCCAGGAATGTTTCAGTTGTTGCCTCAGGTTATTGATGTCAACGTGAGAGAAGACTAAGCATGCATCATTTAGATTCCTGAACTGTGGTTTAAATGGAAAATGTTTCTTCCTTATTTCAACCAAAATAAATAAAACATTACTAATAAATTGACAATTTCAGATATAACAAAATTATTTTCCGAAATACTTTATTCACATCAAATTTAAATTATTCACTGACAAATGTTAATTTAAAGGCTATGTCAGGGAAGTGTACTTGGATCACTATCTTCCTCTGCATTATCACTCAAACTGCATTTTCTTTATGTAAATGACATATTTACTTATACAAACTTGTTTTAAATCTCATGTGCTACAACTGAGATGGCACACGTCAAACTCAATCTTACATTTAGAGTTTAATATTCAAGGTTTCATAAAGGAGTATTTTTACAAGACATATTTTACTTCCTTTGTTTCAAATACACGTCCTATGTGGTTCTAAAATCCTTTTCCCCACTGTTACCACAGATCATGTTTAACCCCTTTAGAGTGAAGAAGCACTGAAAAGAATGGTTTCAGGAAATATACTCATTCACTTCATGTTGGGAAGTTACACAAGAAGATTGATTGTCTTCATTTTGAGTAGTTAAGTCGATTAAGGTCGTCAACAAGTTATCTTTACTTTGCTTATTTAAATTTAGTAAAGACTGGAAACATGAGACTGTCTGAAGGTAACGGCTGCACCAACACATCTACAGTTCTCTACTTATAAATCCTCCAGAGATCTATTAAGACATAAAAAATACTCTACTTGGAATATTATATATTGTCTGATATGTTTTTTCCACAAAACAAAAAAAAAAAACATGTAATTGACGTGTTAAAATCCTTAATGTGACATTGACTTATTCCAGACTGTGAATATGCAAATAAAATTCATTTCACTGTAAACTTGGATTTGGCTTCAGGATTGGCTGCAAGCTATTTTGGATGTCAAGAATCATGCCTATGGGCGCATTCCTTAAAATCTTACAGGAGCAGAGAAGCTTTCCACTTTCAGCAAATAAATGTGCCTTCTAGTGTCAAACTAAGGCAAAGTAAGGCTCAAACATTTCACTGTAGAAACAAGAAGAAAAAAATCAAGTGGAGGCATAATTAAAGTTATTAGTTACACTTGTGCTTTTCCTTTCTTAAAGGGCAAAATGCTATTTTTATGCTGTGCTGATGCAGTATAGTGATGTAGCATCCCCTTCCTCCTACCCATAAAAGTGGACCAAAACAAATTAAGCAAAGAATAGTTACATAAGTAAGATTCACAAATATCCTTTTATCAGTATTTGCAATAACATTCCTCAGTTTGTCAGAAACATCCCAGAGATAAAATGTTTGGATTCGAGTCTATTTGAAAATTATCATTTTAGTTCATAATCACAAGAATTTTCTCCCCTTTGACTCATTTTGCCCATTCAACATTTCATAATTTATTGCTCAATTAAAGTGTGATTGTCAATTTGCTGGTACATTTATTATTTGTTTAAAATGTATTATAATGCTAATCCATTGCTTAGTTCTTATCTCTGTGCGGGACAATAGAAAACCAGATCATCTCAGGATAACAGCAGGCAATTGTTTTTTCTCTAGCACTATATACGCTTTGTAGTATTTTGGCAGTCAAGCAAAATCAAAAACCCAGGGTCTAAAATTTAGTGCAATCAGGATTACAAATAATAACAATCAAAACACAGTTTTGACATTTCATGAAAAAAATCATTTCATATGCAAAAAAAAGCGTATAGCTTCATTTTTAAACTGAACCTTTTCAAATAAGAGTCACTAAGATTTTAAGCCTGTGAAGTGATGCCCAGAAACAATTTCAAAGCCTAAGAAATAAGTGCTTTTGTTAATATCCAAATATAGATACCAAGCAAAAAATATGTGAAATTCAGCATTGTGTGAGAGTGAAGTGAGTTTAAGTATAGTTTCTCAAGTGTTTTCCTACAAACACAAACTTGATTTCTTTTTTAAGCAAGTTTAAAAATGAAAAACAAAATCAGAATTTTGTTTAAAAATCATCATTTCACAAGCAAAAAATCTTATTGACCCTTAGCTTTTTGCCCCTATAAGACACTGAGTGTGTCGTTGCAACATCGTTTAGTTCAGGTTACACTTTTGTAACCTGAACTGAGAGATGGAGACCGAAGGACCTTTGTAGAATGTCGTCCTTCCTCTTTCTCATTAGTATCTGTCATTTCTCAAATACCAGAAAAACATGTTTCAACTGAACCTAAATAATGAGAAAAACACAAAAAAAATAACAACAGGCTGATCAACAATCTAGTGGTTTCCACAGGCTCAAATCACCACTGATAATCTCCAGCTCCTGTCCATCTGGTTGATACTCTATGTACATTCATGTTCACAGATATCATGATTAATAAATTCATATTGTGGGATCTCTTCAAGTGACTGGTTTGGTCCTATGACGTCAATGGTAAACATTTTCAGTTCATAACCTATCTAACCTCTTAAAAATACACAGCTCTGCTTAATTATCTTAAAGAAACACACAAACAAAAATACTTTAGCTTTTAAAAAAAAATCTGCAGAGTAAGATGCATTGAATCATGATTCATTGAAAAAAAAATTGTGTCAAAAATTTAGCTTTTTTTTTTTAACATTCAACATATTATCCAACCACATCCTGGCCCCTAGATTGAAACCTGCTTCAGCTCAGCAGAGCGACCTCATAATGCTCTCGTCCCACATGTGGGATTCAGTCCATCTCTCTTCTAAGCTGGAGATCAGCATCAGTGGGTTCATTGAGGCATGAAATACAAAAAAAAGAAAAGGCGTCACCACTGTCAACTCTTCTCATATTCATCAGTGTTTTCGTAACATTCACTGCTGAGGCGCATGGAGCTCAGCTGCTCCTCAAAGTTCAAAAATGTGTGGTTGCATTCCTTCTCCAACATTTTCTTCCATATTTTTACTGAAAGGGGGAAAAAAAGAAAAAAATACGGATAATTATTATTTGATTTAGATTTTACGTTTAAAATAACTTTGAAACAGCACGCTGTAACTTTGTTTGTAATCAATCAACACAACACTTCATGACTAAAATGGATTTATTTGCTCACAAAATGTCTCATTTTTAATTTGTATGAGTAGAGCTGGGCGGTATGACCAAAAATGGATATTTTTCAAAATTATATCGGTGTTACAGTATTTGAAAATTTTTTCTTTCATGCATTACTAGGTGTAATCCTATTGTCTAATAAATGAGATAATAATTACTGCAGTAAATTGGCTTAGAATGCCAAGATTAGTCTAAGGTTTGAATGGTCCCAAAAAATGATGTTCACAAAGAAACTGTATTCATTCCCCTGAGCAAAACTGTCTTTGAAGGACGCCTGACCTGCTTTTTTGTTGCAGTGCCAACGTTAATGTTTAATGCATTCTTTACTTTAGCAGCTTTAGCAACATCTACAAATTATGGTTGTTTGATCAGTGTCAGTTTTTTTTTTTTTTATTAAAGCCAAAGTACTTCCACACGACTGACACGGCTCCCCTTTTTTGTTGTAAGTCACTCCGTCCATGTTGTTCATCTCTCAACACACACACACTGTACTCTCACATGCAGCATGCAGCTTGTTTTGTTACAACTGTAACAGTTCCCCTCTCAAACAAGTCGTGCAGTGCAATGTTCCAGCACTCAGTGTTCCCAGTGTGTTGTACGCTACACACTTACTGGTATTGGGGTATATGACACGTTCATATCATTAAAAAAAAAAAACAACGGTATTCGATATGAAACAGTATACTGCCCAGCTTTATGTAAGACTAATTCACAGAAAATGCAGGACAGTAACTACACTGACTTATAAACTATTAACTTACTGTATTCTGGTTCCTCTGGTTGTGGCATGTTAGAATTGGGCTGTGGCTCCTCAGCCAGGTGGTTTATCTGCAGCTCCTCCATGTTTGCTGCCTCTGATTGTTCATTCTGCTCCAGACTCGACACCATCACCTCGTACGCCATCCTGGCCTCAGACGATAACTCGATCATCTTGTGATAGTAGTCCTGCGAGGAGGAAGGATGCAAGAATTCATTCTAATACTATATTCTATTAATAAATAACTAAGTAACACAAATGTGGAGCATTTCAAAGTGCGGCCTTGTTGTCTATTAGTGTGTACTATTGTAGAACATAAAGCCGACCTGTGCTCCATCGTAGTTGAAGATGCCCACCAGGCTGACAGGCACCGCCTTGTTAACACAGCGACCCAGAGCTTTCCGTGAGAGGCCGAAGACGAACGGCACACCCTGTTCACGACAAGTGTCGATGATGTTGTGAAGAGCCTCATCCAGGCCTCCTGCAACAGAAAATGCAAGTTTATGGACAATAATTTCATTTTTTATGCGCTCTGTGTTTCAGTTGGTAAATAAAACCCACAGGTATGTTCAGGCTATGTACATCTTAATTATGCTAAATCTGAAAAAGGTTTTGGCCTTTTGTTCGTATCCAAGCTGCCAGTTTTCACACACAAAGCGGAGACATTTGAAAGCAGCAGCTTCATATTTTAATGTTAATTGGGAATGGAACTTTACATTTTTCAGAGGAAAGACATTTTATGAGGCTTGATTGGACTTTGACCATTCATTGTGTGATGCAAGATTTCATCATTTCATTTTCATTAGAATTTTCAGAAAACAATTAATAGAAGTATTTGAGATTGGATTCATTGTTTTGATAATGTTTCTAGCAAAAATACCAAATATTCACTTTCACTATACTATTCACTATACCCTTTAGAAACAGCACTGAGAAAATCTTATTTCTGTGGGACATTTCATGGACTAAACAACAAATCAACTGAGAACTAAAAATTGAGTAGTAATTGTAAAATAACATTCTGTTGCAGCCCTCATTTTCAGATTTAGTCAGTTTAGTGTGGACGCAATATCTCACCTGATCTTTTAAATCAAATTGAAAAGGATTTAAAATAAAAGCCGTGGTGCTTTTCCAAAAAAATAAAATTAACAAAAAAAAAAAAACAGCCCACATCAACCAATGTCTACTCTCATGCCAATTAGGCCTGTTATATGCAGAACATTCCAACTCTCCATAAAATAAATCCCAGAAAACATCCTGAAATCTAATGTTCAGACTTTCAGCTTTCACAGGGCCTCGGTACCTTTGGACTGGATGCGCTCACAGTTTGGCGAGATGATGACACACTTGACCTTCCTGAGTTTGAGGTGCTTGAGAACCTCTCGGAGGCCCATTACAATACGTCTCTTCATGCGGGCCTTCATGGGATCTTTCTGGTAGAGGCGGTCCTGGAAACGAACCAGCTCCTTCAGCAGAGCCGTCACACACTCGTCCACGTCTTTGCTCAGCATCTGGCTGCAATACCTGACATGTACACGGATATAGATTTAAATTAGGAAAAGAGAATACAACATTCCAATGGGCAAAAATCCACCAAAGAATTACAACTTGTGATGTGATTCTTACTCTCTGAACTTTCTGCTGTGGATTTTGGGTCGATTGGCAGCACATGGCACAGTGGCCGTGGTTTGTTCCTCTACAGTTTCATCTTTGTCTGACTCTCCATCACCTTCTCGCACAATCTGGTCCATGTCATTTAATTCTGGCTGGTCATCGTCTCCCACTGCAGGACTGACCTCTTCATCTGAGGTTTCAGAAGCACAAAACACTGATCAAATATTAGTTCAAGGTTTTATGAGATCCGACGACTTTAAATAACATTTATTCTAATGTTATACACGCTTGCTCTGACCTGTGAGATTCATGTCACACTGCTCTTCTCCTGTGGCATCATTTGCGGGTTTGGACTCGTCTTCAGGCAGCAGGCCTCTTTCCTCCAGCAAACGTCTCTGTTTCCTCTCCTCCCTTTCTTTCAAAATGACCTGAGGACCAGACAGAAACCAGTGACTCATAATGAGTATGTACTTTAATTATCCCAGAGTGAGTCAGCAGACTTACCTTCTTGAGAGGAGTAGGTTTCTTGGCTTTGGGCACCTCCCTCTGCTTGCCTTTCTTCACCAAAGGGCTGGTGGAGTCCAGGGGGTTGTGTGCGATTTTATCCTGCTGCCATGGTGGCTTCTTCTGGATTGATGGTTGCATATGAACGACGGGCATTCCTCCACCAACTATAGTGAAAGAGTAAAACATCTATTCTAAACATGGCTTTTAAACTCTGCATCCTAAGATGTGGTTCAGTACACATTGGGCCTCATGCAGCAACATGTTTTTTTATCCTTTCTTCTTTATCCTATCCTAAATCTCTTAGTTTTTCTGTGAGCTGTGCTGGTACAAGCTTTTCAAGTCAAACTCAACAAACTTTCTTAACTGCCTGAACTTGAAATGTGTAGTTCAGCCTGACCCATGTCACATGCTCATGAGGAGACATACATGTATGATATCTCCTCATTAATATTATCCACAACCCAAGAAATTGCCATATAACACAACTGAACGTATGGATTTCATACGCATGGGCAACTCAAAGTACAGTGATGTCTAGGCAGGTCTGAGTCACTTGTAAAGTTTGTTCATACCTAAAAGAAATGTCTAAGTAGGTAAATTACACACATTTTCTTGAATCATTTCTATGTGCCTCTTAAAAACTAATTTGTTTCAAGTATATTTTGTATGAGGCCCATTATTCCACAACAGAAAGCTAGAATTTAAAAGGAAGGCTAATGTTGAGGATGTCCAAAATGCACACCTGAAATGACTTGTTTGGTGTCCTGCTTGGCTTTCTGAGACTGCTGCTTCTTTTCGAGGACGGCCAACATGTTTCCGATGTCCAGCTGAACAGGAACTTTGCTCTTCTTCCCAGAAACCTTCTCAGCTTTCTAGAAAGCAGGCGACCAAGAACAAAGGGTAAATACAGTAGATAACAACAGTGTACAGCCCTGAGCAATATTAGCAAAGTTATCGATGGAAATTGTCATATTGTAATTATTATCTAAAAGTCTTGATGTTTGATTGTTTGATTCCAAAATCCAAAAGTCAGTCCATTTAGGAAATCTAATCTGTTGGCAGGTGCATACAAGAAAACTACAAGAAATGGGAAAAAGAATTTAATATTGAGTTGTCTGAGAGTGATTGGCAGTCCATGTATAAGACCCTACACACATCAACAAGCTCTAAAAGATGGAGAAAGTTCAGTTCGAAAAATTTAACACTTTTTTTTTATTATTCCTAAAATTTAAAATAATAAATCAGGTCAACAAGTGTTAGAAACAATATGTGCAACTGAATCCCAATCATTCTCATACAAAAATATGGACATGTGGGGATGTGGATCATGCCAAAGAATCATGATCTACATTCAAAGAAATAAAAATCGTGGTGATTTTTTCCAGAATCATGGAGCCCTAGGAGTTCTAGGAGTGATATCAGATAGTGTAAAAAAAACAAAAAAAAAAAAACATCTACCTGTTCAAGATACTATCTCTTGCAGCCAAGAAAGACAATACAAGGAGTTGCCTAAAAACTGACCCACCTGGACTGAACCACTGACAATTAATGGAAAAAAATAACAGTCTACGGCTTAAAAATTGTCCTATATAATGCAAAATGGTCAAAACGGCACCTGTCCCCCTGTAGTTTTGTATTTTTAAAACTGTTTTTAGTGAATGAAAAATAAAGTTTAAGTAAAAAGTCTGCCCATTTGATTTTAACAAAAGAATCATACAAACCTGTCCTTTTTTAGCCGTCTCTGTGGGAGTTTTTGCTGCTGATGACTTTTCCTTGTTCTGGTCAGCAGTTTGATGCTGAACGCCTTCTTTTTGGTTTTCCTGAAAATAGGTGAAAAAAAACATTGCAAATGACAAAATTATTTGAAGGACCATAAAGGTAGATGTGTATGGAGACCAAAAGTCGACATTTGTATTTTCCTCCATATGTAACGTCCCATTTTATATAAACAAGTAATTTGCACAGACCTCATTGCATAGCTTTGTAGTTCCAGTCAAAGCAAGAGTCAAGCCTGGGAACTCCTCTTCATCCTACACAAGAAGGTAACAAAAAAAAAAAACATGTTCAATCAAGCAGCTTTTCTTTATAATTTAAAACAACAATAATTAAAAATCATGTTTAAAAACTGATCCAGCATTTGGACTGAATGGAAATACAGAAAAACAATCTTATGTACCTCAAACTTTGGAGGCTCCTGATACATCGCTGGTTCTTCGGACTCAGCTTCTGCATCTTCAGCAGCACCTTTACCTTTCTTCTTCTTTTTCTTACGTTTCTTCTTCCCTGAGGCTCCCTCTTCCTGTGGTGCAGCCACGTCCTCCATCTGATGAGATGGAAAATGAAGATGCAGAGATTCACTTCCTAGTTTTGCTAGACAACTAAATATTATTGCCTGACTTTAATAGACTAAACCATCACACATTCAAATTATCAGCATCTAAATGTTTTTTTTCCTTTTTGAAATATGCAAATACACATGTAATGCACTGCATGAATAATCGCCTGATTATTACCCTGATTGATTGGCCCTGATGACTGTTGCTAATGTGTAGTTTAGACAAATAAGGCAGACTTAAATACTGAACTCACTCATCCTCATTTGGGTATTAGACCAGTGGAGGTGTCACAATAAATACAAATTTGATAAAAATCAAAGATGGCTCTGAGGTTGATCAGTTTTTAAATGTGGATTAGAATAACCATTAATTAATTTAGGTGTAAAACTGTCAAGAAGTTGACATACAACACCCTCATAAAATATAAAACCCAGCACATTTTCCATGTCTGAAAACGCTCCATAATTGATCAACTTGTCAGGCTGCATCTGTGCTATGAAACTTAATGTCTCTTTAGCCTATTAAGTCAGAGCGATGTGTAAAAACAGGCCCTGATCAAAAGAAATAATTCAGTGTTATTCGTTATGGAACATTTATAACTATTGCTCCTGTTTGTAGCTTTTGCCAAAATTGCTTATAAGGTACTGTAAGAGAAAGAGGACGTCTTAGGAGACCGTTCAATTTGCTGGGACAGGGTTTTCTTTTAAAGAACATAATGTATTTACACCTGGAGGAGATACGATCGCACCTCCATATGAAGCTGCATTCCAGTCTCAATGCATGCTGGGTGCATTTAAGGCTTTGAAGCCACATCCACTTGTCCTTATCGTGATGGCACATCCAGATACAGAGGTTATAATAATAAGAGGTGTAAATCGGCTCAAATTGTTCATTTTTTCATCCCTATAAATCAAAAGAGCATTTCAGTAGACCAGCTTTGGCTAATTCCTATAAAGTTTCCTATCTTTAGCATGAACAGAATTTCTCTTCCTGTTCGATAAGCAAGTAAAGTTATCTCCTGCCTTACAAAACATTTACAAAAGCAAATAAAACTGTAAATATTTGATCCCTTTTGCCCTGAAGGATTCTCACTGACCTCACATTTCTGTGTTTATTTTATCACTCTTTGTATAGTCATTATCCAGTGGGCTGGATTGGACCTTTTAGCGGGCCGGTTCTGGCCCCCGGGCCGCATGTTTGACACCCTTGGTCTACATCACACATCTGCTAACCTGCACATGGTTTCTATTTGTCTTCTCCTTAGCAGCAGGCTTCTTCGGAGGCTGAGAGGCGACATTAGCCCAGGAAGCCGCCGCAGGCCGACCTGTTCACATAAAAACCAGACAGTCAACATTTCAAATATTGTTTTATATCGCTCTATATTCAGTGCAAAACTGATTAAGAATGCTTCCCTACCTGGTGGGACAGCAGAGGAGTCTGGCTTAGCATCAGTGGCACTTCGTTGGGGGTCAGACTGTGTTGGAGAAAAATTACAGCAAAACATTAAATTCACAAGACCAACCCTGTGTTAGTGAGGATTCACTGCAATAAGTGATATTTCTATGAGCTCACCTTCCAGGGAGATGCCGGTTTTTGAATTTGAGCGCTCACAGCCGGAGGATTCGGCCCCCAGCTCTCTTTCTGAACTAGTGAATGGCCCACGCTACCCAGCGACACGCCAGCTAACTCTGGGAAATCTGCCATCTTCACTTCAAACGGAACCAAGTCCATCTGTGCTGGTTTTGACCTCCCTGCAGAGTTCGGGGCAGATCTGGCTCCTCTAAAACCTGTGGATTAATTATGTGCAAACATGTGAGCACAGGTATTTAACTTCAGAGTAAGAAGTGAGAGGAAATCAAATTAAAGAACCCAATTTTTTAAAGTCTGTCTTAAAACAGTCTTTTTGACTTTCACATCTTGCTAAACATTATTTGTCACTGACCCATAAAGATTCAGCACAGGTGCCAGAGATCAATCTATAGGAATAACTCTCCATTTTTAAGTACCTCTTTTCTGTGCATCCATTGAGTTCTTGCCCATTAGTCTGCCTTGAGAAAGAGAGTCACTGCTGCTATTTGAGGTCTGCTGAGATAGATAAAAAAAAAATCACTGAAATTTGTTTTATATAGAAAGTTTATTTTATCATATTTTCACGGGCACGAAAAAATTAAACCAACCTTTGTCTGTGAATCCCGGATGGACCTGTCTCTCTGTAGGAAATCATGACGGCTGCTACTGTAGCCATGACTCCTTGAAACATTTCCACCTTTTCCTGCTGCCACTCCATTGATATTTGATGGATTCTGTTGCTGGCTCAGACCTGAGCGATCACTTTGCAAAAAATCCAGAGATTTACATAAATAAGCAGTTGAATAAATGGAACTTGTTGCTCAGGTCATTAGATCGTTTAACCATGAAAAAAGTGCATGTCTGTGAATGTGTTCCTACCCTCTTGAGGTCGGGTCTGTCACATATGGATTTGGTAACATGAGAGGTGATGGAGAGGCTGTGTGTGGCTCAGCAGGATCATTTCTCTGTCTCCTCTGATGTTTATGGTCTAAAGACTGCACAGCAACGCATTTATTTATACAGAACATTTCAATAACAAGGCAATGCTTTATAAAAATAAACATAAAGAGGCCTTTTAGACCCACAGATGTAAATACAACATCCCACAAATCTATCATGTAATTTCCTGCAACCGTAATAAGTATTAAACTTGCATGGATTGGATGTTTGCCAGAAAGTGGAAATCATTATAAAAATTTTAATAACTTCCCACAAATGTCATAAATCATGGATTTAAAATCTGCCGCTTTTCCAATTTGCAACTCTTAATAAAATCCCCTGCAAGTGTAATAGTTCTAACAGCTGCAGGAAGTTATGCATTGTGTGTGGGAAAGTCCCTTTGTGGGATTATTACTTTAAAAACTGCAGGTCTGTGGTACGTTTGTGGTTTATTACTTTTGTGGGATTTTTTTCACATTGGTGGGTCAACAAGGCATTAAAATATAAAATAAACACAAAACAACATTACAAAAATTCTTTTAAATACAATTACAACATAAATAAATATAAGCTAAAATGGAGTTAGAAAAGTGAGTTTGCTGTTCTTAGTGTCATACGACCTTTGACCCCTATATTATTCGTTTGGAGTTCAATTTATGACATGTATCACCACCACTGTTAAAAATAATGTGATTACTTTATCCACGTTTTAGGGACAGTTAGTTTAGCTCCACGTGTGATTCTGGTAAAGCTAACGATCAAGTTATTAAAGTTAACAATAAATTAACAGCTCGCTGTTCAATCGATAAGTTCTGAGGAAACTCTTCAAAACCTAATGGTCGTACGTAAAAAACAGTCAAATGTTCAGCGTGTTGGTGCCTTCAAAAAAGCTTTTTACGTGTTGTTTTTGTCCCATGCGCACGATTAAAGTTATTAAGGGTGAGCTATATCCGGGCTAGCCTCCTAGTCGCATTTCAATCCCCGATATATGGGGATTAGGAGCCGGACATTTCACTTCAAAGTCGTCCTACATGTCGAAATATTAAAAAGACAGTGCTTAACAGAAAGCCAATAGTGTTATTTTGGTCACCGGTTGTTTTATTTCCTGCGATATCGCGTATTTTCCAATAAAACGGGTGTTTTTTTTGCGTGTGCATCAATTTTCCTCGAAATCCTGCTTCAGATGTGTAATACCGAGTTCCGCCCGCTGCATAATGAACCAGAGGTGGGGGCGCTGTGGAGCAGCTGAAACTATAAATTCAACAGCCAAAGCAAGATTTTAAGGAAAATTGGTTACACACGCGAGATAAAACGCCATTTTATTGAAAAATCCGTAATATCGAAGAAAACGAAGACAACGACGCCTCAGATAACAATCTTGTCTTTCTGGTAATCACTGTTTTTTCATGATTGTCACATGTATGGAAACGTCGGGGCGAAACGCAAGGAACCTATTCCCCATATTCGGTGGATTGAACCGAGACTCCCCAGTGTGCGGAGCCTGGAGAGTCTCATATGAGGCTACATCCGGGCTAACCCTAGCTAACCGCTAACTAAAAGACAACGTTATTTCTACCTTTTCCATCTTCACGTGTCGCTGTTAGCAGTCACATCCCCGCATGTTCTCCTGACCTCTGCGTGTGTCGGCCATGTTGCGGGTTAAAGCCACTCTGCGTTTTTCTGCCAACAATGTGTTGGACTGAGCAACCTGTTAGATAGCATAGCAGCTAAGCTAGCTGCGGCTGGTTTAACAGCTGATGTTTACATTGTGAAGCGAGGAGAGTTAACAGCGACACCTGCTGGCTGCACGGAGACATGTGCGTTTACAAAGGCTGCAAGCGGTGGTGGAAATGTCAGGGTAAAACATGCATGTATTATAAAACTATTATATTATACAGACATGTAGTACAACTATGCAATAACTAGTAATGTCAAAATACCCCATTACAAGTATTGCATTAATTAATGAAATTGCATAAAGCAGGGGTTAAAACTCAATTAAGTTCAGTGGCTACATTCAGCTCAATTTGATCTAAAGCGGGCTGAACTAGTAAAACATGCTCCTTTTTATGTTAAGAAATACATTATAATTTGCACAATTAATTAACCTTTAATTTATTTTTAAAAAGCCTGATTTCAACAGTATGATGTCTCCGTTATTTCACATTCAGTTAGTCTACTGTTGCATTTCAGTTGAAAACTGAAACTAAAAAACTAAACTAAACTAAAAAAAATTTAGTCACTGAACATTTATTTATTTATTAAGCAGCAGGTGAAGTTATCTTCTGCCTTACAAATTAGGGCTGCTCGATTATGTAAAAAAAATCATTACCACGATTATTTTGGTTAATATTAAAATCACAATTATCAAACAATTAATGTTTTTTATATATAATTTTGTAAGTAGCCCACTCTGTTGAACAGTATATGTGTGAGTGCTATATAAGTGAGTGCTTTCAGTCTCTATTCTAAATGGATTGTATATTGGATTGGATGTATGTCCAGTGGGTTAGATTGGACCTTTTAGTGGCCCAGTTCTGGTCCTCGAGCCACATGTTTGACTACTGGTATAAAATATTAGCAGCAAATGTTATCAATGGTTGAAAATAACTAAGTACCAATACCTCAAAGCTTACTGAAAATATTTTTGTACAATCTTTTAGAAATATATTTATTGCCCAAGACAGAAGTGTTTGTTTATTCACTTTAATTAAAAGAAAATAGAACATTTTTTGTTTTAAAAAGCTAAATCAAACATGAATTTGTTAAAATATAAAATCTGAATGATTGATAAAACACTGCTGTACAAAGTGATAATTATATTTCACAAGCATTATTTCACAGGCACAATTGTTATCTGTAACTCTTTTATGTATAGGTCTAAATGTGCACATGAAAGGAATCATTTTCACTCTTTTCAGACTTCCCTTCTGCAAATCCCAAAGTTTTGGCATGTGTATTGTCTTTTTGCATTATCTCGTTTCAAGTGATGATCCTTGGCGAATATCTCCCCGTTAATATTCTCTTTGTGATGAAGCAGTAAATCAGTGCTTTCCCAGCAGATGTAAACAATCAATGAAGCAGGAAACACCAGCAAATTTTCACACTTGTTCTCTTAGAGATGAAAAAGTCAGTTTTTATGTTGCTCACTCCTCCTTCAGTCTTCTCGCTGTGCTCAGTAAAGCCAGAGGTATGATGAAAGCTGCTGATGAGAGGAGGAAACAGGTCTGTGCTCCAGCGATCCAGTAAACTATAATGCAAAAGCAGGGGTTTAAATGCCTATAATATTGAGTAAAACAACTGTTTGTAGCAGCATATCTGTCTTTCTTACCAGAGGATGATACAACAGGACCCAGAGCTCTGGCCAGGGCGCCCAGACTACGCAGAATCCCCATCACTGTACCTTTCTGATTGGCTGATCCTGTATGAATATGAACAGTAGGTGAACCGCAGCAGTGCACACTTTATATTATAGAAGGGCTGCTCAATTATAGATATCATCTTATAGCAAACCTTGCATGTTATATTGCCATATATACACTACTGTTCAAAAGTTTGGGGTCACTTAGAAATTTCCTTATTTTTGAAAGAAAATCAGTGTTTTTTCAATGAAGATAACTTTAAACTAATCAGAAATACACTCTATACATTTCTAATGTGGTAAATGACTATTCTAGCTGCAAATGTCTGGTTTTTGGTGCATCAATATTTACATAGGTGTATAGAGGCCCATTTTCAGCAACTATCACTCCAGTGTTCTAATGGTACAATGTGTTCTCATTGTGTTATTAGGCTAATGGATGATTAGAAAACTCTTGTGTAATCATGTTAGCACAGCTGGAAACAGTTTAGCTGGTTAGAGAAACTATAAAACTGAAAGCATAGTATGAAGGAAAATAATTATTTTCCATATTATTTCAAATACAAATCAATGTCTGGACTATATTTTCTATTAATTTTACAACTCATGCTGGTAAATAAAAATGTGACCTTTCATGGAAAACACAAAATTATCATTTAAACGTTAGAGTTTGTGAGTTTCTATGCTTTAGAAACAACTCACCGTAGTCAGAGACAAGTGTCGACAGGCATGGAACTACGATGGCCGCCGCTGTGACAAGAGGAGAAATATAAATTATAAAGACAGAATGCATTTCATTTAGTACAAAAAACTCAGAAGCGTTTCTATTCAGATTAAGTGAACAAACATGACTCACCAAAAGAGTAAAGTGCCAAGCCGGCATAGAGCATCGTTACATTCAGTGAGAGCCCGATGAGCAGAAACGCTGGAATCAGAGTCATGATCGCCTGAAAGTGAGAAACACATGTCAGTAACAAGGTTCCTGCAGGGTTCAGGCCATTTAAAGACTTTCAACATCCGGTAGAGTTTCATATAAAACCTATTTCACTGTCATCCTGATCAACAAAACAATGTGACCTGTAAATATTTATTATGTACATGAATGTATCAACATTTATAATTTCAGTATTTCCAAGCTGTATAAGGTTCAGTGGCAAAACTGTCATGTGGTTTAACCCTAAAAACTTGGTACCTGATAGTGTAACTCTCTTAAAAAGGTTTTAAAACAAATTATACAAATGGAATATTAAATAACAAAAAACAACATTAACACATAGACTAAATTATTTTGTGAATGATTAGTCTAATAATAAGTTAAAGTAATTCAATATAAAATTGACACTTGCCCATTATCAGACATTTAACTTAAAAAATTTAAATGAACTTAACATTTTTCAGAACTAACAAATGAAACATATTTAATATTTTTATGAATGATTTTTAAGACTAAATAAAACCTTCTAACTCCTTTTCTTTGGAATGAAATCAATTAATTGCCTTTTAAAACTAGCCTGGACCAGCAGATATCTTGAATAAAGGAAACATTTGTGCAGTGGGGCATCATATCTCATCTGCAAAGACAATTTTTTTGGTGAAGCTGTTTGTCATGTCAACAGAAATTAATCCTACCACTCGGACAGCTTTGATATGCTGCCCGGGTTTGATCCTGCGAGCGTATCCTCCCTGGATCAAAGCCATGATGACACCGATGAAGAAGAACATCTTTCCCTGCTGCATGCTGTTCAGAGAGAAAAAAAACATATATTAACTGCAACTGATAAGAGAAGACCTCTTCATCGAGGTGAGGTTGAGATTTATTGAGTTCATACCTTGTAAATTTGAAGCGCTGGTGAGTCAGAAAACTCAGCGTGAATTCCAGACCCGAGAACAGGAAGAGGTAGCAGAAATAAACCAGACCCAGGACCTGAAGCTTCAGCATTCCTGTAAGGAAATTCCCACTTTCCCATCAGTGTGCCAGAGTGCATTCCTGCTTCATAAATATGTGTAATCCTCTGCTTGGATACTCACTTTTTTTTGAAGGCGGTTCTTCTGTTCTTGTAACAGCTGAAAAATGGAACAAAGCTACGGGGTTCAGGAGGTCCCTGGAGTCCCCGAACCCTGAAGACACCTAGAAACAAACAGGAAAAAAACATCTGTACCTGCCTGATCAAATAATTTAAGCAACCAAGGAAAAAAAAGTTGTCTTTAGTGATAGAGTTATGTAAACCCATGATTAATGGGTTGGATGTACTTCAGGTTTTATGTTGATATTATAGATCATTGTATTTCATATGAGAGACCACTGCATTTTTTTCTGAAATCAGCATCTCTACATGTATTCCAGCCATTCCATTTCAGCCTCTGTTGAATTCCAACACATGAACCCCTCATTCTGTTTAAAGAGGAACCAGGAGTGGAATAAAATCACGCAAGAACAATGGTAAAGACTGTGGAGAGCATGACAAGACACATGAAAACTGGGATTAAAAATAATGGTTATTGCACCAAATATTGATTTCTGAACTCTTAAGTGTAAATGTTAGTATTATGTTGTTTTAAAATGATTTTAATCTTGTTTCTTTGCATTGTATCTTTTTTGTTATTTTGACTATTTGTCAATTTCTGCAAATAAATGCTCTAAATGATAATATTTTTATTTGGAATTTGGAGGAAAGGTTGTCGTTTGAGTTTATAGACTCAAACAAAAATGTTCCTTTTGCCCAAACACATACATATAAGTAGTAAAAACAGAAAAAGTGATAATTTTGCAGTGGTCTCTTATTTATTTCCAGAGCTGTTAATAGTTGACATACTTTTTGTAGTAGTTCACTTAGAAATCTCCTTATTTTTGAATGAAAAGCACTGTTTTTTTCAATGAAGATAACTTTAAACTAATCAGAAATACAGTCTATACATTGCTAATGTGGTACATGACTATTCTAGCTGCAAATGTCTGGTTTTTGGTGCAACATCTACATATGTATATAGAGGTCCATTTCCAGCTACTATCACTCCAGTGTTCTAATGGTACTATGTGTTTGCTCATTGCGTCAGAAGGGTAATGTAATAAAATATTCTATTCATTTTACAACTCATGGTGGTAAATAAAAGTGTGACTTTAGTGTGACTCATGGAACACTAAATTGTCGGGATGACCCCAAAGTTTTGAATGGTAGTGTAATTTAGTCTCAAACTTGTAAGCATGTTAATTTCTTGTATATCAACTGCAAAGCAGTAAAGAGTAAATATTAGTATGTATATAAATAATGTGGCATTGATTGTGACATTGTTGATTCTGTTTGACAGTGGGAGTGTTTTAGCGAACCTTGGCGTCCTTTGAGAGCGTCTCTGGCAGCACGAACCAGATAAAGAGCAGATCAGCAACGCTGAAGGCCAAGGCCAGCAGAGCCGGAGTTTCGTAGAAGACATTCCCTGTTGTTGCCGAGGCGACGGCGAAGTAGGCGCCCATCAGAGGTCCAATGGTGAAACCCAGCGAGAAGGCGATGCCGATCATGGCCTAGTCATGATAAATTGACCTTTATATGAAGTTCATTTTATTTTATGTTTTAAGGACAAACCTGTCTGTGCCTACCATTCCCCGGTTCCGTGCTTTTGGGCAGGGAAGGTCGGCCATGATGGCGGTGCAGAGGCTGACGTTGCCTTTACAAATGCCCCCGATCACTCGAAACAACAGGAACATGCTGAAACTCCGAGAAACAGCCCAAACTGCATAAGAAGACATCAGCCCCAACTGGAACACAAGACAAACAGTACAAAGTGAATAACTTGATTATTAATAGGTAGTAGGATTGCAAAATGCTGGGAATATGTAGGAATAAACTCAAGATTTACACAATTGGAAGGTTGACCCTTAACGGGGAACTTAAATATAGTTGGGGAAAATATATTCTTCATCTTAGCTAAATCAACCTTATTTAAAGAGATAGTTCAGCATTTTTGAAAATTCTCCCATTGTCATGATTCCAATAGTCATGGCAATAGGTGTTTTTTGTTGATAACAGCTGTGAGCTGCTCAGCTACTACTACACAGCTAATGGTATTTTTGGTTTCCCTCATCAAACTCAGCAAATACAGTTCTGTGGCAAAAGATTCTATTATCTCATAGCGTGGTGAAGTAAATTTTAATAATATTATGCTGTAAATATATTTGATCTATATAATGGTATTAATGTTTAACTTGCAAATATTAAATAAAATGTATTTATACAGTAGCTAACTAGCTGCTAGTTTATGGAAATTTACCAGAAATTGTCTGCCCCTTTGCCACCCTATTAATAAGCAATAATTATATTATTATTAGACTTTTTTAGACTCTTCCCTATGAAGCTTCCAAAGTAGATGAATATATGTATACTGCAATGTTATTTAAAAACAAAGGGGTATCATACTCACTGTGGTAAGAAGAAGTAGGGGTCTTCTGCCGTACTGGTCTGACAGGGCTCCGGTTATAGGGGACGACAGAAACTGCAGCAGAGAAAACAGTGACCCGATCAGACCTGAAAGTCAAATTGAAAAGCATGAAAATTAAAACGACATCTTGAAATGATCCCAGATTGTTATCGCATTATTAGAATGCAACGTTTAATCGATCATAATGTCAAATATAGCTCCATGCAAGCCATATCGAGTGTGAAATTAATCCAAATACCTCCAAACAGGACACTGTTGTACTTCTTCTCCATAGGAATTCCGACTAATTCCCTGAACCAGTCCACAACGCTCTGCAGAGACTGATAGACGGCATCCTGCCGAGCAAGCAAAAAAAAAAAAAAAACTGAAAATCCAACATCACACAATATAAACACCAGTGAAGAGGCCAGTTGAGTATGAATCAGCAAGCACAGAGCAAAGCCCGTGACTTCTAATCACTCATGAGTTAGTTATGGTTTTAATGGGACCACACAAAGACTCGTCTGTGCAGAGGAGCATCGGACTAAAATGGAACAAGTCTCTGTCCAATATGTCCCATTTAAAGTCCTCTTCTCACCCTTTTTATACAACCAGCTTCTACTGTTGTCAGCAAGAAACACTGGATCCACTATGATAACTGATATTTAGCTAAATGACCGGGGTTTCATGTTTAACCCATTGAAGCCTACGAGCCTTTAAGTCTATGACTGTCATTTTATACTTTTATACTTATACTATAAAAAATGTAAATGTTACTTATACAGCTTTTTTTGAACAGAGAACAGAGAATTTTTATTTAGATTATTATAATTTTCAACCCTTACATGTATAAATCTTTTTAATCATTCATGTCTCTAGAATAATCCCCCCAAAAAGAATTTTCTACATGGGATAAATAGGTTATTGTTCATGGGCAGCTATATTCTATTTTCTGCAAAGAAAAGACTACAAAATAAAAAAAAATAGATATATAACAATTGTTATTGACTCAACTGATAAAATTAAATGAATGAAATCTAGGCTTAATTAGGTTAAGGCCCATATCAGTCATGAGTGGCATCATTGTAACTTTACAGCAACGAAATGTGTGTCCATATCAGCAGACAATGAATTATTTGGCATTATGGTACAGGTAATCTACAATTACTAGTAGCAGTTATTCAACTAAAATGAAACATCTTACCCCGGTTTGTGCATAGTGGTCCAAAATTGAAGGCAGAAGAGGTAGAATCAGTGTAAATCCCAGCAGGTCCAGCAGCAGGATGATAAACACAATGTTGATGACCTTCGATGAGAACACGCCGCCATCTTCTGCAGATTTGTTTACAGCTGACATTCCTCCGACTGAATGTGATGTTACTTCTGTTTAGAAGCAAAACACATGCAGTACATATCGACATGTGGCCACAAAATCAATGTAGTACATACAAATTGCAATGTATTATTTGTTTAAACCAACTGTTCAACTGTAAAATGGATTCGCTTGAAATAATTCCTCCATAGAAACAATTTACAATCGAAAATATTAGATATATGCTGAATTAGATGCTAAATAAATATCTAGCTGGATTGAGGACTTTTGAGTTTGATTGGAAATTAAATGGAAGTGTATTCATTGAACACTGTCTCATTTTTCACCATAATTATTGTCACATTGATTGTGTTTTTTTTCTCAGTCTCTTCCTAGGAAGTTACAGGAAACTACAAGGTGAGTAATCTGTAGTTTCATGTGTAGATCTTACTTATTAACAATTATCAGTATTATCTTTTTTATTTTATAT
The DNA here is from genome assembly GCA_030544235.1 of Lepturacanthus savala. Classification (NCBI taxonomy): domain Eukaryota; kingdom Metazoa; phylum Chordata; class Actinopteri; order Scombriformes; family Trichiuridae; genus Lepturacanthus; species Lepturacanthus savala. The sequence goes on along the minus strand of CM060473.1, from coordinate 5,302,840 downwards.
TTATTATTTTATTTATTTTAATTTGTAACTACTTTTTCTATTTTCTCCTTTCAGTGATATGTAATTTCACACATGTGGGAACGTATATAACCTACAATATATGTATAGATCTGCCTGTATGTTACTAGGAAAATATCATTTGGGAAATCTGGCACACTATTAGTACAAGAGGACCCATTTCGGCACTTTATTTATTTATTTATTATTTTAAGTACTCACTCATTTACATACTTCTACATCAGAGGTGTCAATTTAGTTCATGGGCCACATTCAGTGCAATTTGATCTCAATTTACAAAACAGGAACAATGATATAAGAAAAATATAAATATATATATATATATATATATATATATATATATATATATATATATATATATATATATATATATATATATATATATATCCCATTTTCTCCATACGTAAATGAATTAACTCTTAATATCAACAAGTGAAAATATCTTGCTTTTAATCCAAAATTGAGTAGAATTATCTTAAAACATCTTATTGCAGTGGCTGATATGTTTACCTATATCAATTAATTTTTTTTCTTGAATTTTAATAATTCAGCAAGATTGGTTGTTTGATCTTTTTTTCTTAATGTTGTATTTTTTATAACATACTTTGAATTTTTTCTTCATAATTCTAACATTTTATGTCATATTTTGGGAAAAAATTTAAAACAAGCAAAATTATCTGCCAATTCATGAAAAGTAAACTCACTATTGGACTAATTGTTTTAAATGCAAGATATTTTCCCCTAATAAGATTTAATTTGTTGCAGTGCACTGAACAATATTTAGTTTTTAAAGCAGCAGATGAAGTTATCTCCTGCCTTAAAAAACATTTACTAAACAAAAACTGCAAATATTTGACCTCTGAGCCCTGATAGAATCTCACTGACTTCACATTTCTGTACAGAAACAGGAACTGGAACACTTAAAAACACACACACACATTGTGCAGTCATTTTCCAGTGGGCCGGATTGGACCCTTTAGCGGGCCGGTTCTGGCCCCCGGGCGCATGTTTGACACCCCTGTTCTACATCTTCCAGTGAGTCAGGAAGAAAAGGTGTTGCTCAAGGAAGGAGGAAACAAAAAACTCTTGAAAGTCTTGAACTTTTGAAAGTGACAGTGAACCTCTCGGTAAATACTCCTGGATGTTCCATAAATGAGATTTGACATTAAATCAACTTTATTATTAATAGGAACTCATATTCCTCCAGGTATCCAGGAGTTTTTCCTGCATTCATACACATAAACTGAGATTGACCAATATCAGCATCCGTGCGCTTTTTTGGGCATCTCTAACTACGCCAACACACAAAAACCGAAGAACCTTTTTACTCACAGAAATCCTTCCGCACAACCATCAGTTTCTACTCCAGGTGACTCCGCGGTCTTCACCGACGCAGCAGCTCTGCTTTTCTTCTCTCATCGGTCCATTATTAGTAGGTCCACACCAGGAAGTGTCCTCTTACATTCGGATGACAGGAATGTGTCGTAACGCTGGCGAGAATGCTGCCTTCAAGTGATCCTCGGAAACTCCTGTTTCCGCGTCTCACGCGATATACTGCCTCGTGAACTGAGGTAAAAAGTAACGAAGTACATTTAAGCTATAAGTCACATATTAATATTGAATAGATTTATCTTAGTAGTTACGGCTTTGTGGCTGGAGGAAGGAAAAAAACTCTCTGCAACTTTAAGATAATTCGACTCAATACTGAACTAATTGTTTTAAATGCAAGATAAAATGTATTATTTTGCAGTCCACTGTACATTATTCGAATTTGGTCAATTTAGTCTTGTTTTCTTAAAACAAGGTTGAATTGTTTGACCTTTTTTATCTCACTAAAAAGTAACAAAGTACATTTAAGCTATAAGTCACCCATTATTATTGCATGGATTTATCTTAATATTTACCACAGTAAGTTTAAACCTCAGCTATGGTTTGATTTTAGACCTTTCTGATTAGTTGCCAACTATTCAACACCTTTTTTGATAATTGATATATTAATTTCAGTCATTTTGTTATGAAGGAAATGACCAAATGCTCTGGTTGCAACTTCTCAATCTTTCAAGATGAGTAAATTGATGATCTGGGGGACGTGAATACAAGGATTAAAAAACTTGTTTATCTTGAACTAGCAGCTTTTACACTGTTTCTCAGTGAAACCAGTCAGAGCAGAATCTCTTGTGCAGCAGAGAGATGGGAGGCAGTGGTAGATTTAAAGAAATAATAATGGAATACATTTCAATAGCTATGAATTTAGTTTAATGTTCAGCAGACTACTGCAAAACATAAGCTACTAGTTTAATTAATCACTGCACATAGTAAAAAAGCCAGACTGATCACACAATAATGTAATAAGTGTATTAATTATACTGTTGTGTTTGGTTATGGTGGCCGAGTTTATGCAGTAGACCACATATCCAAGTATCAGAATGAGAACACCAGGTACAGTAACAAGATTTATTCGTTGTTTAAAAACAAAAACACAGTATATAAAAAAAGTGTTAAAAAAGGAAGTAGTATATCAAACTAAATGAACATTATTAAACATGCTATTGAGCTGCCTGCTCAATAGCACAACTGGTGTTCAAAAAAACCAACATCACTTGAAGGCAACAGTATTTCCATAATCATGGTTGGTCCAGTTAGAATGAAAAGAAAAAAAAAAAAGAGTTTACATGCAGCAATGATTCACAGTATAAAGATGTTTTGATAAATATCTGTATATAAGTTGTTTAGAAATACATAGAACAGTAAAAGACTAGAGGACGGCTCCTTGGAAACTAAATCAGAAACAAGCAGTGGAAGCTGCTTCTACTCTCCGTCACATAAAATAGGAAACCGTTATATTCCGTGTCGTATGATGTGACGCTCCAGTTCAGAGCGGTTCATCAGGTTCCGTCCACAAAGCTCACAAGGAAACAGTTTCTTCTCGATTATTGGTGAGTCCTGGACATCAGCTGCTCTGTTCACAGCTGTGACAGCACCTGAAGAACAAGAACAAAGATCTTGTGTTTATACAGTTATTTTGTGCAAAAACCTGATCTGAAGCTTATATAAGGCTTCAACAGTGATATGAAGTGGATATCTGCCACATTTACAGAATTTTTACCATCAAATCCCCTTTTTGACTTTGGCACTAAACAAGTTTTCTACTTTATTTTACTAACATTGGACAACTGAAGCTTAAATAAACTTAAACTTAAATACATTTTAGCACAAACAGAGTCTTGAGGCATCGTCTAATGTCCAGTATAAACAGGAGGAAGGATTAAGGCAAGAAAAACAGGTTTCATTGTTCCTTTGGTTTCCTGATTATTGTTCTAAAACACACTTTAAGTTCACTCACATACCACCCTGCTTTTCTCACACTATATCACACTCTCTACAGTCACACCGTACTGAATACCATGACCCTGTGTAAAACAATGACATCCACATATATTTATGTCGATCCCTTTGAGATCTAGTCAGTTTGAAATAATCAAATTGTTAAATGTAAACATTTATGTTCGAGGGGCAGATAAGCTTTGTCCTTCAATGTTTGACTCAGTGTGTTTTATATATTTTAGGATTTTAAAAAACACATCTAGTGTTTTTCAAGGGTGTCAACAGCTTTTAAATTAATTTCCAGACAATCAAAATAATATCATTTCAATATGTGCTAAACAGGAATTTAACATCTGTGGCTTTTCACCTGTATATATTTAGGACAAATCCCACATTTGGTGTGTAAACGCTTAGAAAATAATGGAAAAAGCCCATCAGAAGGTCGAAGTGTTATCTTAAAATTGCTTGTTTTGTCCAACAAAGTCCAAATTCCAAAGATATTAATTTTAGAATTTAAAATTAAATTTAGAAACAAAACAAACATCAAATCCTCTCAAACAAAAACACAAGCTGACCAGGTTATATTGAGAATCAAATGATTGTAGTGTCCAAACTGAGCAAATACATGCAGGACAGAAATGTGGTATGACCCTGACCTTTGAGTGTGGATCCAAACTCTAATTACTTAAATTCATGGATTTAGATTCTCACCTTTGGTCACAAGTGGGTCGTCAGCTTCTTTTATCCCATTTCCCTCCTCATGTTCCTTGAAACTTCCAGTTCCCCCATCTCCTCTGTCCTCAAATCGATCGTCTTCTTCCTCCTTGCAACATATGAAAGTTTCATCCTTTAGACGTTCATTCTCAAGAACTGGCATTGCTCCGTAAGGGTCAGAGAGCTCCTCGCAGCTCGTCTGATTCTGCACATGTTCTTCTTTACAGTTTATAAGAGAGGTGCCTACGCTCTCCTCATCTACTTGTTTGTTAGGCTTTATCTTATGTGGGGTTAGAGTTAAACACTCTTGAGGCTCGATGTTGTTTTCCAGCATGAGATTCTTCTTTGCAACGTCTGGCGTCTCAGCCCTGATTTCAGGGAGATGTTTGGGTTTGGCTGAAATGACGCTGCACTGTTCATCTCGCAAAATCACCTGATTTAGCACCTTATCTACGACCTCGTTTTCAATGTTCTCAGTGATCACGCTGCGAACCGCCTTCCTGTGTGTCCTGCTGAAGCTGCCCTCCTCGTCCAGCACTAAAATATGACGCAGTATATCGTTCTCTACCCCAGCCTCCAAGTTCAACATCCTATCCTGAAGCTCCTTGATTTTTAGCTTGTGTGCTCCTGCAGCCTCTTCTCTTTGCTGCAGTAACAACAGTCTGCGGTTGCTGTGTTTCCGTTGGTTTTCATCTGTCTGTTTATCTTTCTCTGGTTCAATGTTGTCATCAAAATGCACATCTGCCTTGTTTTCTCTCACGGTATCTGGTTCTCGTCTTTTCACGGTGTCGGTCAAGGACTTCTCATTCTGTGCTGGTTTCTGTGCGTCCTGTCCATGCTTCTCTGGGACAGGAGCATCTGCAGAGCTACTGGTGAGACTTTCTTCTTCATTGTCTTTCCTGCTGGCTTCCTCAGTCTGCAGTATTACGTTCTCATATGGAACTTCATTGCAGTCAGTAACAAACTCCTCTGCTTCTATATCTTCACTCTTGTTGTGATGCTCCAAGTTAGACAGAGGTTCCTCCTCCTCCTCTTCTGGTGTCCTACCAACCTGCGCCTCTTGCTGATCGAGGCTGACCTGACCCACAAGAGCATGATTCCTCACAACCTGCACAAACAACAAAGATATCAAACTGTAAAATTACAAGAACCTTCAGCACTACACTCTAAACTCCTCAAACATCAGTGAAAAACTTATTTTTGCATATGAAATAATCACATCAGCTACTTATGATGTAGACCTCTTTAGTTTTTGAATGTCGGTGCATTTGCAAGGAATTCCAGCAGAGAGATCGAGGTAGAAATACCCACCTGGTGCTTATCACACAGGTGTGTCTCCAAATCACATAGCTCCGTGCAGTCAAAGTAGCAAAGTCGGCATTTGTAGGGTTTGATTTCAACATGCTTCGCCATGTGCAAATCCAAGTTTTCAGCACTGGCGCTTGTAAAAGTGCACTTGTGACAGCGGAAGACAATTCCTCTGAGGTAGCGTGACAGCTGCGGGCGACGCACCTCTATAGGCACAACACGTTCCTCTGAAAATAAAAGAGACAAAAAGACTGAATTTAACATGACAGATAACAGGGAGGACAGTGAATCCCGTCCAGCAGCAAACTCACCACGATGCAGGATGATGTGGTCGATCATGTTGTTCTTGTTCTTGGTCTGGTAAAGGCAGAAAGGGCAGCGAAGGTCTTTCTGATCAGTAGGCTCTGACTGGTAGGTAGAATGACCTGCCTCAATGTGTATGTCCAGGGTTTTCCTGTTGAAGGGAAGAAGAACACGTGATTAGAAAGGATGGCTTTTTACAAACTGTGACTTACAAACACAAAGAAACAAAGAGTTCAGATTGACAATCAGAAAGATTTGCAGAATATTTAATAATAATAAAATAAAAATGCCATGTGGAGCTGCATCAATTACTTAATCAAAGGAAAAGTAATCAGCAATCATTTTCAAAATCAATTTATCATTTCCAAACAAAAATGTTAAATATATATGTACCTATATATTTATACATATAAGTATACACATATATGTCTACATATAATATAGGAAAACAGCAATTTTGCATATGCAACATTCATTCAAAACCTATATTAAAACCTACATATTTATAGGTTCTTTCCGTGTGGGTGCACACACACACACACGCGCACACACACACACATATACGCACAACCTTGGAACGTACCTGCAAGCACTGAAGAAACTGCAGTCTTTACACCTGTGGATCTTCTTTCCATGGCGATTTAGGAGGTGTCGTCGTATACTAGAAAAGTGTTCAGTGGTGAAATTGCAGAACTCACAGTGAAGCAGACTGTTTTTAGGTAACTTGGAATGTTGCACGTTTGCTTTAAATGAGGAACCAGCCTCTGCCATCAAGCTGTAGTGGTTCAACTGCCGCTGCACATCTGGGGGCTCCAAGTACAGCGATTCTGTCAAAATACAACAAAACAACTCTTCTCAGTTAATGCAAATAGGTATGTATGTATGTAAAGGTATGTACCAGGATTGGAAAACACTGCTATACATTTAATTTATGAAAACATGACAGTAGGATGACTTGCTTTCAGTAAATTCTAGTTCTTCATCAGGTTCAGACAAATTGTACAGTTCCTCTGATGAGTTTGGGGAATCCTTCTCGTCCAGCTGAGTGTTCATCTTGTCATGTTTGTCAGTTGCCGCAGGATTCATAAGGACATCTGGTCATGTGGAAACCGTTTGACAAGGCATGAAATACAGAAAGGCTTCAAATGAAACATATAGATGCAAGTGTTGCTGAGTAAGCTGTGCAATACAGTAGTTTTTAATATACTGCTTCTGATTCCAAAGCAGTAAGTGATAATTAACACATACTCTCTGTTTTTTCTATCAGTTGTTGATTTACTAAAGACAAACAATACTCAGCCTGGATAGTATTAAAGTACAATGTGCCTGAAAATTGTAAATATGCAGATGCTCACCTCTGTGGTTTTTCATAAAATGTCTCTTCCACAGGGCCATGACATCTGTCCGATAGTGACAAATACTACACAGAAAAGGCTTCGTAGTCCCAGGTTTGAACACAACATATTTGTTAATGCTAAAGAGATAATGGAGAGGAAAAAAAAATATATGTCATTCACATATTTTTACAGTTAGCTTATTAAAAACCAAAGACATATTGGAGGTTTTGGATATAAAGAAAAATCACATTTATGTAATGTACTTTTCACAGTAACAGTATTAATTAATATTTTCCTATATTTAAGTTAAATGTTCAGTGAATAGAAGAACTGATGACAGCTAATAAAACCTGTTTAATGTTAATATGGTTAACCAGACATTTTTGTAATGCTGCTACATGGTGATAAACCCTCTGGTCTTGTTTAGAACTAGTTTTCCTAGATTGGCATTAATTGCCCATGTGAAACACCAATGTGTTCTTACTTGCGCTTTAAAGCTGAGGTAGACAGGTTGTCCAGTTTCTTGATGGCCGCCACGGCTGCATGGCTGTTCTCATGACAACGCAAACCTCGCAGGGACTTGAATGTCCGAGCACATTGTTTGCAAGTGTGTTTGTCTTCTCTTGATTCCGGATCTGATCGATGCACATCAGTGGGTTTTGAACTAGGGGAATCCTTCTCGGGTGCCTGAGTGTTCTCCTTGTCATGGTTGTCAGTCTCAGCAGGATCCATAATGAGATCTGGTCATGTGGAAACAATAATTACGGGGGATGAGAGACATAAAAACCTAAAATAAAATAGTGTTGCTAAGTCATCTGTACAGTACAGTATTTTTTTAATAAACTGGATCCAACATTTATAATTAACACAGAACATGCCCACATTTAAGTTATGTTATGAAAACAGGTGGCACAATAATCACAACCTTGCATGAATTAAACACAACACTTTGTTAGATGCTGGTAATACACCATCCTGATCAGAACCAGCTTGGTGAAATAACACCAGACAGTAAAAAGTTTTCATCAATACTGGTTACCTGTAACACTTTATTTTGAAAACACCATGCATCTCAAGATGTCACTGACAGGTTTAACTAATATGAATTACTTCTCAGGTATCGAGTCTTTCTGCTGTGAAAACCATTGCCATTTTATATATTAAACTACCATGATACCACCGCCACTGTCTTAGTCTTACAGTGGTATATGCAGCTGCTTACCTTGATGGTTTTTCATAAAGTGAATCCTCCACAGGGGCATGCTGGTTGTCCGATAGTGGCAGATACTGCACAGGAAAGGCCTCAGAGTCCCAGGTTTGAACACAACATATTTGTTAAACCTGTTCCAGATAGTGGAGAGAAAAAACATTTAGCCACATATCAATAAATGCTTCTTTCAGCTGGCAGCAAGAAAAATGAACTTGACTTTTATCTTAAAGAGGGTTGTCTCATTTATTTACTGGCATGCATACGGCATGTATTAAAAGGGAAACTCTAAACAATGGCAATGACAATGTCTTACATGCGGTTTAAAGCTGAGTCAGGCTCGTCGTCCAGTGTTTTCAGTTGCTCCAAATCAGCAGGTTTTGAAGGTGATGACAAAGGACTTGTCGGCGAACTAACAGTTTCTACATGTGTTATGTTCATTTGGGCCGGTTCCTCCACAGATTCTAACATGGGCTCTTTATCTTGCAGCTGAAAATGGAATGCAGCAATAGTCAACAAATTCTCAATAGCAAAGTATCAAAACTAAATGATAAGATGGACAGAGTGAACTCACTTCAGTGGATTTGACCTCTGGTGTTCTTGTAAAAGCATCAAATCCCTTTGTGCTTTCAGCCATTTTCTTTGCTGTGTTTTTCTGATTTTCATTCTCCTCTCTGTGTTGATCCAGGTGGAGACACAGCTTTCTAAGTCCATTCAATTGTTTCTTGCAGCGACAACATCTGTAAACCCCTGAAGTTGACTTCGATGGTGGGTATATCACAGTGAAGTCTATTTTGCAATCTGAGCTGTGAAGGGTACTATAGTGGACACTAAGCACCTCAAATGAGTCAAACAATAAGTCGGGACACTTCTTACATTTAATTTGTGAACTGTCCTCAGATTCAGATTCAGGTAGTTTACTGGTGTTGTTTTTAATTTTATTATACTTCAGAAGCCTCCTGCATGTGGTAACAGAATCAAATCTGTGATGCACCTTGTAGTGACGCCACAGGTACCGTCGCTGCATTCCATTATAGGAACAAATGTCACACTTAAAGTGTTGTACAGATGATGGTGGTTGTGGCTTCTTGGACTGTTTTTGGTACACGTTGGTGTAGTGTTTCCGGGAGGCTTTCTTTCCATGTTTTTGAGAATAATGAGATGCAAGAAACCTTTGAGTCAAAGAGGAGTAAGGACACTGGGGACACTTGTATACAATTTCATGATCCACTCTCTCGGTTGCACTTTTTTGGTCAAATGCTGAATCTTTGTCAGCCTCCAATTCTGTGCCTTGAGAGTTGGAATCCGTAGACAGGGAATGGTTTTCATTTTCAATTTCAGTTGAATGTTCAGATGCCCGATCATGAAGTCTCTCAATGTGGATTTTCAGCTTCTTCCAAGATGCATGAATTTGTGAACATATTTTACATATATATCCTCTTTCATTCATACAAGCGACCATATTGGCGAGAGGTATTTCATCCGTTTCAAGTGTCTCTGTCCTGACCATGTCATCTGGATGCTTCATTTGGCAGTGAGTGAGTGTTCCATGGCTGCTTGTATTTACATAGGGACAGCTTGGACACTTGAAGATTTTTTTGGGGATTCTTACTGTGGCTGTGCTGGGTTGAAATGCCTCTGGACTATTTTCTGCCACCTGACTTGAAGGAAAGTCCGGAGATGTTGGTGCTGGCTTCTTGGAGGCATTTTCATATAATGGTACATAGTATTTGAAGAAGGCATCCTTTCCATGTTTCTCACTATAATGGTTTCCAAGACTCTTTTTCTTGAAATAGGATTTAGAACATATGACACACTTGTATGCACATTGTGAAACCGGTACATTTTTATGGTTAGCAAGGATGTGCCGCCCGAGTGCAAATTTTGTTGTGCACTGATAATCACAATGGCGGCACCGGACCACTGCGTAGTTCTTTTTATGAAACGAGGAATCTTTTGATACTGATTGCAGTGTATTGTGGGTCTCGGATTGCTCTGTTTTACTAACAGCTGGTTCAGTCTGATTATGATCCTCCTTGCAGTGCTTGTACAGCTTCTCTGGCGTTGCATGGATTTGTGGGCAGGTTTTACAGATGTACCCACTAAATCTCAGTTTGCCACCAGGGCTTGTTCTTTTCACACAGCCATCCCAATCATGTAAATGTGCATCATCCACATGGAGACTCTCTGCTCCTGATTCAAGCAAAGGATGCCTCATCTGGCAGTGAGTGAGAACTCCGTGATGATTGCTGTTCACATAGGTGCAATGTGGACATTTGAAGGCATGCACCCCTGTTTGGCCTTTTACTTGCTGCTCACTTGCATAGTGCAAGTGTTTCATTCCACAGTGAGTGTTGAGACCATGATTGGTATAGAATGTTAATGGGCAGTGAGGGCATTTGAGCATCATGACGGATGCTGTTGCCTCATCAGATGAATCAGAAAAATGTTCAAACTCAATAGGTGCTTGGTAGGCGTCAAATGACTCAGGTAATTCGCTGAGGTCTTCCAGCTGTTTGTTTGCACTTGGCTTCTTTCTGTTGATGACATCCAGGACTGAGCCATCTTCTTTCACAGACCAAGGATGAACAGCACGGTAGTGTTGTGTGATGCTCGACACAGAGTGACCTTTAAATGAACATGCTCTGCATCGATATGTTTTTGTTTCATTTTGTCCAGATCTTTGGGGCGGTAACCTTTCATTAGTGCCATCAAAGCCACTAATAACATCAGTGCATTTTATTTGAGCCTTCTTCTTTTTTGGATTGGATGTTTCAGGACCGACATATAACCGAGTCATTATGAACTTAAGGCTTTGCTTATGTTCTGGGTGTTTTTCCTGGTAGTGGTTATACAATGTTGTTGCTTTTGTATGAGTGAAATCACACAATTCACAGCGATACCCTGACTGTAATTTCCTTTGCTTAGAGGACACATTTAAAACATTTGACACCGAGCTATGTGACCTGTGGAATTTTCGTATGTGTCTCTTTAAAAGATGCACATTTTGACTCTTGAATGTGCATCTTTGGCACTCAAAGACCTTCTGTGTTTGTGAGGCTTTCTTTGAGGAGAATGCTGAAACTGCAGAGGATTTGTCAAGCTTCTTTGTTTTTTTCAGTTTCTTTCCTTTTTTCCCAACAGATGCCTGATGGACTTCTAGGTTGGAAGTGGCTTTTAGATTCAATTTATTTTCAAGAACCTTAGAAGTATATTGATGTATTTGGTCTTTGTTGGCCTTAAATCCACGATGTATTTTGAGGAAATGCCTCATTACATGGTTTACAGTCCTTTGCCTGTAGTTGCAAAGGTAGCAGAAAAACATACATTCATCGCCTTCATTCAAAATAGGAAATGGTAGATCAGAGGAAAAAGATGACCCCTTTGCTTGAGATTTCGATTTTTCAATTTCATCACGGATCAAAGCTGTATGTTCGATAACACGTCCGTTGCTTTGTTTTAATTCTGGGTGGACTTTCGCTTGATGGCCCATTACTCCTTTTACAGTTGGATTTCCAAAGTTGCACTTTGGGCAGAAAAACAAGTGCTTAGCATCTGTGTAAGCATGTTGTTCCCTTGTACTTGCTGAGACCTCAGCTTCACTTTGACATTTCTTCTTCTGGAACTCAGCAGTATATTTTAAGATCTCTTGAATACCTATTTGTTCATGCGTGGAATGTTTTGAGTTATGATGACAAACAACGCTTCTTATATTGATACTTGAATAACTGCACAACTGGCAGTAAAACACTGTATTTGGTGAAGTGGGGGATAAGCTATCCATTTGACTTGACATTTTCCCATCACATTTGGCAGGCACAGAAGGCTCCAATTTCTTGGTTTTGGAAGACTCGGAATGAGTCTTCGAAGTCTTAGCTTTGTTTTTTGTTTTCGGAATCTGAGGGTCTGAGACTTTCTGAGATGTAGATTTTTCTACTATTGACACAGAGTTTGGAGACTCTGACATCTTTCTCAAGGTCGTCGGTGAAGTGACACAGGTCAATTGTTTGATTTTATCAATTGTGACTGCTTCTTCTGGGTGGCTCTTTTGGTAGTGGACATGCATTACAACAACTGACTTATGACTGAAGTCACAGTTGTTGCATTGAAACAAGGTCACACCTGCTCCTTTAGAGGTGGAATGACGGAATGATGGTGACTTTTTGATTTCCTCACATGGTAGAGGGCCATTCTCAGTAGCAATCCTTTCTGAACTGGGAGTCTTTTCACATGTATTCAATTGATAAGATGCCTCCTGGCATCTGGCCACTGAATATCTGCAGTACATCAATGAATTACTCACTTTATGTCTTGGGTGCATTTCCTTGTAATGCCCTCTCAAGGCCTTCAAAGTGTGACTGGTAGATGGACAAACAAAACATTTGAAAGCCAAACGGAGTTCACGTAGTGGAATTGTGAACACATCTGGGGCCTCTGGATGATTTTCTGTGTAGTGTTTCTTGAGGTCAACTACCTTTAAAAACTCAATTGGACATTCCAGGCAACGGAAAGTAGCACTCCGATCACTCGGATCCCGGATGTAGTCTGAGTTATATCTTACATAAGGGTGGTCATTCTCATAATGGGTAGACACACTCTGGACGCCCACATCATTGTAGTCACAGTGCTTGCAAAAGTAAATTTTTGGGCTTTCCACCTCTCCGTTAACAAGATTGATCCTCTTTTCTTCTTCATCTTCGCTAACTTCAAATGACAATTCAGATTTTTCTGTGTTTGCCCTTGCTTCTTCTTTATCAATCTTCGTCTTTTTATTTAGAGGACTTTTTAAGCTTTCCATAGAGGTCCTCTTGCCAGCATTGTTAGACATCAGTTCTTTAATTTCTCCATCAGGTGTTACTGGGGTCAGATCATCAATTAAAATACAGGCTCGTACCTGAGACATTTTGGAGAGATCAATCATGGGCTTTGCAGTGACTTTAAACACACCACTGCTGTTTGGGCTGGAGATTGGGGGAGATTCTTGTAAAATTAATGTTCCTGTGCTGCAATCTAGAGGCACTTGATTATCAGGTGATTTAAAGGGGGAGTTCCCATTTGATCCAGGTGCTGCCTGAAAGTACTTGGTGATGGTTTGCAGTGGTCTCTTATATGTTTTGAGGTCCCTCGATGTATTTTGTATGCATTTAGTTTTTGAGGTAGACATAACTTCTGAGGAAATCTCTTTTGATTGTGCAGCTTTCCTGTGTGCGGTTGCAGCTATGACAGATATTGTGGTCGCTGTATTTTCAGAAATGACAGGACTTCCTTTCATTTTCGGATCTTCTGTTTTTTTGTCACACTTTTCATGTGCTTTTAAAATGTCCTGGCATTCAAAAGCACTTATTGAACTGTCACTGTTATTGTCTTTGTTCGTTCCACTTAAACCAGAATCTCTGAGAGCAGTACTCACAGAGACGCCATGCACGTTGTTGAGGTGTTCAAAAAGGAAGATCTTGGATTTGAAGGTGAGTGGACAGTGAGTACAATGAAAAGACTTGGTTGGAGATTCTTGAGGGGCAGCTGGACTGAGCATTTTGTGACCAGGAGTTGATAAATTCATTGAATCTGAGGAGAGCAAGAAACAGAACTTACTCAAAGAAATGTGACCCAGTGCATTGAAACAACACTTTGTTTAAAGTGTTAAAGAATTCAGTGTAATTAGTACCTTATTGCCTCTCGATTTCCTCTCTTTACATATGCAGTCATAGCAGTGGAACACCTAGAAGGTAGAAAATGCCTGCATTAACAAACTGTTCCAGTTATAAAAGGGGAACCACTTAGGCTATTTTTTAACTTCTTTTGAAGTCCTGGTGTGCAGGATCAGAGTTTTGTGATCTGGTATCTGTGGCAAAATTCCCATGCGGGTGTATCAGTAGTTACATCAACCAGCATTGCTTGGTTTGCCAGAGTTGAGGGAGACACCGCAGCACTGCAGTAGGCAATACAAGCACTTGTTATATGCATATGGATAACACTTAATGTTAACTTGTGCACACACAGTGTTTTAAAAGAGGACACATTGTCAAATTTTGCTGTGAATCTGCAGTTATTTACTGTTAACCACAGCAATGTTACTGTAAATGATTATTACACTAGATTGCTGTATTTTTCACAGTAGTCAAAGTATTACTGTAAGTACTTCGCACAACACTGCTTCTATGCAGGTAATAAGATGCATCCACACTTTATTTCTAGAGACCTCTAAATGAAATGGTTTGCCCAGCACATACTGTGGGGCGATTTGACTCGACAGTGTGAATTTCACTCATTTAATAATTACCTAAACTGAAATAACAGACAGCAATGAATCAACTCTGCTGAATAATACATGCAATTCTTAACACTCAGTGAAGACATTTCAAATCCAAGTTTCGGGTTTAACATCACCTAGTATAATTGATCGGCTTTAATAGAGTGAATATGACCCATTATTAGGTAAATAAAAACGAGCAGCGTCTCAACATTAGCTGTAACGTTACTAACAACTCAAGACTTCAGTCAATTCAACAGAATTTGCAGCAGGATATTCATCAGAAAGCAGCGTGAAAGCGTGTATAACGTTACTAATAAACTCAACACGGTAATAAAACTAAATAAAATGCTCAAAGCATAAAGATCGTGTACTCACGCGAGCAGACAAATACAGGAGGAAGCTTAAAAAACACTGTTTTGGAGCGCGGATGTTGTCAACGTGAAGAAACCACACGTTTCCGCCATTCTCCTTCCCGCGAGTACAACTTTCCCCGGCATCTTTTTTTTGTTAAACCTTTATTGTTTGACGATTACAACAACAAATTCCAGTGAATGAGTTATTTGGCGATAATATTGTATTTTGTTAATGTACATATTTTTTGTCCTGCATTAGGCCTATAACTCAAACTTTAATGTCATTATATCGCTATAGCTATAAAGCAAGATATCACTATCTATGCTTGTTTGTTTTTTTGTGTGTGAGAAGTTTAGTGCAATTTAACCACGTGGTTGTACTATAATAACAAAGTAGTTAGATACAATTACTATATCAAAAACGAAAAAGAAAAGTAATATCCACCATGATTACGTTAACAGAAAATTATAACGATGGCCTTAGTGGACAAATGTTCCTCGGTTCGATTCCCTTTTTTCCTGTGTCGCTATTCTGACTCTCACATAAAGGTTAAATGCCTAAATAAAACGAAAGGATGTGTTTATTTGCAAAAAGTATAATATATTGAGTGAGTATATTGAAAAGGTATCTTCAAACCCCCTGAAAATCGTTATATAAATGCAATTCATTACACGGCTATCAATGGTTCCGACCACTGATTTTGTTTCCTCCGGATCATTATCGGGCGGAACACAGGGAAGCGTCGTACAGCAGGCAGTGACCGTGATGCTGACCCTAATAGATACGTATATAGTTCATAGGCTTCTTTACGTTTTCCTCACTGTAACCTGCAGTGTAAGTTTATTTCACAGTTACATCACATAAATAGATAGACTTTATTCAGATAACGTTAATACAATTCATGTGAAATAGCTAACTTAAGCTAGAGTTAGCTTCAGAGTTGGTTTGTGAGCAGTACAAATTATACCCTCATTATTAAACATAACTAATATTTTTGTGTGCCTTTTTCAGCATACCTTCTTACAAGCTTAATTACCCTTTCCCTGCAATAGCTAATATAACTACAAACATTTATAATAGTACTAATAATTATAGTTAAAGTTGCAGGCAGACAGAAAAAAAACCTCTAAGTCTTTGTGCATCTGATATTCTATGAGCAGAAAAGGAATGCCTGTCATAGCAAATCAGTTCTCCTCTGTGAAAAAGCCATTGGAAAACAATTGTGTGTGGGTTCAGGTCTGACATTTTCTGAGGGATAAAGACAATGTTTACCTGACTTCAGAGAGACATCATGCTCCCAGCCAAGCTGACCAGCCTGTTGACTCTGAACGCCTTCAGGAGGACTCACCATGGAACCTGCTACCCCTGCCTTTACACTCTGTCGAACTGCTGCCTACAAAATGGAGTAGGAAGGAGGAGGGATGGTCTCCTCTCAGATTCCAATGTATTGGGAAGAGTGTTTTACAGCCAGAGGGCAATCCACCCATCACTGAGGCTACATGGGACACAGCATTATGGAAGAAGACCATTCAGTTTATCAGCTGCTACAATTGTGAATTCAGCCCCAGCTCCCATCCAGCCATACCTCCGGTTGATGAGGCTGGATAAACCTATAGGTTTGTACAATCATTTGTTTTATAGGTATGTTTTAGGGTTGCATCTGGCTTTGATTAATCATTTAATTGTCTGTTTAAAGTCACAAAATTGGCAAAAGTCTACATCACAACTTCACTGAGTCAAATGTGATGTCTTTAACAGTCCAAGACATGATATTCAGCTGAAATCAAAAAGGACTTTACTAAAAGTGCATGTTGCAGGTGGTGTTGCATATGTTTCAGCTCAAAAGACCATATGCATGCAGTTTGTTCCTCTCCAAGATCTAATTTGATCAACACTGCTATTATTAATCAAAGCTTGATTACAAAAACAATCAAACAACCTATTTTGCATTAGTAGTTACGGTGTTAAGGTGCGTTTGTGTATCGTAGGGACGTGGCTTTTGTACCTCCCGTGTACATGGAGCATTGCTCTGGCTGCCGATCCTGGAAACCTCCCGGATCTGGGCATGCTCACCCTGTTTGGTACGGGTGCTCTGCTGATGAGAGGAGCAGGCTGCACCATCAATGACATGTGGGACAAAGACTTTGACAAGAAGGTATTTATGTGTTTTCTTGGTCTATTCTGGAGTAGACACATCTATTGCATTGTCCTTACTGGGAGAGGGTCCTCTGTTGCTCTTCCTGAGGATTCTTTGATTTTTTTTTTTACCTGTTTTTAGGGGGTCTTTATTCTAATTGAGGATATTGAGGAGATGTTGAATCACTGTGCAGATAAAAAAAAAACCTCTTAGGCAAATTTGTGATTTTGCTTTTAAAATAAACTTGACTTGACCTGACAGCTGCTAGTGAAATTATCACACACACAATAGCTGGAAATTGTGTTTTATATAATCCAAATGGATTGGTACATTTTTCGCTGTAGGTATTGTGACCCTGCTATAGCATGCTTAATTTTTATTCAATTGTCATTTTTTTTACATGAAACATGAGTTTTCCAAGTGTCTCTTTCTTTGCTGTTTTTATTCATGTCTTCTTTTTTGTAGAAATCCTTTATGATCATAATCATTCCAATACACTACCATTCCAAAAGTTTGTTTTCCATGAAAAGTCACACTTATTTACCACCATAAGTTGTAATTCTTTTTTTTTTACATTAGCCTTGTGATGCAATGAAAAAACACATTGTACCATTAGAACACTGGAGTGATAGTTGCTGGAAATGTGCCTCTATACATCTGTGTAGATATTGCACCAAAAACTGATTTTTCAGCTAGAATAGTCATTTACCAACATATAGAGTGTATTTCTGATTAGTTTAAATCATTGAAAAAACAGTGCTTTTCTTTCAAAAGTAAGGAAATTTCCAAGTGACCCCAAACCTTTGAATGGTAGTGTAACTGTTCCTGTGTCAATAACACCCATCTTAATTATTACAGTAAGAAGCAGACATTTCTATTATTTCATCACTGACTGAAAGTGTTGCTGTTTCTTGTGCAGGTGTCCAGGACAGCCACTCGGCCTATTGCGTCAGGAGAGATTTCTCGGATGCAGGCTCTAGTCTTCCTGGGAGGGCAGCTCTCTCTTGCACTCGGGGTTCTCCTCTGTCTCAACTATTACAGGTACCCCTTCTCATTAAATTTTCACAGTGATCTATTTAGTTTTAATTTGTCTATATGCAAAAAAGAAGAAACGACAACACATAACCAATAGTGTAGGTCACTGTCTTGGGCTCCATTGTATGTGCTTTCCTGTAGTTATAAGGTAATGTTGCCATGTTTGGGAGTTTAATTCCCATTAAGGCCACACATGTCAAGAATAAGTGTTATATTTATTACTGGTTGCCAGATGTGTTAGTTGCAATATGTTAATGTTCTAAAGCAAGGGGTTTATGCCAGATTGCAGGCACAAGAGTGACCTAAATATAAAGTAGTTTATATTTTTAGTGGATTGACTCTTTTGCTCCTCACAGCATAGCTCTGGGTGCTGCTTCATTATCTCTTGTTGTCACCTACCCGCTAATGAAGAGGATCACATACTGGCCACAGTTTATTCTAGGTAATGTACACATTCTGTATAATCATCTGGATGAACTTTTCTTCCTGTCGGAGCTAAACTTAGTGACATGTTTCCATCTCTTTAGGCCTCACCTTCAACTGGGGAGCGCTGCTCGGCTGGTCCGCTGTCAAGGGCGTCTGTGATTGGTCCGTGTGTCTCCCTCTGTATTTCTCAGGAGTGATGTGGACGTTGATATATGACACAATATATGCACATCAGGTAAAGTAGCTTATAAGCCATCATTACTAATACTGCATAGCACAATTTTATCGTAAGCACTATGTATGGATATATGACCAAGTTATTAATCACCAGGTGTAACAGTTTCTGTAAATAATTATATAGGAACACAGGTTTAATTCCTTAAAATGAAATGTAGGAGAGCATTTGTTGAACCCAGGTTCTCTCTGACTGTTTGATAACTAGGACAAGGAAGATGACGTCAAAATTGGAGTTAAATCTACTGCACTGAGGTTCCAGGAGCAAACCAAACCTTGGCTAAGTGGCTTCACAGTGGCCATGATGTCAGGACTGGTTGCAGCTGGGGTTAATGCTGAACAAACGCTCCCTTACTACGCTGTAGTGTCCACAGTGGGGATTCACCTAGCACATCAGGTGAGGAAAACATGTTTTACCTTCTAACTGACTGGAGTAAAGATAAATGTGGGGATTAATTATTAAAAAACAGTAACAGGTCTTCTTGGTTATTATCTTATTCTCTTCTTTTGTAGATTTACACATTGGACATCAACAAACCAGAGGACTGCTGGAAGAAGTTTGTCTCAAACAGAAACCTCGGACTGTTGTTGTTTTTAGGCATTGTTGCTGGCAATTTATGGAAAGAAAGAAGAGAGACTTTGCTGCAAAATCAGGAATTGCAAACATTCAGATAAGAAGTGAGATAACAAATATTATTTTATTCCCTTTACAGTTCATCACATTCTACACCATCATCAAACCTACAAATGTGCTGTAAGATGTATGATTTTAACCCCAAAAATTAACTTCTATGGATAAAATTCTTTGCTCAAAAAAGGATATTTACATTTTTTGATTTACAATTTACTTCCAACTGGACATTTATAACATTAAATCAATAAATAGATCAGAGTTCCTCCTAAATATTATTAAAATATGTTCACATATCTGTATAACTTTGACCCTCTGGTTCATACAAACACAAATATCTGTGAAATAGAAATGATTGGGGAATCTAACATATATTGTTGTTGCTAAATATATCATAAGGCCTGTTAAGTGTCTTTCTACCACTAGGGAGCAGATAGATTCCAAAACTATGAGCTTAAAGGACAGTTTCACAGTTTTTCTTAAGTCAGCAGTCAGTCATGTCCTTATGAACATTGAATGAGGTTTCCTCACTGTAATCATTCGCCCTGTCCATACTGGCTGTTGAAAGATCCCCTTTAAATGTGCTTCAATGTAAGTTTCCACACATTTTGTGTAAAAATGCATTCAGAGGTTTAACTTAAGCTTAAGCTTACACAAGGCTTCAGCAGTCTGAGTTATTTATATTAAGTTGATTTTTTTTTCTTTTTTAATGTGGGATCAGTGATTTCTTTAAATTAAAAATAAATATGTACAATTTTTATCCTGAAATTCAGATAATTTGAGTTATTTGTGGCTGAATCAAATCGTTTTTTGACTGCTCAAAACAAGTAATCATCAGATTACATTGATTTAGTAAATAATGCAGCTTTGACCTCCACCAACCCCTATTGAAATGTGTTGGCTTTTAATAGAATAAAGAACAAAATTATATTAGAAAGTGGAAACAGACCCACATATGTTACAGACAGAAGTCTCAAGCCAGACATATTTCTTAATTCAACTGCTATAGAAACACAAGTAACAATCATTTGAGTGTTTATCCAGCTTAAACAGGTGTATAGCAGTTGTGTCCATTTTGATGGAAGTTTTAGCTGCAAGTACCTGTGTATGAAATAGTCTGCTTTCACTGTTGCTGCCCAGGTCAGAAACCCCACAAACTGACCTAAGTGCAAACCGTGCCACCATAGTGAAAAACCAAAAGTCATGAACAACTGGGAGTTTTTGCATCTTCTATAAACCAGTCTTCGCAGCCATGAAGCTGTCGTACAGTTCCATCGACGGGCAAAATCGGACATACGACTCGACGCCTCTACGGTCAAGAAATCTCCATCGGATAGTCCGCTCCAGTCTGGTGGATCACCTGATATATTTTCCCAAAATCCAAGCCCAGCTGCGTTATTGAGGCATTCACTGATCCTCCAGTGAGTGTAATATTGGATCCTCAAAACATGTGCCAGACCCCACACCCATAGCATACCATAGAGAACTGTAGAACTGGCGGGATCATAAGTATTACATTTCAGGAAGAAAACAAGGCAACATCTTACCGACTGCAGCAAAAACACCTGTCCCAACTTGAGAGAGACTACACCCAGTGGATTGGGGGGAGGGTTTAGTTTGATACCCTCCATAAGGATCACAAATCGGCAATAGGAACACAGAGGGCCACCAAGCAGGGTGGTGAAATTGAGGATGTAACTAATGAGAGGGAGATACACAACAGAGGCATTGGCCTGGTGGCAAGAAGCATTAAAGGCAACTTGTTTCTCCTGGATGTCCATGGATACTGAGGTGATTCTCTGGGTGAGAAGCATTAAAGAGGACACGGCCAAAAACAATCTGAAAGTATAAGAGTAGTAAGGTCATTTTCTGTTTTTTTTACAGCTTGAGTTAACCAATATGCTGTAAAAAAACATTTGAAATAAAAATTTAAAATGAAACACAACAACAACGATATAGAAGCATTAATTTGAGTATACACAGTATTTCATTTTGATCAGAAAGTCAAAAAATGGCTTGAATATCTGTTAAAAATCAGAAAATAGAACATAATTCCACACACAATGTTCATCTTTAACCTTAGACAGCAGTTGATAGATTTTAGAGCTTTTAACTGTTGCACAGTGCAGACCTCAACTTAATTCTTGGAAACATCAGCTGGCAGTTTTGGAAGTCAGCATGGGTGTCTTACAGATGCTCAATCTTAAAATCTTAAATTCATCCGCTGAAAAGGTAAGCAGCTTGTGATGTTGTTGAAATCCCCATAATGGTTATTATAGAGCTTGAGGTGAGATTTCCTTCTAAAAGGAAAAGCAAATGCTTTAGTCCTTTAATTATATCGACAGGAACTGTCATATTTGGTGCAAACAATGTTTTTTCTTTTATAGTTAGTTTCTAACTTCCTGCTTTCAGGATGTAATCACAATGTTTGTTTTTCAAAGGTGAGTAATCCAGAGTAGAATCTGACACTGGACTTTCACTCTTTATATTAGTCATATATGTTAATCAACAGTAAACAGTAGCTCTGTGTTGTGTAATATGTTTCCAACTATATATCTATAGACCTATATATAATAGACCTATGACTCAATCAGGCATGTGATTATTTTGTAATGGATGTTTAATGCTCAGGCAAAGCATGAAGACATTAGTGTATGTATACACACACACACGATTAGTACCTGATGTCGACAGGCTCATGCAGGTAGTATTCTCTGTATTGTATAAGCAGGTGCCAGAAGGTTTGCCATGATATCTGGATACAAAACACCCAGGCGTGAATACAGCTGGGATCCACAGAGCAGACGAGCAGAACGAAGAAAAAGGCGGAGGTGAAGAGAAGTAAACTGTAGACGCCCATTGTGAGAATAGCCAGGAGACATCCTCCAACCGAAACCGACAGGTACCTGGAAATAGAATTAACTTAATTAGTGTGAAATATGTGTTGAGACTTGTCTTTATAGAACAACAAATACATCAGAGACATTTAAAAATGCAGATGGATACTTTTTCACATTAGAAGGATTTGTGAATCTAGTAATATTTAAATTCTGATATACTACTGTTCAAAGGTTTGTCGCCCAGACAATTTTGTGTTTTTCATGAAAAGTCATATTTTTAGTTACCACCATGAGTTGTAAAATGAATACAATTTTTTTATTATATTAACCTTCTGATGCAATGAGCAAACACATTGTAGCATTAGAACACTGGAGTGATAGTTGCTGGAAATGAGCCTCTATACACCTATGTAGATATTTCACCAAAAACCAGACATTTGCAGCTAGAATAGTCATTTACCACATTAGAAATGTATAGAGTCTATTTCTGATTAGTTTAAAGTTGAACTATAGTGTATATATGTAAAATAGGTTTATTGCAATCATTTGATCCAATTTTAGCTCTTTAGACAGTTTCCATTACCCTGTAATGCAATAATATTTATATGATCCTAGTCTCATAAAGTAAACTATAGCGTAGCTTATAATTAAACCATTTGATTTGTAAATATACAAACCTGTATGTCAAAGATAGATGCCCCCTTTTAGCAAGAATATAAAACAAAAAAGCAAATGGAATACAACAAAATTGGTGCATTAAAATCTGCTGTTGTTCCCAGAGCCAGTCGGTCAAATCCATGTTTGAATCTCTGATAGAAGGCGTTTGAGCTTTTTGTGGTGATTGTCGTAATAAATAGGTGAAATATTTGTTTTACCAGGACTGATTATCTATGTCATTCCATTGATGACTTGCATTAAAGTAATTTCTTTGGTTTACCTTTATCAGTGCTATGTAATAGGGGAGCTTTATGTCAATCCATATTTCTGCAACCGTAGCAACCAGCAGAAATCTGTTTTTTTAATCTTTTTTATTTGTTCAAATCAAACAAGTGAATAGCTGATAACTCAGGATGGAAGTGATTGTGTGCTTTTTCACCCAAACCCTTTCTGTTAATCATATTTCATATCAGTCTGTACTGCATAATGTTGTAAAATAATATTTTCTTTTCTGTAAAGGTCCCATATTGTACACTTTTCATGGATTGTAATATTATAAGCTGTGAAATCCCTAACAGGTACCAATACCAGTTATCATCTCAGTATAGTTTTACATCTCCTCTCTCAAGCTTCTCTAGAACTCTAGAAAGAACAGGTTGTTCTGTGCCAGTCTCATTAATATTAATGAGTGCCTCTGATTGGCTGATTTGAATTGCTGTGAATGGAGGGGCGTCTCTAAAATCCATCATTTTATCACAACTTCACAGCAGTCCTGATGGCTTGTTTTAAGCACAGTTTCTTAATATGAGCTGTGTGCACTTCTCTGTCTCTCATTAGAAAGTATTTATAGAACACCTAGAACACCAAAATGCACTTAAAATCTCACTTTCTACAATATGGGATGTTTAAAATTGCAAACATTACATGCAACCAACAGAGATGCAGTATCATTTTATGTGTGTCATTTAAAAAAAACAATCAATGTTAACAAAGCTAGAGATAGAAAGGTTAAAAATAAAGAGTTTCTAATAGTTTTATTACAAGTGGACTATGGTTAAGTAGTTTACTAAATATAAATACAGTGTAGTAGAAAAAAATCCTCCAAACCCCCACCCTCCAAAACAACACATTTCATCATCCTTGTAGGTTACAAGGTCATATTTATATATTCTATATTTAAACGGGTTCATCACTGCTATCTTTATGCTGACAGGAAGAATATATGACGGATTTTTCAAATAGCTTCGACTCTAATGTAATATATCTAATGTATTACATAACTGCTCTTAGAAAAGTTAGGAATAACTTTTTTTATTGTATTAATTGGTACTTACTAATGTTCAAATCTTTTGTATCAATGGCAGTATATTATTCACTTCAAAGCTTATTAAAAGTTACTTTTGAAACAGTTGATTTCTGTATAAAATCAGTCCTTAGAATAAATATAGTTCCTTTCTTAGAATGAACATATTTCCTACTGAAGTTTAAATCCCCAAACAGTGTATTGCTGATTATTTGTTATTATTTCAACTACAGGTGAACAGTTATTAGGAGAGTATGATTGCACATTTATTTCTGACAAAATGATATACTGCAGCAGCATGTTTTGAACTGCCCTCATAAAGAGCAAAAGGTTATAGTTTGCACTCATAGTCATTTGTATTGTGAAATGCATTAATGAGATGAATGAGTCAGCCAACGGGTTTCACAACTTTTATAGAAGATAAATCAATCACTACCAACTGTCCTGCATTCCTAATGGCTGACTCATGAGGAACAAACTGCCATTTTACGCGGGCAGCAAGACGAGTCCTGTAATTTTGTGCGTTTTCAGGGCCGCTGTGCGCCTTTCAGCGTGCATTCAATCAAGTGTTCAGGGTGAGATTTGAAAGCGGGCTTCGCTCCTGAATTCTCTGTGGAGTGATACCTCCGCGTCCTCTTGCACATCTTGTGGCCACAGCTGTTTGACGGGGCTCGTCGCTGCGTCACGCAGCGTTTCCGGCGCTGATTGGCTCGCTCTTGTGCAACTGTGCCGTTCTATAAACTCTGCAGTTTTGAAGGAGTTGGCAGAGTCTCCTGCCGGGATCGCATCAGTGTTGAGGGGGGGAAAAAAGAAAAATAACTGCTGCCTGAGCGAGGGGCGCGACACAAAAACAAACCAAAAGAAGAAAAGCTTCAACCTGTTTCTGCGCACTTGTGCAAAGTGATTTAGAGATGCAGAGCTGCGCCAAGTCCTGGGGGATCTTCCTGGCCAAGTCGGTGAATCCCGGCGCTGCACCGTGCAGGCGTCTGAGTGACAAGAGCCGCGTGGTTTGGAAACTTCAGTGCAGGATCCGAAACAGCGGCGGGGCGTCCCTAACAACACCGGCAGCCGGGGCCCGGGGTCTGCGGACGTCTGCAGCCGCCGCCTCCAGACAGATCGAGAGAATATTACCCAGACATGATGATTTCGCAGAGAGGCACATCGGTCCAGGTGAGAGGGAGAAGAGAGAAATGCTGGATGCTCTGGGACTCGAGGTAAGATTTCATCCAGCAAAACGGTTTGTGCGTAAAAACATCATTTCTTGCACGAGAACCCGTCATTTTTTATTATCAGCTAATCATATGTGTTGCTTTTAATCATTTCTTTTCTCCAGTCAATCGACCAGTTGATCGAAGACACCGTTCCATCCTCCATCCGTATGCAGCGGAGTATGAAAATGGATGACCCAGTGTGTAAGTTTTCATCTATTAGAAAATATATATATTTATTTCTCTAACAACATCCACGCTGCGTGTGTGTGTGAAACCCCCTGATTTAAAATGCTAAACCTCTTAAATTGAATGCTTAAATAAACAGGCTGTCGTCTCCAGCTCTGTTTTGCATGGTGAAGCTTTTCCCACATTAGAACGGGCGTCAAATGAAGCCAAGTGAGTGGCTGAAATGTAGGTTGCACCCCTATTGTGCTCCGCGGAGCGCTCTCCACCGCTAAGTCTTCCTTTGAACATATTTGGAGTTGTTTTTGCGAAACTCGGACGAGCGGCACCAATCTCCTGTTGGGAAGCCGATGCTCATAGGATGGCAACTGGAGTGTAAAGTTTAGCCTTGAGCTCCGGGTCCCAAGTCCAGTTCAATCTGGTTACAGCGTTCACATTACATCACAGCCGAGGGGCTTCCTAATAAGGTGACTTCGGTATGTTTTGCACGGGGATTCGCCGGGATGTTCATGTTTTCTGTTTTCTACATTCAGATACACGGTTGTTTTTTTCTTATTTCTAAGACTAGATTCGTGATAGATGCATTTCTTATCAGAGAGGATAAGATAAGGCAGCACATGAAGGAAATTGACTATAATAAAATCCTTTCTGCCTATTTTCTGTCAATAGATCTATTCAAATCTATATGAATAAGGATGGAGGGCTGTTTTGGGGGGATGTTATGTTTAATTTGTTGAGTTGTTTCTGTTTTGATTGCACAAAGGTGCAAAACAGAAATATTTTGCACCTTCATGCAATAGAAATAGAAGGTTTGTGTTTAATTTGTTGAGTTGTTTCTATTTTGAGTGCACAAGAATGCAAAATAGAAAACACAATATAATGACACCATTTTACTTTTTTGGTATATATGATATAAGCCAAACTGATGCTCAACATAAAACTTTAGTTTGGAATCTATTGATCAGCAGGATTTTGTATGTTATAATATGATCAGACCATCACCCCCCAATAACCCAGAATGTCCGTACATGATCATATTAAACCTCCAATTAAGCTATTTTATGTTAGATTTAATACAGGGTGTGCTGAGACATATTTAGTGTGTGATTATGCCTCCTAAATACATTATGACGAGAACCCAGCTGCAACAGTAGAGCTTAGTCACCTGAGACAGTTTTTGGGGGGAGATCTTCTAGAAAATACAATATTTGGGTAAGATTACAGAGATTAAGGAATTTATTAATCCTCAGGTAATGAGGATTTTTTTTGAATCACCTAACCTGATCCCCCACCCCCCCACCACGAGTCTGTCAGGGTTCATAATGCAACAATCCATGCTGAAGGAACAAACTGGAGGCTGTGCTGGTTTTTCTGCTTGTTCAGCTCTGGAGGGCTTCAGTTTGCAAAGCCAGCAAAGGATTCTCTCTCCCAACAATAGACCTCCTGGATGGTTCTGAATCAGGCTTTTTTTGCTGCTCTGTAGAACTCCGGGATCATGGGAAAGCAGTCTGAAACAAACTCACACAAACATAATACACATTTTTTTTCAATTTATTTATTTTTTTTGTACTGAATTTCGCTGATTCACCACCTCAAAACACTTCTTGGAGTTGAATGAGCACTTTTTTTTTCCCCGTCACAGGAGCTGTAAATATTCACTTGTATACTGGGTACGGGCAAATGGTCACTCTCCCCACCTTTCTTTTCTGGAAACAGGAGTAGTCAGGGCTCTTGGTTCAGACGGGCAGTATTGTCCATTCCTTGGAGTTGCTAGGCAGCCAGGAAGGCCAGCGGAATCTCAGAGGCTGGTTGTGTATTGGCTGTGCTCCCTTACAGCAGCAGGGAATGAGGCTAAATAACTAGCAGCTGAGAAAGAACCCATAATGGGTGTCACCCTTCCCCTGATCTAGAAACGTACCCTCCTTATCCTCATTTCAACTGGAACTCCCTTTTTCCTAATTGATACATTTACAGCACATTTTCATACTAATTTCCTGAGTAATAGACTGTCTGTGGATTTCTTGGCAGTGCTAAATGATCACATGCAACACTAATTATAGTCCTATATTAATTATAAAGCTGCTCCACCTTCTCACATGAAGAACGGGATGCTATTCATCACATCCTTTGGCGTTTATTAATCAAATATTTTTTTTCACGGTACAGTTTTACTTGAAATGACATCTCCCTGCTCAAAAATATTTTACAGGTGAGAACGAGGTTCTTGAGACTCTACAGAAGATTGCATCGGAGAACAAAGTATGGCGGTCCTACATCGGTATGGGTTACTACAACTGCTCAGTACCACCACCCATCCAGCGGAATCTCCTGGAGAATGCAGGCTGGTGAGTGTCCTGAGAGGAAACCATTTGGAAATTCTGTGAGCTTATTTTATCCCGGCACGGATAATTAATTATGTTTATTCACAAGGTTTGGTTCCTCATTTAAAGCTAAATTGTTCTGGTACAGTGTAACGTGCCCTCAATAGGAAGTCTTGTGATTCAAAACTTCACTCATGCGATCTGATGACGCGAAATGTTTCCAAAATTCTTGTGAGACATACAATGCATTCCCCTGTCCCGTCTCAGCTCATTGAATATCCAAAGACTTTGTGCTTTTGTCCTCATGTCCCCACTCACTCTGGTGATTTCATTGTGTGGGTCTCACCCTCAGGGTTACCCAGTACACTCCCTACCAGCCAGAGGTCTCTCAGGGTCGCCTGGAGTCCCTCCTCAACTACCAGACTATGATCGGTGATATCACTGGTCTGCCTGTGGCCAACGCCTCGCTGCTTGATGAGGGAACGGCTGCTGCTGAGGCCATGCAGCTTTGCCACAGGTACATGGAGAACAGTCTTTGCTTGCCAGATTATTTCAAAATGGCATTTAATCCTATAAAAATATTAGTCTTACCCTTTATTATAAGTCACATGCATGTGCATGTGTTGTCTAGAGAAGAGAAATTTCAATTTCTATGTGGCTAATTTTTCAGGTGATCAGTAACATTATGGTTTTACCTTCCTCTTGTGTTAAAATCATCAATTTTAAAACATTCTCTATCAAACAATTTGTTTCTCATCTCCTTGTTAGACCTTGTTATGTTTCCTTAACCATGAAAATATTGTTTTTAATACAATATATTAATATATATATTAATATTAAAGAATATATTAATATATATATAGAAATCAAGGAACACACACATTTTTATGTGTGTTCCTTGATTTCAATTTTAAAAAATAGTCAAATCAACTTCAAGATAATTGTATATCTGACTACAAACACTAAATGAAGATCAGAACAAGTCAGTTTGCCGTCTGTGCAATTATGATATCAGTTTTAGCTCTAATTACTGTTTTATCTTATTTTTTATAACTGGATCAAAATCTACCCTAACAACACAAAGGTCATCATTTCAACCAGAGCATTTTTTAATAAAAAACACTTTTTTGTTTTATTTTGTCAAACCTGACAAAGTCAAAAAACTTTGATGCAAATTAAAAAAATTAAGTTCTTCTTTTATGCATTTAATATCTAAAATGGATCTGTGGTGATCCTAACACAAGAGGAAGGTTAAGGGTTCCTGCAAAGGAGATTTGGAAAAATCATCCACTTATGATTGAAGGAAAGTGTTGTGAAAAGAAATTGAAGCAAAGACGGTTCTAGACTTGGTTTAATTGAGACTGTTTCACAGTTTTCACCCGACAGGCAGAATCACTCTCATCATTTATTTGTGTTAACTTCTCACAGACAAAACAAAAGAAGAACCTTCTACGTTGACCCACGTTGCCACCCACAGACCATCGCTGTGGTGCAGACCAGGGCCAAGTATGTGTGATGTGTGACCTATCTCTGATTTTAAAAAAAAAGAAAAAAAAAGAGACAATTCACTGCATACATTACCGAATCATAGAAAATCACACCTATCGTACCATTTAAATACACATGGATCCAGGACGTCTCCCTTTGACTGTTTTGTTGCAGCTACATTGGGGTAAAAATGGTAATGAAGCTGCCTCATGAGATGGATTTCAGTGGGAATGACGTGAGCGGCGTGCTCTTTCAGTATCCAGACACCGATGGCAGGGTGGAGGACTTTACCACCCTCGTCGACCGCGCACACAAGGGAGGGGTAAGAGAAGAGTTCCACAAATATATGACAAACACTCAGCAAGTTGATGGTTCAGAAACGACAAACACCAGTAACTTCTTGAAATTATGGAAAAATGTATGTAATGTGATATAAATCCAGTGCAAATGGTAAATGTTTTACATTACGTGTTATAGTGTTAAGTGTTATATAAAGGGGAATGCCACTAAATGCCACCTGAAAGTGCTTTAAGCACTTTAACTCAAGCCTCTGTTGGATGCTAAAACGGGTGCATGTTATCTTTATTAGTGACATAAAGGAGTCTGATATCAGGGCCTCTGATGTCTTAGAACCCGGTTTGTCCTGAGACACATAGCCATAGCCTTACTACTAATGTACTTAAGGGGCTCACATTGTAGAAAGAGCCCCACAAGAGTAAAAGATACAAAGCATGAGAAGTGTAGGATCTTAGGTGTGATTTTTTTTTTTTTTTCTCACTGCAGTTTGTCTTCATCAACATTTTTCACATATATTTTAATTGAATAATTTGCATCTTAAATGTGTTGTTTTGGAAAATCTTTTTATTTTTAGTTAAAGTGCAGGGAATTTACTTTACTTTTAGAAATGGGTTATATCACTGCTCACTTTTTTTCTTACTGTGTCCAGGCCCTGGCTTGTTGTGCCACAGATCTGCTTGCTCTCTGTGTGCTGCGTCCTCCTGGAGAGTTTGGGGTTGATATCGCTCTGGGCAGCTCCCAGAGGTTTGGGGTTCCTCTCTGCTACGGCGGCCCCCACGCTGCTTTCTTTGCTGTTAAAGACAACCTGGTCCGAATGATGCCTGGCAGAATGGTGGGAGTCACCAGGTGAGATGCAGTGCTTGGAAAACTCCAAACTCATTTCCTTTTCCCAGAAGTTGAACGTGAATCGACCAATGATTGATTGATTTATTTTTCCATTGTGAAACCGATGAATGACTGTCTTTTTTGTATTTATGGAAGAGTAAGAAACAACTGTCAGAGAGAGTAAGACAACAATGTTGAAACCTCGTATACAGAAAATTAACTTTAATTATACTTTATAAGATTCATATTAGACCACAACATTTATAAAGCCTCCTGCCAAGCTGGAGCCACAGATTACATTACAAAGGTCATCAGACAGAATCTTCATATTAACCAATTTAAGCCTATGAACTTTAAGCCTATGACTGACATTTTATACTTAAAATAAAAAAATCTAAATGTTACTCATATAACTTTTTTTCTAATGATATGATGGTGGACAAAAATTAAGCTTAAATTAAGCAAGTGCTTCCTGTCACACGACATCAGCAATTTCCTGCTCCTTCCTTCTGAGAACAACCTCCCAGAAAGAGGTTATTTTATTTAGATTATTATGATTTTTAACACTGACGTGTATATATCTATTTAAAACTTGCATTTACAATTCAGGGATGCAGCTGGTAAGGAAGTGTATCGGCTCGCGCTGCAGACCAGAGAGCAGCACATCCGCAGAGATAAAGCAACCAGCAACATCTGCACCGCTCAGGTATAACCAGCTTCACACTTCATTTATTTATATGTAGAAATAATATAAAAGGAAGAAAGATATACTGCTTGTGTGTGTGATTTTAAACCTTTAATTCGTAAAATGGAACAGAAGCTTTTCAGATTTCTTTAGCTATTGGTTGGTTTAATTTATTAGATGTATGCATAAGTGATTGCTCTAGACATGTTTTAAATTTTTAGTTAATTTGTTTAGTTTACTTGGATTTCCTAGTTGTTCTGTAAGAATCGGGCAGTGCTATAGGCACCTCCAGGTTTATATAGTTTAGGCAGGTGAAGGACCAGCATGCATCTGGGAAGATCCATGATTTGAAAATTAGACTATGAAGAGAAGTGGCAGCAGCTATAATCTCTTCATCCTACTATGTGTTTAATTACCATTGTTAAATTTAGCAATTTGCAATATTGTAATGTTTTTTTTTCTCATGTTGATTCTTTTTCATATTCTATTGACTACTAGGCTCTGCTGGCCAACATGGCTGCTATGTACGCGCTGTATCATGGTCCACAAGGGCTCAGACACATTGCTGAGAGGACGCATAATGCTGCTCTGATCCTTGCTGAAGGTAAATGTTGTCATCTTAATTGGCTCTCCTTGTTTTATTTGCATAATATTGTGAGTTCCAGATATTCATTGTGATTTCCATCCAT
This sequence comes from Lepturacanthus savala, assembly GCA_030544235.1. Classification (NCBI taxonomy): domain Eukaryota; kingdom Metazoa; phylum Chordata; class Actinopteri; order Scombriformes; family Trichiuridae; genus Lepturacanthus; species Lepturacanthus savala. The sequence continues at coordinate 5,271,060 of CM060473.1, read as the reverse complement.
TTTGGATAGTTGAATAAATTATTTGAATAAATAATCATTCACCACCTTGCTTCCCTTCAGGTCTGAAGAGAGCAGGACATCGGCTGCACAGCGATATGTTCTTTGACACTTTGAAAATAAACTGCAGTGTCGCGGCCAAAGACATTTTGGAGAGAGCTGTGCAGAGGGAGATAAACCTGAGAGTCTACACAGAGGGAGTGGTGAGAACTGGTCATGTTACTGGAAAGCGCTGCAGTGGTGTTTTAGTGAGCTTTCATCAACAAACGGTTCACAGTCATCAAGGCAGAACTTGTTCACAAACAATAATTGTCAAAAACTGTGTAATATGCAAAATATGTTTTAGCATTGCAGGGTAAAACACAAATAAATGAAAACTCACACTCAATTTCAGTATGATGACACTGTCAAGGTCACAACTAATAGAAAATTGTCTGCTTAACTAGACTAGATTGGCAACTATTTATGTAAATAAAAGCGAGTGAATAAAAACTTAAAAATAGAGATTTATAAAACATCTAACTTCTGTGAATACTTATAATACACTTGCTCATTATATAATAAATTAATCTCTTGGCCTTTAAATATTCTGAAAAAGGTGAAAAATTGTCTCTTATAATATTGATGTCACGTGTTTTATCATTTCTATTTCTGTGATTGAATCAAACTCTTTGCTTCTCTTTTAAAAGTTGGGGATCTCTCTGGATGAGACTGTGACTGAGAGGGACTTGGACGACTTGCTCTGGGTCTTTGGATGTGAATCCTCAGCTGTAAGTTTATGGTTCTATGATTTTTTTCTATGCTGCCATTTTTTTTAATTACCACTAAGATGTTTAATTTGAAATGATACATTTCCAGGAGCTGATCGCTGAAAAGATGGGTGAGAGAGTGAAAGGGATCATGGGAAGTCCATTCAAGAGGACGAGCAAGTACCTCACACACCAGGTCTTCAACAGGTTGGTAGTTCTCATATAAAGGGGCACTGATTCTTCACACACAAACATGTTTTAAACACTTTAACTCAACTCTCTCTTTTGAGTGCTAAAACTAGTGCACGTTATCTTTATTAGTGGCATAAAGACAGTCTGATATCGGGGCATCTAACATTTTGGACCCTAGTTTGTACAGTTTTTCCACAGACACATAGTCAACCTAATTACTAATGTACTTAAAGGGCTCACATTGTAGAAAGAGAGGTTTTAGCCCCACAAGAGTCAATAATACAAAACATATTCAATATATTTTACATCAATTCACTCACTCATTCCCCCAAAAAGACAATGAATAATAAATGTATATAATAATAAAAAAATGGAGGGTCCGTATTAGGCATACTTAACCAATCAGCCCTCCAAGAGGGAACTTGGTCTCCCCTTATGAGATATGTGTTGGAGTGTTATAACCTTCAGTCAAACACCATTCTTTGATTATCCTTGTCTCCAGCTACCACTCTGAGACCAACATTGTGCGATACATGAAGCGCCTGGAGAACAAGGACATCTCCCTGGTGCACAGCATGATCCCACTGGTTAGTCCAAGCTGAAGTCAAACTGCATGTTCAGAACTGAACTCAATTTCCTATCATGCCAAATGTGGGACTGAATGTAATGGTAAAATGTCATTTTCATATTCAAGGGCTCCTGCACCATGAAGCTAAATAGTTCCTCAGAGCTCATGGTGAGTAGTTCAAAAGATTGGACTAAAACTCAGATCATTATAAAAAAAAAAAAATTGCACGAAGTTGAATTTGATCTGTTCTCTGTTCTTTAGCCCATCACCTGGAGGGAGTTTGCCAACATCCACCCTTTTGTGCCTCTGGATCAGGCAGAAGGCTACCAGAAACTCTTCAGACAGCTGGAGAAGGACCTCTGTGAGCTGACGGGCTATGACAAGATCTCCTTCCAGCCCAACAGGTTAGACGTTTCACCAGAAAAAAACTCTGCAAAAAGAAGATTATTAAAGGCATGTTTTATTTGGTTCAAAAACAAAATGTCTCAAGTAAGAATAATCAACATCAGATATGAAGGATTCAACCGGTACAGGAGCTATTCTCACTTTAAAAGTGGCCTTACTTTAAGTAATATGTTCTGTTAATGAAAAACAGCTCTGAGCACTTGACATTTACCTCATGTGCTCGCAGCGTTGTAGTCAGTTTCAGACTTTAGTCGGTATCCATTAGTGTAGAAACTACATGATTTCAGTTTTAAATTGATAAAACCCACACCCACCCCAGCTGTCTATCACCACTTATCAGCAGCTGAGGGTTTATGAATAGCCCACAATGCTACATTGGCCAGTACAGTTATCATACAGCTTGCTTGTCCACCCATCTTTCACTCCCCTTTTGGTAATGTCTGCACACTGGTCTTTGAACTCTGCTGAAATAATGTGTGTGTGGTTCATTATCCATGGTATGATCACCTTGTCTTCCAGTGGTGCTCAGGGAGAATACGCTGGCCTTGCAGCCATAAAAGCTTACCTGAACTCAAGGGGAGAAACCTCCAGAAGTGTAAGTATGCTGCTGTTGGCAGGAAAATGGTCTAATGGGACTGCTGTCACACTGTAGTCAGTGTTAATCAGTGTCAGGTAGAGGTTAATAAGACTGAATTGCACTTAAGGCCTTTATCTAATCCTGTTACCCTAACCATGTTGGTAATATCCCCATATCCAACATAATATCCCCATGTTTAGAATTTATAGATACTAGTATACAAACACTTAATATGGGTCATAAAACACTATAATGTAGTTGTAAGCAGATATAATTGTTCACCAGTGGTGGGCACACATGGTATACTTGAATGACAACAAACTAATATTCATTCTTATTATTGATGAATTATTTTTGTCTTATACTCAAACAGATTCTGTATACTCATGTAGAAGATTAAATAAAACAGAAAATATTCACATCTAAGAAGCCAGTCAGTTAAATCATTTTTTTTTCATAAACTGGAATCTTATGCAAAAAAGCCTGACATAGACCATAGAAGCATGAGGATTTTTTTTATAAAAAATATATATATAAATATTACCCCTTATACCCCTTAAAAATAAAACAATCAACAATCAACAATTGTTGAGGAACAATCAAAAATTAAATAAAATTTAAAAATCAAGAAAAGATTTTAAATTAAAAACAAGTTACAAAGTTAGAGCAAGATACATTTTAAAAATAGGTGATTTAAAAATTGAAATTAAAATTAATTAATCAAATTAAAGAATAAAGTTATAGTGCAGTGAAAAATAATTAAGAAATGACAACAAGCAGCAGCAAACAGAAAAGTCTTCAGCTCAGACTTCAGACTTAAACACAGTGAGAGTTGCAGCAGAACTACAGTTCTCTGTGAGTTTGTTCCAGAGTTCCTTCTTCTCTGTTTAGTTCTGACTCTGGGTACAGTATAGATAGTATAGATAATAGAGATATTATTAGCTATATGGCTGCGTGAATAATTGCCAGTAGTTTATCTGTAGTCTTTCTGTCGGCATAATCAAACTGAGGTCGATAAAGCGTTAGTACGTACATACGCTACAGCGTCTACACTCTGTCAACTCAGCCTGAGATCCTAACAGTCAGGGTTATTGTTGTCAGGCTTTTAACATCACAGATTAATGTGTTTCACACATCCTGGTTAGTAATTTCTTCCTGACATTCCTGATTGGCAGTAGCTCGTGGATAAAGCTAGATAAGACACTGCCTCAGATAAAAGACTGGCTGACTCGGGTATTTTTTCCTCTGCTGCAATTTGGCCTTGTTTTAATGGCTCCCTTATAAGCACATCTTAGATAGTGGCCTGATCCCTTGAAACAGTCGAAGTCCAAACTAACAACCGTTTGTGCAAACAAAGGGGCTGAAAACCCTGTAATCCAATGATCCCAAGATTCCATATTTGGAGGTTTTGAGACACTGCAGAGCCAGTCATGCCAGTGACTTGTGGTTGTCCGTGTGCTCCCCATCAGATATTTGTCAATGTTTCCCAATCTGCAGGTCCAAGTGCCCCAGTTTACTCGTTTGATGAAGTTACAAAATGTCAGGTGTTACCCTAATAAGGGACAAAATCAATTAGTGACCTGAAGACAGGTTACACATTACTGGCAGTGGTGAATCACCTAAAGAACTCAGATAATAAATTGGTGTATAATTTTATACACTGGTATTAACTTTACTTTTCTAAATATCATAGGAGTATTATATAAAATAGTAATGATTATGTTATTTCATCCCCACTTTGGCTTTTCTTTCCGCTGGATATCCAGGAGTTTTAGTTATAGCCTGAATAAAACGGTTCCTTTTCTAATCCTCTATTTAAAATAATAATTTATTATCATTATAAACATAAGCATTCATAATAACTGATGTCCTATGTCTTGCTCCAGGTCTGTTTGATCCCCAAATCAGCTCATGGCACAAACCCAGCCAGTGCCCAGATGGCTGGTATGAAAGTGCAGGTGGTGGAGGTGGATAAAGATGGAAACATCGACCTGGCACACCTCAAGGCCCTGGTAAGTATTAGACTATTTTAAGACAGTAGCTACATAGATTTAGTAGGATAAAAACCTTTTTATTCCTCTAATAGATGATGCAACAAGGACTAGAGGATAAAATGTTGGTCCACAATTATGTAGAATTCTATTATGTGTAAACTGCCTCTGATGATCAGCATGAAATCTTAAGTTTGATGTAGATATTGATTGCCTGTAAAAGAACAATCACAATTATCTGCATGTCAGCAGACTTGTCACTTTCTTGAATATTTCTCACAATAATATATTTATAAAACATTCTATATTATTGATCATGAACTAAACCCATGTTGGACAGTGTTAAACTGCGTTATTTAATCTATTATTGTAATTTTTCTGCTTCTTTGTATTGTAAGCCTTTTAATCAAGACATTTATGGAGCATTGAGGGCAGGTAAAAATGTACACCCCCCTGCATGTTGAATTGCAGTTGGGTCAAATCATTTTCTGAATAGCAAAGCCTGGCTTTCTATTTTCAAATCGTTTGAAATCTGTTTTCTCTCACAGGTAGATAAACATAAGGCGAGTCTGGCAGCCATGATGATCACCTACCCCTCCACCTTTGGCGTGTTTGAAGAGAAGATCAGAGATGTGTGCGATCTCATTCACGAGAACGGTGGCCAGGTGTACTTGGATGGTGCCAACATGAACGCCCAGGTGAGCAAAGAGTGACTCAGCAAAGCGTTTCTGCTGCGTGATGTAGAAATATAAAATGCAGTTTGTGATGAATAGAATGTGTAATTACTTGTGAAACTAAAGGCTAATAGGATAAAGGTTTATAGATGTGTTATCAGACTATAAATAGATAACCTTTGATGTCTATAATATGCAAATGATCACTTCATGCTCTCACTACCTCCACCAATCCCTGACAGACTGACAGACCTGCCCCCAGAAGTAAACTTCACATGACCTTTAAATTATTGAGTCATTCATTTTATTTATAATGCACTAAAAACTCGTTCTACAAATAGACCAAATAATTCAATTGAGTTTTTTTTTTAAATAAGGGTTAGGGTTACTACATGTTTGTTTTATTTTTTTTTTTACCTCCAAGGTCAAAAGTTCAGTGCTGTAGTAAAGTCTGGTTTTAATCTTGTGAAATGGTTGAAGGATGAGTGTATGGACATTTAATACTCATGCCATAATTGCAAATGTTTCTATTTAAATTTCTACATTCAACAAGATTTATTTATATAAATAATTTATTTATATAAAAACATTGTGTAATATCAGAGGCATCAGTCTTTCAGAGAATAATCTGTGACTCTGCAGCTCCTCTTCACTTGTTACAGTAAAGAAAAAAGTAAAAAAAAAAAAAAGCTCTAGAACCACTATTTCAAATTAAAGATAATGTCAAAGTGTGTAAATAAGCAACTGGCTTTTCACATGTTTGACATGTCATCATAAAAGGTGACATATCAGTGTTGACTCATTTTCTCTGCCTGTCCTCCAGGTGGGTTTGTGTCGTCCTGGAGATTACGGCTCCGACGTGTCTCATCTCAACCTGCACAAGACCTTCTGCATCCCTCATGGAGGAGGAGGACCCGGCATGGGGCCCATTGGAGTGTAAGTCAGCATGTAGGCTACAGAATAGCAGACTCACTGGATGATTTGGGGAAAAAAATAACAAATTAGTTTGGTTTTAGAATCAGGTGCTTAACGTTCTATAACCCTTTAAGTTAAATGTCTCCAACATTTCCTGAATTTGAATGTGTATGCCCACATCTGACCTTATGTCTCCATGACATTCATCTGCTTTTCTGCAGGAAAGCCCACCTCGCCCCGTTCCTGCCGAGCCACCCAGTGGTTTCCATGCAGTCGATCAACACCAGCAGCTCGCTCGGCACCATCAGCGCCGCCCCCTGGGGCTCCAGCGCCATCCTGCCAATCTCCTGGGCTTACATCAAGGTCAGCACAGGCCGCCATGTTCATAGTCTGTTGTCTTCAGAGACAAAATATCAGTGCTCTGCTACAACCTTGGTCTTTTACATAATTTTCGCTAAAAGATTTTATTTAGTGTAAATATGAAGTACAAGCACACAGACGGACTGTGGAAAATATTTTGTAGACTTGGCCAAAGGCAACCGGACTTGCAGTTTCAAGTTTCACATGTCATCAAAGTCACTTTCACATCATGTCACATGAACTAAAGCATGACAAGTGTCAGGATTGCATTGTAGGTAGCGAAAGTGTTGTCATGACATTTTTATCTTCTGTTTATCAGGAAAGAGTTGCACGGATACAAAGTGCGCAGTTGTGACAAGTTTTAAAGAAAAATGCAGCTTCTGACGTTCACTTCTCTTCTCCAATAGTCTTCAATACTAAGAGACAAATCCAGCTGCCTTTTGAATATTTGCTACACATTTTCATTGACCTCATAAACTGAGAAAAGATGTGAACTCGGTGTGTCTTTATCCAAATGGTTTCATTTTAAATTGTTACAATCAAGACATTTCTGTCTGCAAAATACTAAACGTTAGAATCGTTGGAGGAATAATTCTAATTTCTATTACATTAAACCCAATTGTGAGTTTTGAATTACTTCATTTGATCTGTGGAATTTACTGCTGTTTTAAGATGATGGGAGCGAAAGGACTGCGCCACGCCACAGAGGTGGCCATCCTCAACGCCAACTACATGGCCAAGAGGCTGGAAGGTCACTATAAGGTCCTCTTCAGAGGCAGGAAAGGTAAGTCACTTTACTGATGTGTAGAATGTGTCATGTGCAAAGATGAACTCATTACTAATCAGCTTATATCAACTTTACGATGTTGTCCTTGATGTTCTTGTGTTTGTTCGAACAGGTTTTGTCGCCCATGAGTTCATCCTGGATGTGAGGCCATTCAAGAAGACGGCCAATATTGAAGCTGTGGACGTGGCCAAAAGGCTGCAAGATTACGGTCAGTTGAACATTCACATTTCTCTGTTTTACTGCAGAATATACTGTCTGAACACTGGAACTAGAGAATTGTATCTGTTTTACACCCTTTTTTCCCCTAATTGAATAATTAAACTTTTGTTTCACTAACTGCGCTGGCTTGTAGGTTTCCATGCACCCACGATGTCGTGGCCGGTGTCTGGAACACTTATGATCGAACCCACTGAGTCGGAGGACAAGGCTGAGCTGGACCGGTTCTGCGACGCCGTGCTCTGCATCCGCCAGGAGATCGCAGACATCGAGGAGGGACGGATGGACTCCCGCATTAACCCACTGAAGGTACGGTACTGGCTGTTAAGATAAAGGATGTTTTATAAATATCCTGACATGTAACACCTCACATGTGTTTGCAGATGGCTCCTCACTCTCTGGCCTGCATCTCCTCCTCCACCTGGGACAGACCCTACTCCAGAGAGTTTGCAGCTTTCCCTCTGGTGAGTGTCTTTATCACTCAAGTTAGTGTGTATTGAAGTTAATGGGTGCATTAAGGAAATGTGTTCTTTGTTGCCCTCTGGTGGTAAAAAGCACAAATTGCAACAACATTGTAAGTTTTTTTTTTTTTTATTGCACGCACAAAAAAACACACACACACACATCTTCTTGAATGTGAGAATTTCATGCTTTGCTCTTATTCATGATTGTAAAATAATTGTCTTTGTTTAGTCTTGACATTTGAGACCATAAAATGCAGATTAAGATACATAGAATTTGTTTCAATACTACATTATTATCAAAAAACCCTAAATCCACAATGCAATACAAACATCATTCAATACTATGACACATCCCCACATTTTTAATTCAATTTTATTTATATAGACCAATATTACAACACAGTTGTCTCAAACTATAACTCTATATTTGTTTAGATTTTAATAAATACATCTTAAGAAACTTTTGAAATATCTAAAATTTATTTAAGAAAGTTGTTTCCTGAAATTTATTTATAGTAAATGTTACTCTAAGAATAGTAAAGGCTTTATCAGTCTTTGGCTACAGTGGCAATACTTTATTGATTAAATGAGTGTCAATTTTAGTCTTTGCAATTATATTATTGATAATTTTAAATGAGAATTTATTTTAAGACCTTTAAGAAGCTCGGTTAAGTGATGTTTGATAACCAGAAATGCTGATTAAACCACTTTTAACCAGCTTGTTGGAAACAATGTTTGGTTCCTGTGACTCTTACCACACCAGAATCTCCTAAGAGGTTGAACATTCACTTTAATCTTGCAAATAATACAGATAGTGTTATTTGGTTTGGGGAAAGGTGAGTGGAATTTAGTTTCTGTGTTACAGAATCAAAAATGACATTTCACACAAACATTTCTTTCCAGAAGGTGTCAGATCTTACTGAACGATTTTCTTTGTATAAAAAGAAATCCACTAATTATCCAGAGTAACAGGGACACCTTCTGGAGAGAAATTATTATTCCAGCATTGAACAACTACATCAAAAATTTATATTTCAAACGAAATTACCACAATTTTATTTTGTAATTTGAGAGAACTAAGTATTTAAGACATATTCACAGCAGACTTAAGGATTGTTTGTAACACTTCTGATGAGTCTGACCCTACCGTTGTTTTAAAGCCAAAATCATCACATCTTTCTCACATCCTCCTTTAATCTTTACAGCCCTTCATCAGGCCTGAGACCAAATTCTGGCCGAGCATCTCCAGGATTGACGACATCTACGGTGACCAGCACCTCGTGTGCACCTGCCCGCCCATGGAGGTCTATGAGTCTCCGTATGAGGAGAGAGCTTCTTCATAGACGCTCAGTCCCAATATCCTGCTCAGAGAAAATATGAGTTCAGAGGGCTACTGTGAAATCACTTAAACTGGAAAAGTAGCATTTCACCTTGGTCATCCACATTCCTAACATTAGTGCCCTGTGGTTAATTCACTGAAGCATTGCTGAAAGTCTAAATTTAGGAATCCTAAAGCACCTGCTGATTTTTGCGCTTGCTGCCTCATGAGCAGATGTTTAAAGTCTGTGAGGTGGACATTGGGACCAGGGTTTTCTCCTACTCGAACACTTCCAATGGACCAAAGGTGCAGCTTTTGCTCTTCCAATGCACCCTTCGACAATGAGGCTGCTCCGTAACACTGAAACACTTTGAGTACAGCAAGTTTTTCTTTGACTTCAATATCTATATAAAAAAAACCCTTGGTGCCTCTATTCTGTTTTGTAAAATAGCTGCCTTTGGTTTTTTTTTCCTCTTACCTGACAAAACATAGTTTTCTTGTAGACTTTTGTTAATATGCATCTATTGTATGAACATGTTTTAATGTGCATTGTGACATTTGTTGACCGTAGTTGGAATAGTCTTGATGCCAATTTTAAATTAATTATTTTCTAATCTAGAATGTTTTGTCTGTATTAAACATGTTTGTCTTTAACTGAGTTCATGTGCATTTATTCATGAGACAACAGACGTCTTACGACCAGAGGCTGTGGCAGGAAGCCATGGTTTAAAAATGTAAAAGTACGGTTTACATTTAATGTGCTGAGTTTTGTAGCCACATGTTAGCGCATTATGCAATGAGTCAGACTATGTTACGAATTCTCCAGAAATTTAAAATATCTGATGTTAACAATTTGATATCATTTAGTGTACTAAAAACCTAACAGACATCAGTGTTTCAATTAAAAAAAATACTATTTATATACTTTGATGCAGATGTGAATTAAAAACCTGTCTGTACTGGTAGTATAAACTGGCTCTTCAGCCTCATTCTGGTAAAATCTATATGTAACAGTAACTCATTTAAATTCTGCTCCATCCCAGTCCTGCAGCTGGTTCATTCCCTGATGAACTTCAGCTTCCACGTCTTTTCTCCTCTGAACCAGGCGGTCGACCAGGACCACGAACACCGCTGATGACACGATGCAGAGGCCTGAGAGGTAGAAGGCGGCGCTGTAGTCATTCATCTGGTCGACCAGCCAACCTGCACACAGCAGGCAGGAGAATGAGGGACAGGAGTCAGAGTGGGGCAGGGCTGATGATTAGTGCATTAAGCTGCAGTTTCAGCCTCTGCTGAATTTATTTGAATGAATTTATTTGAATGTATTTGTCATTTTCAAGAACAACGACAGGGCAGAAAATAACAAAAATGTTGTTTACTGTTGTAAAAACCCCTGATTATGCCCTAAAATGTCTTTATTTTCCCGACCAACAGTTCATAGCCAAATGTTACTCAGTTTACTATTAAAATACACAAAAAGACATCATTAATAATCAAAATACTAGGAAATAGTTTTTTTTGTCAATTGACTTTTTTGCCTTTGATGACAGTCAGTTAAATAAATCTATACTAATCGAATAGCGTTCACTGTTCACAATAGTGATTGTGGACTGTTGGTCTGGACAAAAAAAATAAAAAGACATTTTCGGTTGCATCTTCAGCTTTAGGAAGTTTCAGATATTCAGATTAATCATTGTAATAATTGATAGATTAATTGACTATTATAATTGACTAATTGAATAATTGTTAGTCGCAGCCCTAACAAAGAAAAAAGTCATTGTTTCAGTACCAGTATTGAATGTGCATTCCACACTTCTATCCTGAATACCGTTACACCACATTTCCAGTCCTGTGACTGATCTATTTAACTCCTTCTGATGATCTAAACACAGACTAACCTGCAGCAGGTGGACCAACGAAGCCACCGATGCTCCTGAAAAGCATGAAGAGTCCCAGTCCGCTGTCGAATTCCTCCAGAGTAACAATGTCCACTATGGCGGTGATGTGGATGGCCACTACACAGCCGAAGAAGAAGCCGTAGAGTGAAGAGAAGACCAGAATGCTCCAGTAGCTTTGGCTGATGGGCAGCAGCAGCAGCACCACCCCCAGCAGAGTGACCTCCATGCTGAGCAGCTGCAGGTTCCTCAGGATCCTGGTGTTGGCCAACCAGCCACAAACCAGCCTGCCCACCAGGTCGGCCAGAGCCAGGGCAGACAGGATGGAGGCTGGCCAGTATTTATCCATCCCCAGGCTGGTGGCGTAGGGCACCAGGAAGAGAGGCGGGATGAAAAACCCCGCTGCAGCAAGGATGGCGAATAGGATGTAGAGGAAAAGCTCCGGTTTTCTCATCAAGCAGAAGTGGAAGATGCGTTTCCTCTTTGGTGGCAGCACCTCGCCATCTACTTCCAAGTCTTTGGTTTCCTGGGTCGGGTTCTGGTCCGTCTCCAGGGGTCTCATTAGAGCTCCGCAGGCACACAGGTTGAGTTGGAGGCCTCCGATGATGAGGAAGGTGCCCTGCCAGCCATAGGTGTCAATGAGCCACTGGAAGAGGAGGCTGAAAACGACGGTGAAGACGCACTCCCCCGAGCTGGTGATGGCGTAGGCGATAGGACGCCAGTGGACAAAGTAGTGGCTCACAGAGCTGTTGGCGGCCATCCATGAGAAGCAGATGCCTGTTCCTGGAAACAGAGCATAGATGTATCCATGAAACAGAGCAGGGGAAGCTTTTACAATCTATATCTATTTATTTCTGCAAGAAGATAATGAATAACAAACAATAACTGTTTAAAAAGTTTGGGTCACTTAGAAATGTCCTTATTTTTGATAGAAAAGCACTGTTTTTTTAATGACGACGACTTTAAACTAATCAGAAATACACTCTATACATTGTTAATGTGGTAAATGACTATTCTAGCTGCAAATGTTTTTTGTAACATGTTATACTGCTATACTACCATAATAATCTGGCTCTATGTTCTCTCTCTATCTCCTTTGCAACTTGTCTGCAGATTTGAGCCACCAGCATGTTGAAATGTTTGAAACAATGTTATTAAAAGTAATAATAGTAGTTATAATATCTATATTTGCCTTATTTATATTTATAAATAATGCAAATGAGATCATGAATGAATGATGAGGTTGATCTCGAACAAATGTTTGTTGTGGTGTGGTCTTCCACGTATCTAGCTGTTAGCTGACTGTCAATATTAGCCTCAGGCCCGTTGGAAAACAGCATCTGGACCAAACCACTTTGGAATAGGGTGGGGTCATACACATTGTTTTACAGTTAGCTGTTTTTGTGTTATGCATTTATTTAACGTTTCCTTAATATTTAAAATTATTCATTTGTGTTTACAAAGACTTGAGGGGGACAACTTTGTGGAAGCGAAGGGTCACATCCCCTGTCCACTTATAGGCGGGGCTGGGTGCAGAGTGATTGAACTACCTTGCAGGACTCCCATGGTTAGATAAAGCCAGGGCAGACTGAGATCCAGAGATGCCAGCATCATCCCAGAGGAGGTCAGCAGGCCTCCGACTATGATGACCACTCGCTGGGAAAACCGCAGGGTCAACGCACTGGCTGCTGGAGCTGAGGAGGAAATTAAAGCATCAGAAAAACATCACCATTTAAATGTAGTTGTCCAGGCTGAACTGCAGGTCTTCACCTCCGAGGTGGAACATGGCGATGGTAGTGGAGGTGACCCAGGAGGTGGTGCTGCTCTGGACCCCGAAGTGGCTCTGGATGTCCAGGAAGAAAAGGCCGAAGTTCTTGAGGACAGCAATAGTGAGGCCCATGATGACAAAGGCCGACAGGACCACCACCCAGCTGTAGCCCCCACCAGGACGGGCGGCCCGCCTCAACGCCATCCTCCCACCCTGCAGGCTGCGCTTGTTACCGCCTGAACTGAACACTCGTCATGGAAAAGCTGCTAAACCTCATGGAAAAGAGCATGAAGCCACTGAGTCAATAAAAGAAAGGGCTGGTTAACAGTCAGGTGCCCAAAATTAGAAGATCCCTTCATAATGTGATCACAATCTAAGTGATGAGAGCCAAAATCTACAGTCCAGCGTGCTGCGTGCAGCGTCCAACGTGTTGTATCTGAAGATGTATCTGAAGCTAATATGAACCACCTGAACGAGTCAAATCAAGCAACTATCTTTCAACATTACAAAGCACAGACAATGTCTGGTCTAAAAATGTTATATATATGTACAGGCCAAAAGGTTTCAGTGTCTTTTCTTTATTTTCATGACTATTTACATTGTAGATTCTCACTGAAGCCATCAAAACTATGAATGAACACATGTGGAGTTATGTACTTAACAAAAAAAGGTGAACTGAAAACATGTTTTATATTCTAGTTTCTTCAAAATAGCCACCCTTAATAAACCCTGATAAGGCACCTATGAAGTGAAAACTATTTCAGGCAACTACCTCTTGAAGATAAGGCAACATGGTGGCGCAGGGGTTAGCGCTGCTGCCTCACAGCAAGAAGGTCACAGGTTCAAGACCTCCTGGGTCAGGGACCTTTCTGTGTGGAGTTTCCATGTTCTCCCCAGGTACTCTGGTTAATTGGTGACTCTAAATTGCCTGTAGGTGTGAGTGAATGGTGTGTGTGCCCCACAATAGAAGGGCACACACAACGAGCTGGGATAGGCTCCAGCAGCACTTTTCAGTTATTTCACCTCTTTGTTAAGTACATAACACCATAAACATGTGTTTATTCATATTTTGATGCCTTCAGTGAGAATCATATATATATATATATATATATATATATATATATATATATATATATATATATATATATATAATATATATATATATATATATATATATATAATATATATATATATATATATAATATATATATATATATATATATATATATAATATATATATATATATATATATATATAATATATATATATATATATATATATATATATATATATATGCCAATTTTTAACTTATTTTATTTCCCTTTTTCCCTTTCTTTCTTTCTTTCTTTCTTTCTTTCTTTCTTTCTGTGTGATAGAAACATTCTTTTCTTTTTTAAACGCCCAGTGGGAGAAAACATGTTTTTATTAAACAACTTCATTTTTTGGTTTGTGTTTTGTGAACATGTGAAAGGAAATATTATTTTGGTCCAAACACGCCTTTACCTCAGTGAATTACAGGCATTAATATGATATATTTCTTGTGTTTTCCTAGTAGTTAATGTGACTGTTTACATGTTGTTTCTGTCTCTGGTCACTGTCAACCAGATGTTTACAAACTAACTAAAAAACACACAACAAACTGTTCTAAACAACATACGAGCTATCTCTCAATATTAAATAGAAAAAAAAAGTATATATTAAATAATATAATATTAAATTTGGACTCACATCCCATCTGCTCCAGTTACGCAGTAAAACCGGTGAAATGATCTAGATTTAAAACTGCAGCGCGTCCTTATTCAGGACATTACGTTAACCGCACTCAAATCCTAATAAAATGGACGTTTGGCTCTTTATTTCACCTCGATCTCCATTTATCAAGCCAGAAAACTACGATACAGCAGGTGGTGGTCAGTGTCATAGACATATGGTCGATTATGGAACCCCTGGTGTTTTTTTTTTTTTTTTTTGCTCAAAGTTTTATTACTTTCCTGTGCTGTAGCTTTACGTAGCGCCACATCCGGATTTCAAAATAAAATAGGTAATAGAATTTCTGTTAATTTCAGTTACTTTGTTTTTAAAAAACTGTTTTCATCAATTGATTTTGTACGAAGAGATAAAAGACTATGACCTAAAATCATCATTATTGGTTGGGTTGTTTGTACTCAATGCATGGATGCAGCATTTCATTTATTGTGTATAGAAGAATCAATTAATTCTTGACAAAGAAGCCAATATCTGAAAGAGACACTTGCAGGAGTTAAAATGTTTATAAGATCTTAATTGTTTCCAGTGACACAATTTAAAGATTAGGCTCAATTTACTGGATATTGGATGTAAACCAAGTCTCCAGCAGTTCAATTTGTGTCAACTGTATGATCAAATTCTTGCCTTGTTTAATGAGTATTTGCAATGACGTCAAATTTTATTCTGTATAGATAATCAATTGTGGATTATGAGTTCGCCCTAAATGAAGGGTGCTTTCAAAAAAAGGTTTTCGCTAATGAAAGGAAACACTACTAAAAAGTATGTTACATCCAATCTCTACTACTACCCTTACAAATCAATGTGTCAAACTAATATTTGTTAAATTTCTAAAGGATACAAACGAAACATTCGCATAACAAAAATAGTTTAGAATTAATTGAAAAACAACTTATTTTGACAAGATGTTTATTCATGTTAAAGCAAATGTTCTCGCTACGAGAATAAATAATCCTGAGAGGAAAGTGCTGTTTTCATGGGAAACAGTTTACTGCTAAAATGTTCACATAAAGGTTTGAAGAACATCATCAAGTCTTTCTTTCATATTTCTCTACAAAAAGAACACTTTTCTAGTCAAATCAAAGATATATTCTCATTATAACAAGAAAAATAAGGTGCAGTTCTGTGCTGCTGTCTTCTTTATCCTTCTTCTCCTTTTTACATGAAGTTCTCATTTGGAAACAGTTTAGTGAAATTTAAACCTCTTGGCTGGTTGAAGTGCAGCACATTAAAGTGAAGCAAAGTTTCCAAAACGAATAACAGATGAGCTGTTGAATTAAACTGCTCTTTAATGTTCACACCATCTCTCACAATGAAAACAATTAACAGGATTCTTTTTTTTTTTTAAATCACCTTCACATGTAATTCATTTACACTGACATCTTGCTGGCAGTTCAAATATAGCATTTACTATATTTTCATTTTATAAAATTATAAAATTTTCTGGAAATATGTACACAAATATACTGTAGTTATATACACACATATATAGAAAAATTTCAGCTCTATTAGTCCATTTTTCTTCAGGTGAGGGGGATAGGGGATGGCGAGAGCTAGCCCTGCTAGCTGTTTGTCTGTAACACACGTATGACTTGTTTGACATGAGCATCTCTAGCTTTAGGCCTGGCAGTACAATCTCACAGTCTCTACAAACTCTCTAACTCTTCTCCAGTTTTAACTTCACACTCTCTTTTTCCACACATTCAAGTTGCCATTTTCTGCTTCTGGCCATTGAGCCACTCCACTCTAGGAAATAGGGGTCGAGTGCATTGCTTGAAGGCACCTTGGCAGTCGTTTTTTGAACTTGTCCGAGTTTTAAACGACCACTCTTCCAGTCATAAACCTTTGACCCTTTGCCACAAACAGGGCAGCAACATTAAAGCATGTGTGGGTTGAAGAGGATCATGGCACTTCGGGTGATTTTCGGTTTAAAACTCTCTACTGTCCCTGAACAGGTCGATACGCAAGGCCAGCTCCTTGAAAGAAGGACGCAAGCCCGGGTCGTTGTCCCAGCACTCCTCCATGATCTCGTGGATCTGTAGAGAAAGCAGAGAGAGAAAGGAATGTTGAGTTTTAGCTTATTTAAAACAGGGACAATGCATATAAATGAACATATATTTTAAATATGCAAGATTAAAGCCATTGGCTGATTTCCATCCTTAGTCCCCATTGGCAGGTTGATGTCACCAACATGAGAATCATAAAATAAAATAATTAGAAAAAGAAGAAGGAAGAAAGAAGAAAGATTTAAGCTGAGCTAAAAGAAAACACTCATCAAGTAGAGCTGTGATCAATATAATAACAGTGTCTTTAAAAACACAAGTAAAGCCAAAATTCTTTCACTGCATTTATATCCTAAACCAAATCAAAATCAAAATCTGAAGAAAAAGTTGTCAAGTTTTAAATTATTTTCGAGAAAATGTAGAAAAATAAATATATGGCTGTCAAAGAAATAGCAGTGTCTTGAGTTTTTCTTTATTAACTCAAATATTTACTGTATATACACTGAAAAATCTTCAGGATTTAGCATTCCTGTGAATCACTAAAGTAATATTTATTTGTTAATATGTAAAGAAAAATGCAGACGCTGCCATTTTTTGAACAGCCTAATATTATTTTTTCTTAATTTCTGTAAAATAATGAAAAATTGATTCATTCTTCTTCACATTTTGATTTAGGATATAAAATGTCTGACTTTGGCTTTACTCACGTTTTTAATCACACTGCTATTATATTGTGTGTGTGTGTGTGTGTGTGTGTGTGTGTGTGTGTATATATATATATATATATATATATAAAAAACACAACTGTATTACTGAAGTTCACTGCATCAATGACCAAATCAAATTTAAAATGATATAAAATAAAAAATATTGAGATTTCATCAGCCACGTTCTCCTACCTCTGTGGGACAGCCCAGGGGTTGAGGCAGCCTGCTGCCTGATTTGAGGAGCTCAATGAGATGATAGACGATCAACTGTCCCTGTTTATCGTTCCCCATCATGGACATGAAAACCTGAGGAGGATTTTAAAAATGTTTGAATCGCATTTAGAGAGAACAGGAACATTCTTGCAAATAATAGGAGTGGTCACTATTTAAGGATGAAGCCAGTGCTTATTGAACATGCATTTCTCTCTGAAAGCCTGAGGAAAATGGATCGGTCAAGACATTGTTCAGAAGAGCAGTGTACTTTGATTAAAAAGTAGATTGAAGAGGAGACACCTTATAAAGAGGTGCAAAAAATTTAATTTGTTAAAATCATTTCCAATGCCTTAAAATGCACAATATTGATTGAAGGCCATACTGCTATTTCTAACACACCCCTTTGACTAATTATCCATTTGCACAGCCTTAAGAGCGTGTGCATATCATGAATGTTGGGTCTTGTTGGTTTTCTGAGAGACTACCTGCAGGTAAAATGTAAAATAATAAAAATATAATAAAAACCTGGATTAATCTAGTTAGTCACATTGGACTGCTGTTATTTGAACACGGCTGTAAATAAATTTCCCTTTGATATTACTAATAATGAATGAGAAGAAACTCTATTTTCATCAGTTTAATAGTTATTACCCCAAAAATGAATAAAATCCACTGAGTCTATCACAATACCCCTAACTTATAGTGCATATATACAGATATCTTTAATCATACCATAGCTTTAAGTGTTCTACATGTACTCCAGAAGAGAACACAGTAAGTAGTAGTGTGTTGTAACTTACAGCAGGAGGGCTGCAGTTCTTGTCGCTGTGTGTGAGGAGCTCATACAGCACCACACCAAAGCTCCACACATCTGACGCCACAGAAAACTTGCTCTCAGTCAGGGACTCGGGGGCATACCTACAAAATAGCACAAATTGTGACTGACTGGCCCACTTCTACTGTACAAGAGGACATCAAAACTAATGTTTTGGATTTCAAATTTAAAAATCACAGTAAAGAATTATTATAAACCATTAAATAGACAGGAATAATTATTACAATTCTGAAAACATGCACAGTGTCAGCAACTGGTGCAGGATCATGTACAGAGGAAACAACTTTCACAGTACGCTACTTTTCAATAGTTTGGGATCATCCAGACAATTTTGTGTTTTCTATTAAAAGTCACTTTTATTTACCACCATGAGCTGTAAAATGAAGTTGAATGTTAGAAATAATTATTTGTATTTGAAATAATATGTTTTTTCTTCAAAGTTTGCTTTAAGTTCTATAGCTTTTCAATCCAGCTAAACTGTTTTCAGCTGTGCTAACATGTTAGCATCAAGGGTTTTCTAATCATCCATTAACCTTCTGATGCAATGAGCAAACACATTGTACCATTAGAACACTGGAGTGATAGTTGCTGGAAATGGGCCTCTATACACCTATGTAGATATTGCACCAAAAACAGACATTTGCAGCTAGAATAGTCATTTACCACATGAGAAATGTATAAGTGTATTTCTGATTAGTTTAAAGTTATATTTGTTGAAAACACAGTGCTTTTCTTTCAAAAATAAGGAAATTTGACCCCAAACTTTTGAACGGTAGTGTAGAGAAAACAAAACATCACAGACAGCAGAAGGAGGCAAAGTAACTGACCAGAATATGGGGCTCTCTCCTGGTTCTTTGACCATGTAGTACTCTTTGTCCTGAGGCAGAACTTTGGTGAGGCCAAAATCCCCGATCTTCACCCTGTGCTCACTCTCCACGAGTATGTTTCGTGTTGCCAAATCTCTGTGGATATAGCGCTTACTGGACAGGTACTCCATGCCCTGTGCAGACAATTAAACAATAAAATAAGGTTGCCTCAGTAACACCTTTAGTCAGTAGCTCCAGTCATTGAGCGCCACAAACTGTACAGACTGTAGTACCTTGCATATCTGAGACGTGTAGTGCATGAGTTTCTTGTGGTCGATCCTCTCCTTGTTTTTCATTAGGTAGTCTCGCAGACTTCCGAACGGCAGATATTCCATGATGAGACGGAGATTACGTCGTCCTGAGAGAAACAAAAAATGACAAATTAGACAACCCACAGGTTCATTAGGCTCATTTGTCAATAAGTGACACCAAGTCAGGTGGAACCAACAAAACATCTTCTGTAATAGATGATGCAGAAGTATGAACTTATTGGATTTCATTTGAAAATCTGTCATTAGGTCATACTCAAAAGTATTGCAAGGTTAATGCTGTTGATAAACTAGTGTGGTTAAATACACTGATGTTATAAACAACACATTATTGCAACTTGGCCCAGCATTGTCTTGAAGGAAAACTGTGTACAAAGTCCAACTGACAAATCTGCAGAAGATAGTGAAGGGTTTAATTTCAGGGGTGTAAGTAGAATGAAGCCATGAATTCTGGTACCTGCGCTGTAGCACACGCCTTTGTACTTGACGATATTCTCATGCTGGATAGATTTAAGGATCTCGATCTCTCGCTCAAAGTCTCGTATGTGCTCTGCGGTGCTGTGCTGGAGTTTCTTCACAGCCACAACCTCCCCCGTGTTGTCCTGAAGTGGGTCATACCGACACATCTCCACACTGCCAAAGTTCCCCTGAAACAGAAAAAGAATTTGAATCCGATGTTTGTTTGTTTTACTCCTAGTTTGATTCATGTTACTCCATCGGCAAACAGTAAGTAAAATGGCTGAATGCCAAATGCTGAAACCAAACACGTTCACTTTTCAAAATCACAGTTCAATCCTTTCTAAAGAAATCTACATTACACTGATGTGTAAATATACTCATTTAGATTGGGGCTTCAACTATTCAGGATTTCCATTGCTCAATCTTGTTATTTTATTTAGATTATGAAAAAATGGCAAAAATGGTTTCCATTAATTGCATCAAGATGAAACATCTCAATTCACAGTGACAAAGCATTATTGTCTTATAATAATCAGTCCTAATGAGGCAGGAGAAAATCCTGACTACACAATCTATGCTAAACACAAAGGAAGCAAGAGAAAGAGAAGTCCCAAGTCTCATCAACATGAGATGATCTCAAATGAAAACCATAGATGTTGCACTTTTTTCGTACCTTGCCCAGCTGCTGTAAGAATATGAGATGTCTCTCTTCAAACTGAGCCGGCTCGTGACTCTCAAAGCCTCCGCTAGTCCAGCCAGAGCCCACTGTCCTGTTTGGCACGATATCACTGTCCACAATCAACTCATAATCTAGGGACACAAAGACAAAAAGTAGATAAATCAACATCTACTAATAGAACTAAAGTCATTTCTGTCGTCGTTTCAGCACTTGTCAGGTTAACCTGGACTTTCCTTCACTGTTTCTCCTGCTTCTGTGTTTGTGTGAGGTTCGGCTGATCAAATCTTGGACCAATTTCTGTACCGATCACATGGATATGTATTGCCTTTAGGAGCTGATGCAGACCAAATTAAGACAGAAATGGAAACCTTCTTTTCACAGACATGTTTCTGAAGACACAGATGAATGTGTGTGGTCACAAGATGTGTGAGAGTGTGTGTTTAGACATTTGAGATTCAACACTGGTGTGACCTAGTTTCCCTGTTGTGACACTAAAGGGAGCAGTTCAGCAGGCTGGCTTAGTGAAGGGTATACACCCACCTGGTGTGAAGAGGCTGTGCAGGTCACGGATAACAGCGCGAAATGTGGGCCTGAATGTGGGCTCATAGTCCATGCAGCTGGTAATCAGATTAGCCAGCTCAGTCCACTTTGGTGCAGGAAGCTGGTGGTGGTCCTCGTAGAACAGGCTTCTCTGTAACACAAAATCAAGGGTTAAGAATAAAAATCAAAACCTCAACCTGCTATTGACTCCAGAGAACCATGTATTTCTTTTTTAATACCAATGGTAAATATGCTGACTTCTATTATGAGTGAATATATCTATGGCAATAGTTCATGATTATGCCATTACATTTTTTGCATTTTTTTTCTAAATTGACTCCAGGTAACTGAGGTCGTACCACCCAGCCCTACCTTAGAGTTGTCCAGTGTTGCTAAAGGTCTCTCCCCACCACTGCAGATCTCCCATAACGTGGTGCCAAAGCTCCACTTGTCTGCAGCCAGGCTGAGGCTGGCAGGGTCCTCGATGCACTCAGGGGCCACCCAGGGGATTCTCTCAATTAAGACTGATCACAAACAAAAATATTTATCCAACCGCAGTTAAGAGTCATTTTCTACTTTCCACAGAACAGGATATTTTAAAGAAGAATATAGTTGATGAATGAATTCCCTGCATTATTTTAAATAATTTTGTATCCTAATAATCTTTATATTTGTTATAATAATATACTGTGTCTTACAACTTGATTTACTTTACTACTAAAAAGTATTCCTCCTATAATTTACCATTGAACAAAATTAAGTAATTCAATGCATGCTGCATGTAGGCAGGCAGTAACTCAATCAATGCCTTTTTAAATGGTAATCTGCTGCCCCCTTCTGACAGAATAGATCAAGTTGAGTTCTTGCTGTAATTATTCCTCTTGTTCATACCAACCATTAAACTACCCCTTCATAATGCACCAACAATGTAAGTAATGGGAGCTAGGTTTGGATGATTTGATTATGGTTTGGCATTTCTATACCAATTTATTTCTCACTATGCTCATGGGGGTCTGTTGGAGCCAATCCCAGTGTAGTGCGGGTGAAAGGCAGGGATACACTCCAGATGCAGCATGTATGATATTGATTCCCAACAATGCTGTGCGGGCTTGCTGGGTTTAAATACTTACAGCCCAGAGAATATCCAATAGATATGAAATTAGCACCGTTCTTCCACGGATTCCTGCTGGAAAATCCAATTACACTTGTTGCTTCAGCAGATACCAACACATCAGTGGGGTGAAAGGACATGATGTGTGGGTGGTGGCAGACCAGCAGCTTAATAAATCCATGTGGCTAATATACTAAACACAGTGAACATGCCAGCTTTCAGTATTTTTGAGTCATGTAATGTATGAATCAAGGCTCTGATGAAAGATATTGACGAGAACTCATTTAAATCACAGCTTACAGTCAGCAGTGACTGATGAACTTTTACCGTAAGAGATGTAATCCATACACAAAATTTCTCAACATCCTCAAAAAAAAAAAAAGTAGACGCCTATGTAATGAAATCCAGTTTTAATACAGCATCTCCAACAGACACTCATCTTTAGCTGTCCAATAAGTCAAATCAAATAGACACTTTCCAACATTTAGTTTTGTTAGTGCCACCACAGCTCAACAGGGAAACCATGTCTGAGAAAACACAAAGGAATTTGATGCTAAAAAGACTGTGAATGTGACATATCCACTTGATATAAGTAATTCAGACTGCTGAAGTAAGCTTCAGATCAACTTTAAATGCATCTTTGCATAAAATGACTGCATGGATACACGATGGACTTGAAGCAGATCTTTTAATAGCCAAGGGGGATGATTACAGCAAGATGAACTTCTTTCAGTGTTCATATCGGCACCAGATGGCTGTTTTGGGACAGACTTGAAAAGCTGAGAAGCTGAGAAGCTATCCTTTGAGCAGTGAATGGATATCAACTCACCGTCTTTAGGCAGGACAGTGATACTGATGCCAGGGTCACTCAGCTTAATGAAGGGAGGGTTCCCGGCCCTCCGGTCCTCCTCTCTGATCAGGAGAACGTTTTTAGCACAGACATTCCCATGGACAAGGTGCTTTTCCTCCTGCAGGTCAAGAAATAAAGTCAAACAAAGAGAACAATCAGGCAATCTTTTTTAGAGAAATCACAATATAATTTGTGTATTGAGGATGTGTTAAATCCTGTAGTAGCTTTACAAAACACAACCGTGTCCGATGAAATTATATTCATCATTACTTAGACAACAGCTGGTCGATGCACTAGATTTGACAGATGTGCTTTGCTTCATTTAGTTTTGTACCAGAAAGTTCATGGCCCAGGCCAGCTGCTTAGCCACCTCCAGCTTCCACAGGATGTTGATTGAGTTCTTGTTCTTCTTCAAGTAGGTGTCTAATGAGCCAAACTTCACATACTCCTGCACCATGATGTCTGCAAGAAAGCATTTAATCACTTTGTTTTGATCGATTATAAACTGTAAAAATAAAGATAGAAAACTAAGAAAGTGATATATAAATGTCATGTCATCCTCTATAATGTTATTATATTTATGAGACGTTTGCAAAGTAAAGAAGAAATTATGTCTTTTTGAAAAACAGAAACACAATTTGGTCAGTTTTTGGATTTGAAAATTATTATACTGTATCACATACATTTTAGAAAAACAATTTCTTTACTTATTTGTTTTGTCTACCTTCCATCAATAAACCTCATGCTTGGTCAAGTTACAGATTTGTAGCAGCAGCCTTAGATAAATGTTTTTTTCTGAGTACTGTGACTGCTAATGGGATAATGGGATTTTTTTTACACTTGTGCAGTTTGGAAAAGTGTAAAGAGAGATACATTTTGAAATGTGCTTGTTCGATCACATTTACAATTGGAAAAGACTAGCATCTGTAGCCCCCTTTAAAAACTCACATGATCAAAATGATTATACCAGGCTAATTGTATTCCTAAGAATAATCCACCACAGTCCATGGTTTAATTATGGTTCTGAGCATCATGGTAATAGCGGGTGGTTTTTATTACTGTGAAGCATGTAGCCTTTTTTATAAATATGAGCTGACTTGGTCTTGGTCTTGTGTGGCAGGGGTTTCATTCTGCATCTTAAGTGATAAAAACGCTGTCTGGAGTCAATGATGTTTAAAAGCACCATCCTCTTTAACAGTGTTTACTGTCAGTAAATAAAAATCTAGTGGTTAATCATTGTTCTTAATGTTGATGAAGCCCATTGACATCACTGCAACCCACTTAAAGGTGGGGTGGGCAACTTTTGCCCACTTCCAAAGATGGTCCATCTTGGGTGTGGCTCAACTCATTAGTAGTGGAAATGTAAATGGGTGAAGCATGATTTGGGGCTGCATGACCATGTTGCTGCTGGAAAGGGCCTAATGGTATACTGTCGAAATCATTAGAACATAATGACATAATTTATATTGTTTGTCAAATGAATGTAATGCATATGCACTGAGGGTGTGCATCAGATAACTTTTACAGACAAATTTGGACATATGTTTAAGTGTATTTCTATAAGTCAGAATTACTTTCTTCTCCGCAGACACACACGCCATAGTTAAGGATCAGGTGCTTATGGGATAACTGGCTCATCATGCTGGCCGCTTCAAAGAAAGCCTGGAGGACAGAAAAAGAGATGGAAGATCAAATCATGTAGGAGTTAATGACAATAGCAACCTGTATTATTTTCTTGATTCATTGTTTTGTCTATAAATGTCCAATGTCCAAAGATATTAGATTAGTATTAGTAACTATCTTGTGATAGTTTAGTATCACAAGACAACAAAAAGCAGCAAATCCCGATGATGCAGCAACAACTCTTCCAGTTTATGTGGCATGATGAAGATGATGCAGCATTAACCTTCAACTTTACTTTTTGAATTTTATCCACGTTGTGTCTCTGCAAAACTTAACTCATTGCTACACACCTCAGAGTAATTCCTGTGGGCCTGGTCCAGGACTTTCATTACAACTTCAGTTTGGTGTACGAGTCCATAGTCTCCCAGCTCTTTGCGTACCCCTTTGAAGATCTTGGTAAATGTCCCTTGACCTAGACTCTCAATCTGAAAAGAAGAACATTATTGCAGGTTTATTTAAGAAGACTCATAAAAAACATACATTCAATTCCACTACAGTCACTGTAATATAATTATGCAGAATCTAAAATACAATAATGTCAGGAACAGCCCAGAATATGCAAAACCTACAGTTTCCAGATCTTCTTTCTTGATCTTGTGAAACACCATTTGGCTGATATTGTGATGATGTAATGAAGGTGATAAAGGCACTTCTGAACCCTTGTTACTCCTGCACACCAGGAGGCAGGACTTTTCTGTTGGTGGGGAAAAAAGTCATATATAATATCTTAAAGCCAAAAAGTATAGTTTCTGAACAATATAAGCTAACACACAAAGCTGGAAACCAGCCATCAGAAACAGACATAATATTTGTCATTTGTGAGAGCACAGTAAAATTGCATTTTTTTCAAATAGAAAATAACACTGCTGCTTTAAGTATGTGTCTTCCCCTTCTGTCTATGCATCTTAACATCACGTCTCTGGCAAACCTTTCTATTTTGAAAACCATGTAACCTCCTTATCAACCTACTATACTATCATTAATCTTGCAGTATATAATGGTTACATATTATAAATCTGACACTAGGACACAGTCTCACAAAAAATACCCTGGATTGATCCAAATTTCATTAGCAATACCTTTGGATTTAGGTGGACAGCACTTGCTGAATTGGAAAATGACACTGTCAGAGCGCACAGTTTCCTTTTGGTAGCAGCTTAGTAGTTCCTGCAGGCTGCTGAAGTTTCTTTTGGTTCCACTGAGGTTAAACTCCCCGTTGGCAGACCTTGTTATCTGGCAGTGCTTGTATTGTACACTATCATACACCTAGCAGACACACAGGAGGACAGACAGAGTAGAAATAGATGTAGGTTAACTTTCAGGCGTGGAATCAACAGTGATACAAAAACAAACAATCTTATTCAGAGTGTGACACTCAACCAGATGATTTAAATTCTACAATGAACATTATGGGTATGAATTAAAAGAAGTTAAAAAAATGTATTAACTTAAAAAGCAAATAACCCCTACAGTCAAGTTGCTACTGAACCTGTATGAACGGTATGTACTGAAATACAAATGTTTGGTTAGATCATTCAGTGGTGAACCAACAGCAAAACTCAAAGGGCCTGTGTTGGTGTTGCTTTCTTTACAGATGACATGATGAAATACAAACCATGAGTCAGGTTTGAAAGCTTATCAGATGGCACAGAGGTTTGGAAGGAAGGTTGCAGGAGCTCTGTGTCGGCTTAGTCTGGATAAAACCAACCTGATCACATGAGCTAAAAGTTCTGCTTGGTGTACATATCAGTCTGGATTTATCTTTTCATTGGCAATGATTTCACAGAAATTGGGTGTTTTGTGGTCTCTTGCAAAGAAGCAATGGCGGCTCCCAGCAATGAGTGCTAACATTAATTTTAGAGTAAACATAAGTGCACTTATTGCATAAATAGAGTCAATAAGATTGAAACAAGAAAAGGAGTAGGCACTAGTGGAGTTTCTCATAGGAAAATACATTTAATGATTTGAATAATAATCTATATTCTTGCAATTTTTGTATATCATTGATGATGAAAACTGATGAATCAGAGAAGATTGATACATTTAAAGTGTGTACAAAATGCTTTCAGGTATATTTCAAGTCTATTTTGTTGACATGCATACATCTCAAGAAGAATAAAGTTCTTTGAATTGAATAATGACACCCAGTCATAGTGCTGCTGAAATGACAGAAATTCCTACAAAGTTTTCCTACATGATGCACATTCCTCACATGCAACTTGTCCTCAGTCCCACAGTCCTAACAGAGGTGAGTACATACTCAGTTATCACAAGGTGAGTGTTACCTACCTCAACAGGGAAAGTCAGAAAATACTTGTTGAAGTCCTTTGGGCTACATCTTAAAATGTACAACCCCCGCTTGTTTCCACACTTGTGGAGCCGGTTAGTTGCAAACTCCATTCTGCAACAACAAACATGCAGCACAAACAAAACAAATGAATGCTGAGTTACAAACGATAATTGCCTCTATCTCAGAAATGCAACGCAATATTACTCCCCAGGTTAGGTCGTAAACACTGTTCACCTGAGCTAATGCTTGTACATTTTTGCAGAAATTTGTAAATATATAAATAATCATATTCTTCCTGTATAACAATGAATAGTGGCAATTTCCATCGCAACCAACACAGAGGTGATTGCTGCATTTCAGATGTTAACATGGAAAATAGCAGAATTAGGGGTGTAAGAAATGTAGTGAAATGAAATTGCAGCAACAACAAAAGATGGAGTCTAATGATGTCATGAAGTAGCGTGCCAACTTAATCTCAGAGGTCTCTCTCCAAAACCAAACAGATCGAACATCCTCCTGTTTACAAAGTCACATGCATGTACAGGTGCACGTGAATGATCACATGATTTTATTGAGCATTTTTCTGTGGACTGAGATTAATCCTGAAAACCCATGTGGACCGAGATTGTTCTTTAATTTAAAAACTCTGTTTGGATGTAGCCATTTAGGATTAAACTGCATGGTCTGAATTCTACTTAATTTAAGTAAATAATGTTAGTTATTATTCATTCCGCTGCGAAGAAATGAAAAAAAAAACACTGAAGTTACAGACCTTATTGATGCTTTTGGTCATGTAAAAATCTTTGCTTACGAGATAGGCCCGTGGCAATGGGAAGCAATGGCCTCCACAAGCCTAGGAGGTGCTACTTCTTTACAAAGGTAGTGATGTGCGTCTGTGGTCAGCCGATAGTAACCATCAATGAGGGACACGAAAGAGAGAGCTTCAGACAGGCTGGGAAACTCCAGCTCCTGAATCATATGGAAAAAACACAACAGAACATCAGTGAGAGTGAGAGAGACTGAAAGACTGTGGGTCAATTAAGTCTATTTGCTTGGTTGCAATGAAATAAAGAAAGAGGTTATATGTTATGCATTTCAAATTAAAAAAAGAAAAAGTGAAATTACCAGGTTCTTGCCATCTTGCTTGTTGATGGTGACCACCCGGGTCTCTGCATCACCCTCCTTGCTGGCTTGTTTGATGCTGATGTCAGTGACATCAGGAAAGTCACACAAGGTCTTTAGCTCCTGGCCAATATAAATAAAGGACAGAGTTGTTAACTTTATTGCCAATACTTCCCTCAAACAAACTAAAAACAACAAGGGATTTATGTTAAAAAGGTGCAGATATAGTCGGATGCATCTCAGGCCAAACAATAAAACATACTATTGAACTAGGTGTCATTTTTCAAAACTACAAGTATTTTGAAACACTTGAGGGAACAATTCAAGTCTATGTGTTGTCTCTTTATTTCTTAACTCTCTGGTTTTCTTTTGAAGATGATTTTAAGGTGACATTGTAGGGTCTTAGGGAACCATGACCCTTTGCACTGATGTCTATCATTTTGAAACAAAAGCTATCCATTCTAGCATTTATTTTTCATAGCTCTGTATGAAAGTGTCCCACAGCAAAGAAGCGACACACAGCTCTAATGTTACCAACCTGGTCAGAATCTTTCAATTTCTCACGACACCACTGGATGCCAGTGTCTGCCGCGACCAGGAGGACGTGCTGTCCTCTGGACGGTTCTTTGACCTGGAACGTCTCCGTGTAGAAGGCCTTCTCCAGGGACTCCATGCTGATGAGGTATTTGAGCTTGAGGTCGCGAGCTGTAGTGCGGCACTGACTGAACTGATGGATGAAGCGCTTGAAACGGTAGCGGATACGTTTACGTGTCAAAAAGTTGCAATCCTGGATGTGGGCTCTCATGTCCTTTGGCAGGAAGGACTTGTAGCTGGAGGTAAAGCAAGAGAAAACAAACTCATTTATGAATTGGCATAAGTCCTGTTTTTTTTTTTTTAAAACGATTCTGGAGTTTGAACATCAAAATTGCACATTTGTAAATATTTGGTTGCCAGATAAAATAAAGTAAATCTTCAAATAACACTGTGTGGGCCTGGTATTGAAATAAATTGTATGTAGCACTCAGGAGATCAGTAGACTTCCATTATCTGTGGTCTGATTTGATCATGACTATCAGACACAACTAGGACCAGACTGTACTGTATATCATTCAAAGCATCTGAATGTCTTAAACAAAAATAGTTAATCAGGTGGTACCTTATAGTGTGGTAGATGTCCAGAGGTGACATCTGTCTCTCTTTGGCTGTTCTTGTCATGTCCAGCACAGCCATACCGAGGCACTCTTCCTGGGTCTCGTGGGAGTTGGGGATCTTCACCAAGCCGTTGACAAAGTCATTCCTCCACTGCACAAGAAGAGAGAAATTGAACACTTTAAACATTGTCCATTCCTTTGAACTTGCAATAAGATATTTATGGACCCTGGCTTGGGTGACACCGAGACTCATGAAAAGCTGTTTCTCAAGATTCTTTCAGACATGCATGTCTTCCTGTGCAGTAACCACCTCAATCTTTTTATGTTTTAACATTTGATTTGAGTTGCAAAAAGCTGAAAAAATAAGGCTAAGTCTTTTATTATTTTAGCTGATATTATGCTTTGATGGTGTGTAACCAAACACCCATCGGCCAATAAAAATGGGTAATTTAACGTTATTAATACAGATCCTATCATGTAAAAAAAAACTTTACCTTTGTTTTGTTGTACAAGGATGGGAACTTAGCACCAGCAACCAGTCAACCAAATGCTGGTAAAAGGTTCACATGGTTAGTAAATTTAAGACACAAAATAATGATTTATCGAGTGACCTGTGAACCTGAACATTTAACTGTCAGAGAGATAGAGGTTCACATTTTAAAAAGATAATTTCCCACCGTCTGCCCAAATAGTGAAGAGACACTCTTCCCTCTGTAAGTCATAATAAGCCTCTCTTTATCACCAACACAGAGGGTCAGCTCCAGATTAAACCATGAAGCAGTGAATACATGCTGTACAAAGCAAAACAGCCAAGAAAGCAGGCATAGCTGCAAACAGACAGTGTGCTACACCTTCAAACGACTCCCATGCTGGTGCTTCGCTTCTTTATTTTAGGATTGTCCAGAGCCACAGGGGCAGATTTCCACAGGCATAATACCCGAGTTGACCGAGAGTTCAACTCCAGTCAGATTACTGGCTCCAGTTACCTGGATTCACCTTCTGTATACCACACACTAGCAGTCTAACACAATGTGGGCTATACACGTCATCTCTTGACTCCAGACATGCAGGGCACTGACAATGCAGATATTTTACATTCAGTGGCTTGTGGAAGGAAAAGAACTATGATTAAACTCACAAAACACAAGGGAGCACAATTGCTTTGTGTGTAAATATTTGAGCCTCTGATGTTCCTGTTAACACTCAAACTGTTAAATAAGATAACCATTCATCTGTTGTGGTCTGGAAATGGCTCCTGGTCTGATGTTACAAGGAATGAAAGTTAGTAGCAACTGCCTTATATCCATGTAGTCATCCCCTTTTTTCAGAGTGCTTGTAGTTGATTTCTTTTTCCAACAAGTTGCTAACAAAATCACTGTTAATATTGTGCATGAAAGGTTTAAATTTACTCATGGCGAACAGACCAGCTCCTCCTTTCAATTTCAGCCATGTTTAATCATGCACTGCAGCCAGTTGCGGCATGTGGCTCTAATTTCGCAGATTGTGTCATTGACATGCATTATCAGCATAGCGCAACAGAATAAAAATCTCTATCATTGGCCAATTTTGTATTGTTTCTATTGCATATCATTTATATCACTGATTACTAGTGAGAAGGCAGCCTGCATTAGTGCTAAACGTCTAACATGAAACATGAAATTTTGCACAATAAAACATGATTTTTTATAAATAGAACCTTAAAGATGTAAATATTAAACAGGGCTCCATGTCTCCACAAATAAATCAGCACAGGTAATGTAACATGTTGGAATATTACGGTTCAGATAATGACAAGAACGTTAAGGCTACTCTTAGACAGAGGGCCCCTCTACATGCCAGAGGTTCAAGACAAGATAACAGTGCAGGGCCTCTTCTAAGATGCTTATCATTTGTTAAAAAAATAAAAAATTAAACAGAAACAAAAAACTGTCCATATCCATTCTCACAAATTCGCATCTTAATGATTTTAACACAATGAACTGGGAATTTCCAAGTTATTCTTACTGGCAACAGTAACCTTTTGATTTAAGGAGATGCTCTTTATGTGGTGGACTAAATTGTTTTGGACAAGGACAGGGATTTACAGCAAACAACACTTTTGGCGATTGGCTCGACTCTGAGCCCGGTGTGATCTGTACTCCTAAAAAAACTGTGTGCTGGTTTATTTTACAGTTTAATTTAAGGCTGTGTGTACACAGACGTGCTGATTTGTACACGCAAGTTGCAAAATTTGCTCCCAAAGACAGAGTTCACTCTGACATGGGAGCTATAACTGCAGTCACACAGCACAGTCACATGGGCGAGCCCTCTTTGTTTACAGCAAGGACCACAGTTTGAAGTCTCTTCACCAATATTAGGGCTGCAACTAGGGAATATCTTCATGATTGACCAGGTATACCAGGTAATAGTAAAAAATATTTTTTTGTACTTCTGGTTTTGTCCAATAAACACTTAAAAACCAAAAGATAATCATCAATTATTTCCCTGCTATTAACTGACATTCATATAAAGCAGCAATTTCTAGCCAGTCTATTTAACCCTCTATTGCATAGTGTTGCCATATGACAACAATTACTTTACCTTCATTTTTCTAAAAAGATGTGAAATAAAATCTAGGTGTTAAAAGGGGGCTTTTAATCTTGAAGTACATATAATTTATGAGGTCACATGACCGGGATATCCTGTTTGCCAGTCCCATTTGCTCATGGTCATTTGACATATAGCATCACTGTCTCACGACCGAAGGTTGTCTTTTTTGTAAAATTTTCACCAAATAAAAAATTGAATTCATTATTTGGGGTAAATAATTTAATTTTGATGTTATGAACGTTTTTCTAATATTCTATTATAGATTGTTTGCTATATGGCAACAATATGCAAATTTGGAAAATTCCTAGTGCACTTACTTGAAAGAAGAGGTATGACATCACAAAGTCATCAAGGACAGGACTTTCTGCTCCTTTGGAGACTCCATATCGATAAGCGCGGGATGAACCACCACTGTACCAGCCAGGGAAGTAATACCTGTGGTAAAGATTAAAAGATTTAAAAAAAAAAAAGATATTCAATATTTCTTTGCAGAGATTTCAGTCTGTGAAAGTTATATGAGAAACTATTTAGGAATAAAGATAACGTGTGCTACCTTATTCTGAAAAACACATCTTCTGATGCCGACTCATCGAGATGGAAGATGTGGTTTGGTAAAAACCACAAGCGATCTTGCTCTCTGAAGAGACCAAAGAGGCTGCAGTAGAGAGGTGATATACCTAGAGTAGAAAAATAATGAGAAACCACATTATGTAACATGGTCTTCAAAGTTCAAATCACCTTTCCTTCTTAATATGTATAAATAAAGTAAACAAATAAATGACAGTATTTGTGCAGAAGTTGCATTAAGTTAGAGGAGCATGTGATAGCTGATGCCTCTGGGCACATATAAAACCATTTGTTTCTAGTATCAACACAGGTGCACACAAGGTCCATAAAGATGGTCTAAAATGTCAGTTGTGTTTAGTTTATCATCAAACACATAACGTGCCTCTCCAACAACATGCAGGTGAGCCTGAGCCTGGGTGTATTAGTAGACTCATACTTTTATTGACTCTTGGTAAAGAAAGTCAAGCCAGACAGTCTGTAAACAAAGAGTGGAGATAATTGAAAGCCAACGATTTTTCTGCTGCTCTCCGATGGGTTTCACTGTGGCCTCTTGATAACCTTATCTCGGGACCTATGCCCCGAGTTGATTCATGAGCAAGACACATGAATGGGGGTGATTCATGCAGGCTTGCAGAGCTTTGAATACTCACTGCACGCCTTGGCTGCGTCTATACACAGCTCCTCAGCCACATAGTCCCCGGGTGGGTAGCTGACGAAGCTGCAGTCGGCCGCTCCCTGGCTGCTGTGATAGAAATGAAGCCTCAGAACAGCAGCGACCGGTCTTGTGTCTGGAGATTCCCGGTGGGCGGTCCCATTTTGGTGGACCGTAGGGCACGAGTCAGTCACAGTGTCCATGGCTGGCAGGGAGGCCATCAACAGCGTGCAACCTTCAATCAGTTAAATGTAAAATGTCAGGAGGAAGATTGATGCTTTATTTTTTTTGGAAAGTGTGAAGAATTTATTGCTACAATCAGCAAGGCTGCATGGTCTCAACTGTTGCATAAACTGCAATACAGATGGGACTGTTTGTCTGGAATAGGTTTCTAAAATCTATAAAATGAATTAAAAAATAGGGCTCCTCTTCATGAGAGCTATCAAATATATTAAGAGAAAATTCACTGTAAATGGAGTCTTTAGATTTTTAGAGTTGGGGGATGTAATGTTCTTAATGCTGATCAACTTCACCACTGAGCAATTTCCATTAATTATCTATATGTACTTGGGTAGAAAGCTACAGACAGCACACAATCTGTAAATATCTTGTACATAAAGATATATATCATCTACCTAATAGACCTTTTTCACAGCAGCCATATTGACATGAAATAGTAGCTATGACCAATGATATTAATTCAGGTTTCATTCAATATCTCAGTTGCTGTTCTAACTAATTACAGATGAAGATTTATCTGTGTGGAGCTGTATGTATAATTGCTGCAAAAGATATCACTGCTGCATATTGATTATTGGGGTGATGAATATATAAATCATGAGTTACAGATTTACTCTTAATTTGTATTCATTTTAGATTTTGTTTCACTGGACAATAATGAATCTTTTTCATTGCCCCCTTGTTTCAATACTGTAAAACATCTACCTAATAATAAAAACTCTTTATTATTTCTTCATCATCTAAATTATTTCTACAGCTGATTATATATTTTGGATGAATCCATTTACTGTGTAGTCTCTAAAAACAGACAAAACCACATTAGAATTTCGTAGAAACTTAAGTAATTTCAAAAGTCCAAATGATTAACTTTTTTATATATTTCAGGAACTGAAACAATGGGAAACTTGTCAGTCAAAGTCACTACACTAGACCCTTTATTGTTATTAGTCAGTGTGCAGAGAAACACTTACTGACATGGAGCAAACAGTTTAATTAAATGCCCTTCATATAGGTGCCTATAAGAGAATAGGATTTTTGGTTCCTGCAAAACATTAACTAGAAGATTCCTGATAATCTCATGATGTTTTAGAGGTTATAAATGCTCTAGTGAGTATAGAACTCCAAAAACATAAAACAGGTGCTTCAATTAGATACAAACTGTTCTAATTCAGCAAAATGTATCTGTAAGTACAAAGGTTAGCTGAATGCCAAAAATAAATATATTTTCTGGACGGTCTCTATTATTATGTTGTTATAGCAAACAATATAATATTAATAACAAAGAATAATAATAATACCTATTTAGACTACAGTTTTCATTCACAATCTTAAGGTTAAGAACATATAACAAAGAAAACAATAGGAGTTGATAAAGGGCGGCTTTTATGAAGGTTGTTAAATCACATATTCAGTCAAATATGAGAAACTTGCAAAACAAACTCATCCAGGCCGAGATCTTCCAGCTAACGTTACTTAGCCGCAGATTCAGTAGATTAAACCCACACACCCACCACACAAGTTCACTACCACAGGAGCGCACGAACCGCGACTTAACCATCGAACCTTCAGAGGCTTATACAACTAAATAAACCGGATAAAGAGGTCAAGACATTTTTAAAGAGAGCTAACACTTACCTCGGTGCGTTAGATGAAGCCAGTCGTGCGGGCAGCTAGCTCGCTGCTAGCTTCTAGGCCGGCGCTGCGGCCAGAGCTAGCGGGTCTGACAGCCGCACGCCGCTGCTTCGGTGTTTCAATATCAGCGCCGCAAACAGCTTTCCCCCGATTTATCACTGTTTAATTACGGTTCACCGGGACTTATTCTTGTTTCCATGTCGCGCACAGCCGGTCAACCTGCTACATAAGCGACCCCTGGTTTCCCATCAGTCTGGAGGAACTTCAGCCGTCTATCTTGTTTATCTTGTAACTTAAGCTAATGCTAGCTAACACCACGTCCCCCGGTTTGCAACTTGGTTGCGGTTTTCGGGGAAATTATCTGCAGGGAATCATTCTTGTTGCGCCGAATACTTTGCCCACGATTGCCCGACTACAGTCACATTATTGACAAGTTGTCAAGTGTGCAGCTTGAACTCGGAGCAGCTTGCTAACAGCAGCACAGCCCGGAGCCTCAACTCAGTCAACAAACCAGCCTCTCCCACCATACCGATGCTGCGTTCAGGTGCTATCGGAAACGGCACAATTACGCACCACAACCACCAATTGACAATAAGAGAATATCAGAATCAGAGGCTCAGTGAGTAGAAATAAAAAATGTATTACATTATATAGAATATTATAAATTGTGAGTGATTTAGTTAAGGAGATAGATCAGATTCCCAGGGTCAGAAATATACTTTAGGACAGACCTTTCTTTATCTATTTAATATAGTCAGAAGTTATATCAAACAACAATATTAGGCTACCTTAGCTCAACTGTTGATTGTCCCTGGGATCAAATAACATAATCATGATCCTGTAGGAATTATTTTTGTATGTTGAAATAGATTCATGATACTTTATGTAAGATATAAGGTTTTAAAAAACTGGATAACACAATATAAAAACAAAACATTTACTATATAAATGTGAGGTAGCAACATTGTTTTAGGCAGGAATATAGCAGCAGATTGCACAATTTTTCCATATTTGTAGGAGGTTCATTATGTCTTTATTCATTGTCTTTATTATGTCTTTATTCATTGTCCATATTGCAGCATCCTAAAGTGCAACAGTGCTATAATGTGGTAGTGAATGACAACATTCCCAATTTTTGGGGCTTAGACCCCTTTAAAAAAGCATATCTCTTCTTCCCTAAAAGAGAATATGCATGTGACCAAGATAAAAATGAGAAGTGGAGGAAAAGGCAAATTGTTAGAAGAAAAGAGCAAAATTTGAATAATCAGTTATTTTTAGGTGTATAATTCGGTGCAACAGAAATATTTAAATATCCTTTTTATCATCTAGGAACCTCAGATTTGACCATTAGGGGGGAACTACCGGATATCAATGCTTGAATAGTAACTTATAGCTAGGCTACCAAAGATGAAATTTGTATTTGTATATTGGCACATAGGTGTAAAACTGAACAACATCACAAGTCTATTATAATATTATTTCAAATTACACCAGGCTGAGGTGAATACTACAAGATAGGCTATGATGTTTTGTGCCTTGTTCAATTTACAGCATGCTTCCTGGTATCTATGATAGGTAATTTATCATAAAACATTGAACCTGGGAATTCTGAGCTTAACAGGAGCCCATGAAGGCAGCACGTTTAACATGAATCAATCCCTTTACATGACAGTCAACAAACTGGTAACCTAACCAACATCCTCCCACATACTGAAACATAACCAACCACTTGTTGCACAGATTAGAGCAAGGTTGTACATGTAATCCAGTGCAATTTGAAATTTTGAAAGGCTGATGTTATATTTTGGTTAAGCATTTGTCAGATGTACATATAGTTAAAATATAACACAGCAAAGCATGATTTCCATTTTTACAGTGATGACAACTATACATTCTTAATGGAACTTTTCTAGATATTGTTTCCTCTGCTGCTCTTACTTTGCCCATGAAAAACCTGAAAGGAAAATCAGATGCAGAACACCAAACATTTTCTTAACAATTTGCAATTTACCTTCAAATAGAAGATGAGTGCCATGGATTCTCATCTTACTCACCCTCTTCAGCAGTATCTGTGAGATTCAGTATCGTTGCTGAGGACATATCAACCCACAGCCCAGAGGAGCTGGAAATGGAATCACTGATCGTCAGACCGATGGACAACCACTTTACCTCTGAGCCACATCATTTTAGTAATGAATTGAGAATTATCCATAAAACTTGCAATAAACAGCAGGACATACCTCAGTAAAAATAGAATTTAATAAAAAAAAATGGGAAACAACTGATACAGTTAAAATGAGTAAGCTAATTTATCCTTCCTCTTGTGTTAGGGTTGACTTTATTGACTTTGTCAGGTATCCCTAGTTCAACAAAATAAAACAAATACAAAGTTTTTACTTTAATTGTAAAATACTCTAGTTGAAATTACCTTTGGGTTATTAGGGTCGGTTTTGACCCAGTTATACACATAGGATAAAGCAATAATTAGAGCCAAAACTGAAATCTTAAGTCCAGCCAATCGACTTGTGCTGATCTTCATTAGTGTTTGTATCAAAGTTCTATTATTGAAATAAAATAGTTTGAGCTGTTATTGAAGTAAATAAATACGGGTCGAAATTGACCCATAACACCATAGATGTTATTATATATAATAATATTAAAATGAAAAAATAACTGACAAAAACAAGGCCCAGACACCCATACCAAAAATATTAAGCCAATATTTTAATATTTTTAAGGAAACCTAACAAGGTAACAAAGAGATGAGAAACAAATTGGTTGATAGATAATGGTTTTAAGTGTGTTTTACATTGGTTAAAACCGATCCGTTTGCATAAGCGATGGAAACAGCAAACTAACACAAGAGGAAGGTTAAAAGATTGATTTGAAGAGCCGTTTTGAAATGTGTTCTATATGCAGATGTAAGGGGAAGGAGTTCCAAGTTTGGGTGGGTTGAAGGCTGGTAGCACCTGTAAACCTGCACAGAGTATAGGTCTGAAGGAGGTCTGTGAGGTAAGAAGGAGATAGATTATTTAACGTTTTAATATTAATAATACAAATTTAAAGTTAATCTGATTTGACACAGGGAGCCAATGTAATTGCATCAGCAGGGGAGGGTCAGGTTCAGTGGACTTTGAGCTTGTAATAAACCATGCTCCAGAGTTCTGGATGAGCTGAAGTCAGTGAATACATTTGTTAGGAATGCCTGCCAGGATTGCATTGCAGTAGTCAATATGTGATGTCACCTAGGCATTGACTAAGACGTCTGTAGAGTGTTCTGATAAAGCAGGGAATAGTCAGGAGTTGTTTCGTAAATAGAAAAATCTGGGACTTTGTTTTTATGAGTGGAAGAAAGGGCTTGTCAATGATAACACCAAGGCCCTTAATCTGTGTAGAGACGGGTATGATGGCAGATATTAGTTCTAGGAAGTGTAGAAGTGGTGCCAATGAGATGTAGCTCAGTTTTACTACAGTTGAATTTTTGCAAGATTTTTATCAACCATATCTGTAAATCATGGAGACAAACAGTAAGGGTCCTGAAGGGGAAAGTAGACAAAGCTGTGTATCTTCAGCATAACAGTGAAAATAGATACCATAGTACCAGAAGATGTTGCCAATAGAGGAGGAGGTAAATAATAAATAGGAGTGGTCCCAACTCTGAGTCCTGTGGAACTCTGTGGTAGACTATGGAGCTTTCTAACCAGTAGGTCAGAATCTATACAAAATCTATCCTTTCTGCAAAATAGGAGGCAAACCACTGATGCAACACCAGTGCAAGTCATACAATCCATGAGGAGCTAGGAAGTGTTATACTGTAGTATAAAAGTCTGTGGTGAGGTTAAGAAGGATGAGTATAGAGAGTAGGGTCAGAATCAGCTGCATGGAGGAGGGTGTTGGTGATCTTAACCATCAAACTTTATGTGCTATGTTTGGAGTGAAAGCTGGATTGGAATTGTCCAAATAGATTATTGTTGTCAAGGTGGATATGGGAAGTAACTACCCATTTATGACTTTTGTATATGAATGGTGAACAGGAAATAGGCCTGTAGTTGTTTCAGTCACTAGCGTCTGAACCATTTTTTTCAGAATTGGTCTGATTAGCAGCCTGGGTTTACCCATTCTTCATTGCAGGATAATTCCCTTCATTCTGCAATTCAGTCTGGACACCAAGGACCCAATTTTCCCCTCAACAAGAGAGCCAATCACAGAATGGGGGAGGAGCAAAATGATGACAAAACACAGAAGTGACTTTGTTGATACCTGTGGATCCACCAAGGTGGCAGACAGTAATTTAACTTTTGATGCAGCCTTAGAAAGTATTCAAAGTAATTTAGGCCACAAGTTTATTTTGAAAATGAGCAACTTTTAGCCTTAAAGTACTTCATCATCATTGGGTATTGGGTATGTCCCAGGGTATGTTGATACGATTGGCTATAAATTACATACAAATGCATTTGATAGACATTGAACAAATGAATGGATGGTTCCCAGACTGAATATCAATCTACAATGATATGAGGTCTAGTATTAGCCAGGTTATCTGACAAGGTTACAACTTTCAGTGAAGGAGGAACTGTACCAGTGGATAGAGAGGAGTTGATGATGGAAGGTTGTCAGGGAGATATTGGAAGGCAAGTAGGCTTCAGAAATAAGATCCAGATGCTGTACTTAATAAGTTCCAAAATGTGATTTTCAGTTGAAAGACTGTAGTTACACACAAGAGGATGGATACAATTTTACAGTGATGGTAAGGTGCTCTACGTGATGCTAGCAAAGGTCAGCTGCTCATGAATAGTACTAATTTTGAAGATGAAAAAGTAAAATTCTTTAGTAGAATCCTGAGGATAGGAACACTATTGAGAGAAATTACTAAGCTCGAAGCTACGAAGCTCTTTGGCTTATGTCTTCAGTGAACAATTAAAGCGAAAAGTTGCCTTTTTTGGAGTTAATCCATATCTCATAAAACATCCATGTGGCAACAGTTTGGTTAACGCCACTTCCTGTTTCAACAGAAAAATGCCATATGATGATGCCAGGTTCCGACACTGTCAGAAATGTTTCTGACACCATCTCTGGTCACAAGACAATGACTCAATTTTCTGTGAACTTCTCCCACTGTGCAAAATAGATATATCACCGTGTTTAGTTGTCTTTAGTGTGGAACAGCCCAAAATCACATGTGTAGCCAGCTTTACTGTACACATCGTTATTTAAGGCTCATTCTGAAATTACCAAAAAAGCTTTTATGTTGCATCTTATGTATGGAACCATTTGCAGGCAGATGTGCAGCTAGATGAGATTATTATTTAGGCCTTTAAGAAAATGTCAAAATTTGTTTGGAGGCAAATTTAATTGGAATTTGCAATTGTGTTCCTCACTAGATGCATTTTTAGGCTTTCCTTCTTTTTAGGCAAATCATCTATGTCTTGCTATCTATTATTTGATGTCTTTTTAACATTTGTTTTTATGTTGTTTCAAACACTGTATTGCTGCTATCTTGGCCAGGGTTCTTTTGAAAAAGGAATCGTCTAATCTCGATGGGATTCACCTAGTTAAATAGAGGTTTAATAATAAAATCCCTCTGAGAAACCCATGGGCAAGCACCTGACACACACACACACACACACACACACACACACACACACACACACACACACACACACACACACACACACACACACACACACACACACACACACACACACACACGGATGAATAAAGGCATTAGGAGAGTCCTGGGGCATTCAGGTGACACTTGTCTTTGCTCTCGCTCAGGCACAGACACTGAAATACACACACTCACAAAATATCTTAGAGAATCTTGGAGACACAAGGATGTCCTCAGGTGTTTGGGAGACAGCATCATGTATCCCCACACACACATACACACACACAAACAGGAGGGTTGTGTTCTGTTCACAGCCAGGTTGCCTTTGGCAGAAAGAGAAGATGTAGGAAGAAAAACAGACAGTACAGTAAGAGAGGGGGAAGAGGGGAATGGAGGAAATGAAAGCATGGGAGGCAAATAGAGGAAGAAGGACAAGTGGAGGAACTGAGACAAAGAGCAGAAGAAAAAACAAGGGTGTGGGGTTGGATAAAAGGGAAGTTAGGAAGAGAGAAATGAGAGAAGTCATTCAGTTGTCATTTGTCAACTTAGCATTTTTTGCATTTATTACTGATATTGATTTTTGCATCTTCATTTGATCTAAACATTAATCATTTCAAGCTTTATTACTCCAATAAAAATATCCATATAACTCTGAACTTTATTTTCTGATTGTATTACTATCTGAAAGAAAGACAAAGTGGGTTTCTGTCTTGAACTCCATATATTCCTCTTTGTTGAAGCATTTAATTTGAGTTAAGAAAAGGTGATGCACCAAAAAATGCTGCAAGTTCTATTTTTGTGTACCTTTTTTGTTGTCTGTATCTTATCCAGCAGTGATCTGACCAGTTTAACTGGCCTTTTTTGATGAGAAGCTAAAGGAATAAGATGAGTTGAACTGGATGCAGCACTTCTAGATAATACTTTTGACTTAAAAAAATTTGGGAACAACAAACTACAACTACTTACTTTTGTGTCAAGAATCAAAGAAATCAAATAATTGTCTCAACTCTTGTTTTTTTTAAATCTTGTGTCTGTGGCAACATTCCCTGCTGAACAAAAGAATGCATGCTGCACACGCAAAGCATGCATATCAGAGACTTCAGATAATTCATGTTAGCCCTCTGTACTGTAATGTAGAAAACGTGACTTAATTTTATGGCTCTTCTAGACTTTCCATGTGGTATCACAGCAAGTGGTTCAAATTCTGATAATGAAATGAGTCATTTTGCTAGGATTGTGACACTCACAGTAATTAAATCTGCTGTTTTACAGCCACAAACACTTACAGGGTCATCTACAACAGAGCCTATGTTGTAAGCATCCATGGACAGGATTTATCTCTCACCGCCAACAGAGGGAGGCAAACTCCCCACACTGCAGCTTTAAGTATTATACCTTTGAGTCAGGATGCCATTAGTTTAGTTCAGCAATGCACTAAGACTGGTATCAGAGCATTGCATAAACTCCTGTTTCACTGAGTGTTTTGGGATTAAACAAAAAAGACAGAACTTTTTATTAGTAAACTGTAGAGATGTTTGTACTTTTGGCAAGAAAGAAAATAAAGAGTCCCAAAAACTGTTTAACATGTTGTATTTTAAAATCA
This sequence comes from Lepturacanthus savala, assembly GCA_030544235.1. Taxonomy (NCBI): domain Eukaryota; kingdom Metazoa; phylum Chordata; class Actinopteri; order Scombriformes; family Trichiuridae; genus Lepturacanthus; species Lepturacanthus savala. Next base: position 5,228,751 of record CM060473.1, on the reverse strand, counting down.
TGGGACCATGGTGACAATAATCATTTATTTAAAATAATTTTGTTTTTATGTCTGTAAACCATAAATAAAATCATATCATATTTTGTTGAGGCCAGTCAGTGCAATATACTGTTTTTCTAGGTAATTTCTAATAATTTGTAAAGATAAACCTAAAATCCGAAAAAAGATACATTATTAAATACTGAGTCAGTGGTTGATGACTTATTCTTATATAGACCTAACTTAATCTAAATAAACCATATATGTATTTATAATTGTGATCCTTAATAATACCTCGTGAAGGTGATAAAAAGTTATTGCCATCCATTTACCACTAGATGGAGCTACATGTACACAATGCCACTGAGAAGGAAGGAGTGGATAAAGGAAATAAAAAAACAAGGTGGAGTGAAGAAAGAGAAGTCCAAGAGAAGGAGAGAATGGTGAAGAAGAGAAAAAACAGAGGTAAAAATGTGCTCCTTTTCCTTCCTGTTGATTCAATACTGTCTCCAAAGGCTTCCCATGCCTGAAACTCACCACCTGCGCCTCACTCTCTTCCAGCCAAATGCGCACAACCACACACTGTGCCATTTGTGCCACTTTATTTTCCATGTTAATATCATCGGGGCCTCGAGAACAGAATCAAGATTTTGTAACAGTCAAATGGTTGTTCGAATGAAAATGAAGCCATCTGAACCTAGTGACAGAGAAAGCATGGTGTCTTGTTCCCAGATCCTGTCATCTTGGGAATATATGGCATATTATTATCATCTAAATTATCTAATTACACAAAATAGCATCTTTGGAAATAATATGAAACAACTCATCCTTACTGTAATTACTCTGATGCCTTGGATTACATACAGAATGTCAGTTTTTTAAATACAGAAAGAAAGCAGCCAGATCTAATCGACAAGACCTTCATTTTAGATTTAAACCCTAATTCCACCCTTAACCCTTTATCTTAACCCTCAATTTAAAAATTATGCATTCTTGTGAAGTGTGAGTGCTGTCCCAGTCCTCAGAATTTTAAGACAAGGGCTGAGATTAAGGGCCAACTGGCCTTCAAATTGAGATTTTAGGAGGGGTCCCTTGTGATTAAGGAGTATCCAGCATTGTGAATATGTAGTTGTAAGGTTGTTTTAATAAAATGCAGACTACATAAAATGTTTGCAAGTATAATGTTATAAGATGACTGAGATAATGGCATTTCTTGTAGCTGTAGAGTTATTTAACAATAGTTACGGATGTAACTGCGGTTTGATGCAGGGACACAGTTCTGTTAGTAGGTGAATACCAATTTATAAATAACTTGACTAAATAGTATGACTACAAAAGTAGCAACTTACTGAAGTTAATGACCTAATAGCACCCCCAAAAATAAGAATAAAAAAAAAAACGGCATTTGTGTTACAATTAAACTGGCAGGGTTACAGTGCAAAGAAACTATATACTATACTTACTACTATATACTTATACTGTTTTTTATTCCATGTGTTCAAGTACATATTGATAAATTACAATTATACAATTAAATTGTATATTATATAACAGTTAATTATTGTTGTCATTTATTTCAGGATAATTATACATTTGTACATATTTAATGGAATCACAAAAAAATGTTTTTACTTTCCGAAATAATCAACAAAAATATTGCAACTTTTTCAGGATATTTAATTAATCAATATGCACATATGACATATAGCCATGTCACCAAACTATTAGTACTCTCATTCCTCAGGGGATGGACAATGGTCCATCCAGTTTAGCTATGACTTCTGCCACTGCCTCTGCCACAAGCCCCACAATCTCTTCCCCTAGAAAAAGAAGCAACAATCCAATCACCTCATAGACTATCTGAAGACAGAGTGAGAGAGCAGACCCGCCACAAGGAAAAAGCATAACTATACAGCATAAGTGCATTTTTTTCTGGTTTTGTTTTTTTGGTAGTAAGAAACAAGTAAGAAACACAAGAAATCAATTTAGCATTTAAATTTTGCAATAAAAAAAAACCCTGCAAGGCCGATGTCAATGATCTTTCAACATGAATCAATTTTTACATGATTGTGTTAGTAAAAATCCTTTTAAATGTATATTACGAGTAAATCCTTTAATGCCAGAAAAGTGACCAGTCTTATTTTTTAAGTTGATACACACTGTTTTATAATCACTTTTTACACCACTATTTTCTTGCATTATACCTTAACTGTACTTTGTGTATTTTAATCTTACAATATGCATCAATATTAGCAATACCTACTAAAGTATAATCTTTTCAATCATCCAATCCAAAATTAAAAAATTGAGTGATTATTTTAGCAAACAGATTGCAGTTGCAAAAAAAAAAAACCTTTCTGGCCCATTTTAAAATTAAAAAGTGCAGCCACAGAAAGACTCCATAGACCACTTTGTATTGGATTTGTATTAATGACATGCAATCGAGAGAAAATTCTCACACACACTTAATTTTATCCATGATAATGTCAATGACAGCTTTGTATGGACTTAGATATAATCTATTTTTCCCCATTTTCCTGTCTCTTGCTCTCTTTTACACACACACACACACACACACACACACACACACACACACACACACACACACACACACACACACACACACACACACACACACACACACACACACACACACACACACACACACACACACACACACACACCATATTTGTACTTCTATATTTGTAATAACCTTCATTCACATAATACATTCCCTAGGCCTGTATTCCCGACATAACAAATACATGGTTAAACCTGAACCTATAAATAATTTGAACTTGAACCCTAAAGCCAACTTTTAACCCTCAAAGAGACAAACAAGTGAGGACAGGCCAAAATGTCCTCAAATTCAGGGTGTACGAATCTATTTGGTCCTCACAAAGTCAGAAGTACAAGAAAAATACACACACACACATAAAGATGTACATGATACTCATACCTGAAATGACACAGTCGGCCAGAGCTGGGAGGCACAATTATGAGTAGCTGCCTTCTTGACCTTCTATCTGCTAACCAATCAAATTGAATGATGATTATCATATGAACGATAAGCTCCTTAAAGCACTTTTTCTTGTTCTTCTTCAACTCCCTTTTCCCTCTGACTGTTTGTCTTTATCATTTCCTTACCCCTAATCTTTCTTTTTGTTCTCTACACTCTCTTTTGCTCTCTCTGACTTTTCCTCATCTCTCCCACTTGCTCTTTTCTTCCTCCCTTTCTAGAAAATAACTCCTAAAATTTACAGTATCTTGGATTTTATTTAAATGTCATGTCATAGAAGATATTAACCATCACAATCTACCTCTGCATTTAAACATTCTTTGCTGATATATGACCATAAAATGAACACAAAAGTCATATACCAGTCAAGCTACAGTAGGTAGTACGCCTAGACCAGCAAGAGTCTGGATCAGCTCAAACATGTCTTTAATTACTGTTGCACTAAGGTAAATTTCAATGGAGCTGTGATTTCTAAGCTTAGAATAAATCCCACATGGACAGTAACTGAATTTAAAAGGATTCCTTACATTTATACAATGAATGTGTGTATCAAATCCATCAAGCATGTTAAGCTAATTCACTGGATAAGTGAGGAATTACATAAAAATAAAAAAAATGAAAGACTTTCTATTTGTTGTCCGATCCACATTAATGGGATGGGATGAGACTACATTGGGGAAACTGAGATTTAAGACTCAGTCATTCTAAAATCCTGAATACAGCTCTGCTTGTCTCTACATTTCAATACAGTTCATCTGCTGTTGAACCTCTTTTTTTAAAATACAAATATGACAAGCTTCCTATAATTTGCAGTCAATGAATTAAACAGCAAAGTAAACCCTCGTTAGCCATGAACATGTTTGTCAAATTCTTCCTGTGTGATGATGTGATCCATTTAGTTTTTCACAGTTGGTTAGAAGCATTTTTCAATGCCAAGGTTTTTTTTAAAGCAACTATCAATGCTAAAACAATATCTGACCAGACGGTTAATTTCACACACATAATGAAATAACACTTTCAAAACAAAGAAGATATGTCCCAGAGATGAATGTGTTCAACAGAGCGGTGATTACTGCCATCTGCTGAGTGGAGTATTTGGTCAAGCATTATACACAGATAGAGAAGTTCAAATACTACAGTTAAGTGGAGTTTTAGTTGATAAAATATGTATATATTCTGATCTGAGTTTTGTAAAAGAGCACTGCCATTCATATGTAGGCACAAAAACAATCAATAAAATAACATAGGGTAAATGTACATAGCCATTTGAGAGTGAGTGTGTGTTTTTTTTGCATACAAACAGAGACTGAGCATCTGAGACAGTAAATTTACTTCCTCAGAAAGTGTTGCATGTGTGCAGAAGAGATTTCAAAGAATGACATCAGCTAGGTTTAATTTTAGCTACACAGCATTAGTTCATGTTTGTCTTTATAAAAATAAGCTGTCCCTGGGTTTAAATATTATAAATATGATTTGTCTTTTTTCTGACAAAATGTTGCCACTAATGTGTATTATATACCATATACAAATTCTAACCTGATTTCTTGTGACTGCTCAAGCAAAATGCAAGTTCCTTCAAAATACAATCATTCATAATAGAATCTAACATGTAATACATGATGTGATCCTCCCTCCACGCCCCATTTTCTCTCACAAGACACACAACACTGACTGAAATGTGCATACTGAGACTGATTGAAGTCTCACAAAAGAAATTACAAGTGCACGTTCCTTGACAACACAACAAATATGGTAAGTTATTTGTCATCTGGACTGATCTTGGTGTTTTGCCTGGCCTGTGCATAAGAAGAGGCACCTCAGCGTGAAAGATCATGTTTACACCACTTCATTAGCTTTCAATGAAGCACATTGCAAAAATGATTTGCAAGAGTCAGCACACAACAGAGTAGGCCAGTGTGTACGATGTGATTTCTACTCTGCATTCATGATTCATCGTAGTGTAGGTACAAATACCTAATTACACAGTCAGTTTGTGGTGACAAAGATTTGGTCAACGAAAGGTCAAACATTTGTTTTACAGTTAAGGTTTAACTTATGTCTAAATTAAAGAGAACCTTTTTAAAGATCTATACTTTCAATCTGGAGAGTGACAAAAACCCCTCATACTGGGGTCCCTCAGTTCAGCCCCTCAGTTCAGTCTCAGTCTGAAACAGGCTGTTTTAGCTCATGTCTCTTTAACCTCTCCTGATGAGCCAACTCTATTCTGAGTGTATATCTCTCAGAAGAATGAGACTTCCACTGCTGCTGGAACAAAATAGAAATTCATTTTCTCTTGTTCTTTACTAAAAATGTCAACTTCTCAAATACATCCATACATTTTCCACCCACTATAGTATCTAAAATATGAGAGCTATGAGAGACAATGCAAGCATGGAAAAATCTTAGCAGCAAAGGGTGCTTTTGTGGTGGCTGTTTATGGGAATGGGTCGTTGAGCTGGGGCTTTTTACTTATAATGAGCATTTCTTTAGAGGTTACCCTTATTTATTGGAACTTTTACCATGTTTAACATAGATATCCAACATCATCATAGCAGTGTAAAATAATGGAAAATCACAGAAAGAATAACAAGTCTCCATTTGTTATTCTTAATAATTATAGTAGCCTGTATTGTACAGTGAGCTCCAGAACATAAAAACCTTCCAGGGACACTTAAAACATTAAATTGCCACAGTGGCCACTCGAGAGTGTTTCAGTTCAGCTAAAAATGCTTTGCAGCAGAAAATTACATCAGAAACCTCAGAACTATGGTGAATAAAAGCACAGCAGATAGACTATACTTAGTGCAAGAGTGACATCCATAAACATTCACAGTTTTTAGAAAAGAGTAAAAGGGAGCCATAGGTGAAGAAGAGCTTAGGAAGAAGATATTATGAATGAAATGGATGAGAAGCTGTGGTAGAGATCTAACTATGGGGCATCAAATATGCAGATGATAGCCTGAATAGATGAAGTTACAGAGTTACAGAAGTTACATGTAGGTTTTCTATATCTGAGTCCAGCTTCATATGAGTTCCACCCCATTTCATCATGATAACTTTGTGTTTACCCATTTGTCCTCATTAAAATCTAATAATAAATAATAAGTGTCAACCATTTATTTAAATATGTGAAACATTTAATGTGGTATAAAGTTGTCTTGGCCATGTTTTATTCATAGACACAGAGAGACAGGTTGTCCATACGTTATTTACATGTTCACACCTAGACCATCCACCTCCGCTAAGTCTGTGTCTCATTTGTCCTATATGCTCACACATTTTTGCACTCATGACTGTTGTGTGTGTGTGTATGTGTGGGTGTGGGTGTATGAGTGCTATTTGTGTGGCCATGTGCGTGTATGTCTGGCTTAGACGACTAATTCTCTATGCCAGGAAATGTCCTGCAGCAAGAATTTGGAGTTGAGGAAAAAAAAGTGTCCGTTACTCTGTCGTTATGTGACATGGTGCCAAAACAAAAAGCGGCATGGAGCCACTTTAGATTAGCGAAGTCCAACACCGCCCAATCACTGCTCCAGCACTGCCAGTAACTGGTCGAGACTGCTGAGAAAAATTAGATTTCGCCAAAAACATGTTTGAGGCGATGCAAAAAGAAAAAAAAAACGATTATAGCCAAAAATGGGAAGAATTTGGGTCCAAGCAGAAATGCAAAAAATATTCAAAATTTTACATTTTTTTAAAAACAAATATCAGATGCAGCTGATTTAAGAGATGAAAATGATAAAAGAATTTTGATGCTTGTTCATGGCAGTTTTGAGATTATTTCTAAAAACATGGACAGTGTTACCTTGAGGTATTATGAACGCCATTATATGTGCCTGAGTAGAGGATGGGCCTTCAGATACCATTACCACTGGTCACATAGATAAGAAACCAATGTAGCTCAGGTCAATATACAGTCAAGATAATGAAGACATGGATACCAAATCTTGTCAAACTGAGCTGACTCTCTCTACTGAAGCAAATCTTATTCTCTCAAGACGAGATAGTCTTGTCAATTCTTAACGGACAGGACCTCTTTTCTTTCCCAAAACATTAAGACCACTTTCAATACTATAATAAGGGCATCAGACAGTTCAGCAGAGTGGACAGGTCAGGAAATACCCCAGACACAATCTAAAGAGGGTCAGGTTCCCTGCATGAACACTCTTAGCAGAGAAAAGCGAGAAGTGAAGTGTGTAGAGGCTGCAGATAACGTGTGTGTGGGATTTAATGACCTAAAGGAAAAGCTTTTTATATGATATAACGCTACTGAGGACATACTGTCAGAATCAGATAGCATTACCTTATTTAATCACATTAAACTTTCTATATTTTTATGCTGATTTGAACATCTATTGGCTGGGGAGTCTTTGATTGAATATACTTATCATTTGGGCCAATGACAACACTGACATAATCCTAAAAACTTGGTACCAGATAGTTTAACTCTCTTAAAAGGTTTTAAAAAATTAAAAACACATGCTATTAATAAGTTTGATATTCTAGGTGGATTAAAATTTTTAAATTGATCGCTCTTTTTTTGGTTACACCATTTGACATTTCGTGTAAAAAAAATCACACAAAATCATGATGTGTGTATATATATATATATATATACACACAAATGGACTTTTAAATAACAAGAAACCAACATGAATATGCAATGTACATTTTGAGAGACCAGATAAATCCTTTTTAAAACTGTATTTTAGAAGTTTTTTTTACTTTCTCATCTTGCCAAACATATATTTGAAGCATTATTCTGTTATTTCATTTGCAGAAAGAGTTTTCTCCTGTTGATAAAATCACTAAAGTGCCAGTGAACAGAACAGTAGGTCTGAATCATCTATTCTCAGCGCAGCAACACCAACAACCAACAACTTCCTTTGTGCCGCTTCATTGGAATAAACCCTCCCACCAGTTTGTTTCTCTCCTCCCACCTGTGTATGGTGCATGCTGCACTTAATTGGCACCAAAGTACACTGACAGACAACACACATTCAGGAAATGATGTGAGTGCTGCTGTGTTGGTCTTTATAATCAGTAATTAAAGGCTTCCGTGTCTCTAACTTGTTCTCGCTCTTTCTCACTCACTAAAATAACCTGTTAGTTAAAGCATCTCAATAACAATCAGCAAACCAGTTCACAAAAAGCTTCTGCATAATATTTAACATAGAATTATGGGGGAGGCTTAGCCGATTAGTAGGAATTTATGACATGGTCTTGAACTTTCAGCAGACTTACTGTCAACATGTCTCGACGAACCAAACTTTAAAAGAAACATTCTAGTGGTTCTGCATTTTTTAGCCCATTAGCTCTTTTCTAAGTCGAGTAGTGAATATTTAACATCTAAGCATTTCAATGTGGCTGATGAAGCGTGAAGTATGACACAAGAAGGATAATGTTTCAGTTTTAGTAATGACTTTAGTTTCTCTGTGGAATATTAATCTGGGATCTCAGTGCTCCAATAAAGAAATCAGGATGATTAGATGCAGCATTTGTATGTGACAATACCTCAACCCAAGTATAATAAATACAATCGGGACCAGACCAGGTCATGGTTACTAGGAAGCTGCTGGACCTCTAGTAGGCATTTTCAACAGATATAATATATATATATGGCCACAAGGTAGAGTAGCTTACTTGTTCTGGATGAAGGAAAGGTTGAAGCATGTTGGAAGAGAATATGTGGGATCAAGAATTTCCTGGGTGGCAAAACATCATGGCAATTGACAGAAAATTAATTGCCACTTTGATTATAGATTAATCATTTTGTATTATTTTTAAAGAAACAACTGTTTTGAGTTGTCTGTGACATTAAATAGAACATTTTGGGTTGCTGACTGTACATCAAGACCAAAAAAGATATTTCTGGACATTTTTGCCCATTTTCTGATATTTTATGGACCAAAACAACTTAATCGCTTGATTATAAAAGTAAAAACTATTGTTTAATGCAGACATGAACACTATCCTTGTCATATCAAACCTTAAACCAAGACAATGCAAAAGGAGGTCGTGTTTGTGCAATGACATTATTATTATTATAAGTATATATTTGGAAAGTGGTTGAGCAGTGCTAGAAATCAAGTCATTTCAGAACCACACAGGTCATGTAGAATCATTCAAAGGGTCAATAGGGGCTTGATTTTCATGTTTCTGCTTTATAATTATCTTTCTTTCACTCATCGCTTTTCCATCCTCTAACTTTCTCCCTCCCTCCCCTTCGCTCTCAGCTCTTTCTGGCTGTATTTTGGCGGCTCCTTCTCTCTCTCAGCTTCCCTTTCTCTGTTCCTTTCCACCATGCCGCCAGTATTTAGGGGCCCGGTTAACAAGCCATTTAAGCCTCATCTTCTCTGCTCCCTAATCACACATGCAATATTCATACATGGCTGTCAGTCACGCAGACACATTAAGGCTGTCATTCCCCCTCCTCCTTTTCACTCTCCCTCCCTCATCTCGTCATATTCGCCGCTCTCCTTCCTCCTCTCCTTCCTCCTCTCCTCCCTGCTCTCATCTCGTTGTCTCCTGCCTCCATTTTCTCCTACTTCCTCCCTGCCCTCTCTCCCTCTCACCCATTCAATCTCCTCCTCTGTTCCCATCTGCGTCCATAGAAAGAGCGAGACATCTTCAAGTCTTTTCATGTGATCAACCCAGAGGGGGTGAAAAGGGTTCAGCTATTCACAGAGATGGTATGAGCAGGATCTGCTTATTAATGATAATTTGCTGTATTTCAGCTACGATGATACATTCTAACAACAAAATGTACCTTTCATATCAAGTATAAACCCTAAAAGACGTGTTAAGACGTGTTTTAAGTTAGGTGAATCTGTTTGCTTAACAAAACCTACCAATAAAGTGAAATGTGGACATAAAAACAAATCATAGTTCTGCCAGCAACAGCATATTGAGAGAAATCCTCATAAAAAGTGGCTCGTTTGGTCAAAATATCAAAATATCCATCTACACCACAAACATATGGAGGCATCAAAGTATTAAAATCATGATTTTTGATAGCAGCTTCTTTCTTTCTAAAAGATTTTGGAACTTGGCTGCTGAGATTTGTTTCCATTCAATAACAAAAGCATCAATGAGGCTGTGATGCTTGCAGTGACCCTGCCCATCCATCCTCAATGTGATGGATGGGTTGAGAGGAGGGTTCTATACAGGCCAGTGTAGCTCTTTCACGTTAAACAATTTCTTCAGGACCTTCTTTAACCACACTATGGTTTAAGATATCATTTTATTTAATATTTTATTTAATCACTTCACTTCTTCATTGGATCTAATAGGAAAGAGTCTATCGTTTAGCCAGATGTGTCTATCGGCCTAAACTGAGCATTGTGCATGGTGATCCTAGGCCTGTGTTCAGCATTTCCTGAATCTCCAGATGAACAATTTTTGTGGTTACGTTACTTCCCAGAGCTGATTAACATGGTAGTGAATGTTATATAACACACTAACCAGCTGGGAACAGTCCAGCACAAGTCAGTCCCAACGGTTTCTGTCTATTTCAATCCTGTTTTCTTCATCTCAGAAACATTTCGAGGATTAGACCGTTTCTTTCTGCAGAATCATTTAAATACCTTTATTAATAATACCATTATTTACAATTATTATTAAACGTTAAATAAGTAGAATCTGTATTAAAAGCTATGTTTAAAAAATACATCCACAGTTGGTTTAGAGGGGCAAAGAACAAAAGTATAGCTTTTCCAGAAAAAATTATATATAGTGTGAATTAATTATTTTAAAAATTGTGACAGGTTTGACAATGACTTTGTGTTGACACCTACCAGCCAATACCAACAGGTTCATTGTGAGTTGCCAGATATTGTCTTAATACTCAAAACAGCAAGGCTACTTGGTAAAATTGGCAAAATGTGCAAAAAACAGAATATCAGATAAGCATATGCTAAATGGACTCATATAAAGTATTTAAATTACATCAAAACATGATGCATGTTAGCTTTAGTTGCTAACTGGAGAAGTTTCGACCACAGGAGCTTGAAGGTGGATGATTCATCAAAGCAAATACACTATTATAGCTTCCTCTCTTTTGGGACACTATCTTTTAAAGGTCACCACTGTCAAGAAGGCTTGCTATTGGTCATTGGTACAAAATTACAAAGTTCAAAGTCCACCAAAGTTGAATATTACATAAAGAATATGGTTTCTATTGAAAAAAGTAAATAGCTGAAAACAGAAAATCGTGAAAAGCTGTGTTGCTGTTTTAGATTTACCATGCACAGGTATATTGAGCTGTTATTTTGTTGTTGTAGATTCAAGCACAGATTAATTGGTTCAAATTTCTCATTAATAGCAAAAGGCAGACAACTGAGTGAGCTAATAAGTCTGCCTAACTCACTCTGTTTCTCCCTCCCTCGCTCACTCTACAGTTCTTTCTCTGCTCCATGCTGCTAATCAGCATGTGTGGATGGGTATCCAAATGCAATCACTTGACAATTATACTTCATGCTGTGTTTATGCGCATTTGTGTGTGCATGTGTACATTTTAGCCCATTAGGAAGTGATGCACTGATTAGCTGTCAACTCTCATGCTGCCCGATTGCCAGTCCTAGACAACAAACAAAAAGCGACTCCCCCTGACTACACACACACACATGCACACATGCACACATGCACACACACGCACGCACGCAAGCACACACACACACACACACACACACACACACACACACACACACACACACACACACACACACACACACACACACACACACACACACACACACACGCACACACACACACACACACACACACACACACACACACACACTTTCCATTATGCACTCAGGATACTCGTCACAGTCATGGTCACAACAGCAGGATAAACTGCAGTTAAATTCTGCTGAATAAAATAACTGGAAGAGTGGGGGGTATGTTTTAGCCAAACACCACTTTCAGCAGCCCAATACAAACACCAGATTTGAGTTTTTGGGATATTTTTCTGAGCCTTTTGCAGCTTTGTTTCCTGTACATTGACATCCTTTATGTGCAGCTGCAGTCATCTGTTTCAGCTGCACTGTGGCTCATTGTTCCTGCACAAACTGTGTAGTCTGGGGTATTCTCCAATATGCTGACCCAGTTGTGCGACATGCTCCCCTACAATCTACCACACTCTCAAATTGTTATTTATATGTTACTATGATGGGCGACACGGTGGCGCAGGGGTTAGCGCTGTTGCCTCACAGCAAGAAAGTTGCAGGTTCAAGATCTCCTTGGGTCCTGGGTCTGGGACCTTTCTGTGTGGAGTTTGCATGTTCTCCACGTGTGTGGTGCGTGGGTTTTCACCAGGTACTCCGGCTTCCTCCCACAGTCCAAAAACATGCTGAGGTTAATTGGTGACTCTAAATTGCCTGTAGTTGTGAATGGGTGAGTGAATAGTGTGTGTGCCCCATGATTGGCTGGTGACCATCTGGGGTGTATCCCTGCCTCTCGCTGTAATGCGCTGGGATTGGCTCCAGCAGACCCCTGCGACCCTAATGAGGAATAAGTGGGTATAGGAGATGAGAGATGTTATTATGATGATTCTGTAACACCACAATGGTGTGCAGAGTTATTGGAAATGTTTTTGTTTTTTTTCAAAAGAGAGGATGCTGGTAGATTCTAAGTTAGTTTGTGATCTCAAAAATGGAATGATTTGCCACAAAGCACACAGTGGCTATATAGAAATGCTGTATATCTATGAGGGTTTGTTAATGATTAGCAACAGAGTGAGCCTACATGTTGTTGGCTACTTCTGAGATTTCTGTATTTCACACACACTTTACACACTTACACACTTTCAGGCCTTTTCAGTGCTCTGTTTTTGGAACATAAACTCTCCGCCCACTGTCATTTCCAGAGCACACTCTCCTCCCACAACACACACAGACACTGTTACCAGTGACTAATAATGACTAATGCTACAACACAATCTAACCTCTGGAGTTTCAACCCCATGTTACAAATTGTTTTATTCTTTGGTTATTCCGGTATTTTACATTGTAGTATATCACCTTTCCATTAACACATTGATCTCTATTGTCAGTATATTGTATATTTTATATAATATATATTGTTATACATTTCATAAATCAATTAGAGCTATTCATTGTGTAGTTATGTAGGTTTTAATATAGCATGTTAGTAAATTTCATTTCTATTTCTTGGAGATGAAAACTCAGAAATTGTCAAGTTCAAGTTCTATATGCAGCAGGTTTTTATGATGTGTTTATAACAAACCACAAGTCTTTAACCAGGTATCATCAATATTCATACATTAAAAATTCTAACTACTGGTATGTTAAAGGAGTGCTCTGCTGTGCAGCTTTATAGAACTTGTTGCTGTGGTTTTCTTCTTTTTTTTTATGGTAGTCAGTGCGAGAGACAACTAATCTATCAGGTCTATATCTTACTAATTATGTAGCTTCACATTTTATACTTCAACAGTTTTACGGCAACATGCAACTTTCTTAACTAAAATTATCTTTTAAATAGACAAACATCATATGTGTGATTCATGGCACAATTCAAACGAAATTAAGTAACACAGACATTATTTACATGGCAACGTTCTTACAAAGATTGCAGTTTAAAGTGCTTTACTTAAAATGAAAAACTAAGCTACAGGAGTAATGTATGTATATTAATTAACGCATCATATCAGAACCTAATGATCCGGGAGGTTTCTTGAAATATGATAACTTTGCCATTGACCACCATGCATCATTCTTTTGAAATATGGTCTCATTGGGGAAATTGGAAGTCAGTAGTACTTAGGCTCTCTATACTATCGCTGTTTAATCTTCAACACTCATTGCCTGTTTTGAGCCCTGCAACAGGCAGCTGTTTTCAGTGAAAAAGCTCCTAAACCCCACTGTAAACTACCTGCTCAGCACCAGATGGCACACAGACAAAGTTAGTGACTATAATGAATGAATGAATGAATGAATGAATATATATATATATATATATATATATATATATATATATATATATATATATATATATATATGTTAATGTTGCTTGGTGCTAGATGTGTTACTAAGCAGCTGTTTGCTAATAAGTTGACCATGTGAACTAAAAAGGTGACACTATGTCAATATTGTGTTTACAGTTTGTTTACACTGCCCTTTGACCAACAAAGCTGTTAATGCAGGTTAAAGGTCACTCCCTGTCTGCAGGCCTCCAAACAGAGATGCCAGTTGCATGGAAATGTTGTATCTCAGCATATTTACAAACTAAAATATATCAGGTGATTAGGAGTAAAATAAGACTGAAATATCCTTTCACTAAAACATTGATTCTGCTCCATCAATAAATAGAATATGTTGACTTAATTCAATTAAGCGATGCTTTTGTCTTAAGCAAACAGTATTGGAAGTAACACGATATGAAAGTAATAAATTACTGTAATGCATAGATTTTTGCTGTAACACAGTAATATAAGGCATCACAGGAAAAATGGTAATTTTTCCTGTGATGTGACTGTGACTTAAATAAGTATTTTACTTGGTACAAATGTCAATAATGTGCATTACAATGTGTTTTTAACCTGTTTTTTGTGATAAAATCTCAAAACAGACAAAATGAACCTTCTCCTGCTCTGAGATTCTTTAGCATCAAGAGGTTAGGAGACTTTCAACAGTGGAACCACCAGCTGAATGAAAACTTTTGAAAAGAAAGATCCCTGTTGAAAATTGCACCAATGACAAAGATGAGCTATATATAAGATCACCAACTCCATATTTCCAGTTATTTTGGTTATATTAACTTAAAATTAATGCAATAGTAGTGTAATGCCTTACATTTTAAATACAATAATACTGTAGTATAACAAATTACTTTGAAATGACAGTAACAAGTAATAAATGACACATTACAGTTTTAAAGTAACTTGACCAACTCTGAAAGCGAAGTGCAAATAGACAAACAGCAGCAGCAAAGTAACTGCCTCATTCTCCTGTTTCTCCTGCCGCAGGTGCATGAGGTAACACTGACGCATAGAGAGTGAGTGACACATCTGTACCACGTGCAATAACTGCTAAATAATCACTGGAGATGTGACACATAAACATTTATCGTTTAGTTAATGAAACAGCCCTGTCTCTCTCCTGAAGGTCTTCGCAAATGGTCCGTAATAATATTTTTAACTTTCCTGCGGGAATAATTTATTCTTCTTTTAATCTTTTATTTCCTCTTGGTGGAGGTCTTGTATAGCAATGAAGCTCCATGTTTCTAAAGTGGTACACATGTAGTACATTGTGATAATGAGTCTTAGCAAGCTCATTGAGCAGCTGTTGAGAGTAATTAGTATTTAATCTGGGAGAGGAGAGTGCTGTGAATATTCACACTTTGATCAATGCAACCATGCTCATCTTCTCCCGTCCTCTCATTTCATTTTTGCCTCTCTTCATTTATTCGTCTCCTCCTCCTCATCCACCTCTCTCCGCTTCTCCCACTTGTTTGCGCTCCCAAAGGAGCAGGAGCTTTACATGACCGAGGCCAAACACATGCCGTGATGTTATAACTGCTGCCGTGTAGAGACCTGCAGTCTTTAAAAAAAAAAAAATGATTTTCAGCAACACCATTAGAACACTGGAGTGATGTAGATATTGCACCAAAAAACAGACATTTGCAGCTAGAATAGTCATTTACCACATTAGCAACGTATAGAGTGTATTTCTGATTAGTTTAAAGTTATCTTCATTGAAAACAACAGTGCTTTTCTTTCAAAAGGAAATTTCGTAGTGACCCCAAACCTTTGAACGGTAGTGTACATTATAAATAACCACTAATGGTCTTTAGACGGTGTTGGGGACATTCATGACATTATGCCAAAACACTCTGGAAACATTAAAGTCACGTGACTGTAATGTATACTTGTTTTACTTCTAGCGATTTCATTTACACTTCAAAAATCATAAAAGAGGTGATCACTTCTGGAAATTATCTTGCTGAACAAAACATCATCAAACTGGTATTTAACTGACCTCATATTGATTAATATGCAAACGTTGCGCTGTAGTGATTTTAAACGATTTAAGGATCTTGAAAATTGTATTAACATGTGGATCTCATACTCTCCCAAAGTGACTCGAGTGTGTGTGAATAAATACATTTTATCCTTGCATGTTCCACCTACGGTGCTGTTGGTGGTTTGTGTGTGTATTTTCGTACATGTTTGAGGAAACATTGAGTTCTTTGTTGTGTGGGCTGGTAATTTCATGCATTTACAGTACAATATTTTAGCATTCAAACTGTTTTTATATTTCTTTCTGCAGTGAATAATTGTGGTTTCTCTTGTGTTCCATGTCACTGAGCACACAGTTAAACACAGAGACAGAGAGAGACAGTGGCCACATAAGAATGAAAAATCTGGTTAAAATCTGCTGGCTTGTTGCCTTTAAATTGGTATCAATAAAGATGATTTGTGCTGACGTTGATTCCACTTGCTTGTTTGATTATCCATCTCACTAATTAATATGCAAATGTAGTGCTTTTAAAAGTCAAACTGTGAACTTCCAATTTCCAATAAAACCATCTGAAAACAGCTTAGAAGGCAATAATTTCTTATATGCACTTGCATAAATGATAATAAACAACCATAAATGTCTTCTATGTTTAAGTGGCAGTTGAATTTTAACAAGGGAAAAATATTCCTCCAAATATGAAAAAAGAAGAATATACACAGTTCAAAGGAAACCTTTTTCCTAACTTTGGAAAGTTATTCAGGCACTTCCTGACAACATAAGCATTACATGCAAAAAAAAAGGAAGCATCCAAGCCTTTATTTATCTGGCTAATTTAACCAAATTCCTTGGTTAATTTATTTTTTGCATCAAACTTTGCACCAAAGAGCAACTTGCTGCATATCCTAACACACACCTCCAAACAATATGGTCCTTCTTCTGTCTTTCCACATAAGAAATACATGGATGGTACCAGTGGATGACTTAGATCATTGAGTTTCATATGATACTCATATGACACTAGAATCTTCACTCTAGCTTTAAAATCCACTACAGCCTCTGAAAGACGATAATTTAATCAGGTAAAATTTTATTAACAGTTTCAAATTATTTAAATATTTATTTTGACAGCATCAATATGTCAATTGTATATATAAAATATGTACACATATATATGCATATAATTTATTTCCAGTAGTTAAATAAAATAGTTTTTTTTACCATTTGTGTATAAAGGAGATAGACAGTTATATATATGCATGTTTCTCTTTGTCTCTCTTCATTCATTTGTCTGGTTTCTGTCTGTTTCCTTTTCTCTGTGCAGACAATGCCTGTTGCCTCATCCTCTTTGTTGTATGACACTTCAGAAGCCAACCGTGACAATGCTGAATCTTTAATTGTCATGGGAGGTGACCCATTGATTTCACCGCTGACAGCGCTAGCGCCTGTGATGTCTGCCACTGCAGAAAGAATAAAGCGGCAGGCAGGTAAGGCAGATAGGTGAGCTAATCAGTAAGACAGATCCAAATAATACATGGACAATAATATGCGGCACCATGGCAAACAATTAAGTCAAGTGATAACAGTCAGCGGAGAAGTGTAGAGAAAAGCAGATAAACAAGTATCCAAACATATTATGTCTCGGAATGAATAATCCAGTGTTTCCTGGCTTAGCTTTGTGATTAAAGCTTTGTTTATGTGTCTGAATAACCTGGCAAATGAAAGAAACAGGAAAAACAGCAATAGGGTCTTTAGTCAGAAGAGAGAAAAAGAAGGACCCATAATAATGTTATTTACTGGTGATGTTTATTAGTTCCCCTTTGAGCCGTGTGTGTGAAACTGATTCAGCCTTATGATTACAGGAAGAACTCTCATGAAGTGAAATGAACTGTGAGCAGTGCAACTCAAACATGTGACATTCAAAATGATCAGTTTTTCTGGTTTTACTACTTATTTTCTACCTATTGCGGTTGCACAAAAGGAACATTTTTGTTTGAGTCTATAAATTACTGACAAAATTTCCCCCAAACTTTCTCTAAATAAAAATCTTATTGTTTAGAGCATTTATTTGCAGAAAAAGAAGAATGGTCAAAATAACAAAAAAGATACTATGATTGTTTGATTGATATGTTTTCAGACCTCAATGCAAAGAAACAAGATCAAATTCATCTAATTGTCTACACTTCTAATCTAATGTCTACACTTAAGAAGAGTTCAGAAATCAATATTTGGTGCAATAACCCTTATTTTTAATCACAGCTTTTCTGTGTCTTATCATGCTCTCCACAAGACTTTATCATTGTTCTTGGTCCAGGTGTTTTACCTAATCAGTACCTCATAAGTAGTACGTAAGTACCTCTTTAAGCAGAATTAGGTGTGCATGTGTGATTCAACAGATGCTGGAATAGAATAGCTTATAATACATGTAGAGATGATGATTTTAGAAAGAAATACATTGGTCTAATTCTTTTTCTAGAGCCGTAAAGCAACAATTTACTTGATAATTACAAAGTTTAATTTCCAGTTTTCTATTTTTTTGGCTGTAGAGCTGTTAAGAGACAGCTGTGGCTCAGAGGTGGAACAGTCGTCCACTGGTTGGAGGCTCGGTGGTTTAATTCCCCGGTCTTCAGGCCTGCATGTCGATGTGTCCTTGGGCAAGATATCCCAGATCGCTCTGGATGGCTGCACCTCAGACACTGAGGTTAAAGGATAAGGATGATGATATTCTATATTTGTGTTGATGTATGTCTTTGAAAACAGGTCACAGATATGCTGAATAACCTCCTAAACAGATGGGCACTGTTATTTTCAGCAAGCCTCAGACAGGAGTAGACAGTGAATGTGGCAGATTAACGTACCTTTGGTGATCTGGGGAGTACTAACTCTATGGTACATAGCAATAAACTTCAACTGGCTTTGGCTACACAGGTAAAACTTGTTAATAGGATCAATTCAGTGTCGGTTTTGGCCTTTTCATGATATGCAAATATCACCAGAAGGTGCAATGTGTAATACCAAGAAACCAGCTCCAGAATAAAAAGGGTCAGCATTGTAGGATTTAGTAAGAGTATTCTCTATGTTCTTATAACATATTACATTACATTAAGAGTAATATGCATTCAGTTACTGATTATTTATTTATTAAATATTCAAAGGGACACTATTTCCTATGTTTAAGCCATGGAGGCGCTACTGGACTCTGATCGAGTCAAATCACGTTACCAATTTATCAGATTGATAATTTATCAAATTAATTATATTCAGTCTCATTTATCAAAAGTGTAGTTCGCCCTGCAGTAATTTCACCTACCCTTCTGCATTCAAATTAGAAAATCTAAATACAAGAACATGTTGTCATGTTCATCATTCATGTCCATTTTAGAGTCTGTGGGGTGATGACTGACTGACTTCAACCTTTATGGCTGTCCTGAGAGTCTACGGATCCATTGGTATTTAGTTTAGACAGGTCTTAGCGACACCCTGGTACCCTACAATCCCCTACAGGACATACATCAAAGAAATGAAATGAACATCTGTACAGAACTATGGTGTGGTGTTGGCTTTCAATTAGTTGGATGCAGGAGGCAGAGAGTGAGTAAGACCAGGAACAACAGCTGCTGCAGCATGCATCAGCTGACCTGGTGTCGCCAGGCTCTCTGCAGTCTCTCATACTGACAAAACTCTGGCAAACAAGCGACACTGAGACAGACAGTGGGTTGGAGAGGAGGGATGACTCGCCCTCGACTGCAGGCAGCCCAGCTTCCTCACTGACTTTCTTCCAAAAGCACCGTCATTTTACTGCAGCTGAGATCTGTCTGTGACTCCTGTTGCTCTGGTTCTGGTACCGAATCAGAAGTGAAGTAAAATAATTTTTATCCCCAAGGTTACAAAAATGAACTCCTCCCACTGGTAAATGGCTTGTATTATATAATGTGACAGTTAGGGTTGTTCCAATGCACAGCATTGTGATGGGCCTGGCATGAACTTAGCGAGAGAAACAATTGTGATGCCCCCCCCTCAGAAAAATATACTGATCTTCTGAGGGCTAGTTAACCTAAACACTGTGCAGGAATTACACTGTAAATAAAATCAAAAATATAATGCTAGTTTAAGTAGCATGCCAGAGACAAGACAGGTTAGTCTGTGACAATACCACACATAATTATTATTAATCTTGACTACACTCAAAATATTTCATGTTGTTGAAGAAAATGGCCACAACTAATGAATTGAAACCGTCATCATCGTAGATAATGAAATTCAGCATAGTTCATTTAACTTTGAATCATTTTTGATCAATAAACAGTTGCACAATTTCGTAGCCTACACAGGAGGTTTTTATCCACCCTGGAACTTGTCTCTCTTTCGGGGTCTTAGTAGAATAAATCCCTACTGGTAGATCCAATATTGAGGCTGTTTTATTGTCATATTTTATCAATTATTGATCATATATTGCCACAAGCAATGAGACTAATGGCCCTATTTGTTTCCCATAATGCTTTCCGAGACTTTTTTGACCAATTGGAGGCCGATCCAGCTGGAAATTACTCTTATCGACCCGATTATCCAGCAGTTATTTTAGAGAGTGAGTTAAAGCACACATCCCTTCCCAATATCATTGTGAACCACAAAAATTCACTGTAAACATCGTCCACTGCTAATTAAAGGGGACTTCACCCAACTCTAGTGACAGTATTCTTGGTCCGATGTGTCTTAATTCTTCTAAAAAGAAGAAGCAGCAGCAGACATCCGGCTCAAAGCTGCCTGGGTCTCAGTACCTGTCTGCCCGCTATTTACAGCACCTCTTAAAGAGTATAAGTGGTATAACAGGACAGAAAGGGACAACACTAACAAGTTAGCATGCTAATTATCTACAACAGTTGATAATTATATTTCATTTTTGACATTTTTTAAACCTAAATTATTAACAAATCTTACAAACTACGCCTGTAAAATGCTGATATTACATTTTTGAAATGTCCAACTTCAAAGTTGTTTTTCCTTTTTTTTCTAGTCTTGTTTTTATGGTTTAAGCTTGTTCTGTTTTATTATCTACAAACTAACAGGTTGCTTTGCTTGTGTTTGTTTAGCTCCAATAGATTGTTTCCTCACCACATGACTGACAGCATCATCAGCCATTTCTTCCTACACTTAAAATCACATTTGTTTACATTTTCCTGACAAGTGACAACTTGTGGAAACGTGTGAGTAATGATTCAGTCATTACTCACTCAATGTGAGTAATGGTTGTTCTCTCTCAGAAGCAAAGGCATGCTGACATTATTATTGAGCCAAGAAACCTCCGAGAGAGAAAATCAAAGTGATGGGTCGTTGTATAAACTCTGTGACTTGATACGACCATGGTTGTCACTGTTACAACATGATTAGGTGAGGGAACTTGGAACTTGGCCACACCTGGAGTGATGTCGGTGGGTGTAACGGCTAGAAGATGGCCACCATAGACTGCTGCACCTTCACTACACACATCTCCATGCACTGCAAAACCACCTGAACTAACACACACATACCATGTCAGTGCCTGAACTCAAAGCCTGAAGACAGATGTTGAGGATGCTCAATGTGCCAGGTCCCTGTTCAAGTCCACTAATACAACATTATCTTTTACCCTCTTCGACAGGCAGTTTCACATAAACCCAGGTAAGAGAGGCATACAATAAGTCTATTGCACTCACAGCGGGGAAACGACTTAATGTTAGACATACTCGACTGAGCTGAGTGCAGCATCAAGCCAGGCAGGACAGCAGGTGTTTCTGCAGCAGTCATCCTGTCTCCTACTAACAGTCTGTATGTAGACATATACACTACAGTTCAAAAGTTTGGGGTCACTTAGAAATTGGCTTATTTTAGAAAGAAAAGCACAGTTTTTTTTCAATGAAGATAACTTTAAACTAATCAGAAATATAATCTACATATTGCTAATGTGGTTAATGACTATTCTAGCTGCTTCATGCGTCCTTTAAAAGAAAGCAAAGTTTGAAGGAAAAAAAATATTATTTTCACATTGTCAATGTCTTAACTGTATATTCTATTCAATATACAACTCATGGTGGTAAATAAAAGTGTGACTTTTCATGGAAAACACTGAATTGCCTCAGTGACCATAGGAAGCAAACCAGAAAACCTGTAAATAGTAAAGAATTTTTTCTTCACAAAGATTCTAATGTAAAATATAACTGGAAATTTGCCATGGGAACCACTTCTGTGTCTTTTGTTTCATTTTTTCCCATGTCTTTATATTGTAAAATCCCCTCTTTCAATCCCATGATAGTAGTGAGTTGGTGGAGCGAGCTTTCCACACACACTCACACACACAGTTAAGCTCTCCTGCTCCTCGCACTGATTGTCAATGAAGGCGCTTCGTGACGGTACATATTTCTTAGGTCACAGAAGCAACATCATGTGCTCCATTTACTGGCACCTGCTTTAAAACTTAAAACAGGTGCTATTTCAAGGAAAACTCCACCTTAATAACAAATCAGATTTTTTTGTCAATAACAAAAGAAATGGAACAGTCAGCTAAATTTGATCTTTGTATTCCAGTTTACTCATCTCCAGCTTAATATGGATTTATCATAAAAAGTCAAAGTCTGAGGGGAGAAAAAGCATCAGGTTTTTATATCAGGTTTTCCTGAACTCCATGTTATGTGATACTTGAGTGAGATCAGCTTTTGTTTTGTTTTCATCTACTTTCACATGAGTTCACTGTTATAGTATAATCCAGGAGTGGTTCAAATATGATATTATATATTTTTGCTCCAATATGTCCAAAATATTGGTAGATTTATGGCAGTGTTTCTATCAGCACATTGAAATGCCATATAGATGTAGATCTTTATTATATTTCTGAGCACCTCTAAGACATCTCCACCAGGATGACCTTAAAGTAGAAGATCAAAATGCATTGTTGGAAACAGCAGTTGATGAAACAAACTCATCTCAGTTGCTGTTCTAAAGTCCTGAGGGAGAAATTTAATTTCCTGTTTGGGTCAGATTGATTTTTCATCAATTTCTAAGGTCAAGAATGAACTTTGAACCTCAGTTTCAGAACATATATAGGCTCTCTCTCTCTCTCTCTCTCTCTCTCTCTCTCTCTCTCTCTCTCTCTCTCTCTCTCTCTCTCTCTCTCTCTCTCTATATATATATATATATATATATATATATATATATATATACTTCATATATATTATATGAAGTATGGACAACTGATTACAGACAAGTTTATTTTCTCTACAAAGAGGCCATTTCTTCATCTAGGTATTCTATCCCCCAACTACATGAATCTAGATTATTTATTTATTTTTTTATCCACACACTTTTCTATCCAATTCGGCCTCTGAACCTCACCAACACGGCACTTATCTGGAAATTTGTCAAACCGAATAAACAAGTGGAGAGATTTGAAAATATCAGGATTTGGATTCATAACGTCAAAGTGCGGCTCGCGCATGCTCACAGTTGGCAGACATGACTGAGGTTATGTCTGCGCTCTTGATACTTTGGTATCATTTATCAGCTTTAAAGCTGAATTTAAGATGAGTGCATGAAGTGTAAGCCAAGATATCCTCCATTAGACAAAAGTGTAGCCTGCACCCTGGATTTGGCTGACTTGATCAAGATTAGAGATGCAAGGTTGTTGGTTATTTGGTTATTTGATCTTATTGTCCCCCGACACCCGCTGTCTGCAGCAGGAGACCTGTCTCCACCCCCTTGAGTGACATTTCACCCCTGAGACATCCTGCATTCTAGTAGGTGTGTCACTAAACTAAAGACAGATTCCAAAACTGCATGGCTTATTCGCCACATATAAACAATTGTTTTCAGAAACAATTTTCAGTTAAGTATTCAACTGTTATACCTTAATTAAGAGTGGGAAAAGAATGAAATTCATGAACAGAGGCCAATCCAGTAGGAGTTGGAAGGAGTTCATCCAATCAGGTGCCTCCAGGAAGTGATATTATGTTATTGTGGAAGTGATATAGGTGCGTTTGTGTTTAAATATAAACAGTCTGTACGGAATCATGAACTCTACCTTTAAATCTTTATCTATCACCAAATGAGGTAACACAACGGTGACTGATGCAGTGTTATGATTATAACGAACAGCTAGTTCACAGTTAGTAAGCAATGACTGTACTTTATAATAACTGTCAATCAGCATTTTACAGATATATTTACTAAAGTTTTGTAAGTTAGCAGGTCTCCGTTCATGTTGCCTCACGTTTCAGTCAAAACCTATTTCTTGTAAAGTTAATGTAATAAATGTAATGCATGGAAGACGGGGTTGTTTGATTAAACACGCCTATAAAAATAGACATATATGCAAATACTTACAGAGATACGAACACATGTGGAGAATATACCTCAGGGGGGAATTCAAGGTTATACACTCTTGGTAACTGCACCGCGCTGAGGTTTTCTAACTATTTTTGACCTAGAATGCACATCAGCATACACACCCCTTCAGGTAGTGCTGCGATTTACCAGTGCATGCTGAATCAGACCTGAGGCAGCTGGAGCGCCTCACAAACAATAGTTGGAGGGTTTTATAAACAAAGCTGGGTCCTTTTCTCACTTTTCTGTTTCCTCTGGGCAGATCCACTCTCCTCTCCTTTGCTTTCATTTCCTTTCCTATCATCCTGTTGTGTTTAGGATACATCTGTTGGGAAGAAAAGTAATAAAAGCCAAGCTATACAACAACAGGAGGAATGAGGCAGGAACACACTGGAGGGTTTAAACTGGATCCAGGTGTGAGGCCTGACTACCACGCCTTCGGGTTTTACTCAACAACTATCAAACAAGAAAATAAACTAAGGATACAAACTGTCTATGTTTGGCCTTTAAAAAAAATTGTTACATCTGAAATGACGACTGAAAGGTAATAAAACTTGACATCAGGGAAACTTTTATTAAATAATTTTTTCTTGCTTTGTGGCTGTTGTTTAGTGATTTTCTGCCCTACTTATTCCTGATGAGATGCGTGGAAGTTTTTAAAAGAAGGCCAGATGAAGTTGTTTCCAACCTTGACTTAGTCTGGAAGTCAGTACACATCCACTGTCAACCATTCAATGCATTGTTTCTAACCAGGTCACAGCTCCTCCCCATGTCCACTAATACAGCAGGATATCCAGACACAAAACGGCCTTGATTTCATCACAGAATAACAATTGATTTTACTTCAGCTTACTTTGCAGAACATTTAGAGTTTTTGACCCATTTTAACAGATTAAAAAAAATAAGCACACTCTGAGGCTGGATGTAATTCTGGTGTATAGACTACCGTATGAGCAACTGATGTGCTACTAAAGCTAAACATCTTCAGTGTTGATACTATACACTGGCTAAGGCTACATGATGCCATGGCATAATGCCCAGAGACCACAAAACAGCTATATCCAGAAAAATGTCTATGTAAAGGTACATGGAGGAACAAGCCCTAACACCACCAATGGACCCAAACTCTGATCATGCATCCCCCAATCAGGCAATGGAACACAACAAAACTAAAAATTTGAATTTGAGTATTTTTCTTGAAAACGCCCTACAAAAAAAAAGATGCAAAAATATTTTCTCATATATCATTTGAAGATTATGATTTTTTGATGAAAATGACTGCAAGGGACCAAGCCATGAGGCACAAGGACACAGGACAAACTGGCTCAAAAAATGGGGTTTTGTTAACCAAAAAAGAAGAAAAAATGCTTACAAAGCAATAAATCATACCTAAGCCTATAACAAAGGTCAACTTAATATATATTTCAACAAAATGAACTCAAATAAAACAGATCTCTAAACACAGAGCAGAGCTTAAATACTGACTGCCCAGATCACCCTTCAACTGAACAGGATACACAAATAAACTCACTATACTAGTCTAATTTAATCATAATTAACAAGGCAAAAGAGAAATGTTAACATAAACATGTTTTAGCCACAAAAGACCCCAAAAGAAAACAAACTCATCTAATCACAAAAGAAATTGTAAAACTCTAATTTAATGTATTTAAATCCCCCCACGATGTGGCAGGCGTTGGTCTGGCCCAATTGGCCTCATCCTCCATTCAACAATTGTATCAAGGCTGCTTAATAAATTATGTATGCTAAATGAAAACTATGAATGCTGTCATTTGTAATGTAAACTGAATTAAAACAAAACTGATCAAAGATGACCTATGTTCAAGTGTTAAAAAGGAAAAATGAATCTAGAACAAAATGTTTTATTTGTGTCCAAAAGAAAAGCTAAACCTAGAGATGCTTCTTTCTGTTGATATATTCCCACTTCACATAGTAGATCTGCCCTTATTGATAGAGTTTATGGCCCCAAATCAGCTTCATAATCAACATACCACACCCTCTCTCCTTAGACCCTCAATTTGCATTAACAGGTGTCATACAAAGTGCACCACAGAAGTTAGACTGTACCGTGCCTCTTCAAATGTAGCTGTGCAGACTCATTCACTTTACCTGCTCAAATCTCCCCAGGATTTCTGAAGAGCTCCGTCTGCTCAGCAGCCTGCTGAGTTACCGGGGAATAAACAGGACGCCAGACACCCAGAGTCACGTAGCTTTCTCTCCAGAATCATCGGAGAGATGATTTTAATAGTGCTCTTCTTTTCTGCCAACCCAATCAGTCAGATGAGCGCAGCTCAAATGCCTGTTTGACATTGATTTTTTTTTTATAAAATCGTGTTCAGATTGATTTCTTGACAAAAAATAAATAATCAGCTATTCCATCATAACCCTTAATTATAATAAATTCAATGATTTTGCACATTTTACAGCAAGCAGGGACTAAGCCATAAAGTAACTAAATAAATAAACCTATTTATTAACAAGACAAACATATGGTTTGTTTGTCACTGTAAGCGAGGTTCGTGTTTGTGGACATTCTGGAGACTGTATTTTTCTGTTGAATTTTATTTCATTATATTGGAAGGTGTTATTAATCTTTTCTTTCTAACTGACATGAATGACAAGAACACTGTTAATAGAAAAACAGGGAGAGAAAAGGTATAATAGGTTGGCTTGAGAAAATAAAAGACTTCTTCAGTTTGTTGATATTATCTTGCTGAATCATTATCTGCAGAACGGAGAAGTAAAACTGACTTTTCCTGTAGTTAAAATGTCACAGGGTTTTACAATGTTTTTGTCTCGCAATTTTTCTGCAGAGGGATGTTATTTTTTGTCATTTTCCTTGAAACATTTCATTCTAGTGCAATATACAAAAGGTGGAGAAAGAATAAATAAAAGTTGAAGAGAGAGGAAAAAGAAATGAAATGCACCAAGAAAACAGGCAGCAGAGAAATATCTATTAAAGTTACCTTTTCCCCCACATTGACAACATGGCTTTTTCCGCCTCTTTTCAGCTGTGATGGAGAAATAGACAGCCTGTGTTGTGAGACTCTCAAAAAGCCCCATTACAATTAAACACTGCGTGTGTGAGCGTGTGTGTGTGAGTGTGTGTGTGTGTGTTCGTTCAGCAGGTACAGCTGGTGATTTCATTTGGGAAATCAAAACGGTGCTGAGCAGGACCTGATCTGAGAGCAGTGACCCACAGACACACACGCACACTCGCTCTCTCACACACATACACACATGCACACACACCTCATGCCATTGCTGATTGTAATAGCCTTCCAAGACACATTGGAGTCAACTTCCATTACTATCGGCTGCTATTATACAACACCTTTTCAATGACAGCAGTACCTGATGGAAAGATGGCTACAAAGGCTAAACTGCACAATACATAGCCTGCTACGTGTGTGTGTGTGTGTGTGTGTGTGTGTGTGTGTGTGTGTGGGCTTGAATTTCTTTTCTGATTATTTGCTGTTACTCCTCCTGCATGTGTGTGTCAGGCTCTAATTAATGTACTGTAGTGTGTTTTGGGCTACATTTCATGTATGATGTATGTGGCTATAAATCACTACATGATTGGTTCCTTACATTTAATTTAATCAATTGTGTGTGTGTGTGTGTGTGAATGGAGTGCTGACTAAATGAGTTTAAATAGATGGAACAGGCAAACACGCATTCTCTTGTTATTTTAGAAATCCTCCAAGGTCTCACGAATAATCTTTGTAACTTGTGAGGACCATCATTGATATAGAGCAGCAGCCTAACACTAACTTTCTACAAAAGGGAAGTTTAAGCTGAATGCAAAAGCACAAATTGCAAGTGACCAACCCTGTCTCTTAAAATTTACATTTATATGTGAATAAATTCCATTTCAAGAGAGCACATAATTCATTCAGCAAATATATTTCCTTCATTTAGTAGGTTATAGACATAATTATTAGGAAACAGGATTTGTTTGGTCCTCAGTGTATGGCCTCATTGTATGGCTGCATTTAAACTGCAGTCTGAAGTGACCCAAATCAGATTTTTTTCGCCCCTATGTGATCTGTATCTGATCTTTTAATGAAGTGTCTGAATGACACAGGTCTGATATTTTAAAATTTTTCTGATTTTGTCCTAAAACTGATACATATCTGTTTTTTTGACATACAACTTCAGTATGAATCATGTTCATCCAACCTACACATCATCAACAAGCAACAATCGCATTGTGATGTTTAAGTTCACATTAGAGATCACATACAAATTGTATTTAATTGGAAACTTGGACAACCTCACAAAGAAATTGGACAGTATAGCCCTGCAGTGTGATCATAGTCTAAGAGTCTTAGGCCCTGTTCAGCCCAATCACCTATTTTTCCAGCTGATCACAATCACTGATTGTTCAGAACTATTCATCGACAATTGCAGATCACCCACCCATTGTTGAATATGGTCCAACTTTCATGTTTTTCAATTGAAAAGCGAAAGTACCATTATCCCGAGACTGTCTCCTGAACTTTAACAATCACACCACTATGCCAAACCCAAATCATTACCAAAATATTAGTCTTAAAATAAATCTACTCTGGTCCAAAATTAGGTGTTTAAACCCTAAAAACAAAGCCATTTTAACAGTAGAACAAAACTCAATATCCTCAAGTTCTAGAAATGCCCTCATTTGCACAAAAGGCTCTCAAGGTGTTACACCTGTGTGGGTCCTCACAAAAATGGAAGTGCAAAAAAACACACACATACCTGCCCAAGCAGAAACTACTTCTGCAATGCACACACACATACACACACTGAACAAAATGTGCATGCCACTGTGAATGAAAATCGATAGAGCAAGTTTAGTGTAATTGAATGAATATGTGTGTATGTGTGTGCGTGTGTGTGGGCTTGTATAGTGAATAGATAGAGGTAATTGAATGTAAGCGAGACTGTGCGTGTGTGCGTGAGCTTTTATAGTGAAGAGATAGAGGTAATCTGTGTAAGTGCTGCTATACTCCGAAACCTTTTAAAGCCTTGTCTGTGTGAGATTTACCTGTGTGTGTGTGTGTGTGTGTGTGTGTGTGTGTGTGTGTGTGTGTGTGTGTGTGTGTGTGTTTAAAAGAGTGAGTCTGCCTTCAACACCACTGAAATGCCATTTGGAGCAACCTCTACATCAGCAACCAAATCACCACGAGACAAGACATACTCATGTACATAAAGTACACAACAATGTTGAAAATGGACGACTGCATCTTCATGTCTCCACTTTAAAATTTGTGTAGGGCAGATTTGATTTCATTGAATTACAATGGATACAATGGATGCATTCACATATATTGCTATCTATACTATAATATCTGCATGCAGAACAAGACAAAGTAACTTATAGCATGTAGAATGGGAAAACCTCACTATATTCCCACCTGAATGTTTAACAAAAATAAATAATTTGTTAATGATTGAACACCTTTCTATACTCTAACTTCACATCAGATAAATGGGAATAAAGACTAAATAATTAAAGACATTATCATTCTGTCAGTTTGAAACCCAATGCCCATGAACAGTTAACATTTTTTTTAGTTTGCAAACTACAAAAAACTTCAGACTTGAGGTTGTAGTATCTCAAAGTGCCTCAATGACCCCTGATGATTCCTCCCCAAAAATCCAATTGACTTCCATCCAAAAAGTTTCAATTTCTTTCTAGAAGTACTAAGTCAATCATTTTTTTCCCATCAAGTCATTATGCTTTCAGTCCTAAAAATTTAGCCTTCTGATATGTGTGGTAGGGATCATTTTGGAAAATATCGCTCTGTTAATAGACATGAAGACGTACAGTAGCTTTGATGTCAGCTGTGTTGGGTGTTGATTGACAGCTGCCTAACCTGCTGAGTAGGATTTTGTGAAAGGCAACACTATTTTTATTTGGATGGTCCTAGCTCCAAATAAAAAAATGGTGCCAACCACAAGTTGTTAACTCTGGATTTCAAATCAGCTCAGGTGATGCCACACCTTGCTATTTCCATCTTTACAGACTATGGGTCATATTTATGGGGTAAAACCAAGAGATTCCAATATCCAATATGGATTTCAGTCTTCCATATTGAAAAGAAGAAGCTTGTTTCAGTGTCAGTGTAAACGGATAATCAATACTAAATCAAACAGTGTCAGAATAAAAGCATGTCACTTATTTTACCCAGCAGGAGACGTGCAGCATAAGAGAAATTGGTTCTTTCTTCTCTTGCGCAGACCATTAACTCACATCACCTCTGGTTAATTTTTCACTGTTGTTATAAACATTAACACATGTTAATGGTGTTTACTCCAAAGCTTCTCAGTGGAATGTTTGGAGCAGTAATTGATGAGTTGTCTGCCATCTTTTTTTTTGCTTATTTTGAAACACGTGGCTGCACAGAGAGTTTTTCTCTCTTGGACAATGAACTATGCATGTGGATTTCTGAATCCGAAGTCCAGGCACAGGAAAAAAAAATCTCCAGATATCACAAACACGTTATTAGTGTCATGCTTTTTAAGATAAACAGATCAATAGTATAAACAGATCAATGCCTGATATAAACCCAGCCTTAATGTTTAGTAATGGAAATTGCTTGGTATTACAATGGATCGGTATATTTGAAATAAAACGAAACAAACTTCTAATGTGTGTTAATTTGTGAAGCAAATGATTTAATCCCTTTTCTTTTAACTCAGGTTTGTTTACAGATAAACATAAATCAAGTATCTGTTGTTGCTTTTGTTCTTTCAGATGGACTGACTGTTGCTGCAGTTATTTTCTGTCTCTCCAGTTTTTGGCTGCATATTTCTGTGTAGGTTCCAAACTGTTTACCAAGCACTCTCTGTCTCTCTCTCTCTTTGTGTGTGTGTGTGTTTGTGTGAGTGATACAGGTCACAGACTGTCAACAATGGAGAGAGATGAGTTCCACATGAATGGTTCACCACCTCTTGCTGCCTCTCTTTTCTCACCCCATCCCACCATTTTTTTGTCTCGTTCTCTCTCAGCAGCTCATTCCATCCTTCACTCAGTGTTGCTGTTTTTCCTCCACCTCTGTCTTACTTTTTTGGCCCATATTCTTCTTTCTCTTTTATTTTCTCTACCCACTTAACCTTTCAGTCTCTTCTCTCTCCCCATTTGTTGAGCTTCTCTCTCCATGTTTTACACTACTCCCCATGGTTTTCATTGTGTTCTATTTCCTTCCATTTTTTCTCTTTCTAATGTCATCTTTTTCTGTCTCTATTTTCCTCCTTTTTTTTTTTTTTTACCAACACCTAGACATGACTCTAAATTGTCCATAGGTGTGAATGTGTGTGTGAATGGTGTGTGTGCCCCACGATAGGTTGGCGACCATCTGGGGTGTATCCCTGCCTCTTGCCGTAATGCGCTGGGATAGGCTCCAGCAGACCCCTGTGACCCTAATGAGGAATAAACAGGTATAGAAAATGACTGACTGACTGACCTAGACATGAACAAGTGGAATCAAAGCGTTCAACATAGAGTAATAACTTACTGTTTGCTTCGATATTGTATATACATACACAACATATGCAGAAAATGAAAAAAACAACATAATACTAATGTTTAAACTAAATAAGAGTTCAGAAATCAATATCTGGTGAAATAACCCTTATGCACATGGTGTGCATGTGTTGGAAGTCAATAGATGCTTGAATGGAATGGCTGGAATACATGTAGAGATGTTGATTTCAGAAAAAAAATGCAGTGGTCTCTTATTTTTTCCAGAGCTGAAGAAAAATATGATCGAGAGGACATCATGGTCTTTTTTTTCCAGAGCTTTATAAACACACACACACATTTCCCCATTTGCTACCAAGCTATACTGTCAATCTTTTTCATTATGGATTTTCCAAACCAAAAATGTCTTATTTTGTCTTATTCTTGGAGCTTAGTTTTGAGGAATTTTCATAAACAACCAAGATGGCTGCCGCTGATGTCGAGCTGTCTGTTGAATTGAACAACTGCACTTGAAAGTTTTTGTTGATCAGAAAGATATTTGTCAAACTTCTGACAGGTTTTGGTCAGTTTATATTTTTTTCGGCACTCAGCGTTATATCACACGTTTTGTTTCTCTGATTGGTTGTAGGTCGTCATGGGCGTATTTTAGTCTGTGTCTGTTGATAACTCCCAATGGAAATAGAACGGAGAGGTTCCAGACTAATTCACATTTGCTTCTTCGTTCATGCCTCACCTCTCCCTGCTCCGGTTCCACACCTCTATATCCACTTCCTCCTCTCCACTACACTGTTTGTATATTTGTTCGTTTTGCTCTGCTGCTCCCGCTCTATCCGCTAATCTGTAGTTTAAATAAGAGGCATGTGCATGTACAGTGCATGCACACACACACACAAGCAAGCAAGCATGACGTAAAAAACACACAGTGGCGCAGAAGTGAGTAAGTCCCAAATACAAATAAGTGTAGACATAAAAACACACACACACACACACCTACTCGTACTCACAGGTAAGTTCTGACATTTCAGGATTTTGGCCACTTGAGGGTAGTAGAAGGCTTTGGCTCAGCGATATATTGACCAGCACATACAGTTCACACTCTCTCTCTCACACACACACACACACATACACACGGAAGAGTGAACATGCGCTGGAGTGATACTGTTGACAATATTATACAGTCGAGTCCGCCAGCAGTCGCTCTCACTTACAGCGTGACCAATGAAAAGTCTTTTATATGCTCAGGCTGTTGTATATGTGTATGAAAAGGCCCTGGCATTGTTTGGATGTGAAATTTAGTCTCTGAGTCAAAACATGATGTGAAGTGAAGGGATGTTTTTTTTCCCTTTTTTTTAAAGTCTTTTTTTCCAACTCCTTGTGGAAGGAGGCTGGCTCTATGGAGGCCTTCCATAACCAAAACAGGTCAATTTTTTAAAGATTATTTCATGGTACTAGGATTTACTTTTCAAAAGCAGAGGGTGACAGGAATGAGAATGGCAACAAGCAGGAGTTTGTGGGTGCTAGTCTCAACCTTGTGATACTGGAAATATTCTTAAAGTACGCACACACAAACACACGCACACACTTTTAAAACTTGATCAAGACAGAACGCTCTATTCCTTCTCTGCTGCTTGATCCTACAGCAAACACAGCAGAAACCAGAGTGCTTGATTTACATTAACCTCACCAGTAATGTGTCTGCGTTGGCGGCTGTTCCAGTCTGCTGCAGTAAATCAAGTGCCCTTGAAGTAGTTCAAATATTTGGAGTGACAATGTTAACAGAGACAAACAGATTTGGGCTTTTTCAGAGAAGAAGGGGAAGGGAACAGCCATTCCCAATATAATCAGCCAGCCGGGTGGAATAATTGTGGTTCAGGAGGCGTGAAATCATGTGTGCACGTTTCTTCATTGACAACATGTTTTGGGCATATCTTTTAATCTTCCTTTCAATTGCCGCTCTGTTTCAGTCCCGGGCCAGCCCACAATTTGCAATTCTGGAAAAAGCCGCAGATTAGTACATCAGAATTTATTATTCATCACGACTGTAATCTTTTAGCATCCAATCAGAAAACACATCACAGCCGTTCCTGTTTTAATAATTGCCTTGCTTGGACAATAAAACAAACACGACAATGCTGCATACAGAATCAATGTAAATTCCAACTGGTCAGTGGGGACCTGCTATGCAGCAAAAGTGAGAAATTGTAATGAAGCTTCGGTAATAGGCATCTACAGCATGTGGTATATGTGTATGTATTAGGTAGTGCTCATGTAACCAGCAAGTGTGACTGTTAAAAACCAAAAGAAAGTAGAAAAATATAACTGTGATGTTAAGTCATTGTAAATTCAGATTTAAACAACTTCAGGTCCCAGCTTTGATATTTTTATACAGTATAATGCAGATAGGAAATATACTTTATACACAATGACCTACTTTATAGTACAGCAACTTCAATTTTTGCACTATTCAGACAAATTTATCATCATTTGATGTCTAAATATTCAATGATTACTCAGCAGCATGCTTGACATTGGCCTGACCCCTGTCAGGCTGCAAGTAGTGATTAATTATCGATTAAATAGTGAACGTGTCAGTCACAACACTTTTGCAGAGCTTACAGTGGCATCTTCAATCTACAGTCCAACATCAAAATATATACAATTTTATATGATATAAGAAAAGAAAACAATCTGTTAAAACTCTAAAGCTGCTTTTCTGTAATAAATCACTTTATTTGTACTTGAAGTTGTGAGATAATCAATATTTAAGTCTATGTTAAACACACAAAAAACAAATTGGCCTTTGTTTTAAATGTGTAGATTCTTTCTTTGTTTCTCTGTATTTCCTCTCTCCATGGGGTGTGTGCGTGTGTGTGTGCGGGCATGCGAAGGGTGCCTTGTGCTGAAGTGCTAATGGACATAGGTGTGATTAACACCACACCACATGGTCTGATAGTGT
The DNA here is from genome assembly GCA_030544235.1 of Lepturacanthus savala. NCBI lineage: Eukaryota > Metazoa > Chordata > Actinopteri > Scombriformes > Trichiuridae > Lepturacanthus > Lepturacanthus savala. The sequence continues at coordinate 5,193,979 of CM060473.1, read as the reverse complement.
TAGCCATACTGCTAACCACTCAGAAACAGAATGCAAGCAGGAGAGTGTGACAGTGTGTGTGTTCATGTGTGTGTTCATGTGTGTGTGTGTGTTCTGTGTGTGTATGTGGGTGTGTTATCCAAGCTGTCACACAGCCTCCAGACATCTCTCAGTAAAAACAGACTCTACTGAGAAAAGTCCTTGACCTGAACACTCCACTCATCCCTAAACTTGTAAAGTTAAAGCTCAGGAAGCAGCTTTTACAACGTCCACAAAATAACATTACTGCCTCATTGTTTTTAATGCACCGTTTTATTTTGATATTATCACCGCAATTAATTTCAATTGAGGATCAAAATTCATGCTTAACCTCACATGCGGCTCAGGCCCTTATCTGTATGGCGGGACATCAATGCTTGCTTGATGTCCCATCATATTTTTCTTCAGCTCTGGAAAATGTTTTTGCATTTTTTTTTTAAATCAGCATCACTACATGTATTCCAGCCATTCCATTCCAGTGTCTGTTGAATTCCAACACATGCACACCTCATTCTGCTTAAAGAGGAACCAGGAGTGGAATAAAGTCACCAAGAACAATGGTAAAGACTGTGGAGAGCATGACAAGATGCATGAAAGCTGGGATTAAAAATATTATGCAGATTATTGCACCAAACACTGATTGATTTGATCTTTGAAAATTGTCAGTAGTTTAGACTCAAACAAAAATGTTCCTTTTGCCCAAACACATACCTATATATATATATATATATATATATATATATATATATATATATATATATATATATAAAATCCATACTGTAGATTTGTTATCTAGTCTATGCTGTACCCCCAGTAACATGGCATGTATCCTATCTGTCTGTCCTGGGAGAAGGATCCTTCCTTTGTTGCTTCTCCTGACATTTCTTCTACTTTTCCCCTGTTTGCTGCTGTATATCTGTACAGACTGTATGGCTCCCCGAGGCAAAACTGTTATAAAATAAATAAATAAAAATTGACTTGACACATTATGTCATCAGTAGCTGGAGTTTGTCATTTGTCACAAAAATATTGATGATTCACTTTTGTGTGTATTTGTAGATGAATCACTAAACTAACCTTTTACTATACTCTTTCCTTTATATTAATTTATTGCTGTCTTGCTCATGCTTTACATTCTTGAACCTGCATTAAATTATTTGTTTGGTCACTTTGGGGCAATGGAATCAAGCTGTAAACCCAACACTGACACATTATCACCTTTCAAGTCAATATGGGAAACTTGTTAGCGTGCAGTGACTGATTTACACATCCAGCAGACACATCAGCAATATTAACATTAACACAGACACCAGATGAATGTAAGTTTAATACTTAATATAGAGCAACTCCTGAGGGAAATATCTATAGCAGCTCACTAACTTTGTCTGACACATGATCCTGGACAGGCAGCAAATACTGGAGTTGGGTTTAAGAGATGTTTTGCTGGAAAAAAGCTGCCCGCTGTGTCAGAAAATGACACTGATGAGATTAGGAGAGAGAAAACATCTGCTCTATTGTTAAAATCAAAACAAAGTTTAAAGCAGCTCTATGTTTCCATTTGTGTCTTGCTGTGCAAGACTGTGATCGGAGCTCATGATGGATGCAAGTGTGTTTTTTTTTCTTTTACGAGTGCTGTTAAAATGAATGTGTTAACTTTTTCGATTCTATTTGATTCATTTGAAATCAATCTGCATTTTCAGTGAATTTTGGTAATGGTACAATGAACACATTTTGGTAATGATCCAGAAGAAATCGTAGTCTCTGGAATACGTTGTTTGGGGCCACCTGGTGGTGATATGAGGCCCCATAGACCCAACTTTTGCATTTATTTCTGGACTGTATATTCAAACTTTTAGAACAACAATGTTGGGTGGGAGTCACAATATGCTTGGCGGAGCTCTGCTCTATCAGAGTGATTTTCTAGTTATCCTTAATATTAGTGCATATCAGAAATGATAACCTCCTAAGCCATTTTGAGCTGCACTTTAAAGATTTTATTACTTCTGTTCTGTACTGCAGCTAAGAATCCTGCCTTTCAAGCTGATAGTCGATGGTCTTGATGGTTTTATTGGAAAGCTATGGCTCAGAGAAGATATTCTGTGTTAAAAGTTAAAACGATTATTACATTTTTAATTTACATAGACTTCCTTTGTATTCATTCTAAGCTAATCCTGTGATTTTACATTTAACTATCCATTAATACAAGCTTCAGTCTTAAGAAAACAATGATTTATGGTGAATAATTTATGAATCATTTACTACGCTTATAAAGCAAAGTTGTAGAGCAATTTAACAACATCCTTAAGAAAGTTTTTACATGTCACATACAGTATGATTTCTTACAAAATCCTGACCTGCCTCCACATTTAACAGGCTCTGTTTCTGCTTTCCTTAATTAAGGTCTTATCATTTCCACAGGCACATAAATTATACCACCAGCTATGTTACTTGAGAGTAACTAGATGGATTACGCTGATGATTACACTGCACCAGAATACATTTTAAAAGTTACCTCCTGAACCCAGATTACATCAATCTAAAACGCCCAAGGCTCCAAACCTATTAAGCCCTGGGAAAGTTCTCTCATTGAAGCAGAAAGACATGTGGAGAAGACATAAAACACTCGGGTAAACACAACTTTGAATCTCTCTCGCTGCATAACTAACTGTCAGTTGCTCTCCATCATCGTAACGGCTTACTAATTCAACCAATTTTTTTCCCCCCGTAGCAATGTGCAACTCGCGAGTGATTAGTTCATTTGCAACTAATGTCTTTCAGGAATGGGATCATTAGGAGTATTGTGAGTGATGTCACGTTATCTGAGTGCCACTAGATGCCAGGATGTGGTGAATTGCTGCTTGAACTTGTACATTAAGTTGCTTTTGATGACTAAGACTACTGCAGAGCCAATGATTCGTTCATCTCAATTTTATTGGTGTTAGAGGTTTGCCCTGATCACCGGATGAAGTGAATAAATAAAGTTCCGCTCTTGCCATTTTTATTAGGTCTATTAACCTATTTTATAAAAAAGATAAATTGATTTTTCCATCGCCATTTTTTAAATGAACTTTTCCAACAGTGACTTTTAACTGTGGTGTGTCAGATAAAAAAAAAAAAAAAAAGTCAGATATCTGTCCACCAATCACAGAGCTAATGTCCCGCGTCCTGGCAACCGGGATCCAATCAGAGAGCACAATCAGTCAGTCACTGAGCTGCAACACTTTGGTGACAGGGAGGAAAAACATGTGCACATTTAGACACGCTCATACTCATATGAGCACAGTTGATAAACAGTTTATCATTAAACTAGCACTATTTAAATTCCTAATGCTGAATTCAATTACAGGTTGCATCCCATATGTGTCCTCTATTCACATTAATTTGTTAAGGCAAAGTCCAGGTTTGCTTTTTTGTTGAAATTTCTTGCAAAGTCCAGTGATGGATTGGTGCCTAACAGACTATTTGATATAATTTATCTTTACTTCACATCCTGTAGAGTAAGCTGTAGCTTCTCAGTAATGGGAGAACAAATTAATTTACTTGATTCATTTCAAGTAGCGTGAAGCATTCAGTTTTTAAGATGAGTTCTGAGAAAAACAAAAAGTGAAGTCTGAGCCGAACTCATTTGAGACAATTAGTGAAGTCTTGTGAAGTTGCTTTGAAGTGATGATCCACACCTTCAGTTTAGTATCTACTTCCACAGAGGAAATGATCTAGAACATTTATGTGTTGTGTTTATGTGCTGCCTGCTTTGATTCAGCAGATTCCACCAGTGGCTATCATGAAGGATAGAGATATACTCAATGTGTTTTGGTAGAACATAAATAATAATAGAGTATGAATATGATATAAAAGACTACATTTAAATTGAAAACAATCGCTCTCTGCACAAGAGTTTTCAGGATTAATCTTCCAATCCATATTAAAGCCCCTGAAACCATGTATCACATGACTATTTACATACAATGTGAATGCACATGCCGGTGTGAACAGGAAGCAGATTGTCAAGACAGCGGAAAACACAGACTGGGACATTTCACAAAGTAAATTTTTCAACATACTAGAGTGGTACCAAGAGCATTATCCATTATCAGGGGAAGCCATGGGATAGTTGGAATACATTAGCAGTTTTACAGAGTCTTCTCATCACTCAGATAAACCAACCTGCATACAAAGTGCCACCTCTGTTAGCACTGATATAATCCGTTTTCTTCCGGGAGATGGTCATGTGATATCATGGGTGTGACTAACCAGGGAAGAACACATGATAAGACCATGGATGTATTATAAAACTGGATAATGGATTGAAAAATGGCGAGTGTTGCATCATCACTTTTCCAAACATCCCCATTTGTGCCGTCGAAATACAACACAACCCAACCTCAGAACAGGCTCAGGAGCATTTTCAGTTTTCATTTACAATCACTGTTTTCAGGGCTTGGGAATGACTGGAGTTGTATTGGCACCAGGTGTAAATGTAGCAAAAGATGTGTTTTTACATGAAAATGTAGTAATGTGGATGTAGGCTGAGCAACTGATGTTTTTCTTATGAAAACAGTCTTTACACACTCCCAGATCACATTTCCCCGCCTACTTTATTTGGGACTTTTATTGTCTGTCCTCCTTGTCACTTGTTTGTACTTTGCATTTTCTTCTCCATCAAGCAGCTATGCCATTAAAGGAACAAGTCTAAGTCACAGATCTATTCACACAGTGCTGTGCTGTTTGATTTGAAAGCTACACATTTGATTTGTTTAGAGTATACTGACAGCCTGTTTTATGATGCAATTTCTCTCTCTGTCTTTGTCATATTTTGCTCTCTCCCTCACAATAAGCTTAAGTGAATCTAGCATTATTTTAATCCCGTAGTTAGACAGTGAGGTTTATAAAGAGCGACAGGTACTTTGTTGTTTGCTTTATATCTTTTTATGGGAAATCCATATCGTAATACAAGTAAGTCAACATAAAATAAAGTAACTTTAACATCCCGCCCAAACACCAAACATACTGGCTGTTTCTCTGTTGGCTCAGGGGTTTAGGCCAGTATGCCACCACACTATAGGAGAAATAGAAAGGAATAAATCTAAGGAATAGTTCCTACTGGTTAAGAACTAATGATGCTTAGATTAAATCCTGTTTACACCATTATGTAAATTACAATAAATGCAGTAACCAGTGGATTTACCTGCTTGTTAAACATAAAGATGCACCATAGTTATTTAGCTGAGTGAGTTAGGAGATGTTGCGTTGATGCGTTTTTTTGAATAAATTCTGAGGACAAATTGTCCAGTTAGTAAGTGAGCTAACAAGCTAGCTAACTAACTCTGAAATCAAAACGTTGGGTGGGGGTAAATGGTACAGCACAGAGAAAACAAAAGGAATCTCAAAAAGCTCTACTGACTAACAAGCTCAAGCATGGTCACAGGATGTTTGCCAAGCGTTTAGCCTGTCAGCTAATGTAGCCAGCTAGACTTGGTCCAATTTCTATTTACATGGAAAAGACATGGATGAATTTTTCATTCCTGATTGCTGATTCCTGATTAGTGGCAGACAGAGTTGAAGAATAAAAATATGACAAAATAGAGATGAGAATCACTCAACACGTGTACATGGCATGAATCACTCGGTAAAATGATGGTTCAGAGAGAGGAGGACAGAAAGTGAGAGGGGCTAAGATGCTATCAAAATGCAATGAGGCTTCCAGACTCACGCTGCCCTGCAATCTGACAGTCACACAGTAATCATGTTCTTCAGCAAGGGACAGATGTGTGATTGTTGTTCATGCTCCGCTGTTTGTGCGAAAGTTTGTGTGTGTATGTGTCCGTATCCATATATCTGGGCTGCAAGGCTGGTTTGTCATTATATCAACACATAACTGTACATGCATATCCAAATCAATGCTGAAATCATGACACGGATTTGACATCTGCTGCCTCCTCCGTTTCCTTTCCGTTATAGTAATAGTCTCTGTCCTCTCTCTCCCCTCCCTCTCTCTCACTGAAACCCAGGGTATCATGCTACATTTTTTTTGTCATTTTGATTGGGCAGTTAAAGTGAAGACAAATAGGAAAGGTTCAGGAAGAGAGGGATATAAAACCTTCATGTCATGGATACAAGGTTTGTGCTTTAGATCAGGGACCCACCATGATACCCTGACAGCAATTTTAACATCAATATAACACTGGACCTCATGCAGGAGTCTCTGAGAGATTCTCAGTCATCCAGATCAAAATGATCCTTTTAGAACCTCATGCAAAAACATTATTTTTGTATTTTTATTCTAAACGTAATGTCCAAACTTTCTTACAGTAATTGCACAAAACTTGTGACTGGTTTCAGCACAATAAGCGCCTGCTACTCATCGGGTGGTACATGTTCATGAGATTTGGAAATTGCCGGCCCCAAAATACTACATGTAGGCAAACTGTTCCAATCTGTTTGTGGGTCAAGTCAAGACGGGGAAGAAGAGCACAGAACAGCAATTGGAAATCAGCAGACAAAAGAAAATCCAGCAGTTGTAGTAGTTATTTTAAGAAATATATAAATATATGTATTCACATTAAAGCATTACCATTGAAAAGTCAAACAAAGTGTCTTCTTTTCCTGCAGAAGAAGGTATATTATCTGTACATGACTCATAGGACAAGTCTGAGTTTCTCTTTGCACCTCGAAACAAGGAGAACGTTTGTTTGTTTGCCCTATACAGACAAAAAACACCAACTGTACATCAGCTATGAGCTACAGCAACAGATGCAGTGACTGTGGTGTACTGGAGCGTGCCGGCGTGTTGTGTTCAGCTCAGCCTTTGTCTGATCAGAACTCACCAGAGATACCGGTTCTTTGTGTTATTTCCCTCCTGTCTCTGTACATTTATGAAGTAAGTTGTACGCTAAGCTACAAGCCATTTCACTCAAGTTAGAACCTTTTTTAATTCTCAGTGCCCCGGGAAAATTTGCATAAAATTACATTGATTTTGAATGCAATTTGCTGCATCTGAAAATCCTGTGCATTCTGTCTGTCTGAACACACAATGGTTCTGTTTCCATCAGCTTATTTCATTGTGCATTTTTGAAGTACTGAATTAGAAAAGGTTGATAGAAATTGAATAAATTACCCATTTTTTATAAAAAACTGGAAGTGGAAACAGCTTTGATGAATTAGCACTCACCATCAAACATTTAACTAATTTAACTTTTACAATGACCAGCTGCTTCCATTGTCTGCGATTTCCCAGATATTCGTATAATATACTTTTCTTTGTCTTCAGACCTGATATAAAAGAACTATTACAACTTGCCAAATAGAAACCGGCTCCTGAAAATCTCTCAATTTTCTCTCATTTGTTTGTTTCCTGGACTCTCAACCTCTGCTTCTTCTGCTCTAATTAATACAGCCTTGTGTACCAGAGCCTATACCATCACCTTCTGACCCAACTACACTTTGCATGATTGCATCTAGTTTCAAAAATCAGATGTGAGTGTGTGTGTGTGTGTGTGTATGATGACCTGCATTCTGTCAGTCAGATTCATCATATGTGTATGGGTGGTTCAGTGTTTAAACATGTTAATGAGCACCAGATGTTTGTTTATAAGACTTAATGAGCTGTGGCCTGGGCCCCGAAGGTTACCACGGCAACCTGAGTAGGTTGCCAAATGAAGACGGCTGTACTACAGGTAGAGGCAGAAATGTGGAGAAACACAGCATTATTCTCCCTCTGCACTGGTCTCCCACGTGAGCATAGACTGATAAAACAGTAGCTCTTATCAGAAAATAACATGGACTATCATCATCAGTAGGGACCTCACAAAAGTTGGTGTGATTTGGTGTTTCTACAGTAAATATTTTGGAGACAATGGCAAGTTTAAAATATAGATCCATTCTGCTTTTCTCTGAAAATCTTGTGTTTGATTCAATGGGGAGCAGAGACAGACATGGATGGACTTAGAGGCAGCAAAGAGGCTTCAAATTCAGTAAATCTCTCATTTACTGAATTTTAGCACATTGTGAGAATCAGAACAAGTTTCTATACAAAATTGGAAAAAATCATGTGTGTATGTTGTAAATTGTGGTCGGGAGGAGAGTGGAAAGAGAACAATTCTATTTTTTTTCCTACACTCTAAGCTATAGTCTTTGATCAGTAATCAAACAAAAATGTGAAATAATACGTTTATACACAAGACGTGTCTACATTTGAAAGTTTAAATGGAGTCTCTACATTAAACTATGCCTGAGCAATAAGCAGCAGTTGGCAGTGCAAAAACTCTTGATAATTTGTTTGTTTTTTGACTTGTGTGATTCATTCCCGATGAGATGTTTTGCACAGTTTTTCGTGACTTGTGTTGCAAAAAAAATTGAATTTTGCAGATAAATGTGTCATTACTGTTCACCTTCCGTAGATATTCTGGGCAAGACTAGAAGAAAACTGATGGAGAAAAATATTTGGCCTGTTATGTTCATTGTGCTGCCAAGATAAAACTAACTGGAGTCAATTATGCAGGAATTGCTGAAAGGAAATTCAGATTTATATATTATAATATGCCAGTACTATTTGTTTGCATCAGTGACTACAGTGACTACTTAAAAAGCATTTATGCAGCAGCGTCTTTTAAAGAGCCTAAAATAAATCTACATGTATATACTGTATCTGTGGAGTTTACCCGCACTTGGTGTAATGTATAGCGGCCTCTAGTGGTTGCAGTTCTAACCGTTGATGTGTTTGGGAGGATGCTTTTACCTGCCGGACCTACTTTGTGTGGAAGTTGTTTTAACTGGTGAAGCTGAGCTGTTGATTACCTGGCAATAGATACGTTACTAAGAAATGCTAATTAGTATGTCTGTATGATGTAGCCATACTCGTGCTAATAAAGACATGAAAAGTAATCGGACGTCGGCCTGAGTGTTGCACTGTTTCACAGTTAAAACCCCCCATTCGGAGGGAAGTATTAGACTAAAGTAGTTAGTCGAGTATATCCGAACAGTAATCAACACTGCCAGCCGGCCCCGTGACGGAGAAGCGGAGGCCGCGCAGTAAACGCAACGGGAAGCTAGCGTGGACGAGAGCCGGCGGAGAGTCCGACGGGGTGACAACGCTTCGGACCCGGATCAAAGCTTCAACGGGGGTCATCGCTTGGTCTGTGACTGTGTTTGAGTGACTTTTATTGAGACTGCTTAGCGCGGCGGCATAGGATAAGCCGTTCGTCGCAAATGTACTGTGTTAGCACGGTGGCTAACCGCTAGGCTACCGGAAGTGGTGTCGTCGCCATCTTGGTGGGGGCACGGGAGCCGGAAGTGCCGTCATTCAAAAAGAAGAAAATAAAAGCACCGATCAGCATGGCGGACTGTGGAGAGCTAAAGAAAAAGCGATCCTATGCACAGGGGGTGTTTACTAGGAAAGCAAACACCATTGATTTTAACTTGGACCTTTTAAATAAACATGACCTCTTACTTGAACTGAGTGCCCTCAAAAGCAGTTATGAAGACATCTGTAATGTCAGTTTTGATTACATTGCTGTGATGGAGGAAGAGGCAAGTGATTTTGACCTGGACATAACTGATGTGAGGAGAAGGCTGCAGGAGTGCCGCACAAAGTATCAGGACACAGAGGTGAAAATTAAAACAGCATTGTGGTCCCGCTGTGCTTCAGATCCATTTAACAACCATAAGGCTGACCTCAAAGACGCGTTTGATCAGGCTGCAGATCTCCAGTCGAGCCGTATGACTCTTGACCAGTATGAGTTGGTGCGCTCGGCGATCGAGGCCAGGATGGAATCACTGGAGGAGTTTGTGCGGTACTGGGACCGTCACGTCCCGGCAAAGGAGGTGGAGACCATGCAGACCTGCCTCAAAGAGCACAAAGAAAGGAGCAAAGCGACTATGGTTGCTCTGGCGAACCACATGCGCCAGAGCGAAAAGACGGTGCATGTTGACCTGGCAAGCGATGATGAGGCTGAGGGGGGCGCTGACGTTGGAGACGACGGCAGAAGCTATGTGGTCGGAGGAGGAACGACCACCGCTGCTCAACCAAGTGGGACTGTGGACGGTAATGGAACTAGTGGCAGAGCACATGATGATGTTGTGCAGAGGGCAGGTGCAGACCCAACCACTGTAGTGACTGGCGGTGCATCGGACGGTCGTGCGAGCCGTCCTGAGGGGCCAGGAAGTACGGGCGCCCCGTCAGGGACCCCCCAAGCACCACCACGAAGACATCCACCACAGTGGGCCATGAGCTCGACGTTTGTACCCGGCTTCTCTAGTACACCACAGCAGCCAAGTGGAGCGGGACAGAGCACTACGGCTACCTCTCAGGGGTCTTTCATCGGGCCCAGAATTGCACTTGCACCCTTAAGCCTACCAAAGTTCTCAGGTAACAGGAGAAGCTATTGGCGATGGAAGAGTAACTGGGTGACCCTCCAAGCATTAGCTGAACCCACGGGCTCCCCAGAGTGTAAACTTTTTCACCTGCTGGACAGCATCAGTGATGCGGTGAAACGTGAACTCCGACTGTCTCATTGTCGTACTGCAGACGAGGTCTTTCGGGTTTTGGAGGATTGTTATGGGGACATGTCGCAGATAGCAGACGACATTGTACTCGAGCTACAGGACTTACCAGCTGTGCACAACAATCAACCAAGAGAAGCATTGCAGTTGATCCAAGCAGTGGAAAGGGCGCTGTTGGACCTGATAGACTTGGGTTGTGAGGACGCCATAAAGAACCAGTTGGTGATCCGGTCACTTGAAAGTAAGCTGCCGGACAGTATGAAAGAAAGGTGGCTTTTGTACCGGTGCGATGTGGCCAGTAATGTTAACCCGCGCAACCGGTTTGACAAACTATGGCAGTTCCTGAGAGATCAGAAGACGGTTCTGGTCCAACTGGAGCAGTTACAGGTCACCAAACGGTCAAACTCTGCCAGAGCGGGTGAACTAGGCCCCCGCGAAAAGCCAAAGGAAAGGGCGGGGGACCGACGGCAGGAGAGGCGTTCATTTACCAGGACTACGGCAAGTGAGACAAGAGGTGAATCATCGCAAGATCTTTGCACTATGTGTGGTGAGGAGGGACACACTGGTCGTCTGTACCGCTGTAAGACATTTAGGAAGGCCAACCCTTCAGAGCGGAGGGCTCAGGTAAAGAAGACAAGAGTCTGCCCCAAATGTCTCGACCTCCATGGTAGAGAAAGCCCATGCATAAAAAACTTTTTGTGTCGCAATGACGAATGTAAAAGAGGTGGTGACCCACCAGACCACCACTTCTTTCTGTGTCTCAAGTCTCCAGCTAAGAAAGACACAACCAAGGGGGAGAAAAGGAGAGAACCCCGTGGTCCGACCGAGGAACAAGAGGTTGTGTTTGCTAGTCTAGGTCTGACTCCAGAGCAGCTAGAGGCTGTCCGTAAAGCTTGCACGAATAAGGTGTCTTCGACGGTATGTGCTGGTAAAGATCTGGTGGACAAGAGTGGACTGATTGAGCACCCAGTTCTCATGATGGTGGTGGAGGTAACAACCAAGAGGGGAGACTGGGTTGGAGCACTAATCGATCTAGCCTCCGACACAAATTATATCACCCATCAAGCAGCTGAAAGGCTTGGATTGACTGGCGAGCCCATCACACTGGTTGTGTGTGGTGTGGGTGGTATGGAGGCGAGAGTAGAGACGAAGAGATATTATGTGAACATAAAAGTCGCAACAAAGAAGGGAACTTGGCGCCTTCATGAGATGCTCTGCTATGGACTGGAGGAGATTGCCAGAGTGGATCATGTAGTGGACTCGGAGCGCCTGGAGAAGTTCTTCCCAGGTTTTGTAAAACCAGGGGAGCTGGCCCGCCCAGAGACAATTGAGCTACTTATCAGTACCCGGGAAGGTCGCCTTGCCCCCCAGCGCATGATGAGGTGTGGCGATCTGGTGTTGTGGGATGGACCGCTCGGAAAGACTGTCAGTGGCTGGAACCCGGACCTTTCAGAGGACATTGAGGTGACTGCGCGCCGCTCATCGACCCACTTTGCTTGCTCCATGAAGGCAGAGTCTAGGAGAGTCGAGGTCCTCCAGAACTGCAGTTCCAAGTCAAGGAGCAGCGTAGGAGTCGGAACTACAGCTGTGTCAAATGCTGAGATTGTCAAGTGGCTGCAGTGGGACAGCATTGGTGCTGCTTGTGACCCTAAGTGTGGTGGCTGCCGTTGCGGCAAGTGCGCCCCTGGTGGAAAGGAAATGACACTCGCTGACGAGAGAGAGTTGGAGATCATCAGGGGAGGTCTGACCTTCAGATTAAGTGACGACCACAGTGACAAGCCACACTGGGACACCAAATACCCCTGGAAAGAGGACCCTGCTACCCTGCCGAACAACCGTGAAGCAGTCAAGGCAGCGTTCCTGAAATCAGAGAAGCAGCTTGAAAGAGACCCAAGGTGGAAGGAGGCTTATGCAAAGCAGGTGCATGACATGGTAGCCAGGGGGGCTGCAATCAAGCTTTCCAAGGCTGTGATGGACAGTTGGAACGGAGCTGTGTGGTGGGTGAACCACCTGACAGCACCCAACCCACACTCTGTTTCCACCCCGGTGAGGTTAGTCTGGGACAGCAGCCGAGAGTTTAAGGGGGTTAGCCTGAATGGCATCCTGCTGAAGGGCCCAGATGTCTTGAATCCCATCCGGGCAGTGCTACTCCGTTTCCGGGAGGGGGAGCATGCAGCGATCGGGGATGTGTCCAAGATGTATAACTCCGTGTGGTTGGAGGATCAGGAGGTGCACGTCCACCGCTTTCTGTGGAGGGATTCTCCGGAGAATGACATCGAGGATTACGCCGTGGTACGAGTGAACATGGGTGACAAGCCGGCTGGTTGTATCGCCCAGGTGGCCATGAGGGAGACCTCTCATCTGCCACAGTTCAGCGACAAAGTGGAGGAAAGACATGTCATCGTAGATAACGTCTACGTAGATGACATTCTGGTGTCCCACAATGACCCCCAAAGACTGAGTGAGATCCTCCAAGGGGTCGAGGCCATTCTTGCAACCGGGGGATTTTACCTGAAGCCATGGGTGCGGTCTGGCCAGAGTGGGAGGCAAGGTGGTGCCCCCACCAAAACTGAGACTATCGTGTTGCCCAACCAATTACGGGACGAGGACAACAAGGCCCTGGGGGTGGGTTACCACGTGGGGGAGGACAAGCTTTTCCTCATGGTGGCCATTAATTTCTCCACAAGGAAGAAAAAGATGCGCACCGAGCTTGACCTCGCCACGGAGGACATAGAGGAGAAAACACCGAATCCCCTCACCCGTCGTATGCTCCTGAGCCAGGTTGCTGGGGTGTACGACCCCCTTGGCCTGGCGACGCCCCTGAAACAGAAAGGTGTCATTCTCGTCAGAAGGGCCTTCCAAGAGGCTGGGACCTTGACTAAGGACACATGGGACAAGCCACTGTCTAGTGAACTGCGTGGGAGGGCGATCGAACTCTTCAAAGAGTATGCCCGGCTGAGTACCATCACTTTCCCCAGGAGTATTACACCTTCCGGCTGGCAGGGTAAACCCTGGGGGGTCACATTTTCTGATGGCAGCTGTGACTCTTATGGTGCGGTTCTCTACCTACGCTGGGAGACTTCACGGGGAGTCGTAACCCGGCTTGTGGAGTCAAAGGCTAAATTAACCCCCATTGACCAGAAGGGCGAAGCAGTTAAAGCGGAGATCTGTGGGGCCATCTTTGCCGCCCGGCTGAAGGGGCACATGCTCAAGCATGGACGGTTGGAAGTGGCCAGGTGGTACCACTTTGTAGACAGTCAGACTGTGTTGGGAGCCATCCAGCGGGAAAGTTATGGGTTCCAAACTTTCTTCGCTAACCGGGTTGGTGAAATCCAGAATGTCGGGCCCGTCACAGACTGGTGGTGGATCCCTGGTCAGCATAATGTGGCTGATCTGGTCACGAGAGGGTGTTCCCCCGGACAACTTGATGGAGATTCCCTGTGGCAGAGAGGCCCCGAGTTCTTGTCTAGACCAGTGGAAGAGTGGCCCATGAAGTCGGCTGCAGAGGTGGCCGCTGGTACCAGGGAGGCCGTGAGTAAGCTCCAAAGGAAGGCCTTCTCTGCTATCATGACAAGATCCCAAGCTAGGGAGATGTCTGCTCCAGGCAGTTGCCCACCGGGTGCTGCAACGGGTTCTGTAATCGTACCCAACACTTGCAGTACGAAGAGGTTATGGGGGTCAGCTCTTGTGGGTCAGGTTAATCTTTCAAGGTTTGCTACACTAACCAAACTCTGTGGGGTGGTGGGGTATGTCCGCAGGGCCGTTAACGCCTGGTTACTCGGTAGAAGTCGAGCCGGCGATCAAGAGCAGTGGGAGGCAATGCTCACTGTCCAGGAACGAGAGGAGGCATTCCAGGACTTGTGTCTCGCTGCCCAGACAGGTGTGGTGTTCCCTACGTCGACACTCAACCGCCTGGTCGTGAACAAAGATAGTATGACCGGCCTCTTGTTGTGCTATGGCCGGGTCCAGTCCGTGGATGAGGAGAGACGTGGGGTCCCATTGATACCCTACGGGGAGAGGATCAGCACCCTCCTTGCGGAGGAAGCCCACCGTGTCAACCATGAAGGCGTTTCCGGTACCCTCCTGCGGATGAGGAGAAGAGCCTGGGTGGTGCAAGGTCCTAGAGTTGCCCGCAGGGTCATTGACTTGTGTATGCATTGCCGGAAGCGTAAGGCCAAGTTGTGCTCTCAAGTAATGGGCGATCTCCCATCTGCACGCACCGGACCAGCAGCGCCATTTGAGTACACAACTCTAGATCTGTTCGGTCCTTATGTAGTTAGGGACGTTGTGAAGCGGCGCACAAAGAAGAAGGTCTGGGGCGTGGTTTTTAGCTGCATGGCCTCAAGAGCGATCCACGCAGATCTGGTTGAGGACCTATCGACTGAGGGCTTTCTCAGAACCTATCAGCGTTTCACAGCCATGAGAGGTCATCCCAGAAAGCTCTGGTCCGACCAGGGGACCAATTTCGTGGGGGCCAAACCTGCGCTGGAAGATCTGTACAGTTTCCTGGCAGAGATCGACAAAAAGGAAGTCCAAAGGAGAGCAGTTGTGGCTGGGACTGACTGGGTGTGGGAGTTTAGTCCGGCAGATTCACCACATCGGAATGGGGCGGCGGAGGCAGCTGTCCGTGTGTTAAAGAGGTCCTTGAGCAGTATTGGCGAAGGGGGCGACTTGACAACCCTGGAGTTCCAGACCCTCTTGTACCTGGCCGCCAATCTTTCCAATGAGAGGCCGATCGGAGCCAGGGCTCAGGTTCAGGAGGATATAGTGGACGTTATAACTCCAAATTCCCTGCTGTTGGGTCGGACAGGGCCCAGAGGTGACACCCAGGGGTTTGAATTCCCTACCTACCCATTCAGTCGTCTGCGAGCGGTCCAGGTGGAGGTGGATAAGTTTTGGAGGCGTTGGAGCCAATTGGCGGGACCTCACCTGTACGTTCGACAAAAGTGGCATGTTCCAGCCAGGAATGTCTCTGTTGGAGATCTGGTATGGGTGGCGGACCAAGACGCCCTCCGTGGGCGATTCAGGCTGGGTCGTGTGGAGGAGTCATGTCCAGATGATAAGGGTGTCGTCCGAGACGTCAAAGTGAGGGTTTGCCATAGTCTTCCCATCGGCCAGTCCCCAGCAAGGGAGGACAAGGAACCGTTTCCTACCACCATCCTACACAGGGACGTTAGGAGGCTAGTGGTGTTGCTGCCGGTGGAGGAACAGGAGGGGGGTTTATTTGCTCCTCTGAATGCCTAAGTGCTGAACCTGCGGACACTTGAATGCAGGACTCAGTCCAAAACCCTGTGTTGAGCAGTTATGCTGTGTCTCTGTTTATGACCCTAAAGGTTTTGCATGTTCTGTGCACTGTATTGTTGTAATAATAATAGTATTGTGGCCTACTTAGTCAGTGACACGTAGCCCAAGTGGGAGGTGTGGAGTTTACCCGCACTTGGTGTAATGTATAGCGGCCTCTAGTGGTTGCAGTTCTAACCGTTGATGTGTTTGGGAGGATGCTTTTACCTGCCGGACCTACTTTGTGTGGAAGTTGTTTTAACTGGTGAAGCTGAGCTGTTGATTACCTGGCAATAGATACGTTACTAAGAAATGCTAATTAGTATGTCTGTATGATGTAGCCATACTCGTGCTAATAAAGACATGAAAAGTAATCGGACGTCGGCCTGAGTGTTGCACTGTTTCACAGTTAAAACCCCCCATTCGGAGGGAAGTATTAGACTAAAGTAGTTAGTCGAGTATATCCGAACAGTATCTATGTTTTTCTGAAGCTGTTGTAAAACAGCCTGTCACAGTATTTCATGCTGTGAAAGAAACCGTCATTCGCCCTCGTGAAATGCTACATTAACAAGTGTGAGACAGGAGTGTACAGATTGGTGTGTGTCTGCTGGTGTCATACACACCCATCAGGCTGGAAGAGCAACTAAAAATGCTATTGAAGGCCCATAACCAAGATGGACACCCCAGGACTGCCTGCTATTCCTGACACACACACGCACACACACACACACACACACACCATAATTTATATATGCCAGAGAGAGAGGGAGGGAGGGGATGAACCAAAGGGAGAACATAAAGGACTATTATTCTGAAAACTTGCTTCCTCCATCCCTCCCCTCTCTCCCTCCCCCTACTTGCCCTGCTCATCCTTCCCACTCCCCCTGTCCTCACCCATTCATTTACTTCACCCCCTCCTGTGTCCGTCCCTCTTTCCTTCCTTTTGAGAGAAGCAATATGACGTGATCTATACAACAAACTGTTCCTCAATTGAGTTAGACTTAAGTGTTGCTCACAAGCAAGTTGAAAAATATGCATGGCGTGTACTTCCGATCCTCACTGGCTGCGGAAAAGGGGGAGCATTATAAAAAGAGCCATGTTGCTCCTCCTTTTAAATTTCAAACTTTCAACGGCAATTTTGCCCTGAGACCCAATAAATTACAACCGTGCTGTGTGCCTGTATGTGTGTTTACCATTTAGCCATTTATTAAAAGGTGGGCTGATTTTATATGTATCTAATGGGACTATGGTGGAAAACATAATAAGCTCCATTGAGTTTGATATGAGCCTCGAGACTCTAGACTCGAAATTCAGATCAGAAGCAGCAGATCAATCAGGTAAAGGACAAAGCGATCACTAATAATGGAAATTCTGATCCATTTAAACCACAGGGGCCAGATTGTATGTTGAGAAGTGGCAAACAGTGCTTATATAAACAATGGAGATTAGAAAAAAACAGTAAGGAACCTGCTGCAAGTCTTTCAAGAAAAATATTAAATGCAGCCAGTATAACATCACACTTTCCCCTTGATCCTGAGTATTTACCAAGTTTGTTCCCTTCTTTATTTCCATTTGAGAGCATGATTTATTGATTTCATGCTCGGATTTTGTAATTCTGTCCCTCAAACCCTGCTCTTGCAATCCAAAAGCTCCTGCTTTGCTTAGATTTGCTCTGCTTCTGTGAGCTTGCACTGAAGATATATTGTTGCTAACACAGATTTCGTTACTTTTGCCCTACAATGGCAGATTTGTGTGAGCAATGTGATTATGTGATCGCTCAGAAATACGTTGGAGGAGAAACTGAAGACAAGAGGGTTGATGGTGAAACAGCTCTGCCGTGGTCAAAACTCTAAAATCTGCATTGTGTAAAAATACATTTTAACAGTAAGTCATGCAAAGTTAAGCTCTAGAATATAAATATAGACCTAGAAATGTGCATGACATGTCATTTTAACCAAACAATTATTGGAGACATGACTTCCTGTTAATAGATAGAGACATGTTACTTGTTGCTAATGCATTACAGTAAAACACATACAAGTATTTTCTGATACGCCATGTACATAGAGTAATAAGAGCATAATGTTTATGATAATAACCTTGCGACTGAAGTTAGGGGATGATTGTGGTTTATGGTTTTTAATAAGCTTTGTTGATTTGGAAATATGAAACCAACAACATGATCTCAAGTGCTCAAGCTCAGTTGTTGTTTGATAAACTGATACTGCAGTTTTTCTGAAGAGAGCAGTCTGTGATTATAATTCACCTTTTCCACCATCATGTATATTAATGGGGTGAGCAATAATGCCCAGTAAGCCATGAGCACCCACTACGGCAGAGCCTGTTGGATTGCATTAGATTGCACAGATGTTCCTTATAAAGTGTTTGGTGCATAATGTATAATAGTATTCTTATATTATAATGGTGCTGCTTAGCTGAAGACATACTCATACCAAATGCAAATGAAGTTTTCTCTAGTGTATTTGGTGTTGATTAGCATGTCTCTCTTCAAAATCCTTTGCTCATGTCATTTCCTCTGCAGTGAAATAGCCGTCAGAGGACCACAGCAACAGAGGTACTGTTTGCTTAATTCACTGTGCTTTACTTGTGGTCTATTGAACATTAATTGTTTGGCATGTGCATGTCTGCTTGGAAGTTTTGTGTTGCACTTACTGCATGATGCTGCAACCCTGAAGATGTGAACGTGAAAACAAGTTTCTGTGTGTTCTCTATGCTGGTGTATGCTGTGTTTCAGTTGGTGAGTTTGCATTTATAATTTGTGTCCTGATGTGTGTGTGTGTGTGTGTGTGTGTGTATTTACAACTAGTTAATTAAGCAAATGCTCAATGTCTGACTCAGTTTCATCTCAACCACCTCATCACTCTGGGAGTTGAAGGCAGGGAGAGAAGGTTGCATGAAGAGATGATCATTTTTGTCTCACTTTCTGTCAGAGTCATTGCACTTTCTCCTTTTTTTCCCCCCTTTTTTTTTACTCATTGCGTCTCTCTCTCCATCTGAAACGGCCACTTTTTAAATGTCTCTAACAGATACTTCTCTGGCTCTCCAAATTTCATTTCCCTTGCAGCCACATGTTGAAAACCTAAGATCTATTTGGATGCACATTTAATGACAATTTCCTCAAACACTCGAATGCAGATTTGCCTAAACTGTATTGCAATGTGAAATGATACTCCCTGCTGTGCCTGGTTATTACACTTTGGTGACTTGACAGCAACACAACCACTGAATGACGCCTGTCTCATTTAAACTATAGCTTATATCATTATATCAAATAATAGCTGCAGAACACATGCAAAAGGGTAATAGGGGTAGCTGTGGCTAAAGGTAGAGCAGGTCATCCACTAATCAGAAGGTTGCTCATTCAATCCCAAAACCCCAAAACTGAACCCCAAGATGATTCCACCATCACCTATCATTGTGTGAATGAGTGTGACTGAAAAATTCCAATGCACTTTGCTAAAAGTACTCAAAGTATTCATCTTTATTCAAGTTAACAAGCAACAGAAACATCCTAAAGGCACATAACAGGCTACCTGTTATACTTGAAGATATAATCACTACTCCTTCAGTGTCCTCACACACAATTTTTTTGCAGTTTGCTTTTTTTTTTTTTAGTTTTTTTATTCATTTTTAGTGGCATCATATTTCTTAAAATGTATAGTATATTTTTGAAAGAGCTCCTTCATGTTACACTTTAATTTTCACAGAATTTTCAAACTAGACAAAAAAATTGGCCTGCAACCAATTCATGTGACTCCACTTTTAAAATGTTAGTCTTGTAAATGAATGATTTGTGTGAGTGTGTTTATACAGGTATTGTTTTGTCAAAAGCAGAGGAAAACAGAGCAGATGGAAAGGATGGCTGGATAAAAGTGATGAGGCCTTTTGTGTAAAACCTGCTACTAAAAGTATAAGAGAAGGAGCGTCTCATTCTGTCCTCACTGCATTTAGATTGCCTAATTTGCACATGAAATGAAGTAGCATCTTATCCGTGTGTAAGTACTGTGTATGTTGCACTGATAAGTGACTTTATATTTCACCCTGTTGAACAGTTACCTGCTGATGATTGTGTATAGCTTGTAATGCATGAGTAAGTGTTTTATTGTGTACTTTGTTACTGTGGTTTTGTTTTCATTGAAAGGTATGCATAGAATATAAATGCAAATGTCCCTATAAGGCAAAAATTCTGCATTTATAAGACAAAATTAATCACTTCATACAGCTCTTCTCATCCAACGCCACCTATAGTTTAACTGTCGTACATCAACAAGAGCTCATGACTAGAAGAGTGATTTTAAAATAACTGGTGTGTTTAATGGCCAACAGCCAATCACAAAGCACATGTTCTGTCTTCCTATTCATCCAAAACACTGAACTTCTCTTCTAGTGTCTCCATGGTAACCAGTCAAGCCGCTTCCACACTTCTTCAGAAGCTGGAGACTCTTGACAGTAATTGGCAGCTTATGTATGTAAATGTTAGCATTTTACATTAAGACCCAACTTAATGAGTAAAAGGAGAGGAGGTGGTTGATCTTAAAAGCCCTGCCTGATGAACCAGTGTAGCCAGTAATTGAACCAGTGACCTTTTTAAAGAGTTATCTTGGGGGAGTTGCTCTGGTGAAGCCTAAGATCACACAGGGCTGCAGGCTTGTCGGACTTTGCTGTGACCAGAGCAAAATCAATATGGGGTTCAGGCAGTTGGTCGGTTGATATGGGGCTGCTCTGAAGGGCATCTTCAATTTTTCCTTTGTAATGGAGAAAGTATTTTACTGGTTTATTGATTTTATACTAATTTCCTCAAACACTTAGGAGTAATTAAAAAGTAAAAGTAAAGTATTGTATGGTAAGGTACTTCATGATAAAAGAAGTACTTTGTGGTTTCCTATATGAAAATCTATGCTCTACCTTGCTATGCACCCACATTTCCTGACTCAGATTTTTTCCCAGTTTTCCAGTTGGCTGAATAATTCTTCTGTCATGGCAGGTGACTAAAATTGTTATTTAAAGCCCCAGTTAGACTAATCACCTCCTGGGCTGCACTCTGTTCATGGACTTGGGAAGGCACTACTGAGTTGCTGTAATGAAATTGGTCTCCATCTGGAGAGCCTTACATCCCAACAACAGGGAATATACTTTCTTCTTTAAAGTCCATAAATCCTTGTCCAGAATAGATTATTCCTTCACCAGATAACTGGAAAACTGATTCTTTTGCTCCATAGGTGATATCATTCTTTCTGATCGTGCCTGTGTTCATAGAATTGGCCAGCAGTGCAGATTGGCAAATGGGATTATTATTATTATTTAACTGAGCAGTTTAGGTTGATGAAAAATATATACATATATATTTATTCCTTCTATTTTGCCAATAAAAGTAAGAAGAGCGCAGCTATTTGGAAATGCAGCAGACTTACTGCAGAAAGGGGACAATCTTTATCCCTCTTGACGATTTACAGGCTACAAGCCCTCCTGTTAGGGCAGCTCTTTGAAGCAATTCTTAAAAGCAATAAAAAAAAATTATGCATGTATTCTAAACACCATTCTACAAGTTTGGGAAAAAACAAAGCAGGCATTTGGCTAACCCATACACTGAATAAAGTAACAAACATAGCCCATTGTTTTAAAGCCTTGAGTTTGGCATTTTGTCTTTTTTTAAGATATTAGTGACCATAATTGGATGAGAGTGTGGAGCTGGGGAGGAGCTTCCATAGGTTTAACTTGCTGAGACTCACTCAAAGTGGCCATGCCCTAAATAATGCATACCTTAGGCCCTAAAACAATTTAAACAGGTGAGTTATACACAAATTCAGCCCATGTACAGTACAGAGAAATTAGCAAAAGACACCAAAACATGTTTGTACCAGGCTGTAAACATTGTTATTTTTGCTGTAAGGTTAGGAATTTTAAAATTGGCTTGATGGTGATTGACTTACTTTTTGGGATTAGCCTCATGAGGCCATTTTCTACCTCTGGAATTTGCTGCTTGGCCTTATACAAAAGAAAACTGACACTATCTATTCCCTGCGTGACAGCTGTTTCTTGTGGGAAACTACACAGCAATAAAGATGTCAACTCTGGTTTTAAGTCATTTTAGAAGGTGTATGAATCTGAAAAAAAAATGTATTGAGTGACCAAGTTATAGAAGACTTCCTGGACAATCTTAATGTCAGCTCAACACAAAGAGATGCTCAACAGACCGGTGAACTATGAAAAAGTAATCTCAGCTATCACTGAGTTACAAAATAACGAGGCTTCCAGAGCAGATGGTCTCACCTCTGAATTTGATAAAGAATTCAAAGGCCTCCTTGCTACTCCACTATTGAAAATGTTATCTCGTTCTTCTGACATCGTTTCACTGCCACAGATTATGATGGATGCCAATCTATCCTTAATATTGAAAAAGTACAGGCCACCCAAGGACTGCTCATCCTACAGGCTGATAACTTTATTGAATACAGATAGAAAGCTTATATATAACATTTTGTCTGGACGATAGGAGACTGTGCTTTCAACTATCATATCTACTGATCAGAACAGCTTCATCTTTAGCTTTAATTCTTGTAATAATATTTGCTGCCTGCTCAATATTATTCAGAATGGGACAAATTTGAAACAAAAGTCTTTAGTTATTTCACTCAGCGCAGAGATGGCGTTTGATAAAATAGAATGGCCATATCTTTTACGAGCCTTAACTAAATTCAATCTTGGCCCTTATTTTGTAAATTGGATATCCATATAAATCCACATGCTTCTGTCCTGACAAATGGTATGCACTCCCCTGCATTCCCCTTGGGCAGAGGGACGAGGAATGGCAGCCCTATATCAGCACAATTATTTGCGCTTGCAATTGAGCCCCTGGCACAAGCCATAAGGAGTGGAGGCATAGCTGTAGGATCAAGAAATCACAACATTTCACGTCACTTGGATGATACATTGAAACATCTATCACCGGAATCATTCAAAACATTAATAAATTTGGACAGTTCTCGGGCTATAAAATAAATTATACAAAGTCAGAAGGGATGCCCATTAACCAGGGCTACTGAACTCACTCTTGTTTTTCCCCCTTTCACTGGGCTCCTAATGGATTCACCTATCTTGGGATTTATATAACTCCATCACTCTCAGGCCTGAAAAGACATCATTTTCTCTTGTTGATTCAGCTTATTAAACTAGTCCTGGATTGCTGGGTCACTCTCCCATTGTTTTTAGTGCATGTTTGTATCACTATTTGGGAATACATTAGAGAAGATCCCTTATTCTTTATAGTAGGATATTAACTCTGGTCCAGTACTCCCATAACCTTTTAGTCATCACTTATTTGACTTGAAATAAAGTGAATGTTCGCAGAAGTTTTTATTATTGCAAAATGCCCTTACATTATGGCGACTAACAACAATGTTTGAGGGATATTGTGCTAAGGTCTCGTGCTTCACTCCTTTATTTCTGGATCTTGATTTCCCACCTGGCCTTGAACCCAAATCCATTCTCCCCTTTGGGTAGACAGAGGGATTAATGTACTTAGGAGACCTAATAAAGGATAACATTCCCATGACCTTTGATGATCTTAAGGTTAAGATTACTTTACCAGTGTCCAAATTATTTAGATATCGACAGGACTGTGAATTGAAAATGGGAATTGTGCAATAATTGTGAACTGTGCAATAATAGCCATAACACTGGGGAAACAGGCAATACTTTCTTATTCTTAAGTATTCTGTAATATCTTTTAAATCTTATTTGATTGTGTCTGCTATATTTATGGAACGCTGTGTGAACTGCTTTTATCCAGGAACTGCATGGCAAATTTTGTTGTACAACTGTGTGCAGTGACATTAAAGGCTATCTGAACATCTCCAGGCATATGTTTTGTCTCATCTCTCATTACGAGAACCCACTGGGTCTGTCGACTTCAACCCTGGAGAGAGAAATACATATTAAACAAAACTCTTAAAGCCTACCACTACCAGAGCACCACCAGAGTCATTGAAGAGTTTGTGACTGAAATATTATGTGAATAGAACTAGGTGGTGTGATACAAGTAAGGTTTAATCAACATCAAGTAGCTGTTTGTTAAATGATTTTCATCAAAACTGTTTAACACCCAGCTGATTGTGGATTAATCCATTTATGCCAGGATCATTTGCCAAAGAATCACCAATAAGACCAAAATTACACCTGATTTTATTGATACTTCATGCTAAAAGGTCATAGCTACCAAACAGATGCTCATTTATTGTTCTATTTTTCAATTGGCTTATTTTTTTATTTCTTCTCTATTTCTTTTGTGCCCCCTGATTCAACCCATTTTTCATAATTGTTGTATTATCTAAATATATTGAAAGAAATGTTAAAATCAGTCATTGGAGTGTTTTTCTTCATGCTGCACCTGTTTATCACATTGATTACTCTGTTGTCCTTGTCACAGTTGATCACAAGTAAGTGACAGCTGATGGTGAATTTAGGACAGGTGATTAAACTTCAGCTGAACCACATGTGCATTAATCGGTTTTGATCCATATCTGACAGACAATTGGGAAAAAAGTATTCACCCAAACCATAGCATAATTTAAAATAACAGACTAACAAAACAAATCCCCCATTTTACAAATATGTGCTAAATATTGAATATTGAAAAATGGGACATAGATGCATTGTATATTCGGATGTCTATCATAATTTTCGTCAGTGTTCAAGAAATTAATCAAATATTGGGCTTCCTTCAATTATTCTTGAGATTCTTCCACCCCTCTTTGTCAATTCTTCCAAGGTTCAGTTGCGCAAAATTCTTTTATTCTTCCATACATTGTATATTACTGCAGTGGAATTGCCAAACACCCTCCTAACATAACACAGTGGATCAGAACTACCCCAGAATTCATGCCCATGGGGCCTTAAGCTCTTCCTTTTGAAGGATAAGCCGTTTCAGTTCTACAACATATGGGACCTTTTCATTTCCTGTTTGGGAGATGATAAGAAAAAGTGGATTTTGTTGACTTGCATGGGAGGGTATGACTAGTTGAAGTAGATTTCTGTGGACTGATAACCTGCAAAGGTCGAGGACCTTTGTGTCTAGCAGTAGTCTTTCTTTTATAACCTCCCCTACTGGTTCACTTCTCTGTGGATTAATAAAAAATAAGGGAAAAAAATTAGAGAGAATTGGATCCAAAGTCAGGTTTTGTTACTACTCTGCTCCATTGAATGTGAAAAAAATACTGCAGAGATTTCACCACAACTAATCTGGCCACAAAGTACAACTTAAAAATTTTCTAAAGCTTCCAATATAGCTCCTCTTCATGCATCAATCCAGCACATGTCCTCCTCCTAGAATAACACGAAAGCTAATGTCTTTGTCCAACCAACATTTAACCTCACTGCTTACCAGACCATTTACAGCAAGATCACAGCAAACATACAGCCGAGAGCGGAATAATGATTTAATCTCTATGATAGACCAGTAAAACACACGCAAACCCAAGACTGCCAACTGTGTGTCAATTCCAATTTATGCCCTTTTGAACTTTATTGCAGTGCACTGGGAGCTATAAGGCAAACAAAAGCAGGAAACCAGCCACCTGTAAAAGTAAACACCAGACACTTCTATACGGTGTGAAGCTATAAATGAGGGGAAGAAAAAAAATATATTATTTCACCTCCTCAACATCAAAACAGCAAGAGAGGAGCAACACAAATCAACAAAAGCCCTCCACAAACAAAAATGTATTTGCATAAAATGAATAAATAAAATCTCTCAGTGGCTTATGAAAAAAAACAAAAAACAAAATAGGGAAATATTGACCTGCAGAATGTGTAAATTACACACCGCCATCTAATTCATCTCACAGTCCCCTCTGTGTATTTCTCTGCATGTGCTCTCTGTGTGTGCATGACTACCACAGTGTGATTTGATTAAGGATCTAGCACAAACACTCTAACTCTTACACACATATTTTTTTAGAAATAATATCTGCTACGGTTATTTATTTTAACAATTAAAATGGAGAATATTGACCACAAACCCAAACAAACAAACTTGCGTGTCATCGCTTCGCTTCCCGATTCTCTGCATGTCACCATCAACCCAAGCATCGCAATTTAGCTGCAGCACACTCGCACATTAACTGACTCACACATCCCCCCTCCTCTCCCCCTGCTTGACTTTCTCTCTCAGTGTGACAGTATTAGCAGTCTAGGACACCTGCCGCTAATGTTATGAGCAGTCCGGACCCGCTCGTATACAACTCAACATGCCTGTGAGAGGAGGCGGCCTCTTAAGCCCTCTTACCTACAGAGAGCCTCACATCCAAGGTACTCGTGACCTGGCCTCTTCACGGCACTTAAAATGATGAGGGGGAAGATGAAAGAGGCCGGGAGATGCTGGAGAGGAAGGTGGTCACTTACACCAGAATGCAACATCAGAGTGGTTTTTAGGCGGTGTTTGGAACATAAGAGGACAAGAAATATGTTCTTGTGTTAAAGATCAGGTTTTGTCTGATTTCTTCATGACAGTTTAAAGGGAAATAAGATGAGATGATATAATAATATAATCATATCAGTAGATAAGGACACCCAGGGAGCCAATGCCTCGTTTGAATTAATTTGTCCTGCTCTTATTACTGTAATAGGCACATTATATGTTCATGTGCATGTATAGTGCATACCAGAGAGATGTTTCTTGTTGGGATTGACAGTGTTTTCAACAGGTTCATGAACATTTCTATATTTCCTTACCAATTAATATTAGGATTTTATTGTTTTTGTACAAGTATCTTGTACTAGCTTCTTGCTAGTGGGAGAATATATGCTATATATATAATATATAAGTTAGATAAGATAAGTTTGAAAAACCATGGTTATGTTTCATTTATTTTCCATGAACATATCTGTTCAAATATATGTTAGTGAATATGTGGTTTTGCTATTGATTAGTTATTGAAATGTTTTTATTGTTTCATTGTAGTTATTTTAGTTAAAGTGTTTTGTCCCTCCAGGTGTTAACCCATTTAAGACTATGAGCCTTTAAGTCTATGACTCTCATTTTATACTAAAAACAATACAGAGACAAAGATATTAGAGTAGAGCCCTAGAATATAAATATAGACTTAGAAATCTGCATGATACATACAATATTCACATATAATATATTTGTAAAGCTTGTTAAGCAAAAATGCATTTTTTGCCTGTATACCTGCATGAGCTGTACACTTGCACTGTCCAGAGACTGAAAGCTAATCCAGTCTCTCAGAATGTACCTTTCTTAGTGGAACATGGTATAATAATGTGTACTTTTTCGTCATTTGCTAATATCAAAATGCTCTTAAATAAGAAGAAGAGACAGACAAATTGATTTTGAAGCACAACAGGACCTTGAATTTTTTGACAAAATGTGGAACAACAACACATTGGCAGCCTCTGATTCATCCAATTACCGTCAACACTGAGAGAAAACAAATAACTTTTCAAACTTAGATCATACACCAAGGACCAATAAAAGGAGAAATATACTCTTCACATAACACAAAATCTCCACCATGCTCTCATAAACACATTTTGGCAAGTGTCTGTTTTTGGATAAGCCGAGATTAATTAAAATTTAATTGCGTTTAGAATGGGAGATAGACACACTATGTATCAGCTATACATGAGAAGTATGCATCTAATATTAAAGGACTTTAAATGTCCTGTTCACAGCAAGGTGTTTCCTTCAAAATATGAAAATTACTTCTTCAATAAAGCTTCTTTCTGACTTGCTGTTTTAATTGTTATAAACAGATTTCATAAACACAGTTGGTCTACAATTCAAAAAATAAATGTTTATTTCTGGGAAAATGTCAAGGCAGCAATTATTCTGTCGCAACAGATTTCCCGCAGCCAGGTTTCTCAAATGACAAACATTTAATTTTCGAATGAAGCACTGCAGTTTTTAATTTGTTTGAAGGGAAAAAAGTCCAAACCAGTGATGATTTGCATGATATATGATGATATTTTCTAATTTTAGAAGATAATTGACAGAGTAATCGATATCCAAACAGAGGAGGCTTAACTTAGCCAATCTGCTTTAGAGTTCCCAGCACAGCATCCTTCTTTATAGCTGCTAGGAGCATCAGGACACATGAACAGGTGCAGCAGCAGATTATCATATAGTAGTTAACTTTAGGAGAGCAGGGACAGCATGAGGGAAAGGCTGGATTTTCGCATGGTTGCACACGTGCACACACACGTGCACATGAATGCACCAAACTAGTTGTGCATGTGAATAATCATGCTCGTGGGTACACAACTTCAACTCAGATTTTCAGTATGCAGGAAGAAACCTCCCACCTCCAGCAGATGAATGTAAAAAGCAGCCTTCTAGTGTCAAACCCTGCACATACATCATCCTGCAGACTGAAGCTCACACATCCAAATGAAAGAACAAGAAAACCGTGTTTGACTGGAGGGGAACTTTAAAACCAGTACATATAGAGGGCTTTTTTCCTCTTGTTTAAAATTCCTTCTGGGCCAGAATACATTTCAGGTATTTTTACAATATAACTTGTATTTAAGGAGAATGGAAGATGTTCTATTTAAGCAGCGCAGTTGTGTTTATGATCCAACACAGAGCCTGTCTACAGAAAGATGGGAAACTAAATCAAAGCCATTAAAGAGCATAGTTTACCATTAATATTTATAGCTGTACATTAAAAGCAGTGCACCTGCTAATATCAGCTTTGATTTTTTTATGATTTAGTCATTAAATACATTTAGTATGACAAAAAATTATTTTTTAATTATTGCTACAAGTTATATTAACCTGACCTACAAAAGTGTTTCAGGATTGCAAAAACTTAGTGTACCCCAAATTTGTATGCTGAGGAAAAACTCAAAGTCAAATTTAACTCAGGGCAAGAATTCTCCAATTTTACTGATGGACTTCAGCACCACAGACAGTGACAACCAGGCAGAGCGTAGCTGTTCACATCCATGTTGGTATGTGTAGACAACATTTACTGTTGGGAAAATCAAAATGAAAACCCTAATCACTAAATTGTAAAGGCAAAGTCAAATCTTTCTACAGCTGCGTGATGTATTACTTTAGGAAAATAATATAGAGGCACACAGAAGCAATTTGTTTGGAGTTAATAGAGCTTATTGACCTTTCAGAAAACAAACAAACAAAAAAAAAACATATTACTATTGAGTTAATAGTAACTTTGATATTTTGTCACTTAACTTGTGTATAAACTTTTGTCTCATTTGTCAATCCTCGACAAAGATTCTGCTCCCACAGAGTTGGTGTTTCCTATTTAGAGTTCTATTTGAGTGAGTTCTATTTAGAGATTATTTAACCCATTTAAGCCCAGATTTAAAAAAAAACAAACATTTTATGCATATAATTTTATCAGTTGGGTCACAAACAATAATTTTATGGATCTATTTGTTTTTCATCTTGTAGTCTTTTCTTTGCAGACAATATCATTTTAATGGCTATTATGATTGCTGCTTGCACAAATCTGCCCCTAAACAAAAATCTATTTATCCCATGTACAAAATTCTTTTTGGGGGGATTATTCTAGAGACTTGAATGATTAAATAAATATATAGATGTCAGGGTTAGAAATCATAATAATCAAAATAAAATGACTCTGTCTGGGACGGTTCGTCTTCGCCATGTTCTCCGGAAAAAGGGGCAGGAAGTTGATGCATTTATATGAGAGGAAGCACTTTTTTTTTTGCTTAAAACATAAAAAGTTGTCTACTATAATGTCAGAAAAATTCAAAGTCAAAGGCTTAAAGGCTCATAGGCTTCAATGGGTTAAAATAAATAATAATAATATAGGATTGTTTCTAGTAGTAATTAGACATAAATATTTCAGTTCAGGGATTAGATTACTTTAGTCAAAGGTTAGATCCGTCCAGTGCAGTTATATCTCATGAGCCTCCATAACCCCTCTCTCTGTGATTCTATACATATACTTTATTTTCTTACTACACTGAGTGTGATATCCCTCTGTAGTCCTCTGAGTAATTCTTACCATCTGTTCTCCTCTGCCTTCCTCTGTGTCTTACAGTATGTTGTCTTCGCTGCTTCTCTCTCCATCTGCTGTGGTCTGTCATTTATGAACATATCGATGCCATCTGGTGGACACTCCCATCCAAACCGATTCAAAGCAATGTAACACAGTTCAGTGTTAGCATGGATTGGCCCAGCAGGAGTGTTTTCTCATTGCTTTACTCTTTGAAGTGCACTGATTATTGCTGTCGATATCCAGACTAACTATTAGTCTGTGGAGAAAAATACTGAGCAAATATTGAAAAAGTACAATTTTTCTTTTAGAGATTCCTGATTAATAATTGTTCGGTCGTTTAAGTGTTTAATTGAAAGCTTGAATCTCCACTATGTCATATCTAAGCCGAATTTACGAACAGCTGACACAACCGGATCCGGCTCTACAAACCCTTTAATCTTACTGTAGTGCAGCAGAAACTCATGGAGTTTATTAGACGTTCTGAGCTACTGCTACTTGCTGCCTTTACCCATAAAATAAATAATAAAGAAGAATCATTTGTTCTTTTTTAGCAGTCGGACCGTTCAAAAGATAATTTGTCGGTTTAATCTTTCCTGCGGTATTTCAATTTAGCACCAGCGTGTAGGATTCAAGGAAGACCTCTCCGCAGCAATCATGTCGGATAGATATGATAAATTCATCAAGGTGGACTAAAATGGCTGCTTCCGCACAACTGAGCATCAGTTAAGTTATCTTACACGTCTGCGGGACGAGTGTGCCCTTAACGGTTTAATTAAACCGCACATGGATTTGCTGAGAAGTACAGCATTTCGTATTCTTTTAGAACCGGAGCGAGGACACAGAATGGGAACCGTGCTGGAATAAACATCAGATAAATCAGTCTTGTACGTCTGTCTACAAGTCCGGCAAGTTTTAATGAATTAACTTTTTTAATTGGACCATGTTTTGACAACCTGAGATCCAATCCAAGCTGATACATTTTTTTTTTTTTTTTACACTCACTCGTAAGCTCTGGCACATTGATGGCCTTGCGTGCTGCTGAAAAGCAACTTAATCAGCCCACTCGATCCAATTCAGTTTTACACAAAGTTTTAATTAGCACTGTTTTTCTTAATCTGTGCGCCTTTTGACAAAGTCATGAGAGAGATTGAGCACGATAGAGGGAGAAGCTGATGATTCGGTCCTGCCCTCCCGCTTCCTCTTCCTCCTCGCCTCGCATGTGTTTTCGATGAGTCATCATCATGTGACTCTGCCAGATTCTAATCAGCTCCGTGCACCTGCTGCTGCTTTTCTACAATATAACTCTGACAAACACCAAAGATAATCAATGTTGAAAGGTAGACGTTGCCTCGCCATGGCCCAAAATAACAACAACAGTGCCCATGTCCCATGGTGCATTTGTGGTGAAGACATGTAGTCCCAATTAATTACCAGTCATTTGAATGAGTGATAACAGTTCTCTGGCTCGTTAGGCCGGCTTGCTCCACTATTCGTACAATCATTTCTATAAATTTTACAAACTGATATAAAGCTTGAAGCTAGTTTCTACTCACCCATTTTTTATCATGAAAAAATATATTATTTACTACACAATGTTTGACAAGTGACTTCAGATCAACATTTTACAGTGATAAATAGATGATGGAATATGACAAAATACAATAATTAAGGCAGATGGACCCCTTGTCTTCATTGTCAGTAGTTTTACCAAAGAATGATTTCACTTCTAAATTTCTCAGAGGAAAGAAAACTTAAATAACTGAGGCCCAAGGAGGTCAAACTTTCTCCAAGAGCCTTCGTTTATTTGCACCAAACCAGTTGATGGAAACGTGTCTAATTCATGTTTCAAAAGTTATTTTAAAATTGACTTTTAATTAGGTGAAAACACGGCTACACTCAATAAAGCAGGAGAAGAAGCCTCACACTTTCAACTTTGAAGTTTGAAGGGTGTGATAGTATTAGATAAGATGAGGGCTTGGGAATCTACTTATTTTCTTCCTCCTATTTTCATTTTTTTTAATAATGGCTACAGCGAGCAGAAATACTGCTGCAAGGTTACTTGACCGTTTTTCTTGTTTCATTATTGATTTTTCATGGCAGAGTATTGAACAGCTTAGATACTATTATGTGAACACTTCTGAAGTTTCTATTAACTATGACTGTCCTATACAACTTAAGTATGAAGGTACATTACATTTGTGTACTTTTTTTACATTGAGTCAGGGATTTTCTTTGAGTACTTTGACCATTTTGTGGGACTTTGTTATAATGTGTCTCTGCAGGTTAATACACAGGATGACACATCTCAATGAGATCAGTGTAAAAGTGGAAAAACACGGACTGTTACAGCCCAAACTCCAAAACCAGTAATGAGCAAGCACAATCAGAGGGAATATGCTGTGAAATGTTTTTAAATAGTTTCTCTCTTTTTTATGATGATGAGCAGGTCTTATCATAGGCTGCAAGTAATTTTCAATTCAGCATAGCACAAAGAAAAACCTTCACCAAACGGGGGGAACAACTCTCATTTGGACCGAGAGCGGCGCGGTAATTGGAAAACTCAATTGGGGAGATGGCATCTTGTTAATTGAATTAGCAGCACGAGAGACAGAGAAAAAAAAAAAAGAAAAAAATTGAAACTGCCAATTCAGGACAATGTCATATACGTAGAGTGACATTGAGAGATTCAAAGAGAAAGTGAGAGAAGAAGGCAGGAGGTGAGAGAAGTTGACAGTTAAATGGTGATACATGGAGAACAAAAGAGAGGAAGACAGGCAGACTCAAGTGTCAACAGCAGCTGAAGAGAGGAGGATGATGGACAAGAGGACTCAATAAGGGAAGCAGAGAGCAAGAAAAGAAGTGTGGTGAATGGAAATTGTAACTGAAGGAGGAGGGATGTGAAGGAAAAGGATGTACTGTACTGGCTGTACATGTCTGAAAGATCGCAAGGCTCTGTGTAGCATACATACAAATAAATATAGGTAGAGGAACACACACACATGCATGTAGTAATAACTGTAGCACATAGAGCTCTGGAAAAAAAATAAGAGCCCACTGCAAAATGATCAGTTTTTCTGATTTTTTCTGATTTTGCTAATTATACATATATGTTTGAGCAAAAGAACAATTTAGTTTGAGTCTATGAACTACTGACAATTTTACCCCAAAATTCCACATAAAAATATTATCATTTGCAGAAGATGACAAATGGTCAAAATAACAACAAAGATGCAATGTTTTTTAGACCTCAAACAATGCAAAGAAATTCAATGCAAAGAGATTCATTTAAAGACACTATAGTACTAATGTTTACGCATAAGAAGAGTTCATAAGTTCATAGGTGTTCACCCAATCAGTACCTCTTTAAGCAGAATGAAGTGTACATGTGTTGGAATTCAACAGATGATGGAATGGAAGTAATACATGTAGAGATGCTGATGCTGAAAAAAAATTGCATTGGTCTCTTTTTTTTTCAGAGCTGTACATTTTATAGGGCTCAGCCCCTGTATCTCAAGAGAGGAAAGCCCAGAGAGAAAAGCTCATGGATAATTACTCTTAGCATGAAGTTAACTGTGTCCTATTTCAGTGTCAGTATGTGATTGTGTGTATGAGTTAGAGTGAGAGAAGAAAATAACGCGCTTTCACTCTCCATAGGCATGTGTTAAAAAGGAGAACGAAAAGGAAAATGAAAGAGTAAAATAAAGTATTTGTGTGTCTGATTTTTGGAGGAACAACTCTTTAACATGACAGTTGAAATGTTGTTTAAACATAACTGCATGTCTTTTATTCTGAAAATCCCACCTGACTAGAAATCTATATGACCATATGTGCAGTATTTTTTCACCTGTATGGGTGAGACTCAGTTAGCAGCAGCCCCATAAACTATTTTTTCTCATGCATCTTTGAAATAATTTAAAAACTGCATGCACTGAATGATAATGTGTGAATGCTGGAGGTGGACAGATTTTTTTCATGCAGAAGAAAATGAATGGCGTTCTCTCCACAATAAGTTGGGGGAACAAAAAAAAATTGCAACAAATTTAATTTAGCTGTTTTATTCTCTGTTTCACTTCACACTTCTTTAAATTACATTCATCTGTCTTTGTCTGATGGGATCACAGCTTTTTTTTATTGACCTGTGTTAAACTAGCAAGGCCAGTCGTTTTCGGATAATGACAGAGCAAAAGGATGTTAAAAGACACGTTTTATAAGGCAGCACCAAATATTAATAAAATGACAAAAGGGCACTGCATTCAAAATTGAATTTCATTCCAATGAGACAGACAGGAAGTGCATTTTGAATATTGTAGCTGGTGGATTTATTACATTATTAACTTACTTTGTACTACTCTATTGGTATTCTCTGAAACCCCATACTCTAGTATTAAAACATATATTTTTTTTAAAAGTCTTTTTAGATTGCTTTTGGATCTTTTTCTCTTTTGTTCTCTTCCAAAATGAACCCAAGGGAAATTCTACACATGACTGGTTATGTGATTGTCATAATGACAGTCACAAAAATAGAAAAAAATGCATCTCTGAAGTGTGAATACTTGGACTTTTTTCATTTTTTCATATTCTTTTCCCCATTGTTTCCCTTTTCGTCTCTTTTAGTCATCATTGACTATTTTCTTTTCACTTGTGTTTGACTCCTCCACTTCTGTCCTTGTCCTCTATCTCTCCTCACATCTCCCTCTTGTCTTACATTCTCTATCCCCCTGTTTCCTCTCCTCCTCCCATCCTGCTCCCCGCTCCTTTCCTGTCCCTACATCTCTCCAGCTTCCTTTTGTACCTGTCTGTCAAACGAGTGCTTCAATAACAGGATGCTGCTGCATAACAACGGCAATTATGCAAATCAAACTTTTAGTCAGTGTATCAGAAATACTTTCTTCGGCAGGGTCAGAATAAATCTCCATTGGGTGATATTTATGAGAAAAGGGGGACACAAGAGATATAATCATTTTTAAAAGACATTTACGTGAATTTGACATTTATAAAATGATTATTATTACTTTTTTAAATTACATGTATGTATAGATACATTCAAAGGAGAATTAGTGGCAGGCCATTTTTGAAAGTGGAAATGTCAAGAATAAAGTGGAGACGCATCTTTTTCTGGCTTTTATCAGGAAAAAAGGAAATGGAAAACCTGCCTGCTCATATACTTATTTAGATTTGTACATATATTTGTGTATCATAGGTAACATTTCCCCCCTTCCTAACTATCTGTTTAAAAAATACACAGTAGATCAGATTCAAACAACTTTATTTGTCCCCGAGGGGCAATTCAGTAAAAGCAAGCTAAGTTTAATAAATCAAATTGTCACTCTGTGCCTCCAGAGTGCAGACATCATTTCTACATCTTGTCCCATGACTGTAACATTTAAATATCAGTTTCTATTTCTGCTGTAGTCACAGTGGGTTCCACTGCAGTTCTGATAGGAAATTGACTTTTCTTTGGCCTGTTTTGTCCACTGATGTGTTGCAGGTTTTCTGGAAGTTTTGTTTTCTTGAGTAACATGTTTTTGTTGCATTTCTATTTATAGGAAATTGTGATCCTTTTTTAACACTTCCTGCTGAAGGTGGTGCTGAATGGATGACAAAGAAGAGTTTACAAGTAGGAACACTGTGCCAGGTGTTGAAGACTCCTGAAAGTGATGCAGACCAGAGCACTCTTTCAGGTCTTAGAGCGGTAATAGGACTTTCTGGAGGCTCAGTCATTGTTAAAGTGTTACAGACCCAACCACCGGACCTACTTACAGACACTTTGCAACAGTGCTATGAACATTTTTTTCTGATCAGGACTGACTCTCTTTGTATTCTGCAGACTTAAAACATATATATTTATATCTCTACAATAGGTTACATACAAATTTGATGATGCTGCAGCTCACGATTTATGTGCAATATTATTGTCATGCGCCATTGCAGGAAGTCGTTTGCCATTCATGTCACAAGGCATGATAGAGATGAAATGCTCTTGAAGACAAAAGTTTGCATCGTAGCACAGTCCTTCAATTCATAAATATATATATATATATTCCCCAATTCTAACCCTGTCTCTTACAAATTTTTTAGAACTTCTATTAACTCCTAATTCTTTTCCCCAGTTACATTGGGCTCACCCTGCAATCACTGCCTTACTTATAATCACATGCAATGTTTTTATTAAATTAATTAAGTGCTGTGTTCTGATATCACACTGAAGGTTGCAATGCGCATAATTTATTGGATTTGATTACATTAGCAGTTAAGATGAACCTTCCAGTGGTTTTACTTTTTGTATTTAATATAGTTTCTAGTTGAGACTTTTTGAAATTGTTTATACTAGTTTTGACTTTGTTTACTCTGTGCCTCTAAATAATTCAAACTTTAATTAAAAAAAAGAATAAAGAAGAGCAGAAAGTGAGGTGTACAGAGACATTAATATGAGTAGATACGCAGTGGCTGGTCCTGATTTTTTTCAGGCAAGCAAGGGAAATTGGAAATTATGTTAAAAGAGGAAAAAAATAGACTGGAGGGGGAGAGGAAAGGGGGAGGAGAAGGAAAACGGGAGTCAAGGGAGGAAGAGGCGAGTTATGATGTGTGCTCTACGAAATGCTCCAAAGCAACCAACTGAAGCTAATTAAAGCCTCTTACTCTGGAGAGAGTGGATGTAATGATAAAACAGTCAGACAAACAGAGGAGAGTGAGGAGAAAAATCCCCTGTTTTCTATCTGCGCTGCTGACACAGATGTGCAGATTACCTATCAATCACTCTGGACTTTGTTTCTCCTCTACACCTTCTGCTCACATCCGCTCCTCTTTCCACTTTTCTTTCATCCTATACTGCCCCTCCTCCTCCTCCGACAAGGATGTCGCTTCCCTTTTTCTGTTCCTCTTCTTCATGCCGTTTTTACTTTAACCCCTAATGTTGTATCTCTGTTCAAATCTAACCGTTTCAAAGTTTTTGTCCCTGAAAAATGTGGTTAATTTGATCAGATTCACCTAAGATTCCATGACTTTGTCCACAAAGAGGATTTCAGCGCAGAAAATAAGTTGTATTCATTTACATACAATTTTGTGTCTTTTATTCAACTTTTGTACACTCTTGGTGTCCCGGGTCAAAAGTGACCGATCATTAGAAATGAATGAATTAATGTAAGAAACTGAACTCAGTTACATCTACATTTGCTAGTCAAAATAATCCAGAAACTGTTTTTTAGGCTTCAAATTGATGAGAAATTTCAATAAGATGAATGAGACATATGGGCCATAAATAAGAAATACAAGTTCAAAACTTGTAATGTTCACAAGAAGGTATGTTGATAAATAGAAAATCTAACACAAGAGGTGATAATATATGTGTTATTACAGTTTTTATGATGAGTCTTAAAGAAATGGTCAAATTTGACTGGGGACACCAAATTGATTAACATGAAATGAACACAACATGAGGGTTAACTTCTCATCCTCTTCTTCACCTTGATTCCCTTTTCTCCTCCCCACCTCCTTGTCTTTTAATGTTCCTTCATGAATTTTGACCCTCTCTTTTCCTCACCCTCCATGTGGTGTATGATCATGCTTCTGTGCATGTCTGTAAGTGTGTGTGACAACAGAGACGGATTGACTGCATTTAGGGAAGCAGAATATCTCTAAACAGGGAAAAGGAAAGCACTCTCATGCCTGTCCTTTCTCCAGTTTCTTACACACACACACACACACACACACACACACACACACACACACACACACACACACACACACACACACACACACACACACACACACACACACAAACACACACACCCTGCCTAAGGCACTGGGTGGTTGGGTGGAAGGGTCGTTCAGGAGCGCTGTCTGTGTGTTGCATTCCACTGTGTAGCACCACAGGTTGCTAAACAAGGGATTGAAAAATTGGCCGGTCCCAGGCGCAGGCGAGGATTGATCACCTGAATACTTCTTCTGCCTCCTCTTCTCCTTTCTCATGCTTTCATTTTTCTCTCTCCGTCGTTTCCTACTGCTCCTCATAGTGTTGATTCTCTTTTAACATTCTCCACCTTCTCTTCTTATCTTTTCCTTTATTTTTCTTATCCCTGGCATCTGTTCCCGCTTCCTGTCTTTAATTTCGTCTTTGTCGATTTTCCTCTCCAAATTCGTCTGCTCCTCCTCCTCCTCTCCTTTTCCCACCGTTTCTCTCCGTCTCATTTACCTCCTTGAGTCGTCTCCCCCATCTTCTTCATCCTTTCTTCTCCCTCCTTGTCTAATGTCCCTGTTGTATGTGTCTTCTCTGAATAACCTCTAATGCCTTCTTTCATTCCTCCTCTCCCCTCTCCTTCAATCTTTCCCATCTCCTCTTTTTTTCTTTACATGGTCCTGACAGCAATAGAGGCTGTCCAATAAAACAGGCATAAAAACGCAATCCCTGTCTAGGCTCAATTTACACACACACACACACACACACACACACACACACA
This sequence comes from Lepturacanthus savala, assembly GCA_030544235.1. NCBI lineage: Eukaryota > Metazoa > Chordata > Actinopteri > Scombriformes > Trichiuridae > Lepturacanthus > Lepturacanthus savala. Next base: position 5,155,701 of record CM060473.1, on the reverse strand, counting down.
CACACACACACACACACACACACACACACACACACACACACACACACACACACACACACACACACACACACGCACAGACACACACACATAAATCAGACATAAAAGCCAATCCCTGTCTGCAGTCAATTTCCATAAAGATACAAGCGGGATGCTCCAGACAGGGATGAGATGGGTTTGAATGTATATAATGTGTAATGTAGAATGTGTGCGTGTGTGTAAATCTGTTTTTGTTTACTTTTATTGTACATGCAGTGGCACCTGCCAGGTGGGTATCGTTATGCACATCTTTTTCATGTGTGTGTGTGTGTGTTTATCATCTCCCAGGTGGTGGAAATACAATGCGAATGCTAGTGGCTGTCGCTATGCTAATGATCCCTGTTCACATCGCACATCACACCACAGGCGTCATCACATTATCCCCTTGGGACACACGTGCACGCACATGCACGTGCACGTGCACATGCACACTCATTCATGCACAAACTTTCCTCATATCCATCCACCCACTCACCTACATGCACAGTCTGGCACATTCAAACACATACACCTGAACACCTATACGCAGGTTTTAATACACAGACTTGCTTAAGTAATGAAAAAGAGCACACATGGATACACGTGTGCATGCAACACACACACAAATATATGCATAGGTAACTAGACTGTCACAAACACAAATAGGCTAACCTGAACACACACAGACCCCCCCTTCACCTCCTCCCACCCACACAAACTGAAGATGGCTCTCCTAATGAGGCAGATGTGTTTGCAGTGCTGTCACAAACCAGAGAGTTTGATCAGTTTCTAACTCTGGAATTAGGCCTCTTCAGTGTGTGTGCATGTTTGTGTGTTTGCGTGTGTATGTGGTACAGGTGTGGCATAAACAAAATACTACATAGTTATTGCATCTGTCATCCAGTCATTATGTGTTAATTGTGTGGGCTGCTTGTGCCTTTTTTATACACCTGTGTTTCTGGTAGCCATATTGGATGTCCTTAATGGTTTGCAATAAAGTAAAAAAAAGATGCTAACTGCCTTTCTGATTTCAATGTAAAATAATTATAATTTTCTTTAACATTTTAAGCAGATTATCATTATTATTAACATCCAACTAGTGATGCCGACATTAAAGGTCTCATTATATCTGATTTCCAGTGTCATGTTGGCCACTGCAGACTAGAATTTTTATATTAACCGTTTAACGATATAACTTTTGTAGTTTAAAGCTTTAAAGGTCCCATATTGCTCACTTTACCTGTTTTTTATTCGAAGTTGTGATATCTCTAACAAGATATATTTAGCTTTTAAGTACCAAAAAAATCATTGCAGTACAGTTTTACATCTCCTCTTCCAAGCTTCTCTCTGGAGCTCTGGAAAGAACAGTTTTTTTTTAATCTGTCTCATTAATATTAATTAAATAGCAGCTTATTAATAATTAATGAGCCTCTCCTCTGATTGGCTTTTTAGAATGGCCGTGAACAGAGGGTGGGCGGTAACTGTAGAGTTGTGACATCACAACTTTACAGAAGTCCTGACAGCTGGTTTTAAGGCACAGTTTCTGAATACGGGGATTGAGTTTTTTGAAACATGGAGCAGTATTTATATCACACCTAGGCCTAATTAAAAAGCACATGAAATTTCAATTTCTATGATATGGGACCATTAGGTATTTATAGGCAGGTGGTGACTATATAGTTACTTATCAGAAAACAATAAAATGTGCCAAAAGTACCACTGCTAGATGCCCCTGCAGATTACTATGCCCCTGCAGTGGGTTTTAGGCTGTGCAGTCATAAATCTACTGGGCCCCATGACAGGCAACACCATTCTCTAGCCCTGACCTGTCTTTAAAGGTGAGGGGGGAAAGTAAAGAGCAGATACAAGGCAACTTGACCCGGTGTTATAACAATTTGTGCTTCCCTCTCAGGATGAGCTACCAGTAGTTCTCTAACAGTCTGGTCTGATGATCTAAGCTTCTCAGTCACAATGACCTTCGCTAGTAAAAATCATGGTTTATTAGCTACTAAGGTCAGATGTGTGAGATGTAGACATATAACTTCTATAGAGTTTATTCTGTCAGGTAGGAAATATTTATCAGTCCTGTTGCATGAATATTACTTAGACATGGTAAAAAATGCTTTGAATGGTCTTATTACTAAAATGTACATATGGAAACAAAATTTTTTGGTATATTAAAAAATTATAACATCAAAATTGAATTCAATATAAATGTAAATTATAGATGGATGTTACTAACGAAACTCCCTGGAGTTTCTGTGCTCTGTCGTCCAGCAGGTTCTCGTGGATCGTGGCTGCTGCTGTGATCCTGCATGACGTCCACTACACATTTATTACTGGGAGTGGCTACTGCTTCAGTTCAGCCGCATGAGGCCCAATGATGACGACTCCTGACACGACTCATCAAGGCCCCCCTGATTCTCTACAGACTTAATCATTTTTACATCTCACAGACTGATAAATCATCATCAGATGCATGTCTGTCAGTCCTGGTCCATCTATAGTCTGTCCGTCCATGGGAGTGGATCTCTCCTTCACTGTGGTTCTCCCTGAGGTTTCTCCTTTTTCCCACTGGGTTTGGGAGTTTTTCCTTGCCGGGAAGGAGGGTCTAAGGACGGGGGATGTCTGGGTCACTGACTGAATTTTGTGAAGTCCAGTGAGGCAACTGTGTTGTGATGTTGGGCTATAAATAAAATTGAATTGAATTAAATTACCCAAGATAGTGAGATAAATTATTTTAATTGGTGAACATTTTCTAAAATTCTGAATAAAAGTCAAGTTTTGATTAAGATTAAGATTGTTAAGGAATCTCAATAATGGTATCAATATTTTTATCATAAAAATCGTAACCCTACATATTTATGATGCATGTACCGGCTGTACTGTGTATAGTTGGAAGTATTTTCACTTGTATACCATACAGTGTACAGGATTCAGATTGTAGCACACATACGTCTCGCTCTCTCTCACAAACACACAATCTGACACACAACATGTCAATAAGGACAGTGTGACCTGTGTGAGCTAAGAGTAACACACCACTTTCCTGTAATAACTGGTGCTACATCTAATCCTATTTCCATTAGGTGTATGCTCCAGAGGGCTGTGTGTGTGCATTTTTGAAAATTGTGTGTGTGCCCGTGTGAAGACTGAGATAGAGCCATAAGAGTGTGAATGTGAATGTGTCCAGTCTTTCTGTGAAGTGCTGAATCAGCAAAGCCCTGATAACTCTGGCAAGCACATACACGCACGCACACACACACATACACACATACACACACACACACACACACACACACACACACACACGCTGAGTCATACATAAGGACATACACAACTGCGCACTAATGCAGGAAAATCAAACTGAAAATGAAAGTCAGGCTGACAAAACATGCCCATATATATGCAATCAAATGGAATTCTGTAGCACACATACTGTATAAAAGCAGGAATATTCACACACATGCACATACAGACACTAATGATCAGGGACCCTGCAGAACATTTTAATAAACAGTAGTGTTCTCAAGTAGCACTTGAAATGTAGTCCCTATACAGCTAATAAGACTAATGATTTCAATTTTGTGTCTTAAATTTTCAATTTAAATCCCCTGCAGCCTTTTTGAAGTGGTTGTTTTTAGTATAACTAAAGCGATGACAGGTACACAGATAGATACAACCAATATTGTCAAGGGGAGGAGGCGCTTTTGTAGACCCGTGGTTAATATTAAATTGAGCTGCTGCCGTGTCAAAAGTATTGCTTGTGCAGGCATAAATAGGCGGACTGACGGATTAAATTCAATACGTTTCATTGAATATAAGAAGTGCGGTTGCATTGTGTCCCAAAACACATCACAACAGCAATTGAATTTAATTAAATTGAGTATAGACTAGAGATATATACACACACACCCTGCACAGCTAAATGACTGATAATTAGTAACACCTGGTTGAGGTTCACTGTCTCAAAAATATGCCAAAATACATCAAGTAATATTATATTTACTAAAGTACTGCAACAATAGTCTGACCCAGATTCACAGAGCAGTCAATCATAGCTGTCATTCAACAGCCACATGACATCAAAGCTAATAAATCTTTGCATAATTTCCTGAATGACCACCAGTCCACTTATTCAAGGGTCTGAATTTAGCAATTGAGACCATAATAACTCATTAAAAAAATAAAACAACAAAAAACAAACTTGACTTCATACTTGTATAAAGACGTTGACGCTATTAGAATTTGAATCAATTGGAGGCAGAATCGAGCGGCCGTCGGTGGCACTTTGCTTCTTCATTGGCTTTCGCCTCAAGCTGCATGGCAGCTTGCTTCAAACATAGTTAATTGGTTTTCTTTGAAGTACTATATGCAGTAATTATATATACATAACAAGCTAATTAGTTTCTAGATGAAACATTTTTGTTATATTTGAGCATGAAAATTTTTGAAAGGTCCTATACCGTGTAAAGTGAGATTATAATAGCTTTGTGATAATAAGGAGGTCTAGGTGTTAAAATACTGGCTGTGATTCAAAATGCCCAGTCTACAGAGAAATGCACACAGCCCGTATTGACAAATTATGCCTTAGATTGAGCCTTCAGAACGTTTGTGAAGTTGTGACGTCACAACTATACAGTCACTGTCTACCCACCCCCATTCACAACCATTCAAATCAGCCAATCAGAGAAGATGCTATTTAATATTAATTATATAGATACAAAACGACCTGGTTTTTCTAGATTGGCAGAGAGAAACTGTACTGAGAAAATGTACTGAGATGATTTTTGATTTTTAGAACCACAAAAATGTTCTGGGTATCAAAACTTCAAATAAAACCAGGAAAAGGGTGTACGATGAGACCTTTAGTTCAGACTTCAGTGATGTTAAACATATTTGCCTGTTTCCAACATTAAATGGTAGAGGTGAAAAACTACCATATTAAGTCAGATGTGTTGTAACAACTATTTCACTGAAGACAGCGCAGCACATATTTGGTATATGCAATACTTAAAATCATTATCTGTGCACTTATATAAAAAAACATATATGCCCATATATTACATGTTTGTGTTTTGTACTTATACTTAATGTGTTTTTTATTTATTATATTGTATTTTTCTACTGTTTTATTGGATGACTCAAATAACCCTGCAATAATTCCAGTGTGTTTAGATTTCTGGTCTATGGACAAATGACAACTAAAGAAAACTTGAACTTTGTCTTTATCAACATTTGCCAAATGCTCATTAAGCCTATCACCCCCTCCTTTAAATTTCTCAGTATAGCAGGGTTTAGCTTTTTGTGGGGATGAGCTCTGTGGGGAGCACATGCACATCAGAAATTCCATCATCTACTTCTAAGTAGCCATCTGCTAACATGGGTTGTGGATAAAATAATGTAATCTTACAGCTCCAAGACATCAGACCAAATGGATTTTTTTTTTACTATTTTACAGCTGCCACAACACAATTCTGGTTTTCAAAATAAAATTTCAAGTGAATGTGTAATATTCTCTCACTGCCAGCAGATGGAGACAGAACTCCTGCATTACAGCTTTAAATAACAGAAAAACTTTACAATGATATAGAAGTGGCAGTGGCTTGGTCTTCATAATTCCAGTCCAAGACAAAGAAACACATTCTACTATTGTTATGACCTCACAGGTTTTCAGATTCTCACTCACACAAAGCTCTTCACATCCTTTTTTTTTTACCTCCTGTGTTGTATTTTGGCGAGGTCCAATCATCCAATTATCGAATCAATGCGCTCACTGTTGGGTATATCACCCACTATACGATTCTTCACCTCACTCACTCACCTTCACAGTCCATTTACCACACATGCCTTTCATATCCTATTGCCTTCCCACTCTCCTCCCCAGTCGCATCAGTATACTGTCTTTATTCTCCTCTGTAGTATCAAGCACGACGCTGGATCTGTAATACCCCAGCAGCTTTTTCATTTCACCTTTCCGCATGTTCCATTCCTCACAGGCTTTAGTAGAAAATAGGAAAGTAATGAACATGTTTACTGCATCTCATCACAGCTCAGGCATCATCTTCTATCTTTATCTCCCAACTTAACGCTGTAATGGCTGCAGTACAGTTTAGCAGTATAGTAACGTTCGCTACCTTTCTGCAAGAAATGCTTGTTTAATAGAGTAGAAACTTGTTATTAAATTGTAATAACAAATTATGTTTTAAAAAATGTACTCATGGTTAACACTTTTCATAACATAAAATGCAGATCAAAGAGCTTTACAAAAGAACACAGTAATAGTAGGAATAAAAAGTAATAGTAATATAAAGCTGACTCTAACTACTAGAGGCCCTGGGGGCAAATCTTTCATTTTCAGCTTTGGAGGAGACATACACTTCAAATTGCTTATGCTAATACACATAAGTAAATTTCATTGAAGAACATAATCAAACAGAGAGAGAGAAAGACAAGCCTGAAGGAGGAACGTGTAGAAATTTCACCCTAATGTCTGTTTTTCTTACAGTATATCTCAACATTAATCAGAAAGCTTTTTCATTTGATGATTATTGTTTCTCTCTTTTGATGTGCATCTTGGTTTACAGGAAATTCTGTAGACCTTTCATTGCTGCCTTTCATGTTCTGCTGCAAATCAGTCACTGTTCTCCAGTGAAAAAAAAATATTTTGTATGTTAAGTGAACGAATTGTGCAGAGTTCAGTTTTCACTACAGGAGCATTAACTGCACAGCTGTTAACTGCTGTGTTCAAATGCACATTAACAGCTTGTTTTTGTTGCTGTGTTTAGCTCATTCATTGGGCATCTCTGCTGTACTTGATAAGAAAAGGGGGGGATCTGAACGGGATCTGAACCCAGGCAGCTGCAGTAAGGACTCAGTCTTACATGGTACGCACCTTGTTTGATTAGACTTGATGTGAAAAGACAGATAGAAGAAGGCGTTCCTATGGATGTCAATAAGGCAGAAAAAGATCAATTGATGAGTAAATGAGTTTGACTAAGAAAATGGACTTGCCCGTATTTGATGCTCGACAGCTGCAAAACACTGTCTGAACTATATGTCGAATATTGTGGCAACATGACTTTTGAGAGGAGACTCCATCAACTGCACCCTGGCTCTCTGCTTTACTTAATTAAGGCACTCCAACATTCAGAAGTGTTGGCTCTTTCGTGTTTGAGTAGACAGTAGAAGGTCATGCCTGCATTTTCAAAATTATTATTTCAAGAGCTAATTTTGGCATGACTTTAAACAAGCAAAGTTAACATCAAAGTTGGGAGATTGTATTCATGAGAGGAAAGAGAGACAAAAAACATAAAAAAGGAAAGATTAGGAGAGAAGTGGATGTTAATTATGGCAAAATGTTTTATAATCGAGTCAAGCATGAGGGAGAGAATTCTTTTGAAAAATGTGAATACTAAAGGGGAGAGGCTCCTCAAAACAAGGGAACCAAAGGATATGAGCAAAAAGAGTCTGGCCATAGTGGCAGAAAGACGTGTGAAAAGTTGGATCATAACTTGAAGCGTGGTGGAGAACAGATGCTGACATTTTATTTTCAGCATGGGTCCTAGGATTCCTCTTTGATAGGAGGGCTATCTATTCATCCATGTTCCCATTATTACAACACCATGGAGAAAAAAATCAGGCTTTGAGAGGGGACAGGTTTAGATGATATTGGGGAAAAAAAAGACTAAAAAGCAGGAGTGAGTAAAAATGTCAGGATTTAGATGGACAACAACCAAAGTCAAGGCTCACGGACCAGGCAAGGCAGGCAGAAACTTGAAAGGGGACGTGTCAAGCAATCTATATTTATATTCTGGTGTTCTACTGCTATATCTTTGCAAGTTTCACAGTTTTTTTTTTTAAAGGAGAATTTAATCATTTTTTAACCTGGACTTTTACTGACCATAAGTGATCTGTGATGTGAGAAAAAAAAAAATCTCAATTTGCTCCAGCACTGAGCAAAAACCACTTGCCCATTCCACAGCACACAGTATGCACTACAATGGAGGGAGACCGGACATGCATGTCCTGCTGGTTTTGGCTTCTATAAGCAATATATTTCAAATTTGTCTCCTATTGTTGTAATAAGGCAGCCGGTGAGTGTAGAAGAGTCTGGTGAGAGCTGTGTTGTTGCAGGCAGTGAACTGTGTTTGGAAACCCAAGGGATTACATCCTTGAGGCTGAGTCACTAAATAAACAGGACTGGAGAGTTTTTTTTCATGTGCCAAAAATAAACTGGAAGTCACAGGACAATACGCAGCTATGATTTTTGTAACTTTTGCTTTTCTGCTTTTCTGCTTTACCTTCACTTCTCAACCAGGTGGTGGAGAGCAGGAGCCACATGTACCTTGCTGCAGCTGCTCATGTTTGGAAGAAGTGTTGGTGTCTTTTGGTGTGAATGCAACACTTTGATATAAATCTGAGCCTGACAGAGGGGAAAAATAGCAATTATAGAGGACAAACACAGGCTCAGTTTGTGGTCTTGTGGGCTGCTGCTTCTTGCTCAATAACCAGCCACATGTTTGTTCAGATTACTCACACCTATACAGCCCACTCCGCACGCTGTTCTGATTTGTAAGATTTCCAAAGCTGCATCACGACTCCAGCCATTTCTGGCAAATTGAGACACGTCATCAAACCAAAATATAGTTGTAGGATCTCACTACTTTTCCTCTGTAAAGACACATCATAAAACACATAAGTATCTATAAACTGTTCTTCATAGAAAAAGATTATTAATGACGTAGGAACCTACTTTAGGAGGCGCTTGTATTGCAGCTGTTTTCAATCTGCTTCGCAACCATTGGCTCAGTCACAGCTGTGATGTTACTCTACTGAATATGGCTCAAGCCAACAATGTTTGCTGTCACAGCTTTCTCCATTACCCATGGTATTTATTTAACTGTGTTTATATAAACAATATCCTTATTGCTGCAGAACATTTTTGAGAGCTCTTTCAAAAGAGTCAAATAATCATTTCCATAAGTGTCTGACTGTATCTGTGTATTATTTTATGTATGTGTAGTTTTGTTTTCCTTCATCACAGGAAAAGACAACTACAGATTGTCAGGTTTGACACTGTAATGTGGTTATGTCATTCAGATTTCTGCAAATGTATTTCAAGTGTGAATGTATGTGAGGAAGTATAGGACCAAATCCCTGCTGCTATCCTAGACACAGCTGGGATTAAACCACATCTGGAGAACAACTTTGGTGCAAAAGGAAATGCTATAGCCCTATCTCCAACCTATAATTTATCAGAAAAATACTTGGAATAAAAAAAAAAAATTGTCAGTTTTATGAATAGTCTTCTGGGCATTTATCAATCAGATTTTGATATCACTATAGGACATGAACTGCACTTCTCAAAGCTGTGAAGGATTTGCATTCTGCACATAAACACAGACTCTAATAAAGACAATTTTCTTGTTCTTCTAGATTGCAGTGCTGCTTTTAACACTGTTGTCCATAATATTTTACTACAGAGGTACGAGAAGTGGGCTGGCCTATCTGTCCCATTTTTATGTTAATTCAGAACATACTGACAGCACATGCACACAAGCACAGACAGAGTGGTATGTGTGGGGTACCTCAAGGTTCGATTCTTTGACCTCTACTATTTGGTCTCTATAAGCTCCCACTTGCACATATCATAAAGAAACACACCATAAATTACCATAGTTATGCAGGTGATTCCCAACTATTTATATGCCTATCCTCATGATGACCTAGATCTTATACCGAAACACAACTACTGGAAAATTTTCATTTCAACTGGAAAAAAGTCAAAATGGGGACCCTCTGTCACAGCAGTAGTTCTGTAGTTACTTTTTATTGCTTATGTGTGTTGTCTCATGCAGTTCCTGTTTTATTTTGATGTCTCACGTCTTGTCTCGTTTCAGGTCTGTTTCCTTCCTGTCGTCCCAACCTCCTGATCCCTGCCCTAATGTGTTCCACCTGTGTCTTGTTACCTCCCTCCCTGTGTAGTAGTTAGTCTCTGGCTGCATCCAAAACCTACTGTATACTAACCAGTAGCCAGTACTTCAATGCCAAAGTAGTAGCTTATATGTAGGAAGTTAGCCAAAAGTACAATTTGGACGTACTACATCCCTGCCAGGAAAATGTCTTCTTATGTAGTCACAAGTCAATTTTGGCAGAACATACATAATTGGTTAAGCTCTACAATAGAGAATATCACACCTTTTGATATAAATCACATTCTAATATACAAGAAGGACACACAGCAATATCTAAGATGATCAATGTTATCATGATTATGGGAAAATATATACACGCAGGTAAATGGAAAAATCAAAGACCTTCAATAACATGTTTTAAAAATAAAATCAGAATCTTTTATTACTCTCTATTACTGAAACATACGGACCAATACAAAAACCTTAGCTTGTCACAATGTTTATTGCTTAACTGAATGAAAATTCGATGTCTCAAATAACATGGCAACACGTCCTTAAGCATCATTGGTTATTGGTTGGTGCATGATATGGTGAGGATTGCCTCATTGCAAAAGAGTGGCTATAATAATTAGTTTTTATTTCATTATTGTATTTTGTAATTATTTTATTCCCTAACGTGTCATAGGATAGTATCCAAAGGCACAATTCTAAGGTACTGCAGCACCACCATCTTGCCTCTACTAGTGATCTATGGGATAACGTAGTGTGGTTTACTTGCACACTACAAAATATGGCCGGATATAGAAATACATAGGCAGGTAGTTGCTTGTTAGTGCTGGTAGTCTGTGTTCCCCTCCTTCTGTGCTGGTTTGTATTCCTCCTTTGTGAGAAGCCTACTAGTGTTCCTAGTATTTTCAATGTGTTCTTTCCTTGTGTTGCCGATCTTTTTGCCTGCCCTTGTCTGTCCCTCTGCCCTGCCTGACTGACCGCCTGTGTACCGAACCTGCACCGGACTCGTATTTTACTCTTTTGCCTTGTGTTGTGTGCTCTCGGGTCCTCGCTCCAGTGTCCGGCTGCGATACCCTTTAAATCAACCTTTTGAATTGTCTGTGGTGAGCTGACCTCAGCTGCTCCCAGGCGCTACTGCATAGGAAAAAGAGTGCACGATTACCTGACTCACCCCAGCTGTGCCAATTTACACCCTGATGCTGCTCTCCTGAGTCATCTCCACACCTCTCACTCCTGCAGCTGACTGTCAAATATGTCTATGCTCTGCACATCATGCAGACATGCATTCCCTAAGTGGATCAATTATATTAATGTATGGATGTGTAGCTCTTTACAACTGAACATAGACAAAACAGAAATACTCCTCTTTGTTGCAAAGGCCTATAATCAATTTTAAAATTCTACTACTTGTATACAGAATGGCCAGAACATGCTAATTAAAACAAACAAGCAGGTAATGGCCTTTTAACTTCCATCATACTATCTCTAAAGCAGAGAAGGCTTTCTTTTGTATTTATGCCCCAATTAGATGGTACTGTGGACCAGAAAGAGGTCCTAAGAGTTAAAAACCAATTAAAAAACACATTTTTCACAACAGTCTATAGCTACGATATTTCTGTGTTTTTGTATATTTTGACATTTGTATTTGTACTAAGACCTGTTGATGCATATTTATCTTCTGCACTTGCACTTTTATGACTGTATTCTCATTTTATGTAGAGCATGGTGTATGAAATGTAAATAAAGCTTGACTTGACTTGTCTGTGTGTTTATCTGTGCACGCTTGTGATTCAGCATCAGTTTGTGCGCGTGCTTGAGGAAGCATTTTATACAATCCACATGCCCCTACTGTATTATATGGTGCGTGTGTGTGAGCATGTGTGTGTGTCTTCAGCCTTAATTTGATGTCTAAATAAGTGGTTCCTGCCCCCAGGGGTTTCCTGGCAATATATCACCGGTGCAACAATGGAACTGCTGTTGTCCCTGGGGACCAGCTGCTCGCCCGCTCATGCATGGCCTTATGGGAAATGCGGACCTGGCGAAGAATGCACAGAAGCTAAATGATGCATGCACACACACACATATCGAGGATACACTCTCTGATATGATGCTCATATAGAACAGTCACCCTGCTCATGTATTTCTCTTTTCATTTCTTGATGAGTTCACCCTTTCTTTTTTGTACTTTAATTTTCTCTTTTCCTTTTTTTTTTTGCTAGACTTCCCTTTTTCCAAGGTGAGATGTCTGTCAGTTGGTTTAGGTAAATTGGTTTATAGTGAAGTGTGCAAAACAGCATAAAGAGAAAATTGAGAAGACCTTGGAGAGATCCACTTAGGGAAAAGAGGCAAGGTGGAGAGATAGAAGGGATGCAGACATGAAGGAAGAAAGGACAGGAAGAAGGAAAAAAAGTAATGGAGAAACAGAGCACATTCTGGAAAAAGACATCACCATCAGTATGACAGTGGCTAAAAAGCAAATTAAACACAAGTCAAACAGAAATTTAAGACAGAGTATTTACTGGAAGCAATTGTTAACCAGTGAAGAAATTGCTGATTAAAACAACAAATTCAATAGTGTATAATGCATTTTCCATGCATTATATACTATCTCCTTGCACCATGTATGTAATATATAGTGTATTCTTTTATCATTGCTATTGCTGCTGTTGTGCCATAGTCATTATTGTTTCTAATTTGTTGTTGTCTGATGTGCTGTTGTTTGGACCTGTCTTAGCCCTTCCTTGAAAAGAGGTTTAAATCTCCCAGAGAAATAAAAGTTAAATAAAGCCTAATAATACATAATTACTAGAGATAAGATATTTCAAACAATAACTAGAACAAATATTGTAAGTACTGCACAAAGTAAATCAGTAAACTAACAAGAAAACTGGATTCATAAAAAAATATTGAGTAGGTACAAAATAATACTTATATATTGTACATTATAACTAGTGAAATAGCCTAATTCCCTTTAGGAAGCACAATACAGTAATTAAACTGGTGAGCATGTGCAGGCAACAAGAACTAAAGAAAACAGCAATAATAATATAGTGACACATTATCCTCTAAAACATAACAAACCCACAATATGTTCTCACAAAAATGACAGCTGTATGACACTTCACCAGTCAGTGATGGCAAAATAATGAGGATTATATGTCCAAAATCTTATTTTACTGAGTACAGAGCCAACTTTTTAGTGTCTATTATATAGGGAGTAGTGTATGAATAAATGAGATTTAATTTAGTAAATTAAATTTTGCTTGGTCTAATGGTAATAGAGCTCTACACGGTGGGAACCAAACTAATGAACACAAAACTAAATTCCTGCAGGCAGCATTTGAAATGTGTTTCCCCTGCACAAATTTAACGGAGCAGTATTTCTCAAAAGCAATCTGCACTCTTAACCACTGAACTCCACAAATGGGAAGTTGGGCAGCATCCCATAAAAGCAGCATTATATAGAGTCAACTGTTACTTGAGCGCTTGATCAAAGTTTTTAAGTTTCCTGATTGCAGTCTTAAATTAACTTATAATTTTATTCCATATTTAATTCTAAAACTCTACCTCATTGCTGCTTACACAAGGTAATTATGTTTCCAGTTAATTATGTTTTAGCAGATTCAGGATTCAGTTGATCTGATTTAAACATGTTCCATAACATTTATGATATACAGTAGCCTATATATATTATATAGTTCTAAAAAAAGGCAATTTGAAGTTAATTTTGGTTAAGTACATTTTACAGTGTCACATAAATTTGTAATTAGTCAATGTTAGAGTGAGATCAGGCTCTCAGTCTAAACTGCTCATGTAACCAAGATGACATTTTCTCTCACACACTGTTTTTCTCAGTCTCTCTTTCTCTCTTTGTCTCAGTTGCTAAACTCCCAGACAATCAATTCACCTTCCAAAACAATCTCCCTCTATCCTTGCAATCAATTAGCACACGAGGAAATCAATTAGGCCCACTACTAAATGAGCTATTAATAGAAAGCTGACAAACAATAGGGCACCATATATCATGAGGAGAGCTGATGTTTTTAATTAGTGCAACATTTAACATCTGTAATTATGGAGACATAATGAAGAGATATGGCTGCAAAGTAGCTCAGTCCGTTATTGAGGTCCTTGAAGATGCCGTTTATGTGTGTGTATGTGACTGTTATATATGCTGGAAATGTTTATATATATATATATATATATATATATATATATATATATATATATATATATATATATATATATATATTAGTAATTATTATTTATTGACATTTAACGAAATTGATATACAATGTTCAGCATATTGCATTTACATTTTACATGCATTGATTGCTAAAAGCCAGTGCTGTAGTGGATGCCACATTCTTTTAGATATGGAAAGTAAATCCCATGGCCATGGATTTATTTGTTCGGAAAGGCTGAAATAACTGTTGAATGAGATATTGCATTTAGAAACTAGTGGACCAGAGGACTGCCTGAATGTGACATCAGGGCCTTGGCTCTTTATAACAACACTATAAAAGAGTTGAAATGGCCATAGGCTGCTCACTTATATGCATTTTAGTCAAGGTGAAGTTGCCGGTAAACACATTTGCTCTTTTACAACATCATTGCGCAGCCTCAGTGTTGTTGTGTTTCAGTAAGTGAGTGATGGAGAGAGGAAGCGACAGGATCAGGCAGAAAAAAAGCAAAGACACAGAGATGGCAAGTGATACTGGTGTAAATTTGTCAGTGTGTCCGAGCCAGGATGCAGGAGAGTTGACCTTGGTCATAGTTTAAGACCTGTCTTTTATCTGGCTAGCTAGCAGCTCCGAGAGCCATTTGTCTGCATGTTGCCACATCTTTCTCTCTCTTTATCCGTCTCTCTCATTGTGTCTCTTTCCTTCTTGTTATTTTTCTTCTTCCCTTTTGCTCATTTTTACCCCAAACATTTTTAAATTCATTTGAAAAAAAATCCTTCTTAGCACTTTTTCAGCTTGCATGGTCAAGCTTCTTTTCTTACATTACAGTTCCTAAAGCCCAGGGCTTGTTAGTTGAACCTCACTTCAGACACAAAATTAAAGGTGTTTCTCCTTATGCATTTAAAATTGTTGACCTCAAACACTGGAACTCACTCTCATTGGAAATTATCATTTAAAAAGCAGCCCAAGGCCCACCTGTTATCACCGATGTTTATATTTCTACTAATTTGAATTATGTCAAAATCAAATGCATTTCTGCCAACACATTTGGAGCAACTGTCACCAAATTCAGTACTGAAAATCTCCAGACAGCTGGAATAAGTAACTTTTTTTGGGGTGGATTTTTGATACCCCATACGTTTTATTATGGCTGACCCTAAAAATTTGCTCAAATGCTATAGGCAGGGCTTATGTAGAACATGTGTAGATATGAAATCTGAGTGACCAGGACAGATATGTTGCCATTTGGCCAATGGGTAGCACTGTAGCATCATCTAAATATAAAAGAAAGTACATAATTCTGTATATATGTATGACTGTCCTTCACATATCTTGAGAATCATTCATCTGATCAACTTCCCACTTGGTGGGTATATTGCTGATGACCCAAAGGAGTGCAGCATCCACCGTGAAGTTATTCAGATGAGTGGTTATGGAGAACGCTGTGTCCAGCCATTCATGGTTCTAAACAATGCTACAAGCAGCAATTCTGGAGCTAAGCAATCTGCTTGCTTCAATCAGGCACTGCTCTAGTGCAGTAAATGTAAAGTTCCTAACAAAGTCCTCCTTGAAAACACTCGTTTCACGTTTTGTAACAGAAAACAGGACAGTAAAACCATTCTGAAAGTAATACCACATATATGTTCGTGTACTGAAGACTAAAGCCAGTTCAATGCAGTACCAACTTCTAGAGTACTGCATACAAACAACAGTTTAACTCTCAGAAGTTAACATTACACAGTTCCCTATTGGTGGAAAATGTAGACGATTTATAGCTAAAAACTCTTCTCTTCAGCTTTGAAGCTGCTTAATCATGTTTCCAAGGCTCACCATTTTCAACACAGTATCAACACACATTTTAAGCTGGATTAATTAGCCTTTGTGGCCGTGATGTTATGAGCGACATTTCAGTCTAATTACATTTTCTACAGAGCCTTTGAAAACTATGTTAACTCTAGTCTGACTATGGCTTAATCTGCTACAAAAGACCATTTTAAAAAATAAAAGATGTCAATCAAAGTGACAGACTATATGAAGTCCAACATTAATTTAACCTGGCCCTACAGAAGCCAGTTTTCAGGTGATATGTACCTTTACTTGGTCACTTCTCATAGATGAAATGCGTGCATAAATGCTATGAATGTAAATTACTTAACTCAGACAACTGGAATGTTCTGGATCAGCTGATGTGTCAGCTTAGCGTCCACATTACTAACAACAGCTGAGCGGTCTATTTAAAATGCTGCCGTGTCTTCCTGGGTTTCCCCTTGGGGGGGTGCTGCATTGATCTTTTCCCAGTCTCACTTTTTGCTGTCTTTAAAGTAGCCTTCACAGGCAGTACTGTGAAACTGAGCCTCCGCGCCTTAATAAAAATCTATATTTACATGTTTTCTCATTAAAAATGCTGCTTTTCAATTACTAACGGACTGGATTTGTAATGCACTATGCACCCATGAGTGCTGGGCTGAGATTCAACTCAATTGAACATTATTGCCATATGTACTAGAGACATCTGTCACAATTTTAAAATGAAATGCTTATTCTGCTTATTCTTATCTCAGCAACAAAAGATAGAATGATAAAAAACATGGCAAGATGGAAGTCCATTCACCACTTAAAAAGTAAAAAAAAACAAAATACATAATAATCTTAAAAAGTGCAAGATGTGCCTGTTTGTGCATGATAATATAATGTTCTGCAGAGGTAGTTTGTCAGTTGTTATGGTTTGCGAATGTAGTTTGTGTGTGTGTGTGTGTGTGTAGCAGTGTGGGGTGATAAGTCATTGAACCTCTCTCAAGTCACAGTGCAGACTGCAGTATTGGGGGAAGGGGCAGTGGGTGAGTGCTGTTAACAAGCTTGATAGTTTAAGATACAGCGTTATTCTTTGACCCTAAAATTAAATATTATTTAGGATGCGCAGCTGAAGCAGCACAGCTGTGACCGCAGGGAAGTGTACACAAATCCTGGACTGACTGTAAAATCTGTGGGGACAGTGATTGAGAAAGCAGCTCTTCCTACCTTGATAATGGTTCTCGGGAGCTCTATGGGAGCTAATTAACTCAAATGCGCGATGATAGTTGCCCTTGTGAGACTGCTTAGTGCTCTGTTGTCTGAAAAACTCGACTACCAAGCAGTTCAGTATAGGCCCTGGTCTGCTTGTTTATTTCTGCCTGGTTTCCTTCCAAAGTGCATACACCCAGAATTATAGCTGAGGGCAATTCAATTGTGAATGGTGTTTGTCTGCATATGTGCTGGACAGCTCACAGACTGGACACCATGTGGGGCTATCGAGCGAGTTTTAAGAATCAATAGATAAATGGTCGTTTTACATACAGTAGCAGTATCAAACATGAAAATAATCCAAAAAAAACAAAAACAAAAAAACCTAACAATTACCTTCAGGTAGTTTCAGCTGTTGAATAATGCATTTTCTTGTACAAATCATTTAAACTGTAAGAAAATAGAAAAAAAAAACATGTATTGCAGCATGGATACGTTTATGAGTTACATTACTACAAAAAAGGCAGAAAGATATTTTCTTTATAGAGAGCAATAAATACCAGCGGCCAGATGCATAAAACTCTCTGTGTAGATTCATGACCAAAACTGTGTGCATGCACAAAGCCGGAGATATGCATACGCATTATTTTCCACAGATTTATAAAGCTGTTCGTACGCATGGTTCTATTTCATAAATCTCGGTCATTGTGGAACTGGGCACATGCATGAGCCTCATTTCCACTCCCACAATTATTCATAAACGGATGAAGACACGCCCTTCGCCGGATCGTTTCATATCAATATGCCGCTCGCTGCAGAAGACTTTACACCTGAAAACATTTCTGAAACAGAAATGAGAGGAAAAAGAAGAAGTAGAGTTTCACAGATTGTCTCTCAAGAGCCACACGTGACTATTACATATGGCTGTGCAGCTCTTTATAGCACCCGTAACATTAATTCATCACATGGACTGTAAACCGTCGTCAGTAGTGATCTCAGAAATGTAATGAATGATTAGTTTGTAGCGCTCATATCTAAACTAACTTTACAAGGTGTAACTAAGGATGAAATAACAGTAAAATAGAATGTTGTCTCCTGTGCAGGTTAAAATTATGATCAAGTAAATTACACAAAAACAATTAAGCCTCATCAAAATTACATTTTTAAATTCCTTTGATAGAAATTTTACAGATTTCTTTTAAAAAAACAAACTCTCAACCAAAACAGCCAATGTTATATTAAAGATTCCATCTCTTACATTATATGTTCACCTCACCCTCAGAACCCTATTAGAAATCCATGTGTATGCATGTTTTTTGTGTGTATCCATCCTTTATGCATCTGGTCTCAGCTGGACCACTTGATTGCTCTGTCGCTGAAGGTTCAGCTGATAATGTCACAGGGTTCTGTATTTTCCAGACAAGATTAATAACTCATAGCTGGAGCAGTTTTTGAATCATCAGAACACATTAATAAATATCCCCTCTATATGTATAAAAGGGTACAACATAGTAATGGTGCTGATGTTTTTTCAACAAAAAAACAGTTTGAGTATCTTTTTAAAATCCTTAAAATAACATAAACTCCCTCATTAAATATTCCAGAATCTATAAATATACAAATATATTTAGTTATTTGTTTTACCTATTAAATGTTGCTGCTTGCTAGTGCTGTGCTGCATACAATAATGTATGGGGCAGTTTGTAGCAGTTTGCACTTTGTACTGATTGTGTTACCTTTCATTGCTGCATTGAAGTTTGTGTAATGTTGTAAATGTCAGAGTTGTTTTTCATTTTACATTTTTCACTCCACCAGCTGAGATGTGGCTGTAAAATGAACACGAACTATGCTTGAAGAGGTATTGAATCTCTTTCCAAATCTGCCATCCAGGTTAGTGGCTAAATGTACATGCTTGTGTGGGTGCTTGTGTTCAGGGGCATGTGCACATTGATGTGCATGTGTGTATACGTGTGTTCATATATCGGACACACCTTCCCATTCACTTGAGAGGAACATGCGTGTGTTCAGGCATACGGTATGTGTGAGTGTGTGAGAGAGACCAGTATTAATGCCTCGCTGTCACAGGGCCCCAGATGATGAAGTAGTCAAACCACAGAAAGATGAAATAAAAAAGTCAGCGTAAGAGAAAGAGAGAAAGAGAAATATCGGACAGATATATATAAAAAAGAAAAAAAACCCACAGAGAATGTATTTTTGTGTCACAGAAAACACTGTGTTCCACATGAAATATTTCTTACTCTCACCTACCAACACAGAGTTCATCTTTTTGACCAAGAGTCATTTTAAGCATTGATGCTTATTAACAATTAGTCTAACAGTAAGGTCGGCTCATCTCCAGGATGACCAAGATGGTAAGTGAACAGATTTTTTTTTAAAAAGCAGATTAAATATTATGTGTGGAGATTATTTGTAAACACACAAAGGTTATTCTCACATTGAATGATATTAACCAGAATTGTGTGTGTCTCCTTGAGGACAAACAAATGTGTTTGTGATCCTTCCTCAAAAAAAACAAAAAAACAAAAGAAATATGCTAAATCAACTAAGTATAGACATGGGGAATAATGTGAAACCACTGGCCAGAATGTGTTTTGTGTCACACATGTGCAACCATGCATAAATGTGGGTCCAAGATACAAACACATGGACACACATTCACAAAAAAACTCCTACATAGCAGTACTAGAGGTCAAAAACTCTACTAAGTACTGTACCTTTAAGATATGCATGGAGAAGAGTCATTTCCAGTGTGTATGATGTGCTGTTATAAACCTTTGCCACAGTCAGGTTAAAGGCTTCTCACGGCTAAAGGAGATTTGATAAAATAGTTAGAGGGATTAAACAATCATCTGGTAGATGTAAGTAAATATACTAAACACTGTCTTGACCTTGATAAGCACTAAGCACTCACTGTGGCTGACCACAAATGTACCCGACCACAACTGTTGAATTAAATGCAGCGGAGTTGAGTGTCAGTGCTCTGCTAATCACAGATTGTGAAGTATTTAGTTGTATGAGAAGCGGAGCAATGATGTGACAGAGAATCTAATCACCACTCTAAAGGTGTGACAGCACATTTCTTAAGGTCCAGCTCACTGCTGGATAATGAAGAGAAAGTGTGGGTGTGAGGCTGTGTGTATTCCTGGGTGTGTGTGTGTGTGTGTGTATGTGTGAGGGAGAGTGAGAGGTTTCCACAGGAAGCGTATCATCTGTACAGCTGGTGAACCTCTGGGTTGCCGACGGAAACTCCAATCAGACCAGCTGAAGCCATCCCACTTCCTGATGTGAGCCCGGATTAAAAACCCCAGGAGTGACCTCAGCTGTCATTGACACACACTGACACACACACACATGCTGTGTGCACCATGTGTGCACACACGAAGAACGATAACCTCCCATGTCACCATCACACACATACACATTTATATAGACAGTCACACTCAATACATGCATACAACACGTGCAATACACACAAAGGTGAGGCCAATAAGTTATTTACACAAACCACTGCACTAATTAATCCATACACACATGTGAAGAAGCATGAGGAAGAGCGCTCACACACACACACACACACACACACACACACACATAGACTGTCCAAGGTGTTAATTAAACATTGGGACAGGTGATGTCACTTCCCTTTGCCAACTCTGACAGAATACTCATCCTAATGCCCACTGTGTCAACCAGCTGCCACGTCCCTCACTCTCTCACCGGAAAACTCTCCCCTAAATTCTACAAAAATCAAAGTAATCTGCTTTGTTTTAACAAGACTTTTTGAAATATTCAATTACATTAATTAACAATTACATCAATTGAAGGAAATACGCGTAAAAAGGTATTTTACCACTATACCCGATCTTGATGCAGATTCATTGTTAATGTGTGGATTTATCTGTTCTATCGAAGGGTAACATATTCAAAGCTTAAAATAACATTAAAAAACTATTTGGTTAATTTTTGGTTAATTTTGAGCCAGGCCTGTAAAGAAGTGTATAATGTAGCATATCCTCAGCAGTAATGTTTATTGGATGCTACTTTGAGCTGTGTCAGGTTTAAGTTTCTTTACCTACATAGTATCTGTCCATTAATAATAAAAAAAATCATCTGCAGCAGACGAGTTCATAATAAGAAGTCATTTTCTTCTTAAAAAGTATTTTTCCTTGATTTGATTTCTGCCATTCTGCATTTTTCAAAGCCAAAGCTGCATCAATAATGTATAACAGATCTCTATGTTGGGAGGATTTGATAACAGAAAGTCTAGGAGAAAAATACAAACACCAATGTTTGGTATATTTGATGCCCTGCATTTGTGTGGTGGCCACAGAAAATATGCAGGGATAATTTACAAAGAGATTGTGTGTTTTTTTCTGTCATACCTGTGCAAATAACCCCCCAAATACACATTGCTTTTCACAATCCACTTGCAAAGGGTAAAATAACAAGTGAACTGTGTATCAGGTGCAAATGATGCGCAAATTATGGAGCTATCAGTGGCTGCAATCTATTCTTTGTGAATTTGCCCTGCAGTTTTTAAAGGTACAATATCATGCACATTTCTGGGTTTTATTTGAAGTTTTCTATTTTAATGTACACAAATTCAACTCACTACAGTTTTACAGTGATCTCTCAAGCACTTCGCTGGAGCTCCAGAAAGCACAGGTCGGTCTGTTTCATAAATATTTATAGGCCTCTACTCGTATTGGCTAATTTTGCATGACTGAAAAAAGGGATGGAGCTGCTGCATGACATCACAAAGTCAAGGAACTACAGATGTTTTTTTAAGTTTTAAAGTTTTTAAATCTAGGCTGTGTGTATTTCTCAATTTTGAGTGTTTCATGCATGGGACAGTTTTTATGTAACATAATGTATAACTCTTATCTAGACTAAAAAGAAACATGAAAGTGGCTATTTGCATGAGATAAGACATTTAGACACAATGAATTGCCACTGCAATTGTCATTGCCATGAATTGAACACTGTTCTGTAATGCTATGGATTATCTTCATAAACATTTTTTGATGTGTTATATTGAAATTCACACTAGGTGCACACTAGGCGTAATACATGTTTTACCTTTCAGGCAAATAATACATAATTATCCAAGTAATTAACAGCGAATACGACAGCAAATGAGTGTAATTCATGATGCTTAAACAGAGAGTTTTGGCTAAAGTGCCTCATACCCTGAAAACCCCCCAAAAATGCATCTAGAACCTGAAAAAAGCATCAATTTTAGCTAAGACTGTGAGACACCGACTCTGTCCCCACACTCCCACACATGCAGCTAACACCGTTAGCTGCAGCTAATGGGCTAGCGCGATGGCCAGTGAAGCTGTGGAGCTCCAGCTCATTAGTTTTATAGAAGTCATCCAATAGAAAACTTCATTCACAATAACCACATTTCAACCCGTATAGAGCAATAGTTCTGCATATTTGTAGCATAAATATAATTCAAATATGTTGCACTAAAATGTCAAGATTTGGGCCTGAATCAATCAACAGCACTACTAGATTCCCACATACACTTATTTTATTTAATCAATTAAAGAGCTTTCAGATACTATACTATACCATATGAGTAACTATGAAAAATTGAAGCAGCGGTGGTTGTTAACATAGTTGCCTTGGCAAAACAGCAACAACAACCGCTAACAAGTCGATGCATTTACAGGACTGTTTCTCAGCAGCCTCAAAAGCACAGGGTGTATATATATATATATATATATATATATATATATATATATATATATATATATATATATACACCCACAGTGGGATTAGACATGGTAATGATTGTCTGGACGTCCAGCTGGTGGTAGCCATTACAGCCGGTGCAGACAGTAAAGAGCAGCACAGACAGCTCCCCTGCTGCTGACAGCTACAGAATCAGGACCATGGACAGCTCAGGGCCCAGCTCTGTGCACTTCTGGCACAGGAGTGAAATTGTTATAAATCCAACTGACAGAGCATTTAGTCTTTTTTTTCAGTCAAAAATAATGCCAGTGTGTTCTGAGAGAGAAGGAGTTTGGGGAAATATCATACATGCTGTTTTTTGGGTTTTTTTGTAAAGCAGGGGCATGTCTGTGTTTGATTTACTGCAGCTGGTAGGCTGAGATCTGCAGCCACCGGCAGGCCAGAGAGAGACAAAGTAAACAGGCTTGTGCTCCGCAAGTCACGGGCGGACAGTCTGTTGTCCTTAAAGATCATGTTTTTTGCATTTAGCTTTCATTTGAAACAGTAGCTGAGAGGCTGGATTCCAACCCAGGCCGCTGTGGTCAGGACTCGGCATGATATGTGGTTTGTGCTCGACCAGGCGAGCTATCAGGGCTCATCTGACAGTCTGCTGTTTGCAGCGGTGCTGAATAGTACAGGCCAAGCTGTCCTGTAACTGGACAGAGGTGACATCTGCTGTTTAATGAGCAGATTATTAGTTATCAAGCCTGCAAACTGACGACAGTGGTGCTCGTTACCTCGGGAATGTTTAATGGCTCATTCAAAAAGCTAATTTTAAAAAATTAAAAATCTACAAATTTTATAATTCAGTTGGATTATATATTTAAATAAAATTCATCATTCTTTTTCAGTTACACCATTTGACATTTCATGTCAAAATAATTGCACAAAATGGCCTAGGATTCTTTATCTGTTCTATTTCACAATTTTTCTCATTCTCTTATAATAGTACAAATTTCACCTTATCGCCTCTTCGTCTGGTCATCTTATTCCTTTCTTGCTGGAAAAAATGCTAACTTTGATTGATAATGCAGCCTCTTATGTTGCATCCTTTGATTCTTTTAAATGTGTCATTCTAAAAATAGACCTGTAGTCGGCTGTAACATTGTGACAGTATTTACTTCTTCTTTTAACGAGTCAAATATATGAGCCATCTCTGTCACCTGAGGCCGCTTTGATGTCATGATAATTAGGTGAGCTTTATGGATTTGTTTGTTCGGCTTTGCTTTAATATTTTTGCTTGCTGAAAAATTTAAATGAAACGAAACTTAACGAAAAAAATACAGAGGCCATGACCTCAGTGTCATCAATGGTAGCTATGGCCTTGTGTGTTTGGAAGTTAGATCTGAAGGAGACTTTAGCAGGAAAGCTCATGTGGTTGGTTGGTCTGTAGCTTTTACTGTGACCTCTATAGTTGGAGGTTAAACTAAGGGGAATCATCTTGTAACTAATCATCAAATAAAAAAATCTATTTACAGAGCAGATATGAATACTGAAGTAAATCCTGACATTATCAGCCTATAAGTCATGACCACCTGTTTTGTGTATTCTGATATAAAATCCATATTACACTGTAGTTTCACCTGCAGCATGAAATCCTTACTTTAACCGGCTGTGCTAATGCACATTGCAGCTTTTCCTTCTGTGTTTTTCTTTCATTACCATTTTCTGTCTCTCTCAGGAAACATTAAATGGGCTCAAGGCATGTGCAGAGTGGTGAAGACGGTGTGTGTGTGTTTGTGTGTGTGTGTGAATGTTGGACGGTGTCTTTCATAACATCTGCTGAGGGATATAAATGATGCACCTGGATACCTGATCACACACCAATTCCTGCACACACTCGCACATTGGGAATTTTGGCGAGTCAATTCAACTCACATGGAGAGCCTCTGTTGACTTATTCCTAGAAGTTTACACATTTTGTAATGTTTGTGTGTGTGTGTGTGCATGTTGGTAGGCATCCATGTGTGTGTGCACTCATGGATTTGCGCCTCTCCATGTTAATAAAGCCCACAGATATAGCTGTCAGCTTGCTGTGTTGATTCAGGCTCAAGGCCAAATGCTCCAATATCCTCCCTGACTTGCTGTCTTCATCTATCTACATCTTTCCATCTGTCTCCTCCTCCTCTTATCATCCCTATCTGTCTGCATCTGTCTCTCTATCTCCTTGGTCTGGCTATATGTGCGTCTGGTCATCTGCTGGTCTGTCTGGCTGTTTGTGTTTCTGTCACAACTAATTCCTTCACCATGAAATTAATGAGAAAATCCTTCTTAGAGGATTGTTTTGTTTTTACAAAGAGAGGTCTTGGGAGAAAAATACACTTGCAGATAACTCCTGCCCGGTTAATTGTTTTCAAACGCCCTCAGAGGACAGGAGCCGTGTTTTTGCTTTGCAAATGTAGTTAAGAAGGTAAAAGTGACTTCGTAGGAGCAAGGAAAAAAGTTCAATAACAAGCGGAGGTTTATTTTGTGCCTGCATTACATTTATTGTAGGTCTACTGTCCTTTTTTTAAATAATGATTTTCTATCCACCTAATTGTTAATTACCAATAGAACATGGTTGCAGCCACTTATCCTTCATGTCTAAGTAATAATACATAATATACAATCCATGTTGTAAATATTTACTACCAAACATGATGTCATTGGATGTATATTTGAAGAGTTTTTGATGGTAACAAGACAAATACGCCTCCAAAGGAAAATTTGTAATACAAAGTGGTTCACTAACAACTGCTTTTAGGGCGGATACTTCAAATTCATCTCAAGCCCCATTCAAGCTGAAGAGGAGGAGAAGCTTGAGGAGAGCATATGATGAACATGGCCAAATAAAATGGAAAGTGTTTTTACCACTGTATGATGTAGAATATTCTACTATGAGCTGCATCAGACCTGAGATTTCCCAAATATGTAGCATCAGACCATTCAGAAATAAATCAGACTCTTCAAAGTTCCATAATAAACAATGAGCCTACACATAGAAATAAAAGCTCCTTGTACATAGAGTGGTCAAAGTGGGATTGTTGCTCTGGTGTTCTGCCTCGCTGTTTTGTCTAGAAGGTACAAAGGTGGAACGGAGGATCAGAGTTTTTCTGCCATCATTCTGGTGGCTGATGTAATCTTATTGGAGAATAGATGGTTGAACGATTTCGGAAAATAATCTAATTCAGATTTTTTTCAGCCCCAATATTGCAATTGTGATGTAATATGCAATTTAAAAAAATATATATTTGTTATTTCATCCTCTATTTTATTTATTTTGCAGAGAAAAAGGGTTTTACGGATAGACACTGTGACTGGTAAAAGATAAAAAAAAGAAATCTGCTGATTTATCTAATGTAAATGGAATATGTCACGGGAGACGCCGATGATGTTGCTTCACAGGTCACGTCTCTGATTCCGGATCACACAAGGGGCGGATTTACGGCAGCTTTGTTTGATTCAGTGTAAAAAGCACGGACTGTGGCAAAGATGGAATAATGAGGTGTCTTCTTTGCACCATTAGTGTGTGATCTCTTTGTAAATCTAACTGGAAAATCTCAAATGTCATGGATGCTGTTGTAGCTATTAAAGCTAAGACGGCCTTGAGCACACAGAAAACACCATGGAGGAACACTAGGATGGTAAAATGCCTTGAAAACAGACTGCAGGACAGCAGAGTGTAAGTAGAAAAAACACAAAGTTCTTTGTAACTATGAGTTCCTCAAGGCTAGACAGCGACACTTTTCTGAAATTATTAAGAACATCAACAACATTCACAGTCTGTTTCCTATGGTTGGTAGGAACCAACCCGCATAAAAAATACAAAAAACAAAGGAAAACTGTTCAGCATATAAAGCCATTGACATACTGTCTGAACACAATGCCATCTGACGCTTTTTAAACTCATGCAAACTCTGTCCAAACAGATTTGCAGCAAATAAATAACTTCAGGAGAAGTTGATTCGTGCTTTCATCTCCAGTGAACTTGACTACTGTAACAGCTCATTCAGAACGCTGCTGCTCCAGTTTTAACCAGAAAAAAGAGATCGAAGCACATTACTCCCAGTTCTAAAGTCTTTACACTGGCTCCCAGTCAGCTATAGAATAGACTTTAAAATTCTGCTGCTGGTTGACGAATCACTAAATGGTTTAGGTCCACAATGACATCTTAGTTGAATATAAACCTTGTAGGACTCTGAAATCCACTGAGTCAAGTCAGAAAGTGGAGCCCAGGGTTTAAAATAGTGAAGTAGCTTTTAGCTGTTAGAACCGGCAGCAGAACTGCCGTCAGCACCAACTGTGGCCATTTTTAAATCCAGGTTAAAACACTTCTCTTTTCATTTGGTTATGATTGAGCTCTTTTCAATTTAAACTTTCCATTTTAATCTTGTATGTTATTTTAATGACAAATCATTACTTCAAGCTGCAAACATATTTATGCTCTATTCTAGATAGTTGTATTTAGTTTTTTCCTCTCTTTCCACTTTCCTGTCATTTTTTAAAATTATTATTGTTGTTTTTTATTGTTTTTTATTTTTTGTATGCTTTTATTTACCAATTCTTACAGTTAAATGTTTGCTTTCAAAGCATGTTGAGTTGCTCCTTGGTATTAAATGCACTATATAAATAAGGATCTAGTGCGGACTATTCAGAGCGAAGCCCTAGAACTGAAGAGGCCACTCGGATAAGATCGAAATGTCTTCATAGACAAACACAAGCCCAGTTGCCTATGATTCAGAGAGGACAATTATGTGGATGAATGAGAATATTCACAGACAAAAAGCTGTATGAATAAAGCCGTTCC
Organism: Lepturacanthus savala; assembly: GCA_030544235.1. Taxonomy (NCBI): domain Eukaryota; kingdom Metazoa; phylum Chordata; class Actinopteri; order Scombriformes; family Trichiuridae; genus Lepturacanthus; species Lepturacanthus savala. The sequence continues at coordinate 5,128,030 of CM060473.1, read as the reverse complement.
TAAAACGGGAGATACTGAGGCTGGACAGGACAGAGACAGGAGTGAGTTAAGTTTCATTTAAAGAATATATAATGAATATGAGAAAGCAGTTTATTCTGAGAAATCAGGTTACATGGGAAATGTGTTTAGATGCACAACCTGTGTTTACACACAGCTGGTCAGAAATCACATTTCATTTCTACCACCGTGCCTTATTTTGAAACAAGGGCTTGTTTAACATGTATTTTAAGCACTACTAGTTTTCTGGTCATGTGAAAAGCTGATTTGGATCAGATACATGTTTCCATGGGCCAGAAATCTCCTGGAAAATCTGTCTGTATCTAATCCCCTGGGAAAAACGGGTGTCTTGTTCACAAGATAGAAGAAATCAGAAATAAGTGCATGTGGAACGACTACTTCACAAGAACAATGACGGTTTCATGTGATATGGTATTTATAATGCGTGTAAGTGGCTATCTCTTTGCACATCTTTTTTCTAAGGGTCATGGATCAGGAGATAAAGTGAATCGGCTTCCCCTCACTCTTGATTATGAGGGGATGTATGAGGCAATGGTTTGTGGTCTTCGCCCCCTGTTGTAAAAACCTGCCTCGCTTGCCCACAGCTTGCTTATCGACTTTCAGCTCAGCCTTTAATACCTTCATGTGGCACCGGAGGCTCAGGAAACTTCACCCTCTCAGTCTCTCTTCATCTATTCCTCAGTCCTCAGCTTTACTTCTTAGTAACGTGTCACATGTTCCATATAATTTATAGACTCTTCTCTGGTCTGTCTCTGTCTCCTTCTGTTTTTATCCAAATGTGGTTTTGGTCACTCTCCTGTGCCTCTTTCATTCTCTAAACATTCTTTCTTTCCACTTCTCACTTAACTCTGTCCCGGCTTCTCTCTTGTATCTCCCTCTGTGACTCACCTTGGCCTCATCTTTGCCATCTCTCTTTCTGTGTCTGTTCCTCTCTGTTTTCCAATTTCACTCCCTCTCTTTTGACTCGCTGTGTAAATCCCCTCTTATCCACTCCCAGTAACAACTCGCCGCATCGGGCCCTCTTGTTTTGTCACTATGGATATTTGTTCTAGATTAACCTCTCGCGCTCCCTCCCTCCTCCTCCCACTCCTTTGATCTCCCACTCATCTCTCCCCATTTTTCCTTTTTTTGTCTTTACATCTCTACCTCTCTACTCCCGTTTTCTTCCATTTTGTTTGCTCATTTGCTCTCCTTCCACCTTCTTTACTCTCCCTCCCGCAGGAGAGTAGCGACATCGGTATAACTGGCATAGCAGCGTCTAGTCCAATGAAATATAAATGGCTGTTTCTCTCTGTTGCTCAATTTCACTCCCATTTGCACAGAAAAAGAGAAAGAACTCTGATGAACCGCCAGCCAATTCCCGGGGATGACACGCATGTTTGTGCCGCACCGATTGTGGTTTGCTTTTCATCTGAGGGATAGATTGAGCTCTTGACCCTTCCTCCTACTCCTCCTCTTCTTTTTTTCTACTCTCTCAACATCTTCATTCCTTTTGTATTTGCTCTCAACTTCTGCAGATGGATTCTACAGAGAAAAATGTTTTTTTTTTTTACATACTTTTCCTTACCACTGACTTTTTGAACATTTTGTTTCTCCACTTTCCCTCCTCTCCTTTCTTCTTATTCAGTACCTGTGTTTAATGTTATACATTGATATCTACACATTTGTGTAGATAAAATGTTCCATAAATAGTCCATACATATATATCACCAGCTTTAAAATGAATTCTCAATCTGATTCCCTTAAAATGTTCTGTTATGTGTGGTGTTCATTTTAATTTATATATGAAAAAAAAATCAAATGAAACAAGTTTGATAATTCAAATATTCTAATATATAATGTTCTGAGTGAGTCAATATTGTTCATATATTGGCAAATTATAATAGAAGTTTTATTTATTATCACTATCCAATTTTCATATAGAGCCAGTTTAGATCATAGTGTGAGGGAACAAAAGAATAGAACAAAGAAAATGTAAAAAACAGACATTTGTTTCAATGAAGCTGTTCATACTGTGAATGACAATGTATTACAGCAACGTATTGTAGATGTATGATCCATCTGACTGCATGAGAAATGTTGAGAACATTTTTCCGACTGTGTTATGATTCATCAGACATCATTATGAGTTTGCTCTAGGATGAAAAACTCAAAACAGTTTGATCATTCAGACAAAGTTTTGTTTCATGAGGAAAAAAGAGACATTGTTGACAATGATGTTTTTCCTAATGGTTAATAGAGGGCAGACAGACTACTCTAAATGAATGAGTTTAATATGGAAAAAGCTTTTGTTTGTGCAACTCGCTTTTTACACCCACATAAAGAGAGTCTTTCTCAAGGTAGACACAAGACAAGAGGATCAGAGGTTTTTAACTATCATTAACCAAATGAAAGAGTTTAATCATTGGACATCTAAAACAAAATAATATATCAGAGCAAAAGGCTGGGCTAGCGTTAGCTTGCAGAACAATTAGTCAGTCATTTTCTATACCCGCTGATTCCTCATCAAGAGTCACAGGGATCTGCTGAGCCAATCCCAACACATTACAGGCAAGAGGCAGGGATACACCCCAGATGGTCACCAGCCTATCATGGAGCACACACTACATTCACTCACACCTATGGGCAATTTAGAGTCACCAATAACCTCAGCATGTTTTTGGACTGTGGGAGGAAGCCGGCAGACACGCAGACATGGAGAGAACATGCAAACTCCACACAGAAAGGTCCCAGACCAAGGAGGTCTTGAACCTGCAACCTTCTTGCTGTGAGGCAACAGCACTAACCCCTGCGCCACCATGTTAACACAGATTGCTAACGTGAAACTGCTTTAATCAGTGTTTTTGCTACTTTTAATGACTGGCTTTATCAAGCAAAAGGACCTCTTAGAATAATTCAGCTCCCAGTAAAAACCTCCTGATGAACACTGAACGAATCCTAACAGACACTGGCTAACCGCAGACCAATGAAGATGCCATGTTTGTTACTCTAGAGACCAAGCTGAAAATGACATATTGTACGTTAAACTTAACTTATCTGTACTGTTTATGTGCATTGAGGTGTGCTTATATGGATGTGTATCTATATGTGTTTTTGTGTATGTGTGTTATTTTGTTGATGTGTGTGCCATTGTGTGTGGATGTGTATAAAAAGGTCTTGTCGTGTCTGTGTGTTTGCTGTGCTCAGTAATTAAAGCAGCCTGCATCAACCCTGTGACGATGTAATGCCTCTATAATCTTCCTCAGCTCTCCCATCTGTGTCTCCAACATGACTCTCTGTCTCCCTGTATTTCACTGCTGAACAAACTATGCAACATAAATAACCGAACCTCTGTGTGTGAGTACAATGCATTTTATACAGAATGTAGAGAGGACAAATACAATGTATATCTGTGTCTACACACACAACACACAGAATCAGATATTTTGTGTGATTATATTCATAAAGACAGAGTTTAAACAATGCAAGTGCTACATTGGGTGGGAAGGGGGATAATAAAACTATAAAATACAATCTATTAGTCAAGTTGGGGCTACAGATTAAGGAGTTTAACTGCTTATCAGGCACCAAGTTGATGAGTTGAGTTGTGGTTAGTTATCATGGTGGAAACAATTTTACCTTTTGGACTGATGATCATAAATTAAATGGTCAATTACAGCATTCATGTATGATATATACTCTATATCAGCACTTGCCGAATAACATTGCAAAATTGCAAAAATTGAGCTTGGTTATTTTCATTGTTGTGTGTGTTATCATGATGAACAGCCGCCAGAGCAATAGACTAGACTGCAGTTTTTATGTCAGTGTTGAACTGAAGATGGATTGGTCGATTAATCAGGTTAACACTAAAACATTAGGGCATGGGCAGTGGTTTATATCTAAAAATTACCTGCACAGATTTTTGCACAACAAGTGATGACATATCTTTATCAGTCAATTGTATCACAGAACTCTTTCATGACTTCTTCTGCAATTATGCTTATGCAGGCATTGAGAGGGGTGCAGGCAGCCCAATAGGATCATGTAGAGAAATCCTGTGTAAATCATTTCTAGCAGAATATAAATAATACCCAAAGCATTTATTTTAGTTATTTTTTGCTTCATGCAAGTCATATTTTATTTAAAAATGGGGAGATGGGAAGCCAAAAAGTGAAGATTTTAAAAATTCACTCCATCTCGTTTATGCCACTCATAGCTCCTGCCCCTTCTGTCCTTTTGTACCTTCCTTCTGCTCCGCTTGCCTCTTTTTATTTCTCCCACTTGAAAATTGGATGGTCTAATTTCTAGCCACCCACTCTTGACTGCTGTGTCCAACAGGCTGAACACCACACTGTCAGCCTGTTGGACACAGACTGTCAGTATAAGTAACATTTATCAGTGAGAAAGCTTTATTTCCAGGCATGCGTACTTGGCACTCCCTACCAATGCTATCACAGTCACCTTATTCTGAAAAAAAAAAAAAAAAAAAAATCAGTCAGAAGGATATACAGATACTTCATTAATTGTCTCAGGCTGACAGGATTGGGTCACAGCTTTGATTCCTCCGAGGGAATCTGAGGTGTGAAAAGAAGGGAATAAAGATATTGAGAGTGTAGGTGGAGACAGAAATGTTGACTATAACCGTCATTGATAGACCTTATTTAAGTGTTATAATTTAAATGCTCTTGAAGAATCCTTACACTTAATGTCCTTTGATCTTTTTTACATCCATATTCCCTTGAAATTTATTATATTTGTATGCAGACATCCAAGCTATTACTGATTATTGAGCCAATAAGCTGTTATTGGTTAAGATGCTGGCAGCAGTGTAGGTAAGTGACGAAGAAAGATCAATTTAGTACTTTCTATGTGATCTATTTCCCTTGTTTCTACATGAGGCTGGGTAATATATTCTGCATACATTCGATTAATTAAAATAATAGCTTTTGCACAATGAATAAAATGTCGACATTGTGAAAATGTTATTACAACATGCAGACAAATTCTTTTTCCCAGTCAAAAGGTCATGTTAATAGCTGGCTACATTAGCTTTCTTTAGTCTGTGAGGGAAAGCCACAGGAGCCAACCCAGATTGGATCGATCACTATCTCACTGCTGTCTGCAGATATCAGGCTGATATCAAGAAGCAAAAACACCAGGAGGAGGTGAATTAGAGTGCAGATGTTTCAGTTCCATCTGTGCTGGAAATATTTATAAAGTGGAAGTCTACTTCATGTACAGTGGTGTGAAAAAGTGTGTTTCCCATTCCTGATTTCTTTTTTTTTTTTTTGCATGTCTGTCAATGTTTCAGATCATCAAGTGTAACAAACATGCAAAGCAAATCGGGAACAATTTCTTTACACCACTGCAGTTGAAACATATGGTTCATCCTTACTTAAAGGAGATAACCCGTATTTTCAGGTCTTAAATATCCTGTTCAATGAATCCTCCCAAATCTCCCATTAATATCTACATGAAACTTTTTGGCCATATCAAACAAAACTAACACCCTTTCTGACCTCCATTTTTCCTCTCTCCTATCCCTCTTTACCACTTTCTGCTGCTTCTCCTTCCCATTCACCTTTTCCTCCTCCCCGTCTCTTGATCAGCTTGGGGATATAGTAGAGCTCATTTAAGACTCTAATTCACAATTACATGGACAAGGGCATAGGTTGACCCTGTAGAGAGAGAGAGAGAAAGAGAGAGAGAGAGACATACAACCATGGGTTCTGCTCCCCTGTGTGAATTTATACTGAAAGGTTAATTTGAGTGTAAGGAGCCTAAGGCAATGACTGGGAACAAAGGGATAGTGAGAGAGAGACAGAGAAAAAAAGGAGAGAAAAGGAAGGAAGTGCTAATTCACTTCAGGAAAAGCAGCCACTTTAAGGATGAAGGAGAGAGAGACAACAAGAGACAGGAGAGAGAGAGAGAGATGCACCTGAGCGCTGAGAAGTGATATTTAATTGCCCTCGGACAGATAGCTGACTTGCTAGAAAAAGGCCACTGTCCCTGCACTCTTCTCTCCTGTCAAATACTCTGTTAGTGAAACCTCCACTGAGACAAATGGAGGGGGAGGAGGGGAAAAAAAGAGAAGCAGCCACAGATGGAGAGACAGATATTGAGTGACAGAGACAAAATGATGGAAACAAATAGGAAAAGAAAGGAAAGGTGGTGAGGAGGAGACACACTAAGGGATTACATGACAGCCATTATGTTAGACAGGTTTACCCAACAAACAGGAGCAGCAAAGAACAAAAACAGCTTATAATGCTACAGTATGAGACAGAATTTCACAACTCTGGAAACAGCACAAGTACAGCGTTCAGACAAGTACCAGAAACATGTGATTTTACAGATATATGATTGTCCATTGCAGCGCCTCGTAATCCTATTTAAGTTAGGGTGTAATGAAGTGATTTCATTATCAATTTAATCACCTGATTGTTTTCTTGATTATTCAGTTAATCATTGAGACTTTGACGTGTCAAAAATCTCAAAAAGCAAAAAAAAGTCCTAGGTAACATCTTCAAATCCTCTAGTCCCCAAAGAAAAAAGGCTGTGATGAGCAAATGTTTTTTCACTTAAAAAAGGACATGACAAACCTCCAAAGGTTTACATTTTAGATCAGCAGGAGAATGTAGCATCAAAGACTAATCCAAGAGCATCCTCAAAGGAGCATTACACACTGCCCTGAAGGAAACACATATTTCACATCTCTTTGCACATTTTCTATCAAGTAGCCCTTTCTCATTTTCTTCCTGCCAAAGGCTGCTGAGAAACTACAAGAGATGTTTGAAAAAGTACTGCCGCACATACACAGCCGCCGATCACACAGATTTGTAAGCCTCTCCGCTGTACACACACTGACAGTTTCCTCTTCACTCCTGGAACGTTTCTGGTGTCAGGTCCTTTTTTGTTCTGTCTGTCATTCTTGAGCGTCTCCACTCCTACGATACCAAAGTATGTCATTCCCTCACCTTACAGGACTTGTTCAGGAAGCTGCAGGTGGCAGGTAATAAAGCATGTTTGATATGATAGTGGTGGCTATTCAATCATGTTGAGTGAGGTAAGATTTAATCTCTAAACACTTTCCTCTACTAGATATTTGCCGACCATCGAATCCATGAATCTCCTGGCATGAAAATTGTATGATAATCATGTGGTGTGTCGTCACATACAGTACAGGCCAAAAGTTTGGACATACCTTCTCATTCAATGTGAATGAACATGGCGAAGACAAACCCTCTCATTTTATTTAGATTATTATGATCTCAATGACATGTACATAAATCTATAAATCTATCCTTCAAGTCTCTAGAATAATCCCCCCAAAAAGAATATATATTGCATTTTTGTGCAATCAGCAACTATAATAGCCATTAAAATTCTATTTTCTGCAAAGAAAAGAGTACAAAATGGGAAAAAAAAATGATTACATAACATCATTGTTACAGACTCAACTGATATATTTATATGCATGAAATCTTGGGCTTAAATGGGTTAAAGGTTCAATGTAAGAACTGACTACCTGACCAGAAGTCAGTGCATGTGTATGTCACTCATCATATACTATAGCGTTAATCTTACGGATTTACATGGCATCTTTGCTATGGTATTAAGAAAAAAAAATGTTTGACTTTGGGCAAAACGCCTCATCCAGAGCAAGAAAGCTACTCTACCTTGTGTCCATACATATTATATATAAAATATGCCCGTACTGACATTTTATATGGATATTCTGTATCATAGCAACTAAATCGTCTCAGTTGAAAAAACTCAAAAGCACACTCAGAGGTGCGTTTTCAGAAGAGCACCTGGTGTTTTCTCAGCGGAAAACACCAGGCCCCTCAATATGGAAATGAATTCGGATTAGTGGGATATGTCCGGTCGTGGTTCTATATAGCAGGAAGTATGGAATATTAACCAGGCCATAAAAAGGTCTAGTGTAAACACATCATATCTGCATGTTAATGAAGCCCATTGACGTCACTGCAACCAGCTTGGGGACCGGGGCTTGCGCTTTGGCCCAACTCCAGAGACGGTCCATCTTGGGCGCCACTTGACTCAACTCGGTGCATTAAAACTGTCAGAAATGCAAATCGATGTGGGGTGGTTTGGCACGGTCAACATTATGAACATGTTAAACCAGCAACTTGCCTGAGGACACACTCACAGAGCTTCTAGTGAGGCGAGTTATCAGATGATATACATTTCCCTCCCTTTAGCAGCCATGTTGTGTTGTTATTGTGCAACGTACATTTTTAGTGTGATGGAATTTAAGTAGCCCAAGATCTCATCACTGTAATTAGCTACTGTAATTAGAGAGCATTCTTATCACATGCAAATAAGGCATTAATACTGCAGGTGTCCTGTGCTAACGATTGCTTATATGCTTTGATAGGAAGTGTTTCCATCTGCATACTGCATTTCTCTGTCTGTTCCTCAATCTGCCCAGCAGCCACACCTTCCTCCCTGTCTACCTTGATGAATCGCCGCTGGTTGGGGATGCACATCCGTAGGGAAATGATAAATATCCATAGAGAATAGATTCACAATCTTCAAACACTCTTCTAAAAGGCAGCTCTCGCCCCCGAGGAAGCACTTCAACTCTATTTCTCTTTCTCACTTTTTCTTCCATTGTATATTATTCCCTCTCTTTAAAAACCTTTAAAACACTTTTTTTTCTCCACCTCATGTCTACACCCACAGGAAAACTTTCAGCGCTCTCTCTTTATCTCCATCTCCCCCTCACTCTTGGTCGTAAAAGCCAATTTGGAGGTCTTGACATCCAGACTATCATGGATCCCTGGAGTTAAGCTAGTGAAATGTTTCTAGAGATATCACTTTGTAGAATATGTACAACATTGTGTTGTGTGTACATGGACACGTCCCCAGTACTGGATTTGCATAGACTATAAATCCACGAGGGCCTACAAGTCGCATTACTTAATCTGACTGTGATTTAATACAGATTCAATTAGTTCAGCAGGACTACTTCTTTCAGAAGATGGTTGAAACCAAACCAGAGCTAAAAGGTGAGTGAATATTGACCTTACTTTTATCACTGGTGGAAGAAGTATTCATTCTACTTAAATAAAATAATCAACACAGCAGTGTATAAATACTCCATTACAAGTACTAGTTAGTTTAAACTACTTTATATAAGTCTGAGGGCACCTATACTGGGTTGTATTAAATAAAAATAAATTAAATAAAACTTTTCACATACTGTAAACTGAACTATATACTGACACTTCTACTAAGAGCTGCCATATTAAGAAAAGAGACTACTTAACTTTAGTCCAGTTGTTCCCAACCTAGGGGTGTGTCCCCTCAAAAGGATCACCAGATACATCTGAGGGGTCATGAGATTATTAATGGGAGATGAAAGAAGATAAAAAGATTTTGGTGAAATATTGGATCATTGAAACATTTATTAAAATGTGACACGTTTAGGGGGCAAATATCACAATTTGTTGGAGCTGTTAATAACTCAGACATATGAAATGTGACCCTGACTATGCTTCTTGTAAGACGATAAAGGCCAAAAAGGTTGGAGAGCACTAGTTTAATCTTTAGCAATGTGCGGAAAGTAGAGATTATTCCCGCCTGAACCAGTATTGGGCAGATATCCATCAGAAAATGTCAAATATTTGATCCACGCTGTGAATTTTTGATTTAACACTGCAGGAAGGATCTTTAAATCTAGGAGATTTCACTTTAAATAGTCATCCAAAAAAGAAAAGCATCATTGTTTAATCATTTTGTCAGTTTATAATGGAATACCTGAAGCATTTAATTCCAACTGTTTTCCCTCTTTTTCTTAATCTTTTTATCCAACTTTATCCACCTTTCCTTCCAAAAAGCCCCTCGACGCACAGGCACCCGTGTCATGACCACCAGGACTGACAGGGATTTCCAATTTTCTAAGGTAAATAGTCACCATGTTTACACAAGAAGAAGTCAGTGTGTGATGTGTGCACACACACTGAATAAAAGGCATATGCATGACTACACACATACAAGTATATTCCTACATTTGTAAGCAGATACAAACATTTGCAAACATCTATTACAGGCTCTAGAAATAGAAAACACTCATGCATAGACTATTACTTTGACATTGAACACTGTAGTGTCTGCACGTCACATCAATAGAGAAAGATTAGAGAAAGTGTAATCACTTAGTTATGGGTACAGTTAGTGGTGTTTGTAGCCTGTTAGGAAATCTAACATTTTAAATGTGTCTTATATTGTCTGTAGTGTATCAACGATTGTTGGTGAATCATACGGCATATCTAAATAATGTTTAGAAAGATGAGAAAGTCAAAAACCTTAACTAACCTTGACAAATGTACATTATGTGCTCATGTTGGTTTCTTTTATTTAAAAAGACCAGATGTATCTTTTTTTTTTTTTTTTTTTTTTTTACAAAAATCACAAATTTTTGACACAAAATGTCAAATGGTGTCACCGATAAAGAATGATAAATGTTAAATATATAATCCACCTAGAATATCAAATTTGTTGAGAGCATGTATTTTTTAATTTTTTAAAGAGTTAAACTATCAGGTACCAGGTTTTTAGGGCAATTTTGTCACTGACCCCTTCACTTACATAAATACGTTTGGGAGCTGACACCAGTGATGCAGACTTGTATCATTTCCCCAGGATTTTAATGTCTCCTCTTTTATCAAGGAATTTGGTTGGACCATTAAAAAGTGGACGTATCCTAGCAGGAACAGGGCGAATCGAGGAGTCGCTAACGTGGAGGATGGATGTCATGATATTATTAGTTGAAGTTATTCTGGGCAACGTGACAAGGGCCAGGAAATATGATTGAATTTTAATCCAATTCTGACATCAAATTACAAAGAAATAGTTTAGAAAATAAATATGTAAATATGTGAACAGTATGTAATAATACCAGGGATGGAATCTAAAAGGATTGAAAAGACATTCTTTATTTCAGGAGGACATTAAGAAGATGTATCTCACACCCACCCATTCGTACTGGAAATTTTATATTTAAAGTTTGAGGCAAATTCATTACACTTCTGTGAGGAGTGGAACTCAGCATGTATTTGTCTAAGAGCATTAAGCACCTTATCAATTGTGCAAAACAGAAACTCAGAATCTTTCCAATTTGTAGTAATAATTAGGCAGTGATGTTCTGTGTGAAGGCTTTACTCTCCACAGTTTCAGCAGACTGACTGACCACAATGAAAGGATAGCGGAGGGAGGCAGCATAAACATGCTTGACGACACTTCTGCTCCTCACATGTGTGTAATAAGGTTTGGGAGAAACAATCCGCCTGGGTGGGCGACCAAACGAGGGGGGCCTTGATCTCATAATTCAGTGCAGAGGGTGTTGCGTCTTGGCAACGCACCATGTAGCCTCCTGTCTGCCAAACCGAAAGGGCCACCTGTTATCCTGAAAGCGTAAAATTTAATTTATCCACTTCACTTGAATATACTGAAGATCTAAGTACTTACTGTAACAAAATAATTAACACACTGCTTGGCGTTTAAACCATCCGGTACTTTTAAGTATAATGACGACTGTGATGCTCGTGTTGTATGTGATTTACACACAATTTAATTTCCCTGGATTAAGGAAGAGAGAATGAAAAATAATGCAATAAATGGATATGTTCTATATCACTACTGTTGTGTGAAAAGTGTTTGTCCGCTTTCTGATTTCTTTTGCATGTTTGTCACACATTTCATACCAAACAAATATTTACATTTTTTGTGATTTAAGACAAATTCTCTTTTTAATTGAAGGTTTGTATTATTAAAGGGAGAAAACAAAATCCAAACCTAAATAGCTCTGTGTGAAAAAGTAATTGCCCCTCTATTAAAACATAACTGTAGTTTATCACACCCAAGTTCAATCCCATGTCCCTGAAAGAGCTCCATACAATGGCACAGTCTGATTAAGGGCATTTTATTTTTGCCTATCAGTTTTTTTAATGATTATGGAAGGCCCTGACGAATTATTTCATCAATGCTGATGGGGGAATCAAGCCAGAAAATATTTATATAGCTTGTTATTCATTTTCAGTTTTTTTTCTATTTCATTTGAATGAATTATTTGAAACAGGTGCTGTTGAGTAATAGAATTTCATTGCTAATCAGACACAAAAACATTGCACAGCAGTTTAGCCTATAACAATAAGATTGGATTTTACAACTATGGGAAGTAAACAATTACCAATTATTTTATCATCAGTCAGGACAATCATTAAAGTAAATAGTGGAGCTACATTGTTGTGTATGTTTCCATGTGGTGCAGCATGGGTCAAAAATAATATGGAACCAGGTTTACAAGCCAAGTCAAACAGCCGCATTGTTTTCATCCTGGATTCTTATCTGACTGCCTTTGTATTCAGATGGTGACAAAATTTTGGGGTCACCCAGACAATTTGAATAATGAAATTTCTAAAATGAATAGAAAATATAGTGACAAGGTTAGAAATAATGATTTGTATTTGAAATAATATTTTTTTCCTTCAAACTTTGCTTTTGCCCAAGGTCAGTTTTCTAGCTTCTCTAACCAGCTAAGCTGTTATCAGCTGTGCTAACATGATTACACAAGGGTTTTCTAATCATCCATTAGTCTTCTGACACAATGAGCAAACACATTGTACCATTAGAACACTGGGGTGATAGTTGGAAAGCTGGAAATGGGCCTCTGTGCACCAAAAACCAGACATTTGCAGCTAGAATAGTCAATTTACCACATAAGAAATGTATAGAGTGTATTTCTGATTATTTTAAAGTTATCTTTACTGAAGAAACAGTGGTTTTCTTTCAAAAATAAGTACATTCCTAAGTGACACCAAATGATACAATATGTTGTTTTAATTTGTATTTTAAAGGTGCAATGGGTAAGAATTGACCAAATTTTAAGTTAAAAAATCCCCCAAATTAAATATACCTCTCAAAACTATAGAGAAACAAAAGTGCTGAAAATCTATACCCATCATGTTGCAGCTCCTACAAAGCCTATTAACAATTAACATGGTATTCTGTCTAGCCCCGGCCAGGTACAGCTGGCTCATGCTGCACTGTTAAAAGTGTACATCCATCATGTAGACTTTATATATTTTAAATGCTTGTGATTTACTTTAATGTATTTGTTTTGTCATAAAATGTTTCAACATACTTTACTTTTACTTAAAATCCCAAATTATAAACATAACAATTCATTGTAATTACTATGGACACAGTATATTTGAGTAATTTTGTCTATGTGGAAGATAATAAATATGAGTTCACATAGAAAATTCATGGCAGTCCTTAAGTGACAGGTGAGGTAAGTTGAGTTTACTGACTGCCCCTGAATCTTGCAGCATGTGTTTGTTACAACAAACTTATAAAATTAAGTTTATCCAACAAGGCATTATCAGTAGTATTAGTTTAACTCAACTTTATTTTTTATAAGTTCATGCAAAGTAAAATGCTGGTGTTCATTTTACTTTAAAAAAACCCTTAAAGTTCTCCCAACTCAAAAAGTCCAATGTAATCTCTTGTCACTTTTTTTTAGATGTCAGATGAAGGTATTGTTTTTTTACAGTGTGCTGCTGTTTTCTCGACAAATTAACACACACAGTTCCACTAAATCCTTCACACCAGATGATACGGCATTGTTCATCAGCAGGAGGAGGTTATTTCTCTAACTTTTGTGATTAAAACATTGATTTCTATTCACTTTTTCTTCTCGGCTGGATGCAGCAACAAACAGTCACAGCTGCGGCCACTATGACTTTGGAAGAAAAGCAGCGAGGACATCGGGATGTAGGCTATGTCCTAGCAAGGACTATATCGAATGCTTCAATAGCAGAATCTGTATTCGGAAAATTCATATAGACACACCTGCACTGCTGGGTGCAGCAGGCTGAAGCAGCTCACTGCTGCTGCAGGCGATCATCCGGGTGGAGCTACAGCTGTTCAGCTGCCCCCCCGCACCCTCCCCCAGGAGGATTACTCATCTTAAATGTCAGTTGCCTTTGTTACTCAAAGGTCTCTGGTTGCCAATGTCATGGACTTGGAAACTGTCACTGGTAATTATTACCACCAGATGGAATCTATGTACTTGGAAACAGGAAAAAAAACCTTTAGTGAAAATAAAGTATTGGCTCCTCTGTTGTTTTTTGGCTTAAAAGCTATTAGAACACAAACACAGCTGTAGTTTGCAATTCAGGCCAGCAGTGTGAGTTGATATTGACAATGATATCTATATATGTTGACATAAAAATGTAAATGAAATGAAATCAAAATTGCAGGGTCTGTCAAGAAATATTCAGAGACGATAGATAGGCACGAATAATATGAAAAAAAAATCCAGTGACAGAGGAAAAGATACAGATAGAGAGACAAATATATTCTATTTAGACATTGTTCTAAATGGCAGGCAGCAGTTAAGTCATTATATTTGAGCAGCCATGTGATTTCTTTTCTTTTTTATGTTCCTTTCGCCTATGTGTGTGAATGTGTGTTCACCAGTGTGTTTCTCATCTCATTTCTGAAGATATGAATATTAATGACCCTATTAGCAGACACAGATGTCAGACAGTGCTTTGGTTGGAGTAACATGGGGTTATATTGGAAGCACGTGAAATAATGCGAAATACAGTCTGTGTGGGAGCCAGAGAGCTGATTTAACTGTTCTTTTATCTGTGGGAGTCGTCACAGGGGTCGCATCGCTGAGGTGGAGCTTATTATACATTCCTATCAACTTGTGATAATTTCAATTTGAGTAAGTCAATCCAAGTGAGACATCTTAATCAAAACACCATTAGAAAGTGATTTTAGCTCAGATTCAAACTTGATCAAGCTTACAAGTAGCGAGGAGCTGTTGCAGAAATCCCAAAGTTTTTTTGTTGAACTACTAGTGCACTTTGGTGTTATCCTAAAGGGGAAATTTAGTTGTGGAATCCCCTTTTTCTTTCTTCACAGCAGGATCTGTTTTTGGTAACAAAAGACTAGAGCGAGGCCTGGATATTAATATTTATATCATTTCTTTCAATAACAGGGGTGTAATGGTGCACGCAATTCATGGTTTACTACATACATTGTTTTGAGGTCATGGTTCGGTATGTTTTTTGGTGCAACAGAAAAAAAATAAAAGCTATAAAATATCCTTTTGTTTGCTCATTGACCAAAACAATTACTAAAACAATTAAATTGTGCTGTAGTGGAAAAGGAAAACAACTTCTGTTTCTTGCAAGGAGTCAGAACACCTGCTGGCAACAGTTTTATGGTCTAACGCCTCTAAAACCTACAAACCACTACATCTAAAGATCAGTCAAGGTTAAAATTTTTAATTTTCTGACAAAACAACAAACCTTGAATAAAGGATGGAATATAAAAGACTTAGTGGTCACATCAGCCTGGATCATGGCCACTCTACTGCTCTGCCACATAGGTGTAAGGAGTATGGAAAGATTAAAAAGACCAGCTACAAGAACACAAGATTTATGTTGTCTTATCCTGTGGTACTGAGAGTTACTTTAGACTCCAGAGAATATATCTTCAACTTTGCATGGAGGCTTTGGAACAACTGAAGCATCTGGGCATCACTGTAAGACTGGCAGAAGGAGCTGCACCCATGGGGAAGAATGGCCGAGCAGTTTCACCCCGATGGGGAGCAGCTCATGCATACTTTAGTAGAAAGATATGCAGTGAGGTGAAGAGCATCAGCCTTAAAGTATGTTCAGGGTGGACTTTTAATTTGGGATGCATAACCTACAACAAATATAAGACTATAGAAGATTTGCATTGTTTTCCTTTTTGTTTTTTAACAGTTACTAAAAGACAGAGTGCCTTGATAATCAGCACCAGACATTAGCTTTGCTGTTTCTCATTAATTATTTAATGAAGTAAAACATTTTTGTGTTCATTTATTGTCAGATCACGCTCAGACACACACATTTCATCTAGCATATTCTATATAGTCAATCTCTAATAGGAATCTATAAAGTAAGTAACCCTCATGTTCATTAATATTTACATTATTGTTTTGAATTATTAATTTACTTTGATTTCATCTCATGGTCTGATGCCTTCTATAACATGGTGAATACAGAAACCACAGCAATATGGCATCAAAAAATTATTTTTGTGTGTGCAAACCTTCAACATTTATGTTCCTTTCAGCATTATACAAATCAATCCAAACAGACATGCAGTCTCAGTCAGTTTTGTGCTTTATTTCCATTATATAACAGCTTAATTTTCATTCTCCTGTTTTGCATGTACTACTAATAATTATGCACAGACCTATACATAAACTCTGCAACAAACAGAAATGAATGCTCAAAACCATCTTACATTTCCCCCCTGCATGCCACTAAACTAACGATCATCCTGACACTGGACACACAGGAAACAGTGTCAGGACAAAAGTTGCACCCTTCTCGGCTCCCAGCTGAGCGGCCAAACATCTCCTCTGGTGAGAACAAGGTGTCTCATGTTCAGTATGGTGACCTGGTGACTCACCCTGCCTGAATGAATATCAGCAACATGTTTCCATTTGGAAGCTTTTTAAACCTCTATTTAACCTCAGACATGTCAGGCTCCAAAATCACCCCACCCACCACCCACCCACTCAGAACAGCCTGCTAGTTAACCTTCAATGATACTGCATGCAGAGCTTTCGTCTTCCCTTTCCTGACCTCTACCGATTGTGTGCTAATCAGAATCCCGATGGCTAGTATCGCTCCTGCTGTAGCAGCCTGTGCATCGACCGAGCCAAGAGAGATAGTGAGAACCTACGGCTACAGCTCGCTGAGCCAAAAGACTCAACCTTGTACCGGTCTCGGCTTCCAATCCTGTGGTTTTCCAGCCCTACTCTGCTGCTAGGTCACAAACAGCGGTGACCTCTGCCTCCTTTAGGCTGCAATGCAAAATGGCTGTGTGGAACAACTTGGCAGTAATGAGTTGGAGTTCAGAGACAACTGTTGTTTGAGAGTTATGGATGGTTTGGAAAATGCATTATTTATTCATTATTTACACAGTGAATGATGCTCTTTCAAGGGCAGTGTAATGAATAACCACTAGGAAGGAGAATAGGGTTCAAGCTTGGTGGCAGAGGATATATCCCCTATAGTTTAATTGTGTTGTTACTGTAATTCAAAAAAGATAAATAATTATATTGCTTTAAGGACAGTGGTCTGCTCCCTTTTCATGTTGTAATTAAGAGAGACAGCGATACACTGTGCCACACTTCCCTAACCCTAATTTTAGCACTGTGCTATTATTTTACACTACACCACTCATAAATCAAAGTGGTCCAGTGGTTTGACTATAGGCACTAACAAGGTTATGAGCAGGTAACACACACACACCCACACACACACAGAGTCTGATGAGCTGATTGGTGGACACAGCTCTTAAAGTCCCCAATAAGATAAAATAAGACAAGATGACACTGTCATTGCACAGTTATACAACAATGTTTGTCCTACAGTTTCTGAATTAATATTTTTCACAGAGTCTTAAATACATATAAAAGACAAAAGTTACTAGAAGCAGTGGAGCTGATTACGTTACGTGTCACTTGTGTGCCCTGTGGAATCAATGACTGAGACTGAATACATTGTCTGTTTGGTTCTGCCAATTAAAAAAATATAGAAAATTGCTTCATCCTTCAATTACTGCTAGAGTCCTGATCTCAATGCTAATAACTTGGATTCTATCAAGGATTTTACATGTATGTGAATATGAAAAAGCACAAGATATTTATGACAAAAGGAAAGGTGTGCCCAAACATTTGACTGGCACTGTGAATAAGTCTAAATACTTTATACTGTTTTATGTATAAAATAGTGTGTACTGAACATGCTGTGATACTGTTAATTGTTGGAATGCATGTGTCTGTTTTAACAGAGTTATGACAAACAATGGGCAGAGAAATCATTAGCATATTTTTGTAAACCAGACTTCCCAATTTGCAAAGACTCTTGCTGTGATATTTTGTATATTTCACCTCATTAGTTGTTATCAGTACAAATGTAACCAAGTTGACTGTGGAAGTTTGTCTGTTTTCTGTTAGTGGGGGCAATGAAAAGCTCAGTTCTAGACACGCATACAGTGCAGCACAAAACATCTGCCTCATCTAACCAACTAATAATTATTCTTTTCTTCAGCAGAGGCTGATTACAGTGTTTGAAGGAGATGACGAACATTATGAAATGTAGTCAATGTCAGAGTGAGATTTTGATGTTGTTCCTTCTCTGGTAGGTGAGACATAGAAAAAGGTAACAAGCTTATTAGACCACAAGTCAAAATTCAAATTAGTGTTTTGCTACACACATTATATGATTTGCTTGTCTTCACATAACCACAGAAAAACACATTTGCAAACTATTTAACACACAAAAAAAAAAAAATCAAGCAAACAAAATTTTATGCAAGGCTAATAGTCAGAGGCCACAAACTGGAAAACCTCTGAACAAAAAGACAAAGCCTACACTGAAGAAACTGCTGCAGCATTGCAACAGTTGAAATTATTGTCAGTGAAGATATTTCTACATGCTTGAATGAATTTCTGATGGAAAATATTGCCAAGACAGTGATGCCTTCCAAAACAATACTGGTGTTCGTTTGGCAACTACTGGTGCCAGTATGACACTGTTGTAACCCAGCTGACAGCCATTTCTAGCTAATCATTGTGGGACCAAATATCAAACTAAGTTTAAATGGTCGTTTACCTGCCAAAATGAAGCTGAGGATAATAATATACTGTCAAAACAAGTAAAATCCTCAATGATTGTCTCTATGTTTTTTTCAAAGCGATGCTAGCTATTGCTACTTCTTACAGGTTCTTTTGCGAAGAACCTGTTCATGCTGCACAGAGAGAATTTACACTGAGAAAGAAGTTAGACTCTGGATGTCTGTCTCCTCTGACCCCTGCAGAGTTCACCCTTTTGGTGTTACCTTTGCTTCCTAACCCCTGCTAAGTTCACCTGTTTGATCTTTCCTAGATGTAGAGGTTGGTGGTCAAGACATGACCAAGACCACAAGGAAGTGATCTTGACTTGCTCAGTGGTCTACTCTATAGATGACAGAGAATAAATGTATCATATTTGTACTAGACTGCCATTTTCTTTGGCATATTCATCATAATACATTTTGCAAGCATCTAATCTTGCTCTTTACATGCGTATCAGATTAAGATTCATTTTGCTGTTTGACTCCTCATTAGCCTGGCTCTGCCCTCCTTTGTATTTCCGCTCAATTTTCCTTCAGTACTCTGTCTGGATCTTTGATATGTTGCGTGTGTGTGCGTTTACTTAATTGCTTAATATCACTTTATTATTTTCTTTTTCACTGGTGTGTTTGGTAATGGTAAGGCTCTCTATTCCACTTTACCACTTTTTCCAGTTTGCCCTGATCCCTTTAAGTAGGGAGGCCGCTCTGGTCCCTCATACATATGTCAATTGAGAGTAACCAGACTCTGTACAAATGAAATGTAATATGCGAGTCTGGTAGGACCAGACTAACTCCTCACTAGCTTGACTAAAGAATTCTCATTGTTACTAATAGATATTCTCTCCACTATTCAACAGATGAGCATGCAACCTTTGTCATACTTCAAACATGAGAATGTTAACCTTGCCCTTTCATACACTTCTTTGCTGGTTTTTCTCTCACCTGTCAGGGTTCATGTTATATATCTCATGTTGCTCTCTGATCATAATCCTGCTCTGATGTGGATTTACAGTTGAGGCAATGATGAGGTGGGCTCACCTTCAACTGAAAGACCTGAGTTCAAGCCACCATGACAGCAGGCCTGTGTCCTTTTGAGGTATCCTCACGCACAGTGGTGCAGAATCCTCAGCAGCAGATGTTTTTCTTTGCGGTTTGACCTCACTGTGGAGACAAAACCAAATAAAAAAGATATAAACATCTACATGGTATTGGAGGATCTGGAGACTACCAGGAACAGAGAGGGCCTGTAGTTCAGAGATGACAGATCAGGCCTTGTGACTGGTTAGGGTGGTGAGATGGAGTGGGTTTGATAGCTGTGTGATGGGTAAGGGTTATTTGTCAAGTGCTGTTGAGAAAAAAGAGCCACAATGCTCAGCCAACCTGCTTTGTATAATAGAGAATCAAATAAATGTAGTATTGAGTAGGAAGACCATTTCAATCTATTGTGGGATACAACATAATTGTTACTCAGATTCCACCTAGTCTGAAAGAAGACATATATTTACTGGGTTGGCAGTTTTGGGATCATAAACGGAATGGCCAACTTCGGGACTAATGGTATGTCTGCATTAATTACTTAATCTGAGAAAAGACCAGCCTGTGCACCTCCAACGCTTCTCTCCCTCCTGCACCATTGATTTCTTTGTTGATGTTGCATGTTAAAGCCTGTGCACTGGGAAAATAAGGTGTTAGGAGCTCTTCTTTCATCATATATTAGCTACTAATTACTGACAACACATAAGCTTATTAAAGTCTTTGGAGGACTACGATAAAGATAAGCTCTTGGCTGCTTGATGAGGCAAGGATAGAGCTGTTATTAAATACACACATACATGCAGATTCCCACAATACTTTTATTTATGGAGAAAAAGGTGCACACTAAAATAAAAACACACACAGGATTAGTTTTGTGGATATGCCTTCTACAGTTGTTCCCAGCCACCTGTTTCCACATTTATTTTTAGTTTGCGCATAAAGAAAAAATTTCAAAGCTTGGCTAAGTTTATAACCTTGGTGAATCAATAAAACAGACTTAGCACATTCCTTAAATTACACAAGTTACTATTAAGTTACTATATACAAGTTTCTATTTAAATGTCTCTCCAGTTTTTTGTGAGTTTGCAATCATTTGAATTTCCGCTTAATCAGAAATACATTGCATTTGCATTACATTTTTGCGATGCCGCATGTTTTCTAAATTTGTTGCATAATTCGTGCAAAAAAACAAAACAAAACTAAATACTGCTACTTTCACTTTTTGATAACTTTTTAAAGACAATAACCAGCCATTGGAGCCCTAATCGCTGACACTTAGTGACTGATCAAAATGAGCATTGTGTTTTATTGTTCTGTGGTTTTTTATGTTATGACGAGTCTTTTTTTGAACATTCATGCCGGTATAAGCTCTGTAGTACTGTACATTTTCGAATACTGTATAGTGTGAATGCACTTATGTACTTAAAATATCTGTAGAAGTATCAGATTTGGAACACAGCATCAGCGCTGTTTTTATGTCTTAAGCCTATTTAGGCCTTTGATGGGGTTTACAAGTAGGTAAAATCATAAAAAGGGTGCAAAAATCCTCACAACTTCTGAGAAAATTCATACAGTATTTGATTTTTCTTAAAATCTGTAATGTCTAAGTGAAGCATGGTTAAAGTTTGCAAACTTGAGGTAAACGTCTATATAAAATTCTCCCAGCAATTTAAAAGCCACGACTTCAGTCAGCTCTGAAAGCTTTGTTATTACTATTGCTATTTCCCTCTTCAGGATGAGATTGCATTGTTCCCATAGCCACAAATGGCTGTCTGCAGCTTTTGTTGTTACGGTCACAGCTATGTGGTTGTTGCTAAGGTTATCATGTTGTCCACAACCAAAATTATGTCAGATGGTAGAGCTCCAGAATAGAAGTATAGACCTGAAAATCTGCATAATATGCCTCCCTTCAACTGAACTAGAAGTATATCAGGCACATATGAGCTGACCAGGAGTCTAAAACATTGCTCAAAAATACATAAAGCAAATACGTTACATACTGCCATCATGTTTTCACACATGGTTTTCAATTGTTTGATTGGGGCTCTTTTAATAACACTGCTGTCTTCTTCTTGCTGCTTACTTAACTCAATGCAGCAGGGTGCAGTGAAGTCACTGAATCTGAATCTTCATTTCATTCACAGGACTTGACCCTAATTAAACCAGGGCATGTAACCCAAATACAAAAGAAGAGAGTCACACAAAGCTGGTTCATTAGATGCTTTTACGACATCTTATCCCGGTTCCCTTTCTCCTCTGCCGTTCTTTGTCTCTGTGTGACCGTGTGTGAAAAGTCTTTTTGCAATGGCACATGTTTACTGAGTCAACACACCTGGAACTTCTCAACCAATCACTTTTTAAATTTATTTTCTGTATCCCTTAAAGAAGGATAACGTCAAGATGAAATAAGACAAAAGCAATTGCAAGATTTTCTCAAAAACTCACAAGGAATGTGTATAAATTGAAATCCAAACTAATGAGCCAAATCACAGTCTGCCTGCATGTGAATAATGACTCCGATATTAAGGACAAATAAGTAATAACTTTGTGACTTTGTTTGTCCTTTAGAATTGTGGCTAACTGTGACTTTATTTAAGTGTGATGGAGTCCAACAGGAAAGCAGAAGCCCAGTTGTTGTTTTTAGAGAGAAGCTGTAATTACCTGTGGGCTTCCCTCTCACTTGATTAAGGAGGAAAAACTAATCCTGGAGAGCTGAGACTGAAACACACACCAGCAAAGATGCAAAACATGCATATGAACGAAGTGAGCACACACTTCTGCACATGCACGTACACACAGAGGTTTCGGTGCGTCTCACACAAGCAGCCAAACACACACAGGCACACACATTAACTCAAAAGCCCAGAGGCCCGCAGTTTAATTGAACTTTCCCACCGATCTGCCGACTGTTTTTTTTTTTTTTCCTTCGTAACGCTTCTCTTTTTTTCCTCCTCTCTTTTTCAGTCGGCAGAGAATTGGAGGTGGCAAAAAGTGAGAAGGAGGAAGAAAGAAGGGAGGCAGACAACGTAAAAAAGAAGATAGAGAGAGAAAAGTAGCTGCAATGATGATCCAGAGAGAGAGAGAAAGGTGGAAGGAGGAAGAGAAGGAGGAGGAATGGAGGTGTTAGATGGGTAATATAATCCTGTGGAGGAAACCGTTAGAGGGGGAAATGATCTTTTACAAAGGCAACTTTATCAAAGGATAAATTGGAAAAGTGGAAAGAGGTATACTTTACAGTTATCGAATAAACGCCCACAGCTGTGGAGGAATATAGAAGATGATTATGAGATACAGAAGTGGTTGTCATCCGCACAGGTGTTTGACAATAAACCTCAAATACTTCTCATTCCCTCTACTATATATCCATAATCTAAGGTGGTCTGTTGAGCTCAGTAATTGTGTGTTTATCATCAATGGGGCAGGCCCTTGCCATGAGGTTATATATGTGCTTCAGGAGGATGGGGGACTGGGTCTGACTGGCCAGGACGATGCTTGTTCTGTGAATTATTTACTCGCCTGAGAGCCAGCAGTGATTAGCATGAGATGCATCTTTTTTCCCGATGACTGAGACTCCTACCTGCTGACAGAGACGATCGGCGTGGAATAACCAAGCTTCATAATTAATCATTACCATCCGAGCAGCTGGAGAACGGCTGTTGCTGCATCGCTGGATGCGTCTGACTCGACTGACAGGGGCCCGCCATCAACGTCCAGGCTACGAGCTGGAGAGGGCTGTCCGACACAAACAAGGCTGCACCTTCAATAATGACATGCTGACGCTAATAATGCAGCTCAAACTGACAGCCTGTTTAATTTTAGGACTGTGGTTGAGATCTTCTGGCAGGTTAGTGGTGACCCTACACAACACAATGGATGAGTCTCGCTGTGGAATGGCTGTGACATTATGGATGGCTAGATTATAGAAGCTAGGATGACACTTAGACACTGTCAATGGTTCACAAGATAGTTAACAATAGGGCCACCAACTTTTTTCCTTAGAGTTGTAGAACTGCATAATTACAAAACAAAAGTCTGTAATAAAGTGCAGGAGAAACACTGGGCAATGATCATTTGTCTTTAGGTTAAATTATTATTTTGTCTATATAGTACAAGACAGTGTGATAGTTTGGGTTTTGTTTTCATTGGTATCTTTTGGGATTGTGCAAGAATAAAGACACCTCCCCATTAAAGACACCACCACATGACAAGCCAACTATGACCCATGCCTATACCAGCCTACTAGTCACGCTATCAGGCCAGACTATGGCCGAAGATGGCACCCAGACAGTAGACCTTAATATTACAGACTAACATAATAAGAAGATAAGACAGGTTAGGGTTAAATACATTTTGAACAGATAAAATAATTTTCAACAGCGTCTGGATTCAGAACAGTCGCTAATCACATGTAAAGTATCTAATTATTCTTCTTGATATACGAAGGGATTACATCTCATTAATGTGCATATCACAACCGTCTCCTGATTGAAGTCTTGCCTACCTATGACATTAATATTCCTGAAGTTATTCCAATTTACGACACACCCTTGACTTTTTTTAGCTGCTGGTTGCTAGTCTTTTTTACCATTTTTTTTTTAAAACCATGATTATATTCTGATTATGAACTGTTGTGTTTTTTGTTCTGTTGTCTCTCAACTTTAAAGATCACAATGGAAACAAGTCCAAGAATTGATTGTCCCTGATCTGTAAATTGCATGGATATGTATTTTTATTGGAGTCAAATAAACTGCTTCTATTACAGGGAGTTAGCAGAGCATCATGCATGCTCTGGCTATTAGTGGTTAGCTTTGGTAAGCATTAGTGTCGTGAGGCCTTTGGTTGTGAGGTATCATAAAAGATGAAATATACCATGAAATATTCACATTTGAAAAGCTGTTATTGGATGATTTGGACATTTCATTCTTAAATGGTGAACAAAAAGTGGCAAATCAATTGCAAAAATTACTTGTTGATTACTTAACTGATTAATTGTTGCAGCTCATCTCAGTAATTATGTAAAAAGAAATAAAAATAATCAAACCTCCTGCAATGCTGTTATTTTATGGGATTACATTCCGCATACTTTACTTTAGAATTCCTTTATTGACAGCAGAGTGACTGAAAATGCTGCTGGGAAAAATTCTCATTTTGATTCATGTGTATTCTTTATCATTGAGAATTGTATCGCAAACCACTTTGGCACTTTTGTTTATTTCCTGACAATGATACAGAGAGACGCATCTTTGAATTTGTGCGAGCAAGAGAGGGGATAAGGTGCAAACATATCTCGCTGACAGCTGAAGCTTTCCTGTCTTCATTTCCTCTCTTTCTACTCCGTAATTGCAAACGCACTTTGTAGCAAGCTTATTCACAGCTGCGTCTTGATAGCAGGAGGCAGTTTCAGACGCTTCACAAAATTGAGAAATACACTTATCAATGCAAATGAAATGAGTGTCAAAAAAGGAGGAGGGTGACAGGAATACCAAAAAATGGAGGGCGTTTAGACTGCTGCTGCTTCATTGTGGCATAGGAAGAGACAAAGAAATGTCTCAATATAGAAAAGTGACCATTTCTGACACTTAATGTATAGCTGTGTACCAGTGTATTCAGTCTGACAGGAGGAGTGTGAAGGTAATCCACTTAGTTGGGAGACAGTCTTGCAGCAGCTCACTTCTGCTCACAGACTTCTGATTGGCTGAGTGCTGACCAGGCTAAAAGCTTTTGAAGTAGAGGTGAAGAGCAATTAGAGTCACTGTCACACAAACAGACACACAGCATCTACCCTCCTTCATACATACATCTGCTGATACACATCCACATAAACATCCGATTGTCTCTTTCACACTTATCTACACAATGACTAACAAACCAAACAGAGCTAATATCTGAATCATTTCTTTTTTACATCACTTCATCCCTCCCTTCCTCTACTTTTCATTTCTTGCTTCTGTCTGCTGTCATTCCAGTACCTGCAGTAATTGAATTGATTTTCAGAGGTTGCATCATGTTTTACACACACACACCACACACACACACACACACACACACACACACACACACACACACACACACACACACACACACACACACACACACACACACACACACACACACACACACACACACACACACACACACGCGCACACGCACACACGTACAGTTTTTCATATTACTCTGTCCACCTTTGCCTCCATTAGGTTCTTAGTTTCCTGAGGTCTCCTTGGGGTCTTGACGTGACCTGAAAAGTGGTCTTTCATTGTGATTTTTCAATCCATTGTAAACTGTTTTATATATTTACCTTTTTTCACAATTGTAGGGAGCAGAAATAACTTGCCAACAACAGATTAGGGTAAAGTCAAATCACGTTTTTTCTCAACGCCCTTCTCCCCTTCACAGGCAAGGCGGTAATGCACAAACGCACAAATGTACACTTTCACAATGTCAAATCGGTCAGCACTCAGCCAACACTATGGCAGGCTATTAGTTTTTTTTTCCTGGCAACAAGCAGGATCTTTTTACACACCATAGTTTGTTGAGATTTAGTGCAACATACATTCAGTATACCATTCTTTAAGTTCATTCAAACATTTTTCAAGTAGACGATTACCGAACACAGAAGGACATCAGCATGGTATAATGTATTGAAAATGAAGGGAAGAAATGCATCTATGCAGAAAAGCAGGAATGGAAAAAGGTTCTGGCTTAAGAGACAGGAAGAGAACTCAACTGATTTAGTGACAGTGACTCTATTCACTAATGGTCCAGGAAGGACGAAAGAGGTGAGGTATCACTAAAATTGTTGCAAAACTCATCAATTATGAAAGGACCCATGGAGTTGGTTGGATTTTCCCTAGACCATCAGAGATTCCCAGCATCATATTTCACATATTACTGTATTATTACATAAGACAGACGAGTGGATGTCACCAAGATTTTTTTCAATTAAAAAACTGTCTCCTAGCACTAGCAAAAAATAGGTTTAATCAAACAATGGTTCGGTCCTCAGACCTTCATCAGGCAGTTTTCCTAGGAAGCGGTTTAGTACAGCTTTTTGCCTCTCCTATGCACCCATCTACTGCCTAGATTTGCACAACGTGCACATTTAATTTAAGACAGACAAATTAGAAGTTAATAATTTTTTACCCTTATACAATTGAAAAAAAAAACAACCCAAAAATCCTTGACCTCTATTCTGAACAAAACAATTCTGCAGAAATGATAGGTCTTCTCCTTGATAATGAACTGAATCTATCAAAGCAAGCGTGTAAAATATCTAGGTCATTCTTATCATATCATTATTATACACCTGTTAGACCCAATAAGAACTGTCTTAATTTCAGTAATTAAAAAGTGCTGTAGTCAAATCTCTCTTTCCAAGATGAGGAAATGCCATACAAACTACAAACACTGTTTGTATTTAAGAATTAATTCTAAGATTACATTTGACCATTTTTAAAGCATAAATGGACCATGAAAAATGATGTATATTTGCTTTCAGGGTTTTGATGCTATGGAATTATCAACCTGAATAAATATATGTATTGTTTTATTATTTTCCTTGAGCTTATTTTATTGAGCCGATCAGTCAATTAATTGATCATATGCTCTTAGTTGACTGAGCAGTTGTTGGTTGATTTTTAAGCATTTTCCATGTTGAATTAGTTATATCCTGAAGAATTATGAGCATGTCTCTGGTAAGCAGGAGATTTAAAGAGGCCCTTCTACATTATTGCATGTGGAAAACTAGAATTTTATGGATCTGTCAATGCAATCAGCTTATTTCAGCTCAATTCAAATAGTTGATTATAGTTTTTAGTTGACCAACTTTTTTAGTCAAGGACAACCATAGTAATTAAGAATTTAAAGTTATACATACAAGTGTTACTTCCCTAAATTTATGAGACAATTTAAACGGGCAACCTTGTCTCTAGTCTCTTTCCTCCAATTATTCATACATACACCATAAATACTGAGTTAATGGTGACACACCAATATCGTGGGCCAATTCAATATGTTTAGGTTGACATCACAGTCAATCCAAGGCTAATAAATATTGATTTTATAAATATTGATCTATGTAATGCAAGTAGCTTGATTTAAATTTAAAAAGGTGGGTCAGGGGTGTTTGTGTCTATCTAACGTGTCACTTCATCTTAGTGTATAAATGTGTAAAGTGTATAATGAGATGGCTGATTAAGAGAACCTAAGGGTACTTAAAAAACATTCATATACTAACAGCATAAAGAATTTTATTCATAAAAAATAATGTTAATTCCTGTATTCATCCACAATGCCCTTTTTTAAATTGCCCTTCTAAAGGCAAAAACACAAGAGCAAAGGTGTGAGGAGTGGATTAAACAGAGTGTATATCCTCCAATATGAGGATCCATATAGCAACTAATAATCTGAAAAAAAAAAACAAAAAACAAAACTTGACCTTTCTACCAAGGCCAAGAGTCAGTGAGCATTAGCGTATAACTATGAAACAGCCTTACAGGCTACATTACAAAAAGCCCCATTCAGTGTGTGAAAGATTGTGTATTACTATACTACTCCCAGCTGTTACTGAGAGTTAAAATAAAAATGAAAAATAGTATTTTCATAGCACTTTTCTAGGACTCAAAAATGCTTTACACCAAATGCTAGACAGTAAGGGGGTGGCAAAGACAATGGAGAAAAGTAAAGTGATAAAAAAAAGATGATTAAAGGGGAATAAGGGGGGGGAAGGTGGGTCTTGAGGTAGGTTTGGAAGTTTGAGGGACTCTGAGACCCTGGAAGCTGCCCTAGAGAAATCTCTGTCCCCCAAAGGTTGGACTTGGGGGTGGAGAGAAGTCCAGCTGAGGTGGATCTGAGGGACTGTGAAGGTCGATGCGGGAAGATCTGTGACATATGGTGAGGCCAGATGGTGAAGGGCTTTGTAGGTGGGGACAAGGATTTTGTATTGGATCCCTTATGAGCAAATGAAGACCTTTTAGTATAGAGGTGGTGTGATGACAGGATTTGTCTTTTGTAGGAAGTCGGACAGCTGAGATCTGTAACAGTTGGAGTTTATTGATGAGGTGAACTGTGGTGATGTGGAGGAGATAGTTGCAGTAATCCAGATGGGAGGAAATGAAGGCATGGATGTGGAAGAGTGTTTTGGTGGTGGAGAGTGTGAGAGAGAACCAAATATAAGCAATATTGCAGAGGTGGCAGAATGTGATGTGGGGTTCGAGGCAGTGGGTGTGGTTGAGGGTTATGCCAAAGTTGCATACCTGAGAGGAAGAGAAGAGTCAGTGTTGCCATTGATAATGAGTAACAGATTGTTGGTTTTGTTGAGGGTAGACTTGGAGCTGATAAAGAGGAGTTCTGTTTTATCACTGTTGAGGTAGGAGATAATGTCAGAGGGGTGGGTCGTGGTGGGAATTGGGTGCTGAGGTAGATCGAAGTATTGTCCGAATAACAACTTCAGTATAGGTGGATGTGGCAGAGGATCTGATTGAGAGAGAGGATGGAGGTGATGAAGAGGAGTGGGCCAAGTACAGAACCTTGAGGGATGCCTTGTGTAACAGTGGTATGGTTGAGGAGGAAAAACAGTGATCTGTTGGAGAGTTAGGACCACAATCTGCTGAATACAGTGCCTTCAAGGTCTGGATGTTGTGGCTTATTGAATAGAAAGCAGCATTCCGGTTGAGGAGGATGAGGATGTTGACGGAACTGGTGTCAACAGAGGTCAGGTTAAATACTTGTTGTTTCGCAATTGGGGAAGTTTACCTGAGATGACTTTGCTGAAGTAGTAGAATAGAATAGAATTATAATCTTTTTGTTGTATGTTCAAGTTGCACATGTGTTTTGCACGTATCTGATTTTTATGTCTACAACATGTTTAATCAGCTTGTGAGGATATTGTTCTTTTAGCCTCAGACCTGTTTCATGCTTCAGCCTGAAGTCTTTTTTGATAAGACAGTCCAGAATTTTCACATTAACGTGTATGCAGCCATGAAGTGCATATTAGCCATAGGACATCTCTGCATGGTTCTCATTTGGTAACAAGGAATACAAACAGGTTTAGTATATAATTTAGTCAAACTAATAATTGTTATGTTTCTATTACTTTACAATGAAAAAAAATCATCTCATAGTTTTACATCTCTCTGGATCACTAAAGGAAAAGGTCATGGTCTGTCTTATTAATATTCATGAACCTCTCCTGTGATTGGCTGATTTGAATAACTGTGAACTGTGGTGGTGGTGGTGGTGGTGGTGGTGGGGGGGGGTTACTATAGGTGTGAAATCATAAATTCATAGAAATACAAACAGACTATTTTAAGGCAAATTTTCTGAATCCAGGCTGTGTGAATCTCTCCCTGGACTGAGTATTTGATGCATGGGACACCTTTTATAACACAGAGACTCTATAGTCACAAAGGAACGAACACAGCAATTTCCATGATAGGGGAGCTTTTTAACGATTTTTAAAATATAACCATGAATTTCAAGTGGTTTCTTTGCCACTGTTATTGTAATTTGGATATATGCAGTGCTCAAATAAAAAGTTGACATTGCAACAGTAACTAAGGGTGCAGGACTAAGGGTCAACTGCCTATGTGACGTAGTCTAAATTTATTTGTACATCTAATGATGATCTATTTGATGTTATGACACTAAGTGAAATCCTGGACACATAGAATGCTTTAGAACCACTTTTGGTCACCACAGAGGTCAAATGTGACAAATGTCACAGATTTTCTTACCTTAATGTGCAAAATGGTTCCCTGATGATGGATGTCTGGCATGGTCACCAGCCTCCTTCATTACCTATAGACAAAAAACGAGTCTCGGATAATTTCCAGAGCATCACTATGCATAATTTTTGATAGATGCCAAAAAGGACTAGTGACTTGTGATATATGACTCTGAAGCTGCACAACAAGAGAAAATAGTGATTTGTATTGCAAGTAATGACTGGAAGGAAAACTAATAGCCACTACATATTTAATAAAATTGCCCTTCGATAAATCAAGTGACTTAAAGGTATATCAAACAAACGAGTTATAATTTTTATGAATCTCTTCCATTGTTTTAAAGATAGCCTCCTCTCCTTGTCCTGTAGCAAGTGACACATTTGTAAGATTAATAGTAAAATGATGGATGATAGATAGTGATGATGTATGATTGAGCATGACCGCTTTTATCAGATCAGCATTGTTTTTATTCCAGTCATGAAAACCTCATCTCTTGACAGTTTATCACTCAGTTTTACAATCTACATACTTTTCACATACCCCAATGTCACCTGCTGCAAACAAAAAGATTAAAAGCAACAAGGAATTCCTAAATAGACACATAATAACAACACCTGGAAAGGGCAAGACTAAAAAACTTTTTTTTAAAAAGGGTGAAAAGGCATCAAAGGCAAACCAAAATCTTTTTTTCCTGCTACATAAATGCTCTACACAGCATCTGCCATTCACTTGTGCAACAATTGCACCATCCAACAATATACATTTATACCAGTTTTTCTATTTGTACCCCCCGTTTCACTTTTAGACACACAAATAAACACACACCAACACACACACCTTTATTCCTTCTACAGTAGGGGACATTTATTCTGATTATGTTGAGCCCTGGAGATCGAAGAATGTAGTAATCAGAAAACTGGCCAGGCATCTATCACTGCAGCAACCAATCAAACAGCCCGGTCCACCAACAGCGAATGGGAAAAATTACACACAGAAATGATTCCCACTGGTCTGTGTGTGTGTGTGTGTTTTCGTACCTCAATCCTTGTGAGGACATATCTTAGAGGCATGAGAAGTTTCTAAACTTAGATTTGCTGTTGCTTTGACACACACAAGAAATATGAGGAGGGTGGGTTTGAATTAGGGTTAGATTAAGGTTGGGGAAAGTAATTCATGTACTGTAGGGATGAAGGGCTAGACAATTAACGTTAGTCACAGATCGGTCCTCAGGAAAGAGTCGTGAGTGTGTGTGTGTCTGTCTGGGGAGTGTGAGGCTATTTGTTTTTGCTGATGATAAAGGCAGCAGTGTATTCGGAGAGACAGAGATTTGGGAATTACGAGAAACCGTGCGAAGTGGGTTTTGGTCTCGGCATTGCTGGGCCCCAAAAGACCGGCCAGGCTGGGTCTGACACACACACACACACACACACACACACACACACACACACACACACACACACACACACACACACACACACACACACACACACACACACACACACATATAAATGCACACACACTAATACACACAGTCAGCTCTGGCAGACAATCAAACATACTTTCAAGTACTTTTTCTCTGATTCACATTCACTGACAAACACGTAATGCATCACACAATACAAACCCACAATTAAAGCTTAAACACTACATGCACACACGAGTGCACACACACATTCACATGGAATGGGCTGTCATTAAGGCTCTATTCCCAGTAGACAGAAAGAGGGATAAAAAGTGAGGCTTAAAGGAAGACGGATGAAGCACAAAGGTGAGATGTTGAAGGGAAGGACAGAGAGAGGATCCGGTAGACAAGCTCTGCTTTTACATTATTCCGACTGGTGTCGGGATACAGGCAAAGTAGTTGAATATCAGGGTTCATTTCCCCATGTTGTCATTTTTTGGAAGGAATTCATCATGGCAAGCATGAAGCTGTGATTCATCTTTGGAAGTTGCTGCAGAATGTTGACGTTCTGTCATCAAATTGGAATGCATTATACTTTAAATCTACAGGGACATTTGAAAGTCACAGGAATTGTTAAAGCTGTACAAGTCAGTATTTTACAATAACAACGAGTCCAAGGATGATATGTAATATGAAAAGGGGCTTTTCTTAGTGACAAACCTACAAAAAAATAATCAGCTGTCTCTATAGTCGCCATTTCTATGGAGCATTTTAGAGTCTTTTAGGTTATTGCTTTGGTTTTATGGTTCCATTTTACTGTGACTGTTATCATTATCACCTGGCAACTCTTTTCAGTTAAAAAGCAATAATGAACTCACTGTGTGCATGCACAGCACTAAATGGCAGACAGACAGTTTTGCAACTAGTTGTTTAACATAATGGAGCACTTAGCTGCTTAAGATACAGCTATTTTCCTCAGGAGTTCAGGGAAACCAAACCAGAAATTAAGGAGAATAGTATGTTAGATGTCAGGTGGATCGAAACACGAGTACAGATGAATGCTGATGTGGAACAGGCAGTTATTTGATAACATTTTTGCACTAACACGTTGTGAGAAAGATATTAAAATATATGTTAATGTGTTTAAAACTTCATCCATTGCCCCTAAGTGACCAAAACATGAAGAGACTGCTTTAAAAACACATTACATCAAGTCTTTGCGTTTATAATCGGCAAGTTTAATATCATATCTAAATTAAAACATGGAGTCCTTGCCTTTTCACTGAAATTTATCCTAAAAGAAGCTCCATTTATGGACCAATTTCACTGTAGAGAATTTCAAAATACCTCAAAAGTTGGTTGTCGCTCAATTTTTGTTTGGTCTCTATTTCATTGCACTGCATTTTAGATTGTAATTTTTTTGTTTTATTTATTTGCATATATTTTTTGTGTGTGAAGCACTTTGTAACTGTATGTTTTAAAAAGTGGTATATAAATAAAGATTTACATACAAATTTTACATACTACAGAAATCATGCAGTACTGATTCATAAAAAAAAAAAAAAACATAAGATGCAGTACTTCAAGTGCATTACAGTAAAAATCAACAATAAAAACAAGTATAATAGATAAAAGGAATAAAATAAATTATATTTGAACTGATTAAATGCAAAAGCAGGAAATGTGTCTTGAGCTGCTGCTTAAAATTACAAACAGATCTGGCTTCTCTTTCTTTTCCCTGTACTGCAGCGTAATCCAAGCTGTTCCTACATAAAAGCAGGAAGCTGCTTCGTCTTATGTTTTGTACTTTATTTTCGATATAATGAGCAGACCAGCACCAGAGAACCTGAGAGAGCACTGCCTTTTTAACCCGCACAATGAAAACTGTGTGCAGGTAGTAAACACACACACACACACACACACACACACACACGGTAGTTGCTAACAGCTAAAGTCAATGACAAGCCAGCAAGTATTTGAAAAGTCAGAAGGGAGCCTGTGTGTGGCGGTGAATTTGGCTTAGAACTGAACGGGTGCATTTGTGTCACAGTGCATTTAAGTAAAGTGTAAAGTGTGTTTTTACACATTAGCCTGTCTATGAATGCCATTATGTGTGTGTGTGTGTGTGTGTGTGTATGTGTGTGTGTGTAATGATTCCCTCCATCTGTTCTCCCTTCCTGCTTCAGATCCCAGTTATGTTTTCCTACTGTGATCCTGCTGTTCTTAGCTGTGCATCTAAGAAGCAAGGCTACTAGAGTGTGTATGTGTGCATGTGTGTGTGTGCATGCATGTGTGCATGTGTGTGTGTGTGAGAGAGAGAAAGAGCTCTGAAAATGGTCCATTTGGACAAGGTGATATGCAGAGGGACTCCTCCCTACCTCCTACACCCAACTTATCCCTTCCTGGCTCCCCAGGTTTACAAAGCCTCATTAAGTTGCCTCCCCTGATACTCACACACACACGTTATAGCATCTGGTCCCGGCCTGAAACGTCAATAATTTCATGTCACATGTACACAAGTGTGTGTGTGTGTTAACAAAAAGCAAATCAAAATCCGAGGCTATCATCACAGCTGGATACATACGCTTTTTTCTCCCTTCTAGGTAATAACCAATTGCAGGAGAACAGTCTATTTTCTGGCGCAATCATCGCTAGCAAAATAATAAAATAATGTTTCATGTGTTACCTGAGACAAAAATGGCATTTTGAAAGTGAACATAAAAACACATCATGGATGACATGAGGGTCAGAGGGAGGTTAATATCTCGAGGTCAGTTTTAAAGATGTGGGGACAGCCTAAAGCATATTCTTAAAGAGGAATTATACATTAAATAATTTGATTTGAGCTGCATTACGTTGGCATATGATGTTAATACAGATGATTTTTACAACCTGTGTATAAAAAAAGTAGTTCTAAAAATTTGCAGGAGCCCTGCTTGTATTGGAATGCTCAAACTAATCTTGAATGTGAAATACAATACTGTACTTCCTAAAGGATAGCGATAACTAAAGAAAGGTGGACTCCCCAGTGGTTTCCTACCACTTTAAATGTCAATCACCACAAAGTACAAGGCCAGAATGTTCTCATGCCACATTAGATCATTTCTGGGTAAGGAGTCCCTTTAAAATTTGAAAGTTAGTTTTTGCTGAAAATGGAGCTGATTGTGTCAATCTGTGTTTTGTCTCTGCCTGGAACTTTTACTGGGCTAATTTATCCAGTGCTTTTCTTTTTTTTTTCTTCTTTTTTTGTGTTCACTACTGTCTCTGTTGCTTGTTTTCTTTCCACTGCCAATCTTTTAGTACTGTTCATAAAATTGCTCCAGATTGCTTCATGTATTTTTACCGGCAAGAGAGAGCCGGTGTATTGGCATCTGTGTATATTAGCTACCAGGCTACAGTATAAATCTGTATTGATGATATGGCAGCCCCTATGGGACAAGGCGGATGAGAGCCAATCCTGGAGCCTATTGACTGGTGTGGAATTGCTTTTGTAATATTGTTTGGGAAGACAGACGACTATGAGGGAAAGAAAAGAAAAAAAAAACCCACACACACCTAGGTGTGATTTTTCTGTTTCTTATATTGTAGCTTTCTTGGAAAAAAGCGCTCAGAGGGCTGAGGGGATGAGAAATAACAGGACGAGAGGAAAAATGTGAAAGAACGGAATCAATAAAAAGAGGGAAAGATGAATGCAAATGTATGACAAACAAAGGCAAGAAAAGTGGAACGTGAGGAAAAAGGCAAATAATAAAACAAGGAAAAGAAAAATATATACATAAAAAGATGTGCCTTAGGAGAGCTGTGAAAATTAATATCTGGAGAAAAAAATATAAAGTAATAGTTGTAATTATTTTGATGAGGGTTTTGCATGATTGCACACAGTATAATTGAGTTTGGAGTAGGACACCTAGGGCCAAATGTATTACACTCTGTATTTGGTTTAGAAATCCATTTACACACAAAACAGGAAACAAGGCTTTGCGTCAGATGTAGAAAACTCCACGTCTGTTCACACATTTTTTTCCTCATACATCTCAGTCATCATCAAGTTGTGCACACATGCATGAGCCTGTTGACCATACCCACGATTTATAGTAAATGGCTTCCAATACACCCATGATTCCCTGTAAAGAGACAACATTTACTTTAGCTTTGAGGACAAATGGCATTAAAATATTGAAATATTAAAAGCAATTGAAATATCATGTATTGATTGTTATGGCAACCTAAGTGATGCCTTGAACAGGTCGTCACTGACCCTTAAACAAAAAATATATTAAGATATTTATGTTTATATTTATTATAACTTACAGTGACAAATATTTTTGCTCTAGAATACAAAAGAAGTGAAGGTTTATTATAAAAAAGTGGTTATTGACGACTCACATAACTATGTCATCACTGTGTTTTTTTTAAATGAAGAACTACATTTTAAAACAATGTGATGAAATAATCTTTTGATAAAGTGTCACCCAAACTCACTGTGTATACAGTAGCATGGTGTGAAAGATGTGAACACTACACACATTCTCACCATACACTGAAAAACTGGCATGGAAAGTGGATTAAGTACATTTTGCATTTGGTTTATACTGTTTATGTGAACATGTTGCTGTGTTAATCGCAAATTCCCAGGCAAATTCATCCTTCTGCAGTCATGCTTTCCAACAGAATGAGAATTTACTCATACTTAGGCAGGGATTGTACCATAATAGACGGGTTCAGGAAGGGGTCAAAATTAAGAAACTTCCAAGTTCTTCCAAATGCCTTTATGACAAGACAGTGTGGAGAAACAATGAGAACCTTGGTGTAGAAAGGCAGAAATTTGGGCAACCAAGGGAAGACTTGGGAAGGAATTTGCTCTAAACTAAACTATGGGGGGCTACTTTAGGAGAGACCACAAGTTCACAAGTATCCCTAAGTCTCCCTACTTTATCTTGGAGTTTTTTAAAGCTTGTTCACCATTCCAAAAATTGCCAAACAGCTCATTAAACTGGTGGAAATACTACAACTGTCACAAGCAGTAACTGAAAAATGTAGTTGAACCTGGGACTACATTCATCTTTAGTACTTTACCTTTCGCCTACAGGGAGAGAGAGATGAAGATCTGCATTACTATGTATTTAGATTTTGTAATCTCAAACATGCCATTAGAGTAATTCTAATGCTTTTGAATTAATGGAAATATTATTACAATTTGATAAGTCTAGCTCCTCAACATAAATCCCCAAAACTTTAAAATTCACTAATTTGATCACACTCATCCTTTTACTTATTGACTTACCATTTAACAAATCCATCAAATACTGATTTAAGTTTATTATGATGCTAATCAGGGATGCCAATCATTTCCCAACTTACTGTAGCACCTCATTTCCTTGTTTATATCCACAGGCTCCACTCAAAATGTTATTTCCTCTTATTTTTGACTCTCTCTCTCTCTCCACCGTTTCATATTTCTGCTTTCTGATTTCTCTGCTTTCATTTGTTCCCCTGATTTATATGCAGGTAAATTTAATAAGGGCACCCTCATCACTCATTCCAGGGACTATAGTATGAGCCACAGGAAGAAAAAGTTCTTTTAGTGGATGTGTGTTTGAGCGTCTATGACACCTAAACAATTGTAATGATGTGGCTAATTACACCAATGATGTATTGAATAAAAATGACTAAAACCGAAACTATGGTTCCTCCCTTAAAAGAGCAGAAAAAATAGTTGAGAACTTTAAAAGTTTTGACTGAGACATATTATAACCTAATTCAGAGTGAGAGAAGAACACATTTTGCTGAGACATTAAAGTGGATATGAACACAGCTAGGAGTTTTGAAGTGTGCAGAACTGAACTTATTTTGAGGACAAAAATCATATATAAAACAGTTACACTTTAAATTAAAAAGGATTTATGATTGGTATCAATGTATGCTTGCACTCCTGCTTGCTGCCATACTGTCGTTGCATCCGATATCACAAGGTTAGTTGGTGGAGAGTCTGTGGGCACATGACTTAACATTTCTAGAGAAAGAAAATGCATGTTACAACATTACTACTGGTTAGTTCATACACAATCCATGCTGGGATGTTTAGGAGAGTTCAGTGATCATTACTTTTTAGTTTGGGTGTTCCTTATTTTACCTACTTTGTAAGCTGAGGAAAGCTGTAGGACTGCTGAAGCCAACCAACCTCATGATATCACTAGGTATACTAGGATGAGATGGTGCTACACATGTTTGAAAAGTGTCATTTAGATTCCTTAATATTTTAATGCAAGTTCAATGACCATGTTAAATACGGTGGACCCGAAATGCAGAAACCACACTGACATTAGCCAAACTGGAAAAAGAAAGTCCCATGACCAGGCAGAACACATTTTAAAACAGAGTCCTTGTGTTTCAAGTCAACTTAAGCCTTTTTAACCTCCTAGGACCTGGTGTCCACATATAGTTTTTGAAAAAAAAAAATAAGACACCACTGCAAAATTATCAGTTTTTCTGATTTTACTACTTATAGGTATGTGTTTGGGCAAAAGGAACACTTTTGTTTGAGTCTATAAAGTAGTAACATTTCACCCAAATTCCAAATAAATATATTATCGTTTAGAGCATATGGTCAAAATAACAAAAAGGATCGAATACTTTTAGATCTGGGCGACATGGTGGAGCAGGGGTTAGTGCTGTTGCCTCACAGCAAGACGGTCCTGGGTCTGGGACTTTTCTGTGTGGAGTTTGCATGTTCTCCCCATGTCTGTGTAGGTTTTCACACAGGTTCTCTGGCTTCCTCCCACAATGCAAAGAAACAACATCAAATTCATTTTAAAACAACATAATATTAATGTTTACACTTGGGAAGAGTTCAGAAATCAATAACATTCATTTGAAATCCCAGCTTCCATGTGTCTTGTCATGCTCTCTACAAGACTTTACCATTGTTCTTGGGTGACTTTATTCCACTCCTGGTTCCTCTTATTTTTTTTCCAGAACTGTATGTGTCCTCCAAGCATGCCAAGTACAATGGGTATTGGGAGGTTAAATGTAATGCCTGCATGTGTAAATGTGGGCTGATGCATTGTTACTTAGTTAACAAGCTGCCTTTAAGGCTCCCTAGTGGATCTTCAAATCCTTCTGAGATGTTCCTCCCCTCTCATTAGGGTTCTACAGTTGCACACAAACCACAGATTCATCCTCATAACTACAGTGTTTGCAGATAGCAGCTCCCATACAGTACAATACATTCACATGCTGGGTGTTCCTGCATTGCTGGTACCGCGTCTGTGCTCTTCAGGTTTATGTATGTGACAGTGAGCGGCTCTCGGTTTTGTGAGTGATGAGGAACATACACACTCGCTCTCACATATACACGCTGGCACAGTCAGTACCCAGATGCACTTGAAAGCCTGTCAGGGGAGACGTGATTTCAGTTCGCCAAAATGATGAATGAATCTGACTTTTCACTCACAATGAGTCTGACATGCAATTCAAAACTGTTCTTAGGATATTTTACACTTTATTCTCCTACCAGGAATTCAGAGTGATCAAGATTGAATGAGCGGGTCACAGTCAGTCAGTGTTAATATGGAAGAGAAGGTGCAGTCCATCAGTTTAAAAACGGAGCGAGTTGAAGAGCTAGGAGATGAAAGCGCTGATAACTGGCCAATCAGCACTTTTATGTCTGCGTATCAGCACTTGCTGAAGTATAATTTACGACAGATCACATAAGTGGAGACAACAACAAGACCTCCTGCAACACAATGTTTTCAGATGTTTCTGAACTGTTAATTGCATGCATAACCAGACAGTTTATAGTTGATGTCCTTGTATTACTCAACCTAACAATGTAGTTTTTAGTAACCGAGTATATAGGTGAAGGCAGTTTTGGAGTCATTAGCCTGCATTAGCCATTGCACAAAAAATTCACTTCACTCTGCAATTTATTTTGGACACCAAGGACCCAATTTTCCCCTCAGCGAGGAAACCAATGACAGAACAGGGGAGGGTGCAGCAAGATGATGACGAAACACAGCAGCAACTTTGTCGATAATTGTTGATCCAATATGGCGGCAGACGGTAATTTACCTTTAGTTGCAGCCTTAGAAAGTGTTCTAAGTAATTTAGGCCGCAAGTTTATTTTTGAAAAATGAGCAACTTTTAACATTAAACTACTTCGTGACCAAGAGGGGCTCTACATACATCATTGGATATATATGATATGATTAGCTATGAGCAGACGCATTTGACAGACATTTGTATCAACCAATAAACAGCTGTGGGCCTTCATAAACCATGACCAAATATAAGGTCTGATGATAGCCAGCTAGTTATAGAGAATGGACAAAATATCAAGGCTTAAACAAGATGTATAATTCAATATCATTGACATTAAATTTAAATTATTTATCTGGCTGGAGAGAATCTTATTTAAAGCAAAATAGGACCGTGGACGGAAGCTTGGGGAACACCACATTTTTTTATTATTGCTGTCAAGGTTTTCATTTTACAGTCAGCAGTGAATAAAATTTAATATGAAGTGAATAAATGTCATGCACACAAAATACACATAATAAATATGCAGAATAGACTCACATGGTATTCCTTTGGAGGACAATGGTAGCAGGGATGAATGAATTCTTGAAGCTCTTATTCTTGCAACTGGGCAAAGTACATCTGTGACCAGATGAGAGCAAGTTAATTCATTCAATGAACAGGGGATGACTGTTGGTAAGGTTAGACTGGGATTTTTTTAGGCTTTGGCTCTGTATATGTCTTCATCCAAATATTGCAATTGCAAGGCAATTTTGCAACATATTTTCACAATATGTTCCAACCTTTCCTCCCTGCCCTCCACAGTAGACTCAAGCCACCAGATTTAAAACCAAAAAGTTAAAAGAGACTTTATAAACAAGAATAAAATATATTCATAACATTTAACCTTCTCGGAATGTGATAAAAGTTCATTTGCTGTTGGGTTTTTGCACAGACAGCATCAGTAGTGCCCTCAAATGTGAGTTTTTTCTTGATTATTGTCTCCAGACATTCACATTGTTGGACAACTTCAACTGTCTCACCATAAATAAAGACAAAAGACACTGAAGTTGATCATCATTTCTTTGGTTTTGGACATAATATCTAAGAAAAATGGTCAATGTCTTTGTCATTGACTAGGGATCCAATAACAGTCATGTGTAAAATTAATGACACATCTGCCTTCATTATGACTGACATTCTCTAGTATATAAAATAAATAAAAGTAATGAGAGGACGCCCCTGGGGGAGATAGTGGAAGATAAAAGGAATTAGATAAAACACCATTGAGGTTGCTAACAGCATCCTCAACAGCCTACCTGCCCTGTAGGCAAATTGGAGTGGATCCAAAGTTCTTTGAGTCATACCCAAAATTTCCCTTTTTATAATCCTCCCAAAGGCCTTCATAAATGAAATGAAAGAGCTACAGGCCAAAAGTTATTAAGAGATTTTGGTGCTTTAACCTTGCGTACAGATACAATTACAGAGTCCTCCCAGAGGCGAGGAACCCAGTGAAGCTGGATGGACCATGCGAAGATGACAGAAAAAACACCAGCAAACTGCTCTGCATAGCTTTACAGAGGTCTACCATCAATAATGTCTGGACCAGGCCTTTTCCTCTTTTTCACTTCAGTTTAAAAACAGGCTGTGTCTCAGTGTTTCATCAGTATAGTCTGACAGTTCATTAATACTATTAAGAATTATATTATATATTATGGTATTATATAACAATTATAAAATATGTTCAGATCACCTCAAAAGCTGTCAGACTTACCAGCAAGAGGAATGGTGCTCTTGTTTGACATAATAGAATTTAAGCCTTCCCATGCGGGGCATGAATTTTCAGTGCTCAGCAGGATTTGCATTTTTTCTTCATAATTTATTTTAGCAGGTTTCCCCTTAACTTGCTTCTGCGACTCCCTGCTACGAGTGACGTCACACTGATTATGACAAATGATCCTCTGATTTCATAATGTTTTTATTGAAAAAAAAGGCCTCTATCATAGATTTACACATAAACCACTCCAAAGTTGACTCAGAGATACCATTGTCTAGTTCCCTCAGTCATAATATAATGTTTCACAAGAGTTGTCAAAAGTTGCAATATACTAAAGTTCAAAAGTTTGGGGTCACCCAGACAATTTTGTGTTTTCCATGAAATGTCACACTTTTATTTACCACCATGAGTTGTAAAATAAATATAAAATATAGTCAAGACATTGACAAGGTTAGAAATAACCCCACAAATGTGATCCATGTGCTCCAGATACTTAACCTGCTCAAAGGTAGGTCAGTTTTATAGCTTTTTTAACCAGTAAACTAGCTGTGCTAACATGATTGCACAAGGGTTTTATAATCATCCATTAGCCTCCTGACCATTAGAACAGTGATAGTTGCTGGAAATGGGCCTCTATACACCTATGTAGATATTGCACCAAAAAGCAGACATTTGCAGCTAGAATAGTCATAGTCAGTGTATAGAGTGTATTTCTGATTAGTTTAAGCTTTCATTGAAAAAAAAAAAACAAAAAAACAAAGGACATTCTAAGTGACCCCGAACTTTGAACAGTAGTGTAAATCTGATTATCCAAAATAGATTATTCTCGTGAATTACTCTGCATCCTGATTTCGTTATATAATCTGAGGAGCTGTTTTTGTCAAGTGTGAAAGAGATTTCTTTTCTACCCGAGTTGATTTCTCTTGGAGCAAAAATGAACAGTAAAGCAGACCCAAGGTAAAAACGAAGAACTTCTGCGCTGGCAACATCTGTTTGATGCAAGTTAGACGCCCGATGGGGGATTTCTGCCATCGCTGCAAACACGCAGAAGTCAAGAGTTTGCAGAAAAGAAGCCAGAGTATCTTCCCTAATGTGACACAATCTGTCGTCCAATGGATAAAACACAAACCTATCGGCAGAGAGGTTTCCTGAGTTGTGCAGAAGTTGATTGCTGTGCCATGAACATACACACATCGCTACACATCACTCTTTTGTGCATATGATTGCACACACAGTGTACCAGTCACTCCCTACTGCCATCCTACCATCTCACAAACATCTAAACACACAGGAGGTGTCTCG
This sequence comes from Lepturacanthus savala, assembly GCA_030544235.1. NCBI lineage: Eukaryota > Metazoa > Chordata > Actinopteri > Scombriformes > Trichiuridae > Lepturacanthus > Lepturacanthus savala. Next base: position 5,085,054 of record CM060473.1, on the reverse strand, counting down.
GTTTCCTGCAGCCGCACCCCTCTAGGGACCCATGCAGGATAGCACAATGTAAATTGTATTCCCTGCCATTGTCTCTGTTTGCCCATTTTTCTTTTGTCCCCTAGAATAGAGAGACAAACACACACATATATAGAACTATACCAGGCTCTGTGCTCCGCTGCAGAAAAGCCAGAGCTATTGCTATTGTTGTCGTTGGAGATTGCACTGTCAGCAGAAAATGGGACTGGATTCTACATGTTCTGTGTATAAGACAGAGGCAGTGAGAGAAAGAAAGGGAACCAGTGTGTGTCACTGTGTGTGTGTGTGTGTGTGTGGTGGCCTTGCTCTGTCTCAGCCCTGTCATGTGGATTCATAACCCAATCCCACACAAGAACTTTGTAGAAAGGCTTCACTGAAAAATCACTCTCTGCCCTGCCACAAAATACTGAGAAAAATGTTTACGCGCTCAAAAAGACGTTTATGAGGAAACAAGGACAGCAGTTCTACAGCCCCGCTACCATTGGCATTAACACTGCAGAGGTTTGGAAATTAAAGGCAAAGGTGGAGATTTAAACCCAATCAAATTGTATTTAATTTGAACCATAATGTTTCATATTATTACAACAGACTTTTCTATTAATAATTCCTTGAGGCTAGATGACAGGAAAATGGAAGAGGATTGGTAGAGCGTAGTAGTTGGAAGGAAGAAAATGGAAAGGTAACTAATGTAGAGAGAAGGGAAAAACAAGTGGTGATAGAACAAAGAGAGAAAAAGAAAACTGAAGAGAAAAAAAGAGAAAATACAAAAGTTCGAATGTGAAGGAAATGGAAAAAGCAAAAAGAAGGTTGGTGGAAAAAAAAAAAGCTAAGGGGTTGTAATCTTCCATTAATTTGGCTCGCGCTAAACCACAAGGGGATGCTGGGAAATCAATGCAGGCTGATTGCTACTTTTACAGAACTGCAGAAAACACAGAAACTAACTGCCGGTGTTTTTTCTTCTTTTTCTGCTCTTGTATCTGCAGCTATTTCTCTGCCTTTCGCTTCCTGTCACACACAATCCAGCTTTGGTAGTGTGTTCAGTTTATTGGGGGAATATTAGACAAATGTGGTTGAACTCACATTGTAGAGAGCAATGTTGGACTTGTCACTGCTTGACTGATTGCAAAGTGTGTGATTGAGTGTGTGAGGGTGTGTGTATTAGAGCGAGAAACAAAAGTGGCTCTGAAGTTTACTGCACAACTTCTCTGTCATATATTAAAAATCACATGGACATAAACACACTCTCGAAGCCACACATGACACACTGAGGCACTAAGCTGACACTTCTCATCCAGACTGAAATACAAAGACATGATGATTGGCAAAAAAGTAAGTAGGAGCGACACAGGACGCACGGAAGCAAATGTTATTGTAGTTGACTCAAATCTTCTGAAATTGATTCAAATACCCGCAAAATATGTCACAGCACACATTTGTCTCAAGCAGCAACAGTGTCACGGTCGACATGAGACATACAAACATGTAGCAGTTAAAAATGTCAGCGTTTGTCAGTATAACAGCCATTGATGCAGAGGCTCAAACTGAGGCCTAGTCCACACGAACTCTGGTATTTTTGAAAGGTTTGAAAAGTTTTATGGCCCCCCCGGTTAAAAAAGAAATTCGGAGGAGAATCTAAAAAATATCTCCAAACTCGTTGATTTGTAGCCAGATTAGCAAGGAGGGAACATTTTTTTGGAATAAAAAATCAAGTAAAAAAGTAAAACACTCAAAGTACCAATTCAACATTTACCCTGTATTAGCACAGCACATTGATCAACTGTCCTTGGCCAAATCAGGAATTTGACTTGCCTAAGAACGCCAAGCTGAAAAAGATTCACAAAGTTATGTTTCAAAAGGACAATTTCTATTGCACAAAATGTTTCTTATATAACCAAGAGGCTTTATTATGTTTTGTGGCTTTTTGCATATGTTCCTTAGTTTCAGGGCCGTAGCACCAAATTTTGAGCCCTGTGCCCCTATCCATACCAGTGCATGAACCATGTAAGCAAAAAAAAAAATAATAATTTCATCAAAAACAAAGGTCATTATCTCATTATGTTCAATCAGTATATTTCGTACTGTAATATATTATGACAGCAATTAACTGCAGAGCCTGATTATTTTATTCATATTTATTTGTCAGAGACAATACAAAAACAATGCACCAAGTTACAGAAATATGATACCGTTGTATTGTATATAGGGTTCATAGCTGAGTCTAGTTTGCAACCCAAGTCCCTGGTTAGACCTTTCTAGAATATACACTTACCTACTTACAGATGAAATTGTATAAATTACAAAGAAACTCTATACAAATACAATTCCAAGTTCATTGTGCCAAATTCATGATTCTATATACAGATGCAAGCTATGACAATGGCCGAATTACAGTGTCAAATTCATAAAAAATGATAATTACAACAATTTAATTACTCTAACTAGTGTTCACACATTTGATTGGTTTTCAACCAGGATTTAAACTTGTTATCAAATATATATATTTCACAAGTTTCTTGTTTTATTTCAGTTGTTAGGGCATTCATTTATCAAAAAAAATAAAATAAATAAAAATCATGATTTTCTCTCTCCTTGGGCCCTGGGTAGTCAGGTCCACCTTTATCCCCACTACCACACCCATATAATAATACATGATCTTTTTTCTATTTTTACATGCTGTATTTAGAAATGTAATTACACCAGAGTTGAGGTGTAGGTGGTACTGTAGGCTACTGCAATAAATTATAAACTACCCCCGCAAAAAAAATGTTTCTGACTGCACACAGGTCAGGTGTACACTATTACTTCATTATTACTTTAAATTTAAACATTAATATTTTTCAACCAAATAATTGTCAAACCGTACTGACTGCACACAGAGCAAAAATTGATTTATTTTTTCGCCCATATATTCCTTGTGGGCTCGGAGCACAGTTCAGCCAGCGTGCATTTAAAAAAAAAAGTGACACATCCACAGCTTCATCTTTAAAGTTGCTGCAATAACAGAGCAGCAGGAATCGGCCCTGTGATGGAAGATGGATATCACAGAGAGGTTTTCGCAGTTTTCATCAGGATATGCCTCACATGGGGTTAGCTGAGGCAGCTGGAGAAATTAGACGCAAACACATCCATCATATTTACATATATTCATAGATAGTTTTTTTTTTTTTTGTGTGTCTCCCCCAGTCATCCACAACACCGCTCCCCATGGAAGGGTGGGCCCTTCCATGCTCTCCTTCTTCCTTCTTTACCCCCATTCCCCCACACACACATGCACACACATGCACGTATGCGTGCACCCCTCTTGGTTTCTATCATTAATTCAGTGCAGTAGGTATCGCTGGCTGGCTAGCGAGCTATAATATAAGCAGATGAGATTGAGAGAGGGCCAGCTTTCTCCAACAAAGAGTCAAAAGGACAAAACATGGCCATTGTGATTCAGGGCCATAATGAAAGCATTAAGATAACTGTTCAATATTTATGAAAGTGTGCTGGTCCCAGGCTATACACACACACACACACACACAGGAAGAAAGGAAGAGAGAGAGATAGAGAGAGAGACAGCAGTCTGTTGGGCCATTCATTATATGATTGATTTAGTTGAGTCTCCCCGGTGAACCCTCTGTGATGTCAAACTTCCTCATTTCATCCAACTATCCTGTGGGTATGTGCGAGCATGTATGCATTTGTGCACACATGTGCATACGTGCAAGTGTGTGTATGTGTGCATGTGTGAATGTGTGCGAGTGTGTTTCTCGCATCTAAAGGGCTTAGACCAAACTTTGCCCACAGAGGAGAAGAAACAACAGATGGCGTTGCGCTTGTTTGGAGGTGAGGTCATGTGCACTGTGAAAGAATCCGCTAAAAAAAAAAAAAAAAAAGGAACTGCCTGGTCAAGGTTTTTAAGAATTTTTGATGTTGAGTCAGAATCTACAGTCCAATATTTTTTGATGACATGCTCTATGAAGGCCTCTGCCTTCCTTGTATAGAGCCCTGGAGTTATTATAGCTGTCATCCCCTTACTCCACTGCCTGCATCAATGTATAACATCATTGTATGTTGCTGTGGAACAGTCTCATTTTATACTGTGGCAGAAATCTCAGTCACCACCATCCTATTCCTGATGTGGGTGCATGCAGGTGCGGGAATAGATGCTATTTACTTCCTGGTGTTATTGTAATAAAGCAGTAACTCTGTCTTCACCATAAGCTTACTCTAACATATTGGACCTTTAAATCCTTTCATTATTAACAGTATTGGGAGTAACGCATTACAAAAGTAATAAAGTACTGTAATGCATTGCTTTTTGCTGTAACACAGTAATGTAAGGCTTTACAGGGAAAAAATGGTGATATTTTAGTCAGTACAAATGTCAGTAATGTGAATTACAATGGGTTTTAACCTGGATTGAAATAGTCATTTTTTTTTTGGTTTTTCTTCATACAAATTCCCTTAAATCACCACAAGATCAAAAATGCTTCACTTCCTTTTCCTTTTGGCTCGTCAGTCAGAAGATGGAGATGAGTGAACCTGCAGAAACATCAGATAGCACATTCTCCAGACAGGCACACACTCATTATTTTACATTTGTGAAAAATAAAGATTTGAAGAACATTGTAGTCAAATGCACTTTGCGTGCTCCACCTAAAGAAGTGTCCACTTCCTGAAATAGCAGCAGTAATTTAAAATTACTGCTGTATTTTAGTGAGAGTAACTTAAATGTAATGCAATAGTAGAGTAATGCCTTACATTTTAAATACAGTAATATTGTAATGTAACAAATTACTTTGAAATGACAGTAATACGTAATAAATAACGTATTACAGTTTTAAGTAACTTGTCCAACACTGGTCTTCACAATATGTCAACATATAGAACCTTTAAATTCTTTCATAATTAACCATTGTGAAATCCTAATGAAATATAAGTGATCTAAATAAAAGGGGGGCAACAAGCTGTATTGTAAATCTGCAAGTGCAACAATAATCCTAATGGTGCACGTACTGTGTGGGCTTTTCTAACCACATCTGCTGTTGTGGTTCATGTATGTGCAGCAGTGCAGCCTGCAGCCAGGCTGGGTGAAGGTGATTATAGATTGGCGGGTATAGTGATTATTGAATAGTATCAGACAGCCACATCACTGCTCTCACAGCTCTGGAACAGCTGTGCCAGTTAAAACGTGATAAGGACAGCTCAACAAACAGAAAGCTTTTCTTCAGGATGTCTGAATGGAGACATGAAGATAAACCACAAATCTGCAGACAAACACAGATGGAGGAGTTCCATCAGTCAGTTACTATAGTAGAACAAGAAACAATAGAAATAAAAAGAATAATTGATTCGTTAATGCTGTTTATATGATTGTATATCAAGTCAATGCCATTTCTGCAGCAATTCCGGCGTAAATGGTCATATATTTAGTAAATAATGATACATGGTGCACTGCAATGTGTTCCAAGGATAAAACATGGACACTACATTTGTTAAAAAGTACTAAAAGAGGCTGTGATGAGCACCGCTGACCTGACATCTGCTTCATAAAAAAGCTGAAGATCAAGTTATAACTGGGACTTAATGAGCTGAAGAAAAAGCTTTTCATACAGTAAAAGGCAGCTATGGACAGCAGATACTGTAATCACCCACATTCATTTATAGATCAATGCAGTGTTTAATTGAAATGCACCTCTCCTCCCACCCAGATCTGGATGGCCTCAATGCTACTAGCAGGCCAGTAAAGAAAATCAACTACCTATATAAAATAATGTTGAACTTATGCAATAAAATATCTAAACTATTATATTTTATATTTGGGTGCTGTACTGCAGCTGTGGTCTTCCGCTGGCTTCTTCAGAGTCCTGTCTGTGTGAGGGCATATTGGATGTAAACCCGGAGATATTTTTTTTAGTTACATTTTATTCGAAAAATCCTGGCATTTTAGTCAGTCAGTCATTTTCTATACCTGCTTATTCCTATCCCAGCGCGTTACAGCGAGAGGCAGGATATACCCCAGATGGTCGCCAGCCTATCGTGGGGCACACACACCATTCACTCACACCTTTTAGAGTCAATTTAGAGTCACCAGTTAACCTGAGCATGTTTTTGGACTGTGGGAGGAAGCCAGAGTACCCAGTGAAAACCCACACAGACACGGGGAGAACATGCAAATTCCACACAGAAAGGTCCCAAACCCTGGACCCCGGACCAAGAAGGTCAGTGCTAACCCCTGTACCACCGTGTCGCCCTAGTCTAGTTTTAGTCAACGAAAATCCAAAGTATTTGAGTCTAGTTTCAGTCAACAGCCTTTCTTTATTCAGGGAGATTAAAGAGGAGCAGCTGCAACTAAATTACACAAAATCTTATTTTTTTTAAGCAGGCAGGAAAATATACAAAAATCAACCCAGATGCAGCTACGACATCTAAAATGAAGAATAATACATTTTTTATCTACTGTTTTTTAGTGTGTTTCAAACAGGAATACATTTATTGAAACACAGGTTAACACATGAAATGACAATTGATTGGCAGCACTTTTTACAACTGCATCGCCACATTTAGTGCTGACAGCACTGGTGGATGCTCTTCACACTTTTAAGATTTTATTTGATACAGTTGATTTCGTCTTGTCTTAATTTTATCACAGACAGTGGTCAAGGGCATTGATTTCATCTCGTTTTCATCATGAATAAAAAAAGCTGATGAATATATTTTGTCTAGGCTCGTCTGAGGAAATTAACACTGATTTGGACTTCAGATGTTCCACTACACCATGAATCCTTACTCAAACAACAAGCTACATTGCAAAAAATGTCTTGACCTTGTTCTTCACACCTTCCTGACTCATCGTCTTTGCGTCTCCATCCTCAATCACTGGATCCTCGCTCAATCTCCGCTTGCGTGGCTGAGGTGTGCGCACATTTTTCACCTTTGTCATGAATACTTTCATCATTTTGTAGGCATGACAAATCGTGACATTAAGCCTGCCAGGGGAAGTGACACGTGGCTCCTCAGTGTGAATGCTTATGTACGATCAGGGTTGTTGAGCTAATACAGGGGACGTCCTCTATCCCCAGAGCTTTGAGGAAACCTTTATGGATTCTACTGAAGCGTTCCAGTTTGTAGTTGAGCCAGAAGTGCCTCCCCCTTGAGATTTAAGGTTTTCTTTTCTTTGATTGGTTCACCAGTTCTTGTAATATTAATCATTAACTTTTGTTTCACAATCTCCATCCCCTCCGAGCAAAAAGTCTATTTTCCACACCTGGATGGATAACAGGTGTTGCAGTGCCAGATCATACCCCAGTGTTTCACCTTCCCTGTGTTGCTCGTGCTCCCCCGTCTGTCTCGCTCTGTGTTTGTGTTTCGTTTGAGTCGGTGTGGCCGTGGTTTCCCTTCCTCCCTCTCTCTCTCCTGGCTGCCGGCTCTGCTCTTCCTGCACGCCTGTCTGCAGACGGCTCATCACTTTCACCCAGTCTGCTTACCTGCCTGTCATCAGTTCATCAGCTTGCAGTATATCTGCCCCCGTCTCCTCACCAGACTGTTGTTTCGACCCGAGTGTAAGTTATGCTTCGGGGTAACCTTAACTTGTATCCTCAGTGATTCAGTCTCCTTCTGTCATGCCTGCTCACGTGTTTCTCTTGTATCCCAGGATCAGTAATCGCCTGCCTGTCAACAGCTTCAGAGTTTCCAAGACATTCCTGTCCCTCATTCCCTTTGGCTCATGCCAGCCACACTCCTCCACTGCCTTTTATTTAACTGTATTGTCACCAGTGTTTTAAGGCATTAAACTACTATTTTGGTACTTTTAAGTTACTCTCACCAAAATATCTGGAAATATGGATTCAGCAATCTAACTATAGCTCATCTTTGTCATTATTGCTGTGAGTCACAGCAAAGATCTTGCTGACAAGTTTTCATTTCATGTCTTCAACAACATCATAATTCAACAACAAGTCTCCTAACCTCTTGATGCTGAAGATTCTCAGAGCAGGAGAAGGTTCATTTTGTGGTTTTATCTCCACTTTCATGCTCCACTTGCTTCCTTGCTAACTTCATGTTACTATTGTACCTCTGTAAATGTTAAATTACTGCTGCTATTTCAGGAAGTGGACAGTTCTTTAGTTGGAGCACACAAAGTGCATTTGTCTAGTTCTTCAAATTCATATGTTTCATAAACAAAGTAATGAGTGTGTGTCCATCTGCAGAATGTGCTATCTGACGTTTTTGCAGGTTTACTCATCTTCATCTTCTGTCTGATGAGCCAAAAGGAAAAGGAAGTGTAACATTTATTACACGGACATTTTCTTTCCAGTAGTTATGTCTAAAATCTATATCAGAATCAGTATCTATGTCTAAAATGTCCTTTATCTTCATCTTAAATGTGTCATTCTTGCTCTTTCTCTGCCCCGCTTTTTTATGAGCACATTCTTTAACTTCCTAAAAGTCACAGGAAATAATGTTCTTGTCATTCAGTAAAAGCACTTTCGCCCACTAGATGGATGGGGTGACTCTTGGTCATTGTTGTGATTGTTGATATCTGGAAGTGCCCCTTCTTATTTAGGCTTATTCACCTGCTGTCATGGATGTATGACTGGCTGTAGACAAACATTTTTATCCAAATGCTTCTTTTCGCTATCAAAAAAGCCTTTCCATACACCATCAATTGTGTATTTTGGTTATCTTTGAGCATTGTGTAGTTTTTGAAGACACTTTCATTTATGGACACATTGCTCTGCTTGCATGAGTCTCTGATGCCTAGGACTGGGTGCCCAACTTTGTTTCTTTTATGGTTCCAGTTTTACCAGAATATCAATATAGGAACAGGCATCACACACTTTGAACGGTACCCAGCCCTCTTGACGAAAACTCGATACTTTTACAACTCTTTCATTCTTCTTTTTTAAATAATTAAATGGAATAATGATACACTGTTCAGTGGGTGGGGGGAATTTCTTCTCCATTAACCTGCAGTCACTCTTGAGCGAGGCTACATGTGCAATGTTACCATCAGAAGAATTTTTCTATTTTGCACAAATTACATGAACAAATGAGTCTATCTCCCGACTCATTCACTCTGTTCAGGCCAAAAAAAAAAAGTTTTGGTTTCTGTTGGTAGTCAGTTGAGGCCATGGGTTGTTAGGGATTTTTTTCCCCCCAGCAGCAAAGGGGATTGCATGGGATATTGCATGATCACTGCTGGTTTGGTGCAGCCATTCATTCCCAGTAGAAATCCCTAGTGGTTACATTGGTCGGCCTATACTTATACCTGCACATATTATGTTCACATTATGTTCCTTTTTCTTCCAATACAAAGTGCCTTTGTATTGGATGAGAGCGATTGTTTTTATGAACGAGTGGCTGTGCATCATAGAGACCCATGCCTGCAGGGTCTCTATGCTGGTCTCTCTCTCTCCTTCTCTCATTAACTCCTCCCATCAATCCATCCATCTCTTCTTCCCTCCACTCTCCTCCTAGCCGCCCCACTTAGTGTCAATCATTAAGCTGTCAATCAGCTGAAGTTTGCATGTTGACAAAGCCCCAGCAGTCATTTTAGGATTCATGGTTTACACAGAGGCAAATGTAAAGATTCCTCCTCACTAATTTAACCTCCCCTCACTCTTTTTTCACCAGTCTTCCTGTTTTCAGTTTCTCCTCCTTTCTTTATCTTTTCAACTCCCGGTTTCTCCTCTGTCTACAGCTCCCTTTTTTTCTCAGTTCATCTTCTTTTTGTTTCCATTTCAGCCCCTCATTCTTCTTTTGCCCGCTCTCTCTCTTCTGAACTCTCTCTCTCCCAGGCTGTCAGGCCTGTAGCTCCCTCATCCATCTATGTATTTTTTATTATTTGTATTTATTTTTTACAGCCATATCTGTGCCTTCTGACTCTATTCCTGTTTCACAAAGCCACAGCGATTTACACCCCTATTCTCGCTGAGGCGGGAGATGCGGACAGTGGGATGCGTTGGGGGGGGAGCGTACGAGCGACTGTTCGAGATGAGCTATCACCAACCAGATTTACAAGTCTCCCGCAGACAATTTCCCTTCCGTCCAACCTTTGAAGGGTTCAAGGTTCAATTCCATTTGGAGCCTGTTTAGCAAGAGAGCGCATCCCCTCGCTTAAGAAAAGAAAAAAAAAAAGCAATGGAATTTTACACACAGAGCGATGGTTGTGTATGTTTAGGTGGCTGCCGGCAGCAAGGAGGAGAGATTTACGTGTTGGTGCTTGAAAGAGCGAGAGCTTTCGATCCCTGTAGCGTAATATTTTATTGTGTCAGGGATACAACAAGATGGGGTGCTCCATTCCCTTCAAGGAAAAAAGAAAAAGCCTGACACTAGAGTTTTGGACAGGGAAGAATGGAGAGAGAGAGAGAGAGAGAGAAACAGGGAAAGATGAACAGAGCATGAGTGAGCATTGTACAGCTTTCAGGGAGTTGAGGATAGAAAGCCGGAGGCCCACGCACGCATCAATCAACCCAGTGATCAATGAATTGATTAGTAAATCAGACACCATACAGTAAGTCATAGCTGAGGCTCCATTAGGGAAGAGCTATGTCATCATTACAGAACAAAATCCAAAGGCTTTGGGTAAAACCCTGCTATCTATTTTCTTCCACAGAGAGTAGAAATAGTAGAACTGGGACAGGGAGTTCAAGTTAAGCCTGTTTTTCGAGTTTCAGTGCATCTACATCATGAGAGAATTTATGTCGAAAGCTACACATTAAGCAGAAGGTGCGACAGCCAGTGGTCCAGTAATGACACCACTCTAATATCATTTACTGATTATTTTATCCAACATCTAAACTACATTTCACACTACATGTACTTTAGGAGCGCCGCTGTTTTTACTTTACACATAATAGAGTTTCATCACCACAACTGGGAGCAATTCAGCAGATATCCTGTTGTGAGTTTTGTTAACTCATAAGTGAGAACACCATGTGTTTCATCCTTTAGACCAGCGTCAGTATACATAGTTGTGTTCAATATAATAGCAGTGTGTTTAAAAACGTGAGTAAAGTGAAAGTTCTATAATAATTTTTATTTCAATGCATTGGGAACACTACATTTTATATCCTAAATCAAAATGTAAAGATGAAAAATGTGTCAATTTTTAAAATTACTTTACATAAATAAAAAAAATAATAATATTAGGCTGTTCAAAAAATAGCAGTGTCTGCATTTGTCTTTACAAACTCAAATATTTACTTATACTTATATTGAGTTTTTTTTAGTTAGTAAGTTATAAAAAAAAAAAAACATGGCTATACTGTAAAACTAAATATGACTTTAGTGATTCACAAGAATGCTAAATCCTGAAGGTTTTTCAGTTCATACAGCAAATGAGTTCGTAAAGTAAAATAAAATTAAAAAAATAACATATTTCTCTTTATTTCGATTTGATTCAGGATATAAAATGCTGCGTTCCCAATGCACCGAAATAAAAATTACAAGGATTTTGGCTTTACTTATGTTTTAAAACACAGTTATATTGGAGACAACTGTGTATATATATATATATACACAGAACAATTCAACTTAGATCCAAAAGACTAAACAGAGAACTTAACACCCTCCATAGAAAATAGAGCTGATCCTGGTATAGCACACGGTACACCTCACTAGTATTAATTATCAAATAGGATGGCAACCAACAGGCAGACTAAAAACTGCCAACTGGCACAGTCTGCAGTCTTTCTCCAGGTCTTTAATCTCCAGACCCTGATGAGTGACTGACCACCCGTGTGATTAACCACTCACTGCAGCCGTAAGGAGGGGGAGAGAAAAAAAAAATACATACAGCACAACAGCCATAAGACAGTCGTATTTAAATGCAAAATAGATGCAAGATAACTGCAGTTTGTTCACTTTAATATCTGCTATCACTTTATCTTACTGTGACAGACTGTCTGCCCTAATTGATGTATAAGCAATTTAAAGGGAGCATCTCTATTTTAAATTACTCAAAATATATTCTGAATATATGAATCTAAATAATTTTTAGCTGTGACATATGTATCCTACGTAGGACCAGGGCGAGGCGATGATGTAATCGATTGCATAAATATGTTGATTTATGTAACGCGTCAAAAAGGAAGATCAAGTCGGATGGTCGCGCATGGGGTGAAGAGCCAGCTGAAGCTAAAAAAAGCTCATCAAAGATCATCTGAAGTGTGGGAGTTTTTTAAGCAGAGACTGAACAACATGGTGCTCTGCAAATTAGACGTGGCTTATCACAGCAGCACTGCCGCCATGCTTGAGCACTTGAAGTGGAAGCATCCCGGGATGATTTCTCAAGACAGCAGCAGGAGCAAAACAGCATTAATGACATGCTATGATGCTATGCATGTGTGTGACCTGCTTCCCTTCAATTTATCATCCAATGTTTTTTTCCCCATATACACACGGTTGGCATGCATCTCTCCTAATGTTACACTTACACACACGTTACAATCACATTGAGTCTGAAACCCTGCAACACCAAACTGAGTGAGATATCTTTAACATGATTGAATAAAATACTAAAATATAAATGACAGGTTACTTAAGTTTCATTTTGTTGTTTGTCATTCAAAGTTTTGGAACCATGAGGAAATGTTTATATTTAACACCAACAACATTTGGGTTTTTAGTTAAATTAACTTGAGAAAAAAATGAGAGACCACTGCAAAATTATCATTTTTTCTGAATGTTTTCTCATCTTAAGGTCTGCTGACACAAACACTCAATCACTCAGACACAAGATGACTGAAATGGTGAGTTGCCACCATTTCAGTCATCCAAACACATCTAATCAGGCCCCATCTTTCAAATAGGCCCTCAAAACCTTATACTTCATTATACTACTACTTATACTAAACCCATGTTCTCACTCTCTCTCTCCCTACACTAATTGTTTTTGCTTGTGTTTTTAATCTACAGTGATATTTGTGCATGTTATGCATTGAATAAACTTCTTACCAGCACTGCTGCCCCATGAGGTGTTCAGGAAGGGGAATGAGTGAGAGGGAAAACAGGTTTTAAATAGTGAGTGAACAGGTGAATTCAATCAGGAAAATGAGAGAACAAAAGAGTGAAATGAGCCAATCAGTGCTGATGAAAGGCGAGGGAAGGAATGAGGTAAAGGAAGTGCTGTAAGTGAGGAACAGAAGTGTCAAAATAAAAGAAAAATGACTTTCTTTACTACAGTTATATTATCATTAATAGAATAAAGTATTGTATTATACAATACCCCTGCAATGCACAATGCAACCCAGGCAAAGAACATACAGTACACCCAACCTGCACGTGTTCACACAGACTTTCCCCATGAACTGATTATGCAGATATGCAGCCCCACATGTTTAATCAATAACACCCACAACTGACAACACACACCATTTACATACAGTAAACACACACTCACACACTCACACACTCACACACTCACACACTCACACAGTCACACACACACACACACACACACACACACACACACACACACACACACACACACACACACACACACACACACACACACACACACACACACACACACACACACACACACACACACACACACACACACACACACACACACACACACACACTTTACCCTTTACTTCCCCCTGTTTCACACAGTAGGTTTTGGTCATTGTATTGGACAGGATGTAGTGTTAAGTGGAATGGGAATCTGCTGAGGCAGTTGTAGGAAGGCAGCTAATGGACTGTATGACACACACACGGGCAGACGGGCACACAAACGGAAGACACAGCTGTAGCTCCAATAGCCAGTCTATGTTTCCTAAGGGGCTGCTTAGCCCTGTGATAATGTGCCATTTTACTTTATGCATAAAAGCTGTGCAATATAATTTATAACTTCTGAACCTGCACTGGTATCAGTACAGCTTTAATACTCTCATGATGTTACCTAGAAATACAACCTTAGAGTATTAAAGCCGTACTGATACCTGCTCTGGTATCAGCACAACTTTAATGCTCTCAAGATGTTCTCTAGGAATACAAGTGTACAGTATAATAGATGAAGTGGCCATGTTATTAGGTAGGACAAATTACTAACACAGTTGTTGAGTTAATTTTTTTGTCCTTGGCATTTCCACAGTGCTTGATATTGACTTAACTGATTATTGTCTGCATATATTCCATATGATAAATGGCCATGACAGCTTTTGGAGCTCGGAAGTATCAGCTGCTGAACTGCTGCATGTTCAGGTCACATACAATATGCAACAGTCTGCCGCCTGGGCTCCATTCACACGTCCCCCCCCCAAAATATGTAATTGAAGTTGTCAATCAGAGACAGATTATTCTTGTTGAAAATACTGATGTTTCACAGCATGGCCACCTAATGAATGTCACTGAACACTTATCATATGGACAGGACAGGACAGACGCGTTATACCACCCAACCCTCATTTTAACAAGAAAAAACAGAACAAGACACAGCACATTACACAGATGATGAACATTGGCACCATTGTGAGATTCAAACTATTGGTTAGAAATCTGTAATATGCATCTCTGTCTTATCTTCAGGGGCATGAATTTTGGTACTTGTGTGGATGACCACGAAAATTAGTTCACTTCAATTCAAACCACCAAACAGACTAATCTGTTGCTGTGAGTGTCAATCAGTGTTTTTTTGTTTTTTTTTGCCTCATTTGTGTGGGAAATGTCAATGTCTCAGCTATATATATATATATATATATATATATATATATATATATATATATATATATATATATATATATATATATATATATATATATAAGAAATCTAATTTGCAGAATCATGATTAATAATTAGAAAGTGTGCACAGCAACTACAATTCAGGCTCTATTTTAACACTCCTATTATGTTTCTGATTTTGTTTTGTCTGAGATACTGGTTACTCTCTCTTCCACCCTGAAATACTCTGTTCCCTCATTTAGGGTGATTTATTGGATGTGTAAACTGTGGACTAACTAACTTGTGGAATGTGTAGCAGCATTGCAGGTCAATTTAAACTAAATGCTTTCATGTATGTTGTAGTTGAACAGACACAGATAAATGTGTGATGAACAGTGTAGTCACAACAGGTTTTATTGAGTTGATGGGTTTTGGTTGGCCTGCCAGGTTGAAAATTACATTCCTCAGACTCCTCAGTGCTGCAACAGATTTAGGGATTTTAGCAAAGATGCTATAAAATGTGCTCAATAGAGGCTGAAACATGCTTCTGCGTGTAAGAAAGAGGACTGCTTGGCACTCTGAACACGCATTTTGAGGCATGTGCATCGGCTTCTCTGCAACTCTCTGCTACCTTGGCTAAACAACACCATTATCTGTGTAGGATCGCAACTTTCTATCATTGCAGAAGCATAATTGCAGTGTCTGAACCCCCCAACAAGAACAGTGGAACCAGCACTGTCATGTGTGTGTAGGAGGCAAACACATTGTGCTGATCATGTGGGGACTATTAAACAAGCGATGGAATTATACTTACAAATATGATCAAATCTAATCTACAGGTAATGTCTGTCCTGCCCAGCTTTGGTTTGAGGGGATATGGGTTGAATGGAATTTTTAAAAATATCTCCCACTTTCTGGCAAACTCTGCTTGTGACACAGACTTTTTTTTTAATCAAAGGTGGTAGCTAGCTTCCTGTATAGGCAATCACCTGCTCCCCGAGGCTTATTCATGGCTATTTTTTTTTTCTTCCAAGAGGATCTTCATTAAAGGACAGTGCTATGACCTACAGATGTGACAGTCCAACAACTTTTTATTATCTTCCTGACTTGTATGTAGCGAGTAAGAAATAGGTAAAAAAAAAAAAAAGAAAAGAAAACTATGATATACAACTGTTCTTAACATGACTAAAGCACCACAGCAGAGAGAAACATGCTTTACAATAGTTTTCAAACTGCATCATTTCTTTATATTTTCATCTATATTCATTTTTGAGAAAGGTTACTATGATGCAAAATATTTTATTTTACCATATAAGCTGCGACGCTTGCTAGTAGTAGTGCTATATATCTACATGTCTGTTATGTGACAGTCTTCCCGTTTTTCTCACTTGTTTTGCTTTTGTTCTCTTCCCTTCCTGCAATCCCTCCCTCTGTTTTCTAACCTTGTTTCCATCATTTTGTTTGGAGCTCATATGCAATTGTTACACAATACCTGCAACTTCAACGCCCACGAAAGCCTCTTTACATGTCAAAAAGATGTTTACTTTGAAGTTGGTGTAATTTAGTTTGCTTCACTACATATTCTTTTAAATCCCTTCCCCATAATTCTGTCTTTCCTTCCTAAAGAGTATAAATAATGTTGCACACTTAACATTGTGCAATATTGTATATCATCGAGTCAATGTCTGTTTGTCTCTCTAAATAAAATGTTTTTATTGTTTACATGGAGTATCAAAACAGCTAAAGGATGACATAGGGTTATTTGCTATATTTTATATGTGATTTTAGGGAAATTGCATCCTTGGGGCAGGACAGAGGTCTTTTGTCTTTGAATCATTGATAACTATTAGTATTAAGGAAGAGTTTGCACTTCTCTCCTTAATTTTGCTTGATAAAAATGTTTATTGGAATTAGAAATACTTTATTGATCCCTGGAGGGGAAACTGGGTCAACTTACCGTTTCTCACATTCTAGAAGCCCAGTATATATAAGCACAGATACATTATGAGAAAAATAGAAATATGAAAAATAAGAAATATGTAAAAATATGTGCATCGTAAATATAGGCTGAAGTAGGGGTTCTATAAATGTGTTAAAAGCAGGAATAGTATAAATAAATAAGAAATATTAGTTGAGGTATGCAGTATAAATATAGTATTAATGCAGTATTCATCTTTCTTTTTCTCTCCCACTTTTCTCATTCCACTGCTTAGCCTCTCTGTTGCTTACAGAGGGAAAGAGCACCAGGCTGAGAGTGGAATAGATTTACTGAAATATTTGTCAAGCAACAGATTACATGATTGCTGCTCCTCTAATGCACAATAGCTGGAAAGTGTCCAGCTACTGTTTGAAGAGTCAGAAAGACGATATCTCACCTCTGGAGCAACAATTACACAGCAGAGTAAATATTAAATTAGCAGGTTGTGTGTGTGTGTGTGTGTGTGTGTGTGTGTGTGTGTGTGTGTGTGTGTGTGTGTGTGTGTGTGTGTGTGTGTGTGTGTGTGTGTGTGTGTGTGTGTGTGTGTGGAGAATAATCTACACATTCTATATGATCAAGAATATTTGAACCTAAAAATAAGCTCAATGGCTGACTTGATAATAATACAAAATAAAGATATAATATCTTTACTTACATCTTAAGAGGTATTGGCTAATAGCAACTTACTCACAATAGCATCTCCCTCTGCTATCCCTGCATAGGGCGTTTGTTTTATTTGCCATGCTGAAGGGAAAGTGGATTAATTTCTGCTCTGTGCTGACATAAGGATGCAGAGACTCCATGTGCACAATAGAGGAAAACCCAAGATCAACAGGAGAACAAACGCCATGCAGCATTCAGACCAGTGTAAGTACATAAATGTGCCTGGGGACGTGCAAATCACACACAGCTTCATTCTAACTTTTAGATGCTGGGTCCCTGTACACTGAACAAAAATATAAAGGCAACACTTTTTGTTTTTGCCCTCATTTTTTCGAGTCGATATAAAAGGTCTGAAGCTTGTTCTGTGCCTGTAAAAGACTTATTTCTTCCAAATTTTGTTCATACATTAGTTCACAGATGTTACATGTTTTAAGGGACATGCTGACTGCAGGAATGTCCAAAAGAGCTGAACTGAATGTTCATTTCACTTCCATAGAATTTGGCAGTAGATTCAACCAGACTAACTATAGACCATAGATACATGAGACATACATGAGAAATGATAGTCTCATCCATGCTGCTGGCCAATGGAGTCTCACACTGGGGGCCATCTTGCTACAGGCAGCTCACTCACCAATAACAATGTATTTTAAAGGTGCATGTTCTTTTAACCCATTTAAGCCCAGATATTTTTCAAAGATTTCGCTTGCACAAATCTGCCAACATTCTTTTTTGGGGGATTATTCTAGAGAATGATTAATACATATACATGTCTGGGTTGAAAATTCTAATAGTCTAAATCATATTACTCTTTCTGAGAGGGTTTGTCATGTGTGCTCTCAGAAGAAAGGGGCAGGACGTTAATGATGTCATATGAGAGGAAGCACTTGGAAACTTATTTTTTTTCCTTAAAATGTAAAGTAAGGAAAGTAAGTTGTCTACTATCATATAAAAAAGCTGTATGAGTAACATTTTGATTTTTTTATTTAAAGTATAAAATGACATGTTATCAACTTAAGGGCTCATAGGCTTCAGTGGATTGAATGGCTAAAACAATAGATTTTCAAATGTTTTTTATATATATATATATATATATATATATATATATATATATAGATGTAGTAATGAGACTGCAAACTTACTTTTTTTTAAATAAATTATATAGTTAGCATAGCATAGCATTTACCATGTATATCTATGCTGCAGACCACATATAACCACACCAGTCCAGGTGTATCTTCACCTGCATCATCGTCTGAGACCAGTCACCCGGACAGCACTTGATGCAACAGTTGGTTTGCACAGCAGAAGAATTTCAGCAAAACTGTCAGAAAACATCTCAGTGAAGCTCATCTGCATGCTCAGCATCCTCACCCGGGTTTTGGCGTGACTGCAGATTGTCAGAACTAACTTGAGTGGACAAATGCTCACCTCCGATGGAGTCTGGCATATTGGAGAAGTATTTTCCTTACAGATGAATCTGGATTTTTACTGTTGGCAGATGGCAGACAGCCTAAATGCTGTCATTGTGGGGTTATGGTGTGAGCAGACAGGTGCATTTTCTTGATGTTAATTTGAATGCACAGAGATATTATGATGTAATCCAAAGTTTCATTGTCACACAATTTATCCACCAGCCATCACCTCACAGAATGATAATGAAAGGCTTCATGATGCAAGGATCACTACACAGTTTGAAAAAGTCCCAGTTCTTGCATGGCCTGCAGACATGTCACCCACTGAGCATGTTTGACATGTTCTGGATCAACTCATGCCAATATCCTGCTACTTCACACAGCCATAGAAAAGAAGTGGACCAACATACCACAGGCAACAATCAACACCCCGATCAATTCTATGGTGGTCACACCAGATACTGACTGCTTTTCTGAGAGCAAAACTGTGTAATTATATGTTGTTTTTTTAAAAGTTCATTTAGGTTGGCTTTGGATTAATTAATGTGATATTTTCCACCACATCGTTAATTTGCTGTCATAAGTTATGTTTGCTCCTGTTTACTGTAACAGTTCTGTTAAACTTTCAGTAGAACTTGCATGTTTATCGAGAATATTTACTCTATTTTTCATACTTGAAATGTAGTTTTCTGCACTGGAATTAGTGGACAAATATAACTGCCATGTTTAGCTCTATTTACAGACTCATCTGGGCAGAGAGACAGATATTGTGCAACAGTATAGGCTGATAAGCCTTTAAATACTGTACAAACCTAATACAACTGTCTGTCTCAGATGGACTAATTGGAAATAATCCCTTTTCTTCTTTTAATTTTTATCTATTTCATCTTAACTTTTTTTAAAATTACAAAACATTTCAATGTTTTGGCCTGGATTTAATAAACTCTGAAATTGTGACTTTTTGCAGTCAAAGAGCATTCTTTTTACAGTTTCCTTCTTTTGATTTAAGGCAGTCAGTCTCTGGGATATTGATTATAGTTTCATTATAATCAATCACACAGGCAGCATGTGTCACATCACATGAACACAGCTACTCAGCATTGCACATTAAGCTAATTATCTGAGGCATATTGGGGAGCAATATATAACCGTAATTTTGTCTTTTCTCTTAATCACTTTCTATGTGTTTCAAAATGGTCTCTTTCTGTACTTGACTCAATCCAAGCCCTCTTTGGGAATTCTTTTCTTTCTTTCGCCTCTTCCACTTCTTAATCCACTCGCTAACTCATTTCATGCCCACGTTCTTTTCTATTTTTGTCATCCAGTGTAGTCTTTTTGTCTGTTGTAGTTTCTAAAATGTGCCATCTGTCATTGGTCAGAACTTTAGAGGAACCAGGAAACAACAGACAAGGGAGACTTATAATTGGGCCGCAGGGGATAAAGGCTTGTTGAAAGAGACAGTTTTTGGAGGAGCGTGATTAGAAAACAGCAGGTGCTGGCACTGATGCCAGCATGGTGGCCATCTCCGGAGGGTCCTAAGAGGGCTCCAGAGGGTCCCCAGAAAATAAGCCATGTGATGATGTTAAATTTTGAATTGTGGGTAGCATAAGGAAAATATCCAGATGAAGTAATTTATACAGAAATCACATTCCTTATCTTCCTTGGTATTGACACATGAACCTTTCTCCAACACATTCCTATTATGTTTTGATGTCTTCTTTGGTGAATTGTATATCTGTTGCTGTATTATTAGTTCAAATCCAAAATTCACATTCATATATTCAGCAAAGAGGCTTTAGGTTAGGCCTTTGTAAGAGGACCAATCACAATTGTTGATTTTACTCTTCAATCACATGTTCCTTTCACAAATCATGGATTCACAGCAATGCCAAATTAAAAACAGCAGCACAGAGACACTTGAACAGCCCAGAAGAAAAAGTGTTTTCAGTGATGATGTTCAGTGAGTTGACAGGTTGCTCTTAACAAATGCTATGTCCAGAGAAAGCTGCTCACCAATGTGTGTCTTCTTTGCCTCTCATGCATTGTTTAGGATAAAGTGATCTATAAGTTTAACATGAACTAAACCTGCCCATAAGTATGTGAGCTGTTTTCTGACAGGATTATCCACTAATGAAGTTCATCTTGAAGTACAAACTTGAACTGTACTCATCTTTAAGGTGGAGGATAATTATTATTAGCGGTTTTATTAGGCCGACATATGTTTTAAGGAAAATGTGGTTAAAAACTAGGCCTGACTACAGACTATACAGATTTAAACCAGCAGCTGATACTTTAAAGCAGCAATCGAGCAACATGGAGCTTACTTCACTTTAAACAGATGTCTCCATAAATCACATCAAGAAAAACAAAAGCATAACTCACAAAAGAGACTGCTAAATATGCCAAGAGACAGAACATAAGTATTGTTTGTCTCTCTCCTTGTGTCAGGTTGACAACAACTGAGAGTTTTCGAAAAAGGTTTTTAAAAGTATTTTTTTACGCACACACACGTATATGTGTGTGTGTGTGCGCGCAGAAAAGCCGATTGTTCTGTACATATGATGAAAGATGGTTTGTTTTTGTGTGAAGTATGGACTAGCATGTCTGTAAATGGCAGGATGGTCAAGTGAAGCCAAGCCAACAGAGCTGCTACAATATGTTCCCCTGTAAAATATGTATGCTGCTCAAACAAACATCAGCCCCCATCAAACAAAACAGATGTCGGGGTTTTTGGATACGGAATGCAATTATCCAAAATCAAACATTGTTCTCATTGAGACAGCGCTACTACACTTCATCTGTGGATCATTACTAGTTACTTGTGATTTCCTCAGTGACAGTAACATGGTACACCACAAAGAAGCAACAAATCTGTCTTGTTTCTCAGACGGAAGCTTGTTTGAACAGGGAGAAAGAACATTTAAATGCTTCTTGATAATTGAACATTGTAGAATGAAAACAGTTGAATATTTGGTCGCTTTTTGCTCTCAGAAAGAGAGAGTGAGAGGAATATAATATGACAACTTTTTTCATGTCATTTGTGTGTTTTTCTTATCTGAAAGTTATTTGTAGGCTTCAAATCCTCTTAGCCAGAGGCCAAATGGCTTTGGCTCTAAAGTGATGAAATTGCTACCCTTCTATGAACTTTTAATCAGACATGAAGTTTTCTCCACCCTTAAATTGTGGCTTGAATGAACCTAATTTTGCTGATTTCCTTTCCTTCATTTCTGTATCAATTATCCATTCAGTGGTTCAAATAACAGACAAAAACAGTAGAGACAAAAACAGAACTGGTCTTTTTTTTTCTCTTTTCTTTAAACGTTAGTAATTACAAAGACGATTACATATGCCCAATTGAAGCCTCTTGCGCTGCTCACATTTGAAGACACAGAAGTGAATGACGCATCAACCGAGGAGCTGAAATCTCAAACGTCCTGGCTAAATGACAAGTTTAACTACAGAAAAATGTTCGTTCTCACTCCAATTTTTCACTCCATTGCCCTTCTCTGTCTCTCTTCTCCTTTTCTCTTTTTCCCCCCTTGCATTCAACCAGCCCCCTCACCGCCGGCACTCTGCAATCTGTCAGTCATGTGTAGCCTCTGTCAAGTTTTCAGCTAAGACCCGGGTAATCCTGCCATCGCTCAGGCTGTTAACTGGCTAATTACAGAATATATTGGCCGTCACAGCCCCCTAATCCTCCACTCTCATTCACTTTCGCCCATTAAGGATCCCGGGGGGATTACTGTAACAATCACACCTCCTTCTCTCTTTGATGGTATATGGGGATTAGTATTAAAATATACAGTGTGTGTCACAGAAGCGATGGCAGTGCTGTCAAAGAAAAAGAGGAAGCGGGCGAGAAAAAAAGAACCACTACAGCAAAGAAGTTGTAGACTTTAAAGAAAAGGCTGTTATATATAAATTAAAATAAGTGTTTACACCAGCATGTAATGGTTCAGTTATGAAGTCATATACTCCAAATATATATATAAAAACACTTTACACAGTGGTAGTAATTGTACAGGTGCAACGGTGTGCATTCATCCAGAAATCTATTGCAGGTAGAGTAATTCTTCCAGAAATGTTAGAGTGTAAAATAGTTTTCAAGTTGGATTCTGCTTTTTTTCCAATCTGGTATTTAATTGGATCTTTCAAAAGGTGGAAAAGAGAGTAAAAAAAAACCTCAGCAATTCATCTAGGGGATAGAGCAAAAGTTTTTTGCAGAAGGTGTATTTTCAACAGTATTTTCAAAATGCTGCGACAAAATGTATCTACAGCACTAGAATTACTAATAGCTTTGATTATAGCACCTTAATGAATCACTTCAAAAATAGCATTTAAAGGCTTCACTGTAATTTTTTTTTAATTTTCAGAAAAATGAAAATCTCTTGGTCCTCTGTTCCATCTCATTAACAGATGGTAATTAGTCCTCAGAATGTTCCATGGCAGCTATCTTTCATGGCATGTTGTATTCTCCATTTGTTCCTCATGTCGGTAGTTACCATGCGAGTATTGCCGAACATCTCACTTTATGTGACGCTCTTTACGACATCTTATTAAAGATTTGCTTGAAGCACTTAGCAGAGAGAAGTGAGAACAACGTGATGCCTGAGGCTGCATTCACACTGGATCACCAGCGACCAGCAGGAGGTGTCCGGTGGTGTGGGGAGAGGTGTGTGTGTGTGCGTTTGTGATAAAGGCTGAGCTTACTCGTGTACCGCTTTGCTCTCTCCATTCACTCTGTGGCTCACTTGACTCAGTGTGACGCTGCGTTGCTTTTTTGCAAAAGTTGAGGCTGACTCAACTTCCCTTTGCAATTTTTTCTTTCCGGCACCCATGCGGTGCATTACTCCCTCAGTGCTGATGGACTAGTGGAGTGTAATTCCCCATTCATTTGAGCGAGGAGGACCTGTGTTTTCACTGCAGTGCATGTTTCTGACTGAAAGTTAAAAATCCTGTTACAGAAATGTTTGATGGTGGGAAATTATAAATCTGCATGAAATTACATACTACGCGTCAATGATTTATTTAGATTCAAGTGAGAAGACATTTGATTTGGCCTCGACTGGCATATGGCACATTTATGTTGGGTAATTTACTGGAAGTAATTGTGAAAAGAATAGTGATTAAACATCTAAAAAAGAACAAAGGTAATGTAAAAATGGATTTACCAAAGCATAGATTAAGGGCTCTATTGTGGTGTCAGCTGAAGGCATTCGATGGCCTGCACAGGCACAGGTTATTATCTCAACTACAATGGTTTGGTATCTTGGTGACTTTAAACACAGCACAGACTGTAATTAAAATTATATTTTCATTTCATATATGGTGCTGCAATGGCACTTACTGTAATTGCAGCTAGTTATTGTACGGATCATATTTGAAAAATAATGACAGTGAAAAGTTGATTCATGTTGACTGCTATAAAAAATATATATATATATACCCAGAACTACATGCAAACAACACTTTTCTTTTTTTAAGATTATACTGAGCATTTTCTTCACTTAATTTATGTGAACACAGAGAGAGAGACAGAGACAGGAAAGGGGAAAGGTAGAAGAAAATAAGTAGTTAATTTGATTTGGACCTGGCTGCGGTGGCCATATTGAATTTCTCCATTTTGAGGCATTACGGGACATTTTTTAGCCTGGAATAGGAAGATTTGAATTCAGCATTCTTCAAAAGCCTTTAAAAACATTGTAC
Source organism: Lepturacanthus savala (assembly GCA_030544235.1). Lineage (NCBI taxonomy): Eukaryota > Metazoa > Chordata > Actinopteri > Scombriformes > Trichiuridae > Lepturacanthus > Lepturacanthus savala. The sequence continues at coordinate 5,060,622 of CM060473.1, read as the reverse complement.
GCCAAATATAACATCAAATGCCTTTAGGGTTCATCTATTTTGAAAACTGACTCCGACTAAACAGACAGCAGGAGCAGAAACGTTCCAGCCAGCCAGGTTTTAAACTGGCAACCCACTGGCCCAAACCACCCGCTATCAGGTCTCCCCGAACAATACTTTTCATACTACATTGTTTAGAGTTCTAGTCCTTGTTTTTCCCCTCTAACTTTCTCAATAAGTTGGATGAACTTTTTTCAGAAGTTAATATTCGTTGTAACAAAATGGGACAAGGAGATAGTATAGAAGGTAAAAAGGACAAAGACATCATAGCACCAACTGATAGCAGCCACATTAAAGCGATGCTCCTCTGCCTCCTAGCAACCCTCCATAGGAAAAATGGAACAAAAGAGACCGAGAGGAGGGGAATAGGAGAGGGGAAATGATAAGCCAGCATATCTTTTATTATTTCACAGGTGGAAGAGTTTGGTTATCACACGTGTTTGCCTCCTCTCTCTCTCTCGCACCCATGTTCCCGCTTGTACACTTTTTCTGGGTTCCACCTCCCCCATTTTCCCTCTCCAGCCATCTAACTCTCTCATCCACACCTGCACAACTCTCTCGCATTCCTATCATTTGCCCTTTTCTCTGCTTCATTTGAATCATCCACTCCTTCCAATGCTGCTGCCAATAATCACAATGAAGAACATTCTGTGTTAAGATTATTTTAACTAGTAGTTGTTTGAATTTTCCAACACGGGAAGGTTGATCTCTGCCTCCCTGCAGCCTAATGTGTTAACCTGATTCCACTGTGAAAGCCAACACCTCACACAACTGGGTTTGTTTGCCATTTTCAGGACTTCTCACTTGCACGGTTGCAAACACGCACACATTCCAAGACCGTTTTTCCTTTCTCACTCTTTTTTTCTACACATTCACACACTTGCATCAATATTCTGACACGTTAGTACTGGATTATCCACCTCACTTCAGTCACAATCTACAACACTAAGACTTCCTCACTTCGTTGTCACCTTTACTTTGTAAAGAGGTGGTGACAACTTAATTCATTTTAGAATTAATAAAAAAAAAAAAACAGATGTGCTCTACTTGTCAAATAAGTTCTGGCATTCTCTTTGCAAGAGGATATTTATTTGTTAATGGTATTTGTTATACCTGTGTTTGATAAATCTAAATCACAGTAGTGATTAAAGTCTATTCAATTATAGTTTCACTCCATACACTGTATTTCCCATGGTCCTATATGCCCTACTTGCATAGGCATTACAATCCCTTAAGGGGCCCCGCCCTACTTTAGGAGCATATTCTACTCATGCCATCAATTCAGAAAAAAGGATATTGTATTCTGTTATTGTTTTTATTCTAGTGAACAATTTCTTTATTACATTTCTGTCTTTTATACATAGGAATATGAATACATCCTTGTATCATCAGTAGGGAGCTTCTAACTGAAGTTTGATTCTTTCATGGCACAAACTGAATTGCTTCAGTAAAACAGAGCATTATTTGGTGATTGTCTAATGTCACATGTAGCATAGGCATGCAGGCATGTGGGTTCAGGGATGTTCATGGGCAATGTGTGTGTGTGTGTGTGTGTGCGCGTGTGTAGACCAACCGATAACAGTGCAGGGTGTTGGGTGCGCAGGAGTCAGTGGTGTCACATTTTTGCATATATGGGGCGTAATCATGAAACATGTAACTAATGTTAATTGTATCCACTAAGCATGACTGTTTTTCTATCTCTTTCCTAAAATTTTCTTTTTTCAAATTTAAAGAGAATGAAAGATTAAAATGGCATTTGGTTGTTTATTTGGTAAACATGCAACCACTAGTCGGCACTAAATAATGACCACTGGTTGACCAGGAAAATATTTGCTCATGTGTCACGGTCTTTGTCTTAGTCAGGTGAATGCCCTGTTCATCAAAAACAGTGGCTGGTAATAAGAAGCACATAAATGTGATTAGAAATTGTTTTTTGATGATGACCAGGAACTGAGCAGCTGTGTCCGCATTTTTCTCGACTCAAGAGCCTTGACAACAGTTTCAAGTGTCACTCAGCTCAACAGAAAATGAACAGACTTGAGCTGATCTCCTGATTGTGCTCCTTGTGGTGCAGATATACTGTGTCTGCAGTGGTTTAGGATTACATCCTGACACTTACGTCCACATCTAAACAGCTTAGTTTGCACTGAGCTAGACGCCACTGCGGAAGATGCACTTGTTGCATTTTTTTTTCTAAAATACTACTGCACTCTCTCTTTGCCACTCCATAAATGTTGTAATGGTTCCTAAGGAGAAGCTGAAACCTCCCCCAACCCACTTCTAACATCCCTATTCACCACCTCCCCTCTGTAGTGGTTAAAAGCAAGAAGCAATTTCTCTGTTTAGGGTGAAAGTGGAAGGCCAATTCCACGCAAAGCGATTACTCCAAGTTTTTGTTCACACACACGCATGCACACACATGCACATGCAATGTGTAAAGTACACATAGTACCATTGTCGCGATCATTCAGCAGCTAGTAATACTATCAATGCTCGTGTGTCCAGATAAACACAAACACAGAAAACTGTCCTAAACTAAACAGCCTGTCTATTTGAGCTCAATCAGACTTCTCACTGTGCTCAAGTCTACTTAAATTGCCATCAAGCTGCTCATAATTGCTCTAAATTCCTCCTCAAAAACTACCTTAAGTAATCAACATTTTGAGAACACCTTCTGTAACAAAGGTGCGACTCAATTCACGCAGTGAGATGCCACACACATGCATAATCGAAACAACAAACTATCACAGCAGTGAGCTGCAAAAGCACCAAATACAGTCAGTCATTTTTTTCCTCCAGTGCCAGCAGCACCTAAATAAATACTCACAATGGCAAGAGAAAAGAAAACGGCTGAGAAACAGAAAACAAAAAAAAAAAGATTTGGATGAGAGGAAGGGCGAGAGGGAGTGCTACGGCTTCTTAGCTCTTCGGAGTGTGTAAAATAAAGAATCACTTGTATTACTAATGACTGTGATGTGTGACAGTATTTAGAGCCATTAGGGGAAATAAGAGCTAAAAAGAAATTCCCACAATGCACCACCCACACCCACACACACACACTTTCTACTGCGAGAGCGGGGGGGGGGGGGGGGGGGGGGGGGGGGCGCAAGAGAAGCCACATAGAGATGAGGGCGAGAGAAGGAATCAGAAGAAGAAGCAAAAATAAAGTGGAGAAGTGACAGCATGAAGAATGTGGAGGAAAATTAGAAAATGAGGGGAAAAAGTGAGGGAGATTGCAGAAAGAGTGGGAGGAAAAGGGGGGGCGGGGACGAAGAGCGAGGGATGGAGGAAAGAAAAGCAGGGGAGTGAGCCAAAATGTGAGAGGATGAGATGTGGGGTTGGGGGGGAGTGGGGGGGGTGAATACAGGCTCTCTGGTGTCTTCTATCTTTGATCTAAATGTACTTTGGCATTTCTCCTCTCCTCTCCTCAGATGCAATTAGATTCCTCGCTAGCCAAGCAGACGCAGATGAAATGGCTGCTTAATGACTTCCTCGGCAACCCACCCCAGCAACGCAAACCTTCCATCTGGAGCCTCCTGTTTCCCTCCCTCCCTCTTCTACTTTTATTTTTCTACCTCGACTCCACTTTCTCCTCACCCATTGCAGCCATACTTCTCACTTTGATTTTCTGTCATTTTCCTCTGTATATTCTTCTTTGATTAGCTTGTGTGTTTCTTTCTCTTTTCATCTTTAATGTCATCTACTTTCCTATGTAGAATGATTTTTCTCCATTCCCGTCCTCGTTCACATGGTTTTATTTTCTAACTTTTCCACTAATGTTTTCAGTTTTGTAGCTCTTTTTCATATCCAATGCTTGTTTGACTCTATCATTATTTTATTTTGGCAAACATTTGGCAAAGGATCCATATTTAACTTACCAAGGTTTAGCTAGGAACATACCGACAAGAAGAAAATGCCATGTTTCTCTCTAACTGCCAAGCAGATTTTAAGCAAAATTTTGGAATATCACAAAAAAAAGAATACGAGAATGCAAATGAAGTTTTTTTTTTTTTTTTTTTTTCCATTTTTCCAAGGTGTTTCCTTGTTTGGAACAAATAAACTAGGCACAAATTGTAGTTTTGTCATAAGATGGCAGTATGTGCTATGTTAAGCAGGGCTGGAATAACAAGAATAAAAGTACAGCTCACGAATTTTAAATAAGGCCAGTTACCTTGGTCCTCTATGGGAGAAAATTGTAAAGATCTTCAGGAACTACTTTAAATTGGGCAAGTTGTAACTCTTTCATGTCAGCCAAGAAGGTTAAGTTAAAAGGTTATGTTTTAGCTGCTGTTTGTCTGTTAGGAGAATATCTCAACAAGTTTTGGCTGGATTTTCATCATATTTTCAGTAAGTATAGGACAACAGTGTGCTTTTTAAATATTGGTCATGTTAGACCATGTTTAATGCCATTTCTGTGCATTATGCGGATATGTGGGGAAGCTGCAGAGAGCTGACCTGTCATTTCAGATAAATATTCACCTCATCATTTAGAATATTAAAGGGATCCCAATTTGGAAAAAGAAAACATGTTTTCCTTGTGTTTAAATCTGGTCTCTGGTGTTCCTGTTGTGATGTCACAACAGGAATGGAAGTTATTAATGAGAAACCACCTGTCCCCTCCTTCTGGAGTGCTTGTACGTGTGAATGTGTGTTTTGGTAGGAAGGGGGGGAGAAACGGGTTTTTTCCAGACTGAGTGTGAGAGAAGGCAGACTGTATTTTCATGCACCTCAAGCAAGCATGAAAGATCTCTTTGCAAAATTGAAGATATTTTGTTAGAAGCCTGTCGTTTCCATCAACATTTTTTAAGGTGGTATTTCAAAATCCACATAAAATACATTGATGGAAACATGGCTAATGAGTAAAAACTTTATTCAAGATGGAGGGTGTAAAACATTTATTTGATTTATCTGTCTACTTCGTAAACTATTTCACAAAAACTGATTTTTATCTTACTTGAAAACGAGATGGATCTAAATAGTTATGACTTAGTTCAGAAAAAAAAAATGTCTGAATAGTAACAAGGATTGTCCCTGCTCACACAATTGCATCATAATTTCTACTCACTTATTCCCAATAAAGAGTGTACATGGTATTCATAGAATCTATATATCACATACGGAAAAATAAACATGTTCCAAAGATATATACGAGCACTAACAAAGGAGCTATCTTGTAGCTCATCTTATAGAAGACAAGTGTGTAGATGCATTTTGGAAATGAATGGAAGTGAAATTCACTGGTGTCATTTTACTCTTCACCTTTCCTCTAGTCTTACCTACATCTCCTTTATGTTTCCTCCAACTATATGGCACTCATCTTAATTATTTATGATTTGCTTTCCCTAATTTTACAGTTTGTTATCTAAAATGCTGTCCTGCGGTGTCAAACCTAGCTTTGAAATTATATATTAGCAAGCCAACAAAGTTTGTAAAGCAAAGCATGGAAATAGTTTCCAAGGATTTCATAAATTATAGCAGCTGCCAGGTGAAATGAAGAAGACTTTATATGTATACATTTTACTGCAAACGGATGTGATTCAAATCATCAGCTTTCTAATTACAAGCCTGCTCACCTTCTTACCTGCAGGTTACTGCTGTCCCTCTCTCTTTATCCTCAATCCCCATTTGTCTGTCTCACAGGTATTTCTGATCATCTTTTCATCTCTCCACAGTAGGGAGGGCTCATTTTTTAATCGGGCTGAGTAATGCAAATTTAATGAATTTGGCAGTGAAGTCGCATGGTGTGTGTGCATGCACAAACATACGCAAATGAGACACACACACATCTGGATGCCAAGATTCAGACAAACAAACAAACTCATACACGCAACATCAGGTGTTAGCTATGTGTAGCCGACAGGAAGGACATTATATAGTGGTTCCACTGTGTTTCTCAGGTCTCCATTTATACTGGTAGCCTCACACACACACACACACACACACACACACACACACACACACACACACACGCATAAATACACACCTTATTACAGGAGTATACTACTTCTACTATTCCATACACCCATTTTTATTGGACATGTGATTTGGTGTTTTTTGTCATACAATCTAATAATCCAATACCGAGAAGAACAATGTTCATTGACAGTTGACATAATAGCCTAAAATGCAATAAACATGCTAATGCAATGTAGCAGTGCTGGGGCTTCCCTTGTGAACTGAGCACAACCCCACAGAACTGAAGGATTGTTTTTGACCACCTTAGAAGGAAATTTGGATTTGCATTACACCTTCACATTAAAAAGAACATTAAACATGCAAACATATCCACTTAAAATTATTGCCTATTCTCCGATCAATTACAACAGCATAGTATATAATACTATATAGCATTTAATATATTATATAGTAAATATATAATACAGTCAGACATGCAAATTGTAGCAATTTATCTTGTGCCAGAGAGTAAATGTTGAGAATGTGTGTGAAGAACATATTGACAAGACACCATTGTGACACATGTTAAGAGGCTGCTATAGATCTGTTACAGTGATGGATGGGTATTAACATGTGCTGTTTTCTTGATGGTGCTGTACCTGGTGAGCAGTTGTAGCTTTCAGTTTTTATGTTAAAAGTTGTGTGTAGAGATGTGCTCCTTTTGGTCAACATCATAGATTATGGTTGTCAAACTAGGAGAAAGGTCAAAATGAGTAACTGTCACACCAAAACATGTAAAACTTATTTGACAGGTACTTTATGTTTTTAGTTTGGTTCAGGTCACATCTACTAACATGGAGGGGGCGGGGCTTATGACCTGCAGCCAGTCACCAGGGGGCGATCAATACATTGCTTCACTTTTAGAGAGCTGTCATGTCATCTTTTATTATTTCAATTATCCAGCATAAAAAGCAAGCTAAGGTACGGCCTGGGCTTTGAGGGCAGTATTAACTTTTACATTCTATCTAATATTTGTTAAAAAAGATTAAGACCATCGAGTGAGATAATAAGCATCTGTTTCACTTTCAGAAAAAGTATGCAAGACTGCCTAGAATCAGGCTAAACTGAATTAACAAACCAGGCCAAAGTGACAATATTGCATCATCTGCTTCATACCTACTATATCAGCAAACTAAGGGAGCATCTGGACCCGATTTATCCTTGGCTCTAAGAAGCACTACCATAATCCTTTCAAAACACTTCTGATGAATGTTAATGCAACAGGCTGGTAATCACTATTTTCTTGAGGCAAGGTATTTTAAGAACATGCATGATGATGGATTTTCTTATCCAGAGGATGGAAATGGAAATAGTAATAAGAATGATTTATGTAGGATTTTAAAAAAATAAATACAAATGTTACAAAGTGCTTTACAACTGAAACCATTAGGTAAAGAAATATAAATGTGTGGTTTAGTCTTTTTGCATTTTCCATATCATTTTATAACTGAGTTCACAAATCACCCTATGCCGTTTAAGGAAATTGCTCATTTTGTGAACTACATTAAAATCCAATATGTAGAACAATGGAAAAATCCAGCTCGATTAATTAGTGGGCTTCAGAGGTGGTAGGTATGTTTTAAACTTTAGAGACAGAGCCAGGCTGTTTTCATCTGTTCTCAGTCTTTACAATCTAGGATATAAGGGTGTTGCTACGACCACTCGCTCATGACAAAGGTCTTTCTTGAAAAAGAGATCATAATCTCCAAATGCTTATCTCATAAAATAAAGGATTGGAATTGAATTGAATCAAGTGAAGAAAGCAAGGAAGTTTATGTCTGAAGAGACCATTTTAAGTGCTCAAAAAGATGAATTAATGCAGAGTCTGTAAGAGGATCCATGGACTGTCGTAATACCCTTGATAAAGGTATCAATTGGACACCCCTAGACTCACTGACGCACCCTTTTACCACCTTCAAAGAACACACAACCATGTCAAGAGACCTGGAATATTACCAAAAATTGAGGCTTCTACGTCCTGCTCAGACATGCACGCACACAAAGCACAGCAAATCACAGCAAATCACCTTTTCTCCACAAGTCAGATATAATTTTCTTGAGGAAATAACTTCAGGAATGAAGGACAGAACTAAGTTGTAAAGGTAACTTAACATTCCTTAACACAAACACAAACACACACACACACACACACACACACACACACACACACACACACAAATTGTCTGTGATACACAATTAGAACAGTCTATGGTATCTCTCCATAGTTTCTATATGTAGATGGATCAAGGAAAGAGATGAGGAATTACCAGTAGTAGAGATCATATGTTTAGTAATACACAATTAAATCCTGTGTCATGACATATGTCACCATTAGTTTTTGAGCCATGTAGACTTGTTATGGGAATTGTCTTTGTGTGTTGAACTGTGTTTGATTGCATATAAGTACATGACCATAATATGGTGTAGAGCAAGTATTGCATTACAATGAGCTGTGGTGATACAGTCAAAGATATACCTGTGGTTAATGGTTTATTGAATAATCAAAGTCAGTCAGGTAAACATTAGGTCAGTTAAAAGTTTAGTTCTGGTAGTGCCTCTCTATGCAGCAAGGATAGGACAAACCAGCTGGCCATCAAAGATTCACTCTTAAGATTTTGTCACTGAGGCTACCCTCTCTCTGTTGTCTTACCCTTGGTCTCCTAAGACGTTTTAATTTATATATTTCTCACAACTTCTGTTACTTTCGCTTAACACTATGTGATGTGTGTTCTTAACCTTTAAAAGACAAAATAGTATGTGAATTCAGAATTCAAACGGTGGACTGCCTACAATAGCTTGGTTAATAGCTTCCACAGAGCTTGTAACACTATATTGTTCATTCTTCATTGTATTCTTAATAACTGATGAACTTGACAGCATGTTGTTGTATTTGAAAATCTAGTTTGAATGCAGAAGGGAAGGTGAAATCACTGTAAGGAGAACTACGCTTTTGATAAATGAGACTGAACATAATTCATTTTGTAAATTAACTAAGTGAGAAATTGGTAACGTGATTTGACTCGATCAGAGTCCAGTAGCATCTCAACGGCTTAAACGGAGAAGTGGTGCCCCTTTGAATATTTATTGAATAATTAATCAAGGACTGAATGCTTACTATTGTTAGACACCATATGTTATAAAAAAAATACACAGAATACCCTTACTAAATACAACATCCTAAAACACTAAGTGCCTCCTTCTTCTCAACCCATACTCAATGAGATCAATAAAAATATTTATATATTTTCAGAAATAGTCAAATTTCCTATTCCAGTAAGACAGGCTTTGTAGACCCTCCCAGTAAACACTGGTTGAGAGACCTTAAGTTGCTATATAGACAAGAGAGATATGCATTCAGATGAAGACATATAGTTGAGTAACATTCAGGTACCATTTATTTTGATAAAATCCCGACACCAGCTTAATGCACAATTAAGTCAGGTGCTCTTATCCAAACTGCATTAGTCAGTGTAGTCAAAGCTACCAATCCTGCAATGCAATCTAGCATTGCAGGAATATTACAAGCCACTGAGGGTTACAGTAAAAACTCTTCTGCATCTCTCATAAGCTTTTATTGTTCTTGGCTCTTTTCTCCTCACTCAGTGAAGTCTCTTTAAATAATATCAGGATTAGCGAATTGCCTGAGATGTAGAATTCAAAAGGTCCACCTGAATTTACAGTCATTTGAGCAGCTTGTACAATTCCCCACTATATAGTTGGATTCGATATGTTGCGAAAGTCTAGTCCAACCATTTTTTGGGGTAGTTCTTAAGTTTGTTTCCTCAGTCTCTGAAATAGGGTGCCTTAGGCAGTACATATGCAATTCTGAATATACAATATGTCATGTTGAAATGTTAAAACAGCGTCAGTTAAAGTGGAATATTGTTGTCATTGATATGTATTGCCTAGGGTGTTTACTACTACCCATCCATGACTAGTTTACATTACCACAGCCATTATAGTCAGTCTGTTTAAATATATATATTAACTTCTTCTACTGTTTCTAAAAACAAACCTGACAGTGGAAAACGCATCATAAATAAATGCCAGTACCTGCACGCACCATCCAAATAAAATATGAAACATTATTGTCTACATTTTCCCCCCGTTGTTGTGAGTTGATTGACATTAAGCAGAACATAATACAACACGCACAAAAAGAATTATGAACCGGCCTTTATTTATTTCCAGCGTATAATTTATTTTCATAGTGGACATGAATATATTTGCCTGAATGAAGAAAAACAATCTTTGATTATCTCTGCGGACTGTATGTATGCAGTTCCAGGAATAAAATGAAGCAGAGGAGCAGTTGATACGATTAAAATTAAACAAGGTTTTTTTTTTTTTATCCTTCAAGATTTTTTAGCTGTGTCATCTCATTAACATATGTCTCTCTTTTAATCTCAATCTCACCTGCTGTAGGTGCTAACCAATGATAATGAAACACCTTCATTGTGAATCACAACATGAACCTTCCACTACTTCCCAGTGAGCGTCTCACATATACACACACGCTTTTGTAAAATAGCTTTGTAAATTAATAATGAATGCTGATCCTTCCTCAGTGCCAGAGCAGGCAAACCATTTTTTGTAAAGCAGACAATGGTGTGTCCTATAACTATCTGCAGTAATTAATCTAAATGTGGAGTGATATACTGCATCTAAAAGGTTTGAGAATGGAAGTGGCTGCCTGCCCGACATCCCTGTAATGCAATACACAGAAAAAACTCCTTTAACAATTTATTTTTTGTGTGAATAAGGGGAAACAAGATTTATTTTTTAAAAAATGAATCCCAATTTCAATATCAGCAAAACAACATATCAATATGGACTTTAAAAGTGAGTTTTTCATCAACCAAAATATCTAGATATGAAGTAGTAGTAGTGCACTCTGTATGATGGTATCATTGACAAACTGAACTTCCAAACTACCATAGTCATTGCATTTGATAAACAAAATTAATTTTCTCTTTGTACAGTTTAGGACCAGTTCTGAATATGTTTTTGAAGAAGGTTAAATAACTGCAGATTTACAGTAATGACATGAATAGCATATGCAAAATATAGAAATAAAGGACTGTGTCCTCCATCTATAAAGTAAGAGGTGCCTGTGGCTCCCATATCTCTCCATTTGTCAGTTCAACCTCAATGGATATCCAAAACATCATCATTATCAATAAAATTTAAAATCCCATAGATATCGTATCACAGCGCTATCCTGCATCAGCACTTTTATTACAGTGTAAAGCTCCATATCACCGCTCCTCCTCATACTGCTTCCCAGCACTTTTGTTACAATTCAAAGCCCCGTTGTGCTGTTCCTTCCTGCACCAATCGTGCAGCCAACGTAATAAAAGTATATAGGAAAAAGTACGAAGTAAGATTTATCATAAGTCTGGTTTTACTTGTATTAACACAACTCACATTATTAATATCAATCTGTTTGTGCTGCATGTAAACAAACTGTATCCCTCCTATATCATTATCTGTGAATATACTGTACGTTTAACCATTTTGACTCAATTCCTTTCTTTTTCTTACAATAACTGCACATGTCTCTCCTTATTTCAATGTATGTCCATGTCTTACCCATTTAGCTAAACATGAAAAATCTACTTAAGCTTCCACATTTCTATAGGAATACATACTTCCTATGGGCATTGCATTAGTCTATGTAATGACAAAAGTTGCAATTGTACAATGAAGAGGTAATATACTGATTATATAAACATGAATAAGACATAACCTTGAGAAAATCCCTTTGCAATTGGGGGAAAACATTATTATTATTATTAGTATTAGTGGTAGTAGTAGTAGTAGTAAGAGTAGTAGTAGTATCATCTTGACAAATTGCAACCTATCAGATATAACTTTGAAATTGCAGGCAGCTATTGTCAAAACACAAGACATTGGTGTAAAAGCAGAATGATCAATTGTGTCAAAAGCTTTATATAAATCAATAGAAAGAGCAGCACAGTGTTTTATGTTTCTAATTAGATGCTGATAAAATTATACACTCTTTAAAAGTCTTTAATATAGTGTTTCCCAATCTTAGGACCATGACCCTCTTTTTTATTGGTTTCAATTGGCAAGTTAAATGCTTAACAATTTATTTATATGTGAATTCATTAACTTAGAAGAAAAGTTTCATTTTTTTACTAGCTCTTCTGGTCAGCTCAGATGTTGTTTACCTAACGGCGGTAGCAGGGGAGAGAGGATCATGGTGCAGGTGGATCCTGCCGATGAGTCCTCGGGAAAGATATTTAAGCCCTAATTTCTCCCGATGGTTGTGTTGTTCCATGGGGAGAAATTGAATGAAGGTGTGTGGATGATTTAGGACTCCTGATGAAAGGTCTGGAACATGTGTGTCAACCATTGGCCTCAGTGTATGAATGTATTTGAATGGGTGAATGTATACTATTGTAAAATGCTTTGAGTGATTCAAAGACTAGAAAAGGTGGAATACAAATGCAGTCCATTTACCATTCACTGCACTTCACTGGCCCCTTCTGCTGTTTTTTTTACACTTAGAAGGATCCTCAACACAAAGACACCAGTAACATAAGTGACACAGCAGGGTGGAGAGGAGGTGCCGACATTAGACACACTCACCCCCACTATTTCAGTCATCTCTTCTTCTATCACTTCACTCTCCTCAACCATTTCTTCTTATGGACCACTACCAGGGAAATAATATATGAATATTCTAATACTGATTGACACTTCAAAGCTTTTAATATAGGAAGAATCAAGGTGTAATAACAGATCTGCAATAACACGTTAAGGTTAAAACCCAATTATGATGGCCATTATTGAATATCTGCCCTGATGGCTTGGACATTGATTGATTTATCATTACATATTCTTTACTTTAAAATAGAAAGCTCCTCATAAAGTCCAAATGTATGCCCTCTCCAGTTTCATTAATGTTTTACTCATAATACTGAGCAGAATTTTCTTTTTCGCTAAATGATATTAGGCAGTTGGGAATGGGAACCCTCATTTATAATCAGATCACACTTAATACCTTAGTTTGGAACAGCTGAGATTAATTAGGAGAATCATCTCTGGATTAAAAGAGCTTGATTAACTCAGTTAAATTGATCCCATCAATTACAGGTTTGATTGGCTGTGACACAGCTACTAAAGAGTTATCCATTTATCCATCCATCGCTCTCTTTCTCTAAATCTGACTTTATCTCTGAGTTGTCCCTTTTCTATCAGCTCCAGAATTATTGCTGTCTCTCTAATAACTCTGCAAGGGTTGGGAAGAGAGGACAGAAATGGCAAAGTTTCATAAATTACTGAGGTATGCATGTTTGTAATAGTTTTGCTAAGTTTAACTTCAGTGCATTTAGAACTTTAGTTTCTAGGTTGAAGTCGAAGACTGAAGTCAAAGGTTGAAGTTGAGACAGACTCTTCAAATTGATGGGGACTCTTAAACATCTGAAAACCCAAGTCTCCAGTGTCAAAGTCAGGTGCCTGCATAAAATGTAACAAGAATCTTTTTGCTAAATAGCAACATAATGGAACTTCCATAGGTGACGTTACTGAAGAGCGCTTTTTGTCTAATTAAGGCTGATATTCATGCTTTTAAAATCTAATCAGTCAGTGAAGTTGCTGCAGCATGAAAGCAGTCCTGGCTACTGATCTTTGATGGAGCTGAGGGAATTAAAAGTGGAAGAGGCTATTGAAGAGTATTAGCTGGATTGTCCACTTTCATTTAAGCTACCTCTGCTGGACTCTACGGCTACACAAAGAGACATACCTAATATAATGTCACACTATATACCAATACTTGGTGTGTATTGCAATACCAGGCTTCACCGTAAGGCATGTTTGTCCTGGTGTCAGCAACACCTACATTGGAACTTGGAAATTTGGAGGAACATTATATTTAATGAGTCCAAATTCTGCTTCTGGAAGATGGATTATAAGGTCAAAGTGGAGAAGAAGGGGAGACCCCTAGGCTGATTGCTGCACCTTTTGGTGGAGGGTTAGGGTTTCTGCAACCAATGGCAATCCCCATCCTCCAAGATGATAATGTTCATCCTCACGGAGCGGCGTTTATTGGAAATTAACTCCAGAATTTGTGAATAGGAAGAATAGAATAGTCTGGAATAGTTCTCAATCTCAACACAACCTTGGATATGCTATTCATGCTGGAGTGACCAACAAAACCATGTTGACTGACTTGAGACAAATCCTGTGCTATGTCCCAAATCACATACTTACACTTAATTACTAAAGTACATAATTGCGTTCACACTATACAGTGTGTGAAAATGCAGTGCACTATGCACACTTATTTGGTTCACTCCAATGGCTGCCATTTTGAGTTTGGATCGTTGGACACTTTCCACCCTCAACAGTCATTTTATTAAAGTAGCAGAACCTACGTAACTATGCAGCAGAAGATAGTGAAAGTTATGTAGCGACAGAAGCAGCAATAATAAAGGCAGATGAAACAAAGGAGGCATTTACAGAGTTGATACCAGTGCAAAATAACACTCATTGTAACACAATGTCAAGTGTCGGTGACCAGGGCTATAATGGTTGGTTGTCTTTGTCTTTAAAAAGTAGTAGAAGAAGAAGCAGCTGTTGAGTCATTTATAGTAAGTGTGCAGCGGCAGTGTTTGATTTGGGACAGTACTACCATCTCGAATTTTGCTTTTGCACAAGTCCATGCACTGAATTGGAGTGCACTGCAAAGAAGTCTACTGAGAGAAGTGTGCAATTCAGGACACAGCACCAGTTGAGGAGTGGAATGCCATCCCGGAGCAGTGTGTGACCAGGCTGGTGACCAGCATGAGGAGGAGGAGCCAGGCTGTTTCTTCAGTAGTCTCTTGACTATTTGTTAAATGAATAATTTGTAAAATGGCCAAAATGTCTTGTTTCTTCTTTGTTACTGATAGACTTCAATCATCCAATCCACCAAACAAGGCTCGAGATTAACAGCAGAATGAGCTGTTTGGCAATGACAGCTAAGATTTGGCAAATTTGACATGTTTTACAACCCACATACACAGCTGTGCTGCTCATCACACAAATGCATGTTTCATTTTACAAATGGGGC
This sequence comes from Lepturacanthus savala, assembly GCA_030544235.1. NCBI lineage: Eukaryota > Metazoa > Chordata > Actinopteri > Scombriformes > Trichiuridae > Lepturacanthus > Lepturacanthus savala. The sequence continues at coordinate 5,045,549 of CM060473.1, read as the reverse complement.
AACATTTGAAATGGAAATAAGCAGGCCCTCCAACAGTATGAAATGTATTACCAAGAAGATTTGTTACAACAGAGATATAATCTACCAAACAGAAACTTCAGAACTTTTTGTTCAATGTTTATAATATATTTAAGTCGGTAAAATGTCCTCAAAACTATTTATGTGAATGTTTTGTGCGTGGTTCTGCTTTTTGTAGGAGATCGACCCTGACAAGCAGAGGGCCAGCTGGTAAGTGTGATGGATCGATGTTGCTGCTCATACCCACCATGCTCACTGATGCTGACACACACTCTTTTTCACCCACCCACCCACACATATACAACAATGTACATGTGAACAATTTTAGCTTTCAGGACTTCTGTGACACCAGCATCATATTACAGCTGGTGTCACAGAAGTCCCCCCCCCCCCCCCCCCCCCCCCACACACACACACACACACAAAGTATCAATCAGCGTGTCAACTGCCAGTACATTGGCTAAGAAATGAGCATTACATTTAATATACAAAACATTTTCTATATCAATCAATCAATGTATAAATCTTATTCTGAATAAATTAAATGTCAGCTACCTCTTTAAAAGGCTGGTTAATATGTCACACCATAGACACACCATAGCTTTAAACCTGTTGCGATGCTAAGTAAAGCTGACTTGCTCATAAGACACAATTATTGATTAGCATAAACTTCATTTGCACATTATATTTTACCCAGAAAAATGCCCATCAAAAGGCTTATAGGTTAATAGGCCCCGGCACTACCCAAAGTTTCGGCTCAGATTATTCATTTTTCGATCAAGAATTGGGACACAGAGAGCCGTTGCAGATCGGTCACAGGCTGCAGTTGTGGCCACTGTAGCACACAAAGACACCCGGCCTATGGCTTGAGACACTAGTGACCGTGACCCCCAGGATTTTTATTCAGACATGCCATCAAGCAATTCAAGGTCTGGTCATGTTCTCTGTCCCCTCTTTAAAAGCTGATACTGGCGAGAAAAAAAAATACAAACACACACAAATCAATATTTGGTGCAATAACCCTTATTTTTAAATCACAGCTTTCATGCATCTTGTTTTGCTCTCCACAAGTCTTCACCATTGTCCTTGGGTGACTTTATTCCACTTCTGGTACCTCTTTAAGCAGAATGAGGTGTGCACAACAACAACTTAAGGTGCTATATGGAAGTGAGGAAAAACTAAAATTTAAATGTGACTGATTGCTTGAAAATGTAAAAATATTATCTACATTGAATTAATCAATGTAGTTTCTATGTGTGTAAAGTGACACTATAGTAATCTTATACGACACTGATACCTATAAGATACATACTGTATACCATATACATGTGCACAGATATTATAGATTCACACAAAATCCCTGCATACAAGGACTGACATGCAGCTTAACATGCACATACATATAGGCCTTTATGCATTCACACAAATGCTCCGCACACAACAGGTAGCTCAAAAGTACACACACACACACATCAAAGTGAAAGTAGTTTTTCTTGATATTACTCTGGGTGTCAGCAGCCTGAAAACCAGAGATAGAGACACAGAGGGAGAAAGAAAAGCATTAGAAATAGGGAGAAAGGAATTAACTGGTGACATCCATGCGTGAAGGTATCTCATGACTAGAACTATATTTCATTTTCATTTTGTCCCCTGCAAGAAGCAGTCTTTGTGTTTCTGTGTGGATGTTCATTTTTCTGTTACATGCATGCCTGTCTGTTGGAATGCTGTGACACGCATGTGCACATGTGCCTGTGGTGCTGTTACATGTAAAATTGTCTGTGGTTGATTAACTATATACACAAGTTTGATTGTGTTTTACTATGTTTGTGTGCCCATGGTATGTTTTAGGTGTGTGCATCATTATATGAATATATATGTATGCTAAAACAGCAGCCAAACCAGACACAGAGATTCAGAGGGAACTGGATTACATATACAGCACATTAAAGTCACATCCATCTTTTATTTATGTGTGTATTTAAGTGGGACAATGCAGGTGCAAAATAAAGAGAAAATGTATGTAGGACTGAAGCTAGACCCATTTTATTCTAATACTAAACTAAAATCCCTAGAATCGTTAGTATTTTTAACCAACTGCACATTTACTTGGTATCTCACTGGGATGTGAAAACAATGAAAAAAGAAATGTCAATTTCAGATGTGATTTCCTGTGTGGTTAACCAAGCTAAGAATGTATTTCTCATATTTTAAAAGAATAGACCAAATGGGTACAATCAGTTTGTAAAATACTGTGTTAAAGGTTACGTATGTGTCGTGTGCGTTAAACATTTAGTTTTTCACTTCATTGTTGCTCATCTTCTTCTCTTCTACCATAATTTCTTACAACTTGCCTTTTGTGCTACATGAACATGTGCATATGTTTGTATGTGCTTGACTGAAAATATCTTGACATAAATCTGAATTTCTAATTCTCCCTTTCCCTCATCCTCTAGTTTCTTCCTCTCTCCCTCCTGCTCCCTCTAGCATGCCTCTCTTTTTCATATGGTAACAATCTGATTAGAGATTTGTTGGCCTCCTGGTGGTTTGAACCAATCGTGAGCTAGTTTAACTGAGAGCGCTCGCACCTGTTCTGACAGGAATGATAACGACTGCGGCCAATCACCACTGTTGTGTCACGTTGCCAAGTCAATCAGCTGGTTTTGGAGTGTCGATGATTGTGTATGAGGAAACGTATTTGAATTCAGTGGCTGTGTGACTGTGCATTTGAAAAGAAGAACAGACTCTGTAATTTCACATTTGACGCAAAAGCATATTGATCATGGCTCACCCTGTAATAAGATGAGCATACTTTGGTTATGTAAAACCGGTGTTAGATAGGAGACTGTGTGCAAAACAGCTGAAAATATTGCTTCTCTATAACATTGCTTGTTGAACAGGTGGTTTGATGAAGTCGCCTTATTGTTTTTTTAGTCACGAAAGATGTATTGCACTTACAGTAATGAGTATAATCATTGTCAACTCAAGTAAAGGGTTAGGGTTATAGATTTTCACTACACCTGGTTCACTATCTCCACCTCTCTGCTGCTGGCCATTAACACATTTAATTTAAGCCATTTAACCCAAAATTAAGTTGCCAGGTTGATATATTTCTCTGACTGTTTTTTGTCCCTTCTATTAACAATGTAGTCATAAATGTGGCTAATCTAATGATAAAGAATCGTACCTGAAGCTCTACATTTCTTTCCCAAAAGGTAACCAATCAAAAAGCAATGATCAAGGAGATGGATGTAGAAAAGAAAATGAGAGGAACAGAGACAGGAGGAGAAAAAGGAAAACAATATTCTGGTAATTCTACACTATTGTGTAATGCTTATTTTCAAATAAGACTATGGCTCCTATTTAAAGAAATGCCATGTCAGTGCAAATGCATGGCCTAATCACAAGTGCAATTCACAAATACAGTAGATGGTGCACATGGTGGAAATGAAGCAAAGAAGCGCAACAGGCACCACAAAGGGGTTGTCTTTGTTTTCTTAATTATTCAGTGTTTTGGGGTGCACTGTACTGTAACATGGTCTTTACAGGCCTCTTTAAAAAGTCAATAAGACAGCTACAACTAATTCAGAATGCTGCTGCTACAGTCCTTACTAAGACTAAAGAAGTAGATCATATCACTCCAGTTCTGAGGGCTTTGCAGAGGCTTCCTGTTTGCAAAGAATATTTAAAATACTTGTTTATAAAGCACTGAATGGTCTAGGGTGTAAGTATATCTCAGATCTGCTGATCCTTTATGAACCATCCAGACATCTTAGATGGTCTGAGATAGGTCTGCTCTCTGTTCCCAGAGTCAGAACTAAACATGTTCAGTTTCTATGCCCCACAGATCTGGAACAAACTCCCAGAGAACTAAAACAAACTCCCAGAGATCTGGAACAAACTCCCAGAGAACTGCAGGTCCGCTTCTCTTAATTATTTTCCACTACACTGTAACTTTGTTATTCTTTTTTAGTTTTAATTTTGGATTATTCCCCTTTGAATCAACTCTTTTAAATTATATCTTGCTTGTTTTTTGCTTTTAATTTAAATATCTTACATTTTAATTTCATTTAATTTTAATTAAATTACTTTCCCCCCTTGGATGACCTTGTTGTTGAAATGTGCCATACAAATAAACTTGCCTTGCAGCATGAACTCAACCAATCAGAGCCACTCAACCAATCCCCTCTTATCAGACACTGCAATTGATGATTTAAATTTGCTATTTAAACAATATTGGCACTGACAATAAATTGACACCTGTGTTGGTGTTAAAACAAACAACTGGTTTTAGTAAATAATGTGTTTTTTTATCATTTTTATATAGCTTACCAAGTGTTCTTTCTGATAAGTAGATATGACAAACTTATGAAGTGAATGAGCCGAAAAGAAAGGTAGTGAGGTAAAGGTAGAAGGGCTGTCGGCTGAACCACACACCTCAGCCTTTCATCAGCGCTGTATGCGTAGGCGATGGTGGCGTGTGTTGGTTTCTGTTCGTCTGATACCTCTGACTCATCCTTATTAATACAGACACACCTTTATTTATTCATTATCATGCTCATATTTTATTCATCCCTTGTTTCATTTTATTTTTATTTGCTGCAGAGCTTTGAATTGAGAGGATCATCAACTGAATGGTAGGGTTTGATCAAACAGTGACAAGAACCTGTGTGTGTGAGAGAGATATATGGGAGAGAGATGAAAAAGATCTAAAAGTAGAGAGAAAGTGGAGGGAGGTAGTGATAGAGTAATGGACATAGCAGGAAAAAGAAGAGAGGGTGTGTGAAAAAGTGGATTTTTAAATTGTTTAATGATGTTTGAATACTTTATAACGATAAAGAAAAAGTTGCATCTCACCTGTAAGGAAGAGACAAGGGAATCAAACCACACACAGATTCAATACTTTTCTTCATATGCTCATTTTGAAAACAACACCTCACACACACACACACACACACACACACACACACACACACACACACACACACACACACACACACACACACACACACACACACACACACACACACACACACACACACACACACAGACACACACACAGACACACACACACACACACACACACAGACACACACACACAGAGAGACACACAGACACACACACGCACAGACACACACACACACACACACATTTCTGTGCATGCAGTATAGCATCAAGGCTAAGTGCCAGCCTTCCATCCTCTTGAACATGCACATCTCTTCATCATTTCAATTCCCCAATGACACATAAAGGAAGTGCCTTTTAACGATAAACAAATTAAGAACACCACCTACAAAACAACAAAAAACTGGGACAGTGAACAAAAAAAGTGAGCCAGGGTCTGAGATTTTTAACAAACATTTTCCAGATGTCTGCCTGAACTTACTGCTACAACCTTCCACAGTATTGTTTGAACAAACTTGTTGAAAACAGAACCTACCATTATGCATATGTTACTTACCACGTTTTTTTTCCTAGTTTGCTTAAAATATTTGAATGTTTTAAAATCAAATAAAGCATGGATATTACACAGTCTATTAGTACATTCCAGATAAGGTGGTCAATATCCTTCTTTTATCTGTTAATATAAAATTATAGCCAACTAGCTGTTCCTCCTTTTTCCAGGCTTTAAGCTAAACCAACCAGCTGCAGTAGTTACATATTCACTGTACAGGCAATGGTATCAATATTATGTACTAACTTTTATCAAAAAAGGCAACTATGCATATTTTGAAAAATATCAACATTTTCTTTTTAAGGAAGAGCTAAATTTTTTTGTTAAACAATTCACCATAACCACAAAAAGCAATCAAAAAATAAATGATAGGTCTGCAATTGATCTTTCCTGCAAATAAGTATTTGTTTTTGTTAATAACCAACATAGGATGTCAGTTATGTTACAGAATAATCCTAAAAATGCCACTGTGAATTCGAAAGGCCAATCTTTTCATTATTTAAACTAATTATTATACAATATTTAAATGAATGAAAACAAAGGAACTGGTCTTATTACACTCTAGTGCCCACTGAGGAGCGTGAAGACTTTAGACTCCAGGTGGCTCCATGATGAGGACGAGATTAACGATTTGATGAAGATGAGGACTCCAATAAAGTACGATCTTGAGTGGCTGTGCATGTACTTCACTTTCATTCCAGCGGAGGATTTGCTCATTGCACGTTTCACATTCACATTCAGTCAGACTCTCACTACAATGGTAGCTGGTGAGCATCTCCACTAAGGGAGATAAGTGCCTTAATCAAGGGATGATTACTAGGGATGATGCTACCTGATTAAATAAAGGATGCATATTTATCACAGACATGAGCTAAAACTGAAAAATTAACCGTGATAAAATGTTTAAATTCAGTTTATATTTTAATTATAATTATTAATCATCTTAATCACGGATTTGAAATAAAGACCAGGGGAAAACAAGTTCAATTCAACCACCTTGTTTTGAATTTAAACACTTTATTTATCAAGTTACATAGGCAATTATTTGAAAGTTAACACAACAATGTTGTGTCACAGGATGGGTTTAATAGGCTGCTTATGAACCAGGGAGGAGTTTTTGTTGGAGTTTGTTCATGCGAGGTGGTTTGCAGTTAAGTGAAACTATTGAACACTCGATCAAACAATTATCTTATGGCTATTGATGCAGTGCATCTCTACGAGAACGTCTCTAACATTTTATTGGCCAAACCTAATTTATCATTCTGTCCCCCCTAACTGTTTTACCGATATGATAAGTTTATCATATTGGTGAAACAGATGGAGGAAGTCACTTTAACAGACTACCCCAGGGTGCTGAAAGTAGTTAAAGATAAAACATAAATCACAATTTTCTAAAGGAAATACAATTCACCCTTGTGGGTGGGGAACTACTGCTTCTCACACTGTTACAAACTTTATGATAATCACATTGATAGCTGTTACTGAAAATCTCCTCAAGAGTTTCATCTTAATTTCCTGCCTGTTTTCATTTACTGCTGATGAAAACATTTCCTGCTACTGCCGCTTCATAATAAAAGCTTTCCACTGGCAAATTTACACAAGGCTTTTATTGTGAAGAATCTACAGGAAATTAAATGTGTTAGTTGAGCGCCCTAAGTGGAAGTCTGTTAGCTAGAGGAGTTATTCTTCAATAACAAGTTGACACACAATGCAGGAAATGCAGCAGATGTCCTGCTTTGTCAGCTATTTAACCTGTGGATCAGTAACAAATATTCCAAGGAGCAACAGTACGGTGTTGGGTAAACTCTGGTCGGACACAGAATAGGAAATATTATCAGTGTTTTTTGCAGACTTGCCTATATTGATGAAAGGTATAAAAACTATATTAAAATGGTCTCCCAGAGCACAACTATCTTGATTGCATAAATATTTAAATGCAAAAACATGATTATTTTCCAAAAGCATCCATGTCCTGTGACCAAATGACTCCTCATATGTACCAGATATAATATTCATACATTATTATTTCTACACTCTTCACTTTACTTGTGGAAACCATAGAGGTGGTGTAAACACAGGGTAAATTCTATGCTGGTGCAACTTAACAACTACACAGACAGACGTTTCCCCAACTCATTACTATGCAGAAATGCACTGTTTGTAAGTACTTAAGAGTCCATCTGGTCCCTGCAGAGATATAGAAATCTGGCTAGGTGCGCTTCTGGAATGGAAAACATTTTTTAAGTTATTACTTACGAAAATATAGTGCCTGATATCAAAATGTCTGATTACTGAGTCATGATCTATTGCTATATTTACTTTAAGATTAAGAGAAAAAGTATTTTAATAGAAATATTTTTATTTGACCATCAGATTATATTAACTCTGTTTAGCAAAGGTACAACTTTACTCTTCTCCACTCAGACTTGACTTTCATCAAAGCTTCCCTTCCTGGTCTTCTGGATTAAAACCCGGCAATCAAGCTTTACCTTGAGGTCTAAAAGTATATGTCCCATATCAACAGATACTCCTCAAATCTGATCCTCAGGCCTGAAAAGAAATAAAAAGCAAACAAAACAAAAAAAAACATGTCGGTCCTGAAAGTTGCCCTGGGCCCTCAGAGAATTTCTGCTGTTATATTGCGTGACCCTTCCCAACTACAGGGTTTGAAAAATGACACAAACACATAAACCATAAAACAGCATTAAGTCGAGAGCAGTGTTTCTCAACCTGTGGGTCACGACCCACCTTGGAGTCGCGGAGCCTTTTCAATTTAGTTGCAGACAGTGGAATTTTTGAAGGACATGCAAGACTTAACAGGAAGTAATGCACATCAATGTGTCAGGTCAGTTGAGGAAAAGATCAGAGCCAGGTCACCTTGGTATTATCAGATACACCCAGTGGAGCAAATGAACACAGGTATGACCCTAAACACCTTAAATATAGGTTTTCAATAAAAAAAAAAGTATTATTCCTAACAAGAGATTACAAAGCGTCTGTATGCAGCAGTTTCATTGTTGTGTCTGTTCTTGATCCCTCAGAGTAGCAGTGTAAGAGCTGAGGGAGGATGAATATAGATGTATTTTTTTTTATATTTCCACTATCAATGCCTCATGTAGTCCTGGCCATCTTTGAGTCTTTTAGATTGATTCACCTTCAAGATCCAGACCTGCTGAAGAAACTAGCTGTGCTATCAAAGAGATGTCATTTCCCCCCGCCACCACATTTTGTGAAAACATCAGGAGCAAAAAACATCCCCAGCTTTCCCATTAGTTCCCCTAAACCTATAGGTCTGTTATATCAGCCTAATGATTAAGGTTTCAAGTAAATGCTACTGGAATTCTTAATATTCTTCATATTCTGTTCAGTATGCACGCCCTGATATAGTTATCTCTCCTTCAGTTTAATACAGATGATTAAAATTGGATGAGCATGACCAGTTTAAAAAGCATATAACACCTGTAGTTCAAGAGAAGTCTGCCCATTTATTTCACATTTCATATTAGTTCAATTCAGATTAATGAAATTGGTTTAGCATGACTGCTTTAATTCATTTGGAAAACATATAGACATGTAATTTCGGGGGAAGTCTGCCTTTTTATTTCAATTATTTATTTTTTTTTGTTAAATATTAAACAGGCATTCTGTCTAATTTTGTCTTTATCTTTACATCTCTCGCTTTTTCAAGTTTTCACACTACTTATAAATTGTGAATTTCCCTGATGTGGGCTGATAAAAAAAAACAAAAATTAACTTTTGATAAGAATCATACACTAGCTTCTTGTTCAGTTTGAAAAAAGCCTGTATGAAAAATGTAAAAAGAAAAAATGTGTAAAAACTTAAGTTGAACTATAAATTTGTTCAAGAATTTTTGAATTCAATGATTCCTATAGTCATAGCAATAGGTGCTTTACTGTATTTTGTCGAAATGTTGAACTATACCTTTAAGAAAAAATAAAAGTCACTTGCATGGGGATACTGCAGTCTGAATATAACATAAAATGAAAAATAAATATATGAGAAGAAAAATAAAAATATCTTTTATATTTCTGAGTACATGAAAAGTGTTTCTACACATCTACTCAATAGATTTTACTTCATTATAAATCACACAATTTCTCTATTTTTGAGAACATTTACAACAGTCACTCAATGAAATGAGTAATGGTTTCACCAATAAAACATAAGCATTGATTGGAAAACACACAGACTAACAGAGTAACAGACAAACACACACACGCACAGATGGATGGATCAAATTACTGTGAGCTAATTGGCTGTCATGACCTCTTCATCGAGCTGAAACCATGAACACCTTGATCTGAAAAAAAAAAAAAAACCTGCCTAAGGGATAGACTCAGATATGTACAAGCAGGCCAACACATGGACATATGCACCTACGCTCACACACAGTCTACCACACATGCACTCTCACTACACAATGTGAGTAGAGAAAGCATTTAATGAGATCAAATATAAAAGCTTACAGGAATCTAGAATTTTGAAGACCAGAGCTGTTTCTATTGTTGCCTTCCACTCATTTCTATAGCTTAAGGTGCTGCATTTTGCTACAATATCATCATTTCTGAGAAAAACTTACAGAACTGCATTTGATTACTATTCTTTTTCTTTTTAAATCAATGGCCCTGGAGGGAATTGAAACCCTTGGACAATGTTCTACAGACAGTATATCTAAATACAGAATACCCTTTTCTACGGCTGCTACAATGATTGAGGCATACACTTCCTGCTTTTGCCAAATCACTGGTGGCAACAAGTATAATGAACAAATACATATTAGAATGTGTGAATCTGTGGTGAGTCATGCAATGAAATGATGGTGTTACTATTTGAGTATGTTCCTTACAACCTTACTGCTAAAACAAACTTTCAGGAAATGAATCACTGACGGAAAAAATGTGGCCAATTTTCATGAATTATCAAATATGAAGATTTTGACAAGATATAATTATCAAGCAGGCTAGTGTCCCTGGTTCCCAGAACTCTTTCCCCATGAAAGTCATTTAGATAAGTTGCCAGCCACTGCCTTTCAACACCCCAGAATATTCCATTCTATGAACATGTAAACAGGGAATATATCAACACAAAAAAATAACTTTCTTTTTTTGATATTTCCAATTTTAGAACAACTTTCACAAGGCTTGGAAAACCATAAGAATCAGAACAATTAGAGCTTCTACCTGCAGCCCACCAAGATCCAAAATCGTGATTAATCCAGAGTCAATTCCCATGTTGAAACATAATTGGATAGTTTATGAAAGAAAGAGACTTTCTGACTGACTTCTTAAAAATAAACACAATGCACTGTAACACACCAGCTTGTCCTTTGACAGTAAGTATATGATTAAATTACAGTAAAGCAACATAATGATGATGATAAGGTCTTTCAGTGGAAATAAGGTATTGCATTAGCTACAGAAAATGCATATGAAGTCAAATAGTCCATTCACAGTGTTTCCCACACATAGGCCATTCTGTGGCGCAGTGCCACAGAATGAAAACAAAGCACCACAAATTGATTCCGCCTCTTTTTTAAATGCTATTCTATGCACAAAGAGCGGGACATCAACAGTCACCTATACGTGTCAATGGGGCTAAACTTTCAACCAACGATAAAACTTGCTGTTTCCAGTTAACCCAAGTACAACTCAGAACTCATGTTAAGTCATGGTCACTGACACTGTCACCCATAGCACCAAACAATGCAACTTGGAGTAAGAAAGAAAAGGAAAGAAAGAAATAAACTAAATAAAGCAAAAGGCTATTTTGTGGATCATAAATATACTATATTACATTTATGATAATATACTACATCTATTTATACAAAGTCATTTTAGGACCTAGGTGAAAAGGCTGTTTAGGGAAAACTACTTTTGATGCTGGCACTAAACATTTATGTGTTACTTTATCAATATTACAATACATTTGACATTGATATCAATGCTGCTGGACTCTAAAAAGAAGTGTATATGGTTTGGCAGAGACATATCGAAAATTCTGTTGTTTTGGCTGGTTTTGTCACACAAACCTGGCAACCCTGACTATCAAGCATCGCGTTTACAACAAGAATGTCAGTAGGAATACAAACAGCTCAAAATGGCACAGAAGCCTTATTCAAACTTCAGAAAGTCCCTTTATTCTGGCATTACATGTAGAGGTTATTTGGCCTCAGGCTGCTGATGTTGTCAGACAGCTCAACATGATGAGTGACAGGTGTTGAAGTTGAACTTGAGTGACACAGGAGGCTTGTTTAACCAGCGAAGTACATCCTGCCTCAAGGTGATGTGCTGTATTATAGCTATGAATAGACAGTAGACTGTAGAACTAGTATAGAAAACACACTTAATTACAGTAAAATGTACTGCTGCAGATAAGCACTTTCAATGCGATCCTCAGAACTATACACAAAGCAGGGGAAAGAGCAATTATGAGAATCAAATGTGGTAGAGTGTAAAAAAGAAAGGTGTGAAGAAATTGATTAAACCGTGCAACACAGGTCAATGTAAATGCAAAATAGAATTCAAGAAATACATTTTTCCAGCACCCTGAGAGAAGCATAACTTTAATGATTCTGTGCTCTAGCAGCAAGCAGAACTACTATAAACCTGCACTGTCCATTTTACAACTCTTAAGTGATAATTAAAGCGATGCATAGAGATAAAAATACCCACGACCCGCCATTAATAACACTCCAACTATATGTTATAATGACCTCTGTCACCAGCAGCTCAGCTATAATGTTCTTCTTTTCTTTTGTTATTTTTTTCTACACATATATCATCATACATACAGGTATATAGCTCAAGGAAATGGCAGAAAGGTATGAAGGTATTGAGGAAATAGATACCACCCCAGCTTAGGAGGAAACACTTCTTTTTAACGTGTTTCTAAATTGCAGTCATTACATATTTTGACATTTGAATCTACTTCTAAATAATGACTAGGGCCAAACGTTAGAAGCCTGGTTCAGGTTATTTTATGCAGAATATGTTTTGTGGAATTCAAGCTGGGTGCTCATTCAGCTCTTACACGAGTTGAAGTGAGTGAAAAAGTGTGTGACAAAATGAAAAATGTCATAATACATTAGTTTTACTAATGTTTTCACAGAATATGTTCTACATGTTTAAAATAGATGAAAATGGCAGTTTGTCAATTTTATCAAACCCAAACTTAGATTGAAGAGCATCTCAAATCTCAAAAAGTCAAAACCACACACAGTTATAAGTCTTAGCCATAAGCTGATGAATTTTACATAACTTATTCTTTTTTTTCAGTGATCTAGTGCTAGAGTGTCGCCCTGAGACTGGGAGGTTTAGGGGTTCAACTCCAAGCTGGGTCATACCAAAAACTGTAAAAATGGCACCCATGGCCTCCCTGCTCTGCACTCAGTATTCAGGGTTGAATCACCCAATGATCCCCTGGCTGCATCACTGCTGCCTACCCCTCCCTCAGGGGATGGGTCAAAAGCAGAGAAATGTAATTTCCCATCTGGAATTAATAAAGTAAGGGAAAAAAATGTTTGCATGACCCGGTCACATCCTTTCATTTTAATTGTCCCGTAAGGGTTATTGAGCTTGTAGTATGTGAGAAATGTTAATGGGTAAAAGGTATAAATATAAATAAGCTAAAGGGTCAGTGACAAATAATGTTTGGCAAAATGAGAAAGTTGAAAAAATTTCAAAATACAGTTTTAAGAAGCATTCATCAGGTATCTAAAAATGTACATTTTGTGTTTATGTTGTTTTTTTGCTGTTTAAAAGTCCATTTGTATCATTTTTCTTTACACAAATCACAATTTTGTGCATTTCATTTTTTTATATGTCAAATGGAATATCTGAAAAAGAATGATAAATTCTAAATATATAATCCACCTTGAATATAAAACTTGCTGATATTATATGTTTTTAATTTTGTAAAACCTTATTAAGAGAGTTAAACTATCTGGTACCAAGTTTTTTAGGGTTATACCACATCACATTTTTTTCACTGAACCTAAAACAAAATTAGACAGTAATTCACGTCATGTTATTGGCAAAATCTTGGCTTTGGGTTAAAAGCCAACTTTGCACATGAACTGATAATTATAATATACTAGATTAAGCTTTTAGGCAACTAAAGATCTAAAAACACTGAGGAGAAATGTTTTTGACAGAAGCATATTAAAGAAAACATGACAAAGATTCTTGGCAGCATGTTTTATTAAGAAATACTTAATTGCTATCATTTTCTTTCTGCTCTACCATGTAAAAACAATCTTCAGCAGCAAAGCAGTTTTGAATAAGTGGAACAGATCAGTTACGTGGGTTCAAGAACAACCTGTATGCACACATCAAATTATGTAGGCGTCACTTTCCAGGCATCCACCATTCTATCTGTGAGAGCTAGCAAACCATTGCCGATGGGAGGCATCCTGAATGTCTCCAGTTGAAAGACACTTGCTGTCTTACAAAAGCAGTAGCATCTTTGTTATAAGGAATGGCAGAGTCTCTTGGGTAAAGTGGCCAGCTCTCCTATGGGTCCTCAGCATCTACTGTAAAACACAATGATCCGGATGTCAGGCTGCTTAAAGAACATGACAGATCAAAACCGAACCACTTTCATTCCATGTGCCCCGTTTTCTCCACTCACCCCCCCCCCCCTCCCTCCTTCCCTCCCTCCCCCATCTGCTCTCTCCATTTGTTTCATCTGCTCCTGCTGCGCTCTGAGCAGGTGTTGAAACGCTGAATATAAAAAAGACAAGATGAAGAAATTAAAAAAAAAAAAACTTCTTCTTACATTCTATCCAGCGTGCCTGCCACTTTACAACCCTCTCAGCAGTTTCTCATCCAAATCCAATTTGGCCGACGTCTCTCAACCCCCTCCCCGTTTTTTTTTTTTTTTTTAACACTTCTCTCCCTCGCCCCTCATCTTCATCCTCATCCCCTCATCCCTTTCTTCTCCCATTACTTTCTGTTTCCTTCTCTCGCTTACGCCGTTCCTCCATCTCACTCCTCACCTCTCCTCGTCCCTCCTGTACCTCCCTCTATTTCTCAGTGGCAACATGAAAGGCTACCTGTGTGCTGATAGCCAGGGGAGAAGGAGGGCAGAGAGTTAATTAAAATTTGCTATCTGGGACTGACTGCTAATAGGAATTGGAACTGTTAATAGGAATACAGCCTTGCTCACTGTGTTAGCAGAAATATAGCTTTAGACAGCACTGACAAGCGTGGGGATGTGTGTTAGCGAGTGTGTGAACGTGTGTTTAATGGGGCTGTTGTTTGGGATGTGCTGGACGAATCAGTGCTTGTATGTGGATGAGCACATACACAAATATGGAATTGTGTGCAGACACACACACTCACACCGATGCAATACACAGCAAGGTGGGAGGTGTAATTTCACGCATTAGAAGCCCAAACCCAAACCCCACAACCCTCCACCCCCCCCACACACACACACACCGCTCCATCTCCCACCCCCCCGGCTCTCTCCAGTCTCGCAACCCGGGCCCTTTGAAGATAACTTTTTCTTATTACCCTAACAATGGCGGCACGGAATGCAACTTTAATTCCTGCGTTTCGTAAAAAAAGGAGACTGGGAGGAACAGGACACTGCACCGCTCGCTCTCTCCTCACGCACCTTCCTCCTGCAGGGTGGAAAAGCGAGCGAGGAGGAGGAGGTGGAGTAGGTGAAGAGAGAAAGAAAGAGAAGCAAGCAGGCAGGCAGGGAGAAAAAGTTAAAATGGAAATCGCAAGGTAAAGCTTTTTTGAGCATGAAAATGGTCCTGAGTACCTTCTGTTTTTTTATATAATTTTTTTTCTCCATCAACTGTGAGATTGGTGAAATGCTGATGTGTCCGCTTCCGAACACATGCAAGAACACAGATTCTTTTAAAACATACTTGACAAAACGGCACCTGTGTGCTGACATGATTTATCTGATAAGTGCCACCCACAGCGCCGATGCTTCCTCTTTGCTTCTCCTCGAAGACGCAGCTTTTCTAACTTTTCTGCATCTCTTTCTCTGCTGTTTTTTTTTTTTTTTTTTTAACATCCTTTCATTCTGTCTCCAATCCCCTCTTGCTCTCTCTTTGCGGTAGGTAAGCAGGCAGGCAGGGCTGACAGGTCCTCTTCCAGACAAGGCGGAAATAGTTGCCCTTTGAAGTGGAATTTGGGGCTCGTGGAACTGTCTAGTGCATGATTAGCATGGAATCAGAGGGGAATGAGAAAGAGGAAGCACGTTAAAAGTATGGGGAAATGCAAGGAGAGAAGAGATTAGAGCTGAACGATATGAGGAAAATCTGCGATGTACGATAACAGTGTTCAAAATTGATAAGACTAGTGGTAAATGAACAAATATTGAAGTGTGCATATTAGCTATATAGGATAGGATATATATATCCAGTCTTTCTACTCTAACACCCAAACACTGAATAGCTTATGATCACTGTTACATTAAGTTGATACATTACAATAGTGAACATTTTTTTACATCAAAATATGCATGGGTAAAATTACATAAAAACTCTCGACTGCACAACTTGCATAACCTACCTATTGGCCTATACCTTAAAAGGAGCTATGCTACTTGTATAACACCAATCTACAATGTTGTGTGCCTTTTTCAAGGAAAAAGTCTGAATTGCAGAAAACATTTGAAAATGTGTGTTTGGTTGATCATAATCTCGGTTGTCACTGTATTATTAGTATTGTGTCATATCATTAGAAACCTTTTTCATTTCCCTTTACTATGACGTCCCGTCTGTAAGGACCATGGAATAATTGGATAAGCAGCACAGCTGAGAATTGAAGAAAGTATGAAATGTGAAAATGTGACAAATTCCCCTTCCAGTGTTAGACAGTTCTTCTGTTGGTATTTGATATTGTTCTGAGTTATTTGGGAGATTGAATGATTGGCAATTGATTGGCAGCACCTGGTGCATCCTGTATACTAGAATGGGGCCTAGTGAGTAAAAGCTCTTTCTATCTCTCATTGGTTGTCTGTTCCAAACATCGACATACCACGATAATCTATTTATGGATAAGGGCCTTCTATATAGCTGCTGATCCCCTGAAGCAAGAGGCAGCATTATTTGGAGAAAGCCCTGATACCATCTTCAAACTGAAAGCCAACTTCCTTGAAACAGATTAAGAAGTGGGTGTCCCAAGAACACAACACCAGGAAAAGACCAGTTCATCACCCTTCATCACTGAGATGTCTTCCAGTGATTTGCAGGCAAGGTTTATTTTCTCTGATCAGACAATTAGGAACAGCTGCAAACATGCCAAACTCTCATAAAGCAGCCAGCAGGCCTGCAATAACAGCTATTTACTGTTAGGCCCATTGTTCCGGTGTTGGCAACACCGACAATGGACCCTAACATGTGGATGAATGTCATGTTCAGTGATGAGTCCAGGTTTTGTCTGTGGAAGTTGGCCTGACCGTCTGGGGGTGGTGGTGGTGATATTGAGTTTATTGTTGAAACCTCCTCCTCCATTACTGGAACTCAGCTGCTCCTGGTCATGTGGTCAAGTGAGACCAGGGTAGAGGATGTTGGATGATGACATCACATCTCCACAGAGGGAGATTCCTACCGGTAGAAACAGGTGACCACTATGTTTGCCTCTGCTGACCAAGTGCTCCCTGCACATTCCAGACTAACCCTGATAGCAATGGGACACTGGTTTGTGGAGCTACAGCAATCAACCGACAACCACAGCTAAATCAACCAAACAGGAAATAAATGGAGACTCACCCTGAGAAGCAGCTATACGGGATAGCATGGAAAGCACCAGAGGTGGCAGAACAGCAAATATTTAAATGTGATGTTATTACTGAGTTGATAGAAGAAAATTACATTCATAGTTAACCTCTTACAGACTGTAGAAAGTACAGGGATACCTGCTTAATAAACAAAAAAACAAAAGAAAAAATCTCAATACTATCCTTTGTGTGGCTGTGGCAAAACAAAGAAGATGGAGGTGAAACAAGATCAGATATGAAATTTACCAGATGAAAAATTATTGAACGGACAGAACACTTTTCCTCTTTAAAAAAAAAGAAATGAAACAAGATTTTTATTTCACGTGTGGCTTGTCTTCATGGTAGGGCACAGATCTCTGGATCAATATATGAGGGTTGAAATATCTCCAACCACACAGCTCATTCACACTTTGGGGGGTTAGAGGGAAGAGGACCTTCCTATTACAGTAACCATGCTGAACTATAACAGCACTTTGTCTCATTCCCCCTGCCCAGGTCTGCTCTCCTGTACAATAGTCTTGTCAGTAATGTGTTAAACTAAGATTTCTTTTTTTATCTCCACTCCAGTACTTGTTCATACATTATTTCTCAGTAATGTGGCTGTAGCGTTGCAGTTTTCTGAATCTTTTCAGTACTGTAGTTCTTTTTTTTTTTTTTTTTTTTTTTTTATCAAGAAGTGCCATAGCAACCACACAAGCTGCTAGACGGACCTGCTCTATTTTTCCGCTACTGTGGGTTTACAATTATCAAGTTTTAAGTTAATTTATAGGTTTATCCTGCAAATGTGCACACAGATATTTAATCTGCAGGGAAATCCATCTCACCCTGCTTCTTGCATTTATTTGATCCATATTTATATATAAAATAATATTGCCAAAATGTTGACTGATGTTCTTGCAGATGTTTGCATCAGGCAACATTTATTAGACAAGAGCAGATTGTTTTTCAGCAAACTACAAGAATTAAAGGAAAACTGACTCTTCTCTGATACAGAGTCAGCTGTTCAGACTGATTCCCCTCAGACAGCAGCTGATAACACAGTTTAGCAAAGTGATTGAAAACTGTGAGAAACTGAATGAGTCTATTATTGTTTTACAATTGAAATAGTAAAAAAAACAATGAACTGAAAACAGTTCTATTGAACGGGATAGCACTGACTTGAAATGAAGGTTGCTCAATGTCAAATAATTCGTAACCATAATATTTTCTTGGGTTTTGTAGTGGCTGAACCACATTGGTTTTTTTCCACATTGGACACATTTAAACACACCGATATGTCAGAAAACCATGCTATTCAGTGTTTAACCTTTCTTTCATGAATCCAGAAAGACCTGCCAGCAGTGCTGGTAAAGATGGCCTCCTTCTGGCAGGAAAGTGGAAGGTTGATGGTGCCAAGAACTGAGTCTGCTGGTCCAGATCCTTGGCTTTAGTTATTTTTTTAAACTACAGAGTTTCTTGGTTTTGATAGTACGGTGTTTGTCAATAGGTTCTCAGTGACAATTTTGTTAGTGGTAGAGTTAATTTGTTATTTTTAATTTGTTGTTTGTTTCTGCCCCTTCTGTGGGTTGTTTGGCCTTTGAAATTATTTTCCCTGGTATTTTGGAAAATTAGGTTTGTTGAAATTGTAAACAAATTATTGTTTTTGTTTTTTTTTTACTTTCCTTACATCTGGTATTCAGGCCCGACTGGTTGACAGGTCTCCTACTTGCAAAATTCAAATAGAAATATTTATTCTATTTTTTTTCACCTGCAACCTGCAACATTTAAAATAAATCAAATAAATTCAACAAGGCCCAAAATGGATATGGCATTTGATATTGACTACAAAGAAGGTAGCCTAAATACTGTCCAGGGAAGAAGGAGAAAGAGGGTAAGTGATGTACAAGTAAAGAAAGGAAAGCGGCATGGAGAGGGAAAAGAGATCCCGATTGATTGACGCCCTGTCTGCTCTGTATTTCAGCAAGTGAGGAGTGGAATCAATGGTCTTGCTTGACTAGTCATGGTAAAAACTCACCCCTTCCCTCGCTCTCTTTTACTCTTTTCATCTGTCGGTTTCTTCAAGAGATTTTCAAAGTCAAACATATTCTGACTTACACATACAATATATTCACCATTCAGCTCACCTCATTCTACCTTTTGTATTTCCTTCCTTCTTATCTTTTTTTTAAACTTTTATTTTAAATGGACTGCATTTGTACAGAATCTTTCTACTCATTCTGACCACTCATTCATACATTGATGGTGGTGGCAGCCATACAAGGTACTCGATTGCTCATCAGGATAAAACCAAATCATTCACACACCAACGCACAGCCAAATAGAACAATCAGGGTTAAATATCTTGGCCAAAGACATGTCAACGTGTGGATTGGAGGAGCATCAAACCTCCCATTGTTCTATTGGTGGACAACTGTTCTACCTCTGTATGACTTTCAGTGCAAATGGGGTTGGAGTCCAACCCAGAGCGAGTCCAAAGAAGGAAAAAGAAGAATAGTCATCATTTCATTGCTGAAAATTAACTTAATCCTATTAGAATTGAAATTATTCTTAATATTATCTGCTACCACTGATGACGGGAACATCTTTTACTCTTGTATGTAAATTACACATGGTGGTTTGAGGGCTGATTAGTTAATAACCAGACCTACATCTATACAGTAAATGTCTGCACATTAATAGAAATACTCAGAGAACACAAGTTGTAAAGTAAAAGCATAGGGGGCAGAGGCTAAGTGAGGTGAAATATAGGGCAAGTGAGTTAGAGAAATTGAAAAACACAGCCGGACAGAAACAGTAAGTATGCGAAAGATTAAGGTAGATAAACTGACAGGGAGTGGATAGAGAGAGAGTGAAGTGTCCCCTCAACAGCCATCTAACCCCTGGCCTTCGTAACGAGCTGCTGAGTGTCTAAACGTCATTCAGCTAACGAGTTATGGCCCCGTTGACACTAATTGGCAGTCAATGGACAGATAGATGGCCCACTGGGAATGGATGAAATCAATGGGCAGAGAGAGATTGAGGTCCATATTGCATTAATGGGGGCAATACAATATACTAAATGGTATTTAGCAGACACTTTTATCCAAAAGGACTTGAAGTACCACATTGAGTGCTGTTATTTTTAGACATGGTGTCCCTGGTGTAAATCGGGGTCCCTCATGGCTAAACCTTAAGAGTTGGAGTACTTACCGAGATCCAGTGGTCCGATACTATTCAAATCAAATCAAATTTTGATACATAGGCCTGAGAGAACAGGTAGGTCTTAAGCTTGTTTTTAAAGGATAACAGCTGTGGTATAACTCATATCATCAGGCAGTTTGTTCCAGAGAGTGGGTCTGTAATGACCAAAAGCACCATCACCCCATTTACTTGTGATCAAGAACACCAGTAGCTGAAGATCGGAGGATTCTGGAGGGTTTTTAAGCAGTTAGATCAGAAATGTAGAAGCCAGGACATTAAGGGATTTCTAAACAGTGAGCAGTATTTTGAAGTCTATTCTGAATTTTATTGGAAGCCAGTGAAGTGATCAAAGTATAGAAACTATCCGTTCAGTTTGTCCCAGAGAGTACCAGTTTTAGCATGTTATGATCTAGTTTTTTATAATATACTTTATACTATGACTTAGTCTCAGAAAAAAAATCATCTCATGGTGTCTTGCCAAAGTCAACAAGATATTTGATCAATCTTTCTTTTTAGTGTTATACTGTAGGGGCACTTTTATGGATCATATAATGACAATCGGTCACCAGAGGAAGAGAAAGAAGCAGTGTTTTAGCTCAGCTAGTGCTACATGATGCCATAGTGCCAGCCATACCCAGAAAAATGCCCATTAAAAGGTATATAGCAAAACCTTGTATAATATATTAATTAAATATTAAAAGACAACTAGCTATACAAATAAAGTAAGAAAATACTAGCTGTAACCTACTGCCACTTTAGTTTACATAATGTTTTTTTTAATGAATATAATATGAAATATAAAAAAGACATTCTCCTAATTAATATTTTATGTCTGGATCTACCCAATTATATATTATTAAACATTCAATCTAATTGATCTAGACTATTGCAGGTGGCTGCAAGAGGCATGCAAATGCAAGACATTTAAAAAGATTTCTTGCACCAGATCTGAACTCTTGATAAAAGATTTTAACTTCTATCCTCTCTCAAAAGGGTTTGTCACTTTCTCACATCATCATATATGCCATTACACCTTTTCTTCCTTCGCTAAAGTTTAAGGTTTCATTAACTAAGGTTTATGTTTTATTTTTATTCTCTTAACTTCTGTTAAGTTATTAATAAAATAATAACTTTCACAGCTTTGTTGATAGCTGGTGCTTTGAATGTTCAGCTGTGTTGTGGTGTACAGTGTTTAGCTAATGTTATTTTGTCTTACCTCAGACTGAATTTCCCTACAGACAATAAATGTCTTTGTACATTAGAGTACGTATGACATTCTGCCAATGACTAGGGGATTGGGCTGACCTCACTTATTTTCTATGGGCCAAACTTTAATAGGAGTCCGGCTGGAGTCAGGGCCCATGGGGATTTAGAAGCAATTAAAGGGAGAAAAGAAATCAATGGTGGAGTAGTATCAATGGCCCTTTTTGTTGGCTCATAAAGTTGCAGTCACACCGTTGGTCAATAGAGTGATGGTGCAAAGAAGAAGAAGGATGCAAGTTACATGCTTTCTCTCTCTTATGGAAAGACAGGTCTGTAGAAATGTGTAGTCACCATGAGAAAGATGAACTGAACTCCGCAATTGTGGATGGGTTATTGAAAATCTAACTTGCCGTTGGCCATTTCTCAAAATGGAAATCTACCCTAATGCAAAATTCATGTTTATTCCTGTGATCTTTTGAACTTGAGTCAATATCTGTAAAAAGGGACTACTTCTAAAAGGCTAAACACCAAAACACAAAGCTTCACTTTGTCTGATGAACAGGTCAGGAAGAGAAGAAAATGGTTTTGAAAACATGTCAGACCCTGAAGGTTACTAAAGTGGACTGGTTGCAACTTAAATCTCTGACTGGTGAAGAAACTCTTGGAGGGGAAAGGTTATTGAGAAAATCTTCTCTCTCAGCTGCTAGTGAAATGGTAGCTTCTGAAAGATCCCTAAATCCCTGATTGTTCCGGTTAATGCACTTGGGGGCACGCGAGGGGCACAAGGTCTTCGGCTCTGCACTGATTACATCTATCATATAGAGTGGTTCCCTATATCTTTGGCTGGGAAGACCTTACAACAAAGCAATTTTTACTTGTGGCCCATCTTAACTGACTGCAGCTTTATCTAAATAGTGTTTTTCTCTTGTTTTATTTTATAAGTAATCACATTTGACATTTTAGGGAATTCCCTTGCTTCTCATGTGAAAGCTGCAATAATTCATGTTTTTACCCACTTGGGGAGCAAGCTGTAAACATGTATTTGCACAGTGAAAATTTTGCATTCATTTTGAATTGCATTTTGTGTTATGTAAATATAAGCTATCTCTTAGGTCTGTTTTGGTCTCCACCAACTCCCGAGGGAAAGATCAACCTTTTTAACTAAATACTTGCCAACTATGTGATAAAAACACTGATGAGAGCAGTGAAATTGAACCAAAACAGTAAAGTCATGAACCATAAAAAAGGTACAATAAACTTCAAGATGCTAAAATGCTCCGCAGAGCTGAGGGAAACTGCAGAGTCAAGTGATAATTCTCTGTGGGTCTGTCACTACAGGTGACACCTCTTTATAAAAATATTGATTTGGGCAGTTTCGTGCATAGAGCTAGATCCAGGAAGCAATTAACTTAGCATAAAAGCTGGAAGCTGGTGTTAACAAGTCTGGCTCTTTACAAAGTTAAAAAAAAATACAGCCATCAGCACCTTTAAAGCTCACTGATTAACACATATCTCATTTGTTTAAAATCCATACACACAGAAATGTGCTTTTATAGAGAGTTACATGCTATAACTACTTCTTGGCAAAGAAGCGGCTGGGTGCAGTGGCTTCCTGGCCTCACCATGAGGATGGAGGATCCAAAACGTCCAACCTCAAGTGAAAGATGACCACCTTCGAAGCGGCAGCCTTCCTGTTCCACCCTGCCCAGTCTTAGGTGGCCCAAGTGCCAACGAGCGATAAAATCCTCTAAGCGCTGTCAAGGCAGGAGGCCAAACACTTCAGTATCAGATGCAAGAGAATAATGCAGAGTATTGCTGGCCACTTAAATGACAGCAGTTTACTGTTAATAGCCATGATCTTTGATAAGGCACTTAAGAGAATTTTTCTGGGGAAAGACTTATCCCAGAGTAAGTGTTTAGGACAGCAAATCTAAAAGCTATTCATAATTATCACTTGGCTTATGGCTCATGATTATCACTTAGTTATAAAAGAGGCAGGTTTTTGTGAAAATCACTTATCACCTCAGTACCTCTTCATGTGACAAAAAGGTTTCATCAGACATCAGACTTTTAAATGTCTTTGGTTATTAGTACGGTCTCTGAACATCTGCATTTGTGTCTGTGGTAGTTTAAGAGAAGAAACAGTGCATTGACTTTTATAGAAATAAGCAGAGAAGGTCACAAATACAAAATGAGTAAACATTTAATTCAGTTAGAATTATTAACTTCATCCACTGTTTTTACCTTTCCTTGTTTTAATCTTTAAACATAATGATCCCTAATTTATCTGATTTTTCCTCAACTCTGCTGTGTCATACCACTCTCCCTTCTCTCCTCCTCCTTTCATACAAATTCTTCACTTAGTACTATTCTATATATCTTAGTTACAAGAACTCGCACAAGAAGACTAAAAGCAGCAAAGTGTTTTTCTGACTCAAAACTAAAGATGTTAAACTGATCATGAATATATGGTTTTATATTTATATTTTGTTTTTATATTATTTTCATTTTCAGCAGATTAATACTGTGGGATTGACTCAAATTTACAATAATGAACTTTTGTCTTTTGTCTTTCTCTGAAACCAAACCAGTGTTCAGTGAATAAAATGCAAGATAATCACAGTGTGAATTCATATAAAGGTCCTGTATCATACACTTTTCCTGTTTTTTTCATTACTATTATTATTTTAAGTTGTGATATTCCTTACAAGATATATCTGTGGTTTTAACAACCAAAAATCATCTCAATACAGTTTCACATCTCCTCTCTCAAGCCTTTTTCTGGAGCTCTAGGAAGAACAGTGCCCGTCTCATTAATATTAATGATCCTCTCCTTTGGTTGGTTGGTTTGAATGGCTGTAAATGGGAGATGACTTTATAGTTGTGACATCACAACTCCACATAAGTCCTGCTGACTCGTTTTAAGGTGGTTTCTGAAAATGGGCTTTCTGCATTTCTTTGTGGTTCGAGTGTTTTATACAACATCTAGCCTTCTTTATAACCCAAAAGCAATTCAAATCTCCATTTCTACAATATGGAACCCTGAACTATACTTCAGCATTAATAGAATGTTAGGAAACACTGCTGATTATTGTGACAATACAGGCCACAATGAACGGCCTGTGTCCTTCATAATTACAGAAGATGTCAGACAAGTGAGTATCATCAGCCATTGTTATTGTAATATAAACACTGTTGAAAGTAGAAGTGGCACATGTCAGAGGGCCCTGGCTCTCTGTGTGACCACTCCATAGATGTAATGATCTGCTCTCGCTGTATCCCCTACTCCTCTGCCACCTGCTGTTCTCCTCTATTTACTCCTGCTACCACCTCCATGTCCTCCACCTTTTCTGTCCAGAGGCCTGCCAAATTCTGCCTATACAGCTCTGATTGTTAGACCGCTTCAGAGCCAAGAGCGGATCTACTGGAATCAAAGGTATCTGGACGTGACCGAGCTTTTCAATGCCACTATACTCAGAGGACATTGTGTGGCCAAGCCGAAATCAATCTGGCTTCCATTCATCACCTAACCCTGTCTGTATGGGGCTTTGGAGATGCATTGTCTGTCGTAGTTGTCTGTCTGGAGGTCTGCATTTTCAACGCTTTAATCAGTTTTTCTGTCTTAAAGCAATAACAACATTCTCACTGCACCTGTTCAAAGTACCATTGGCTTTAACCTCTAAAGTTAATTCTCAGTCTACTGAATCACTTAAAGGAATATTTCACAAAATAAATTAGTGAAAACGCTACTGGCGGAATCCCAGAGCTATGTGAAGGTAGCTGCGTGACATGAATATAGGAAGTTCTAGAGAAAAATGTGTTGAGGGGAAACAACAGAAGCAGTGTTAATTTTGTCAGAAGAGACTAGACCAAATATAATTGTCAAAAAAAAAAAAAACAAGACGGAATCAATGTCCTTAACCACTGACTGTGGCAAAAATAACAGCCACATTTTTTGTTGACAAAACAGATGAAATAAAATCGACTTTATTAAATAAAAGCTTTATAAATTTTATTTTTTCGCCACAGACTTTATATTTCAATCAATAAAGTGCCTTCACTGGATGCATGTTACTTGTATTTCTCCTCCAGCGATGCTACCAGGGGTGTGTGTGTGTGTGTGTGTGTGTGTATGTGTGTGTCTGTACAGCTAAATGCCAATTGTGGTGAATGTTACTACATCACAAAAAGCTACTCTCTGCCATTGTTTTAACCTGCTGGGGTACACTTTATTAAACGTTTAGCATGTAGGGACATTCAGTTAGGTCTGGTAACTCCAGTGGTGTCACTTCCAAACATGTCCGTGTGTCACACAACTAAACAAAGGTTCCTAACAATAATTCCTATTGTTACTGATATCTACTATTATTACTACTATTAATTTTTATTAACATTACTAACAATATGCTGTTAAATAAAATGCCTGGACTTTTCATTGACTAAAATGTGACAAAACAAAATAAAATACAAGTTGACTAAATATGTCTAAAACTAATAAGGGCATTTGACACTAAAATTAAATTAACAATCTTAATTAAAAAATGTAACACTGCAGAGAAGCAGATAATTTAACTTTTCAGAGGGACCTTTCAATACTACAGACTATGAATATTTCATACTCAAAGGCAGGGTTGACCCCCTTATAGTCTATTAAATGACTGGTCTGTTCTTAGTCGACCAAGGATTTATCAGTCGATAAATTGATTTTCATGCATTTTGCCATGCTGAATTATTCATATTCTGAGAAATGACGAGCACGTCTCTGGTAAGCACTAGATGTAAAGAGACCCTTCTGTAGGAACTTGGGATTCGCTTCTACCGTTGCACAATTGAGAGCGATTTGGCTCAGAGCTGCACTGTGTGGAAATGGAGCTGCACATCAGTGGAGGATAGAGCTGCAGTGGGTTGTGAAGACGGCTGAGCGGATCATTGGCTCCCCCCCACCAAACCTGACACAGGCCGTCTCCTCACACGGGCCACAAACTTTACGCAGGACAGCTCACACCCGGACACTCACTGTTCACAACCTTCCCCTCGGGCAGAGTCAAACAGCTTCTTCCCCAGAGCTGTAGACCAACTGCAGAAATCATAACATACAGACACACGTAATCCACATCCGCCTCAAAGCAATATCAGACTTTGTTCAATATCTGCTGGCTATACCATTCATTCTAGCACTTACACTATTGTTCAAAGTTTGGGGGCACTTAGACATTCCCTTATTATTTAAAGAAAATCCGTTTTTTAACAAAGATAACTTTAAACTAAACAAAAATACACATTGCTAATGTGGAAAATGACTATTTTGCTGCAAGTGTCTGGTTTTTGGTGCATCAATATCTACATAGGTGTATAGAGGCCCATTTCCAGCAACTATCAGTCCAGTGTTCTAATGGTACATCATGTTTACTCATTGCATCAGAAGGTTAATGGATGATTAGAAAACCCTTGTGTAATCATGCTAGCACAGATGAAAAGTTTAGTTGGTTAGAAAAGCTAAAAAACTGAAGGAAAAAAACATGATTTCAAATGCAAATTTTCTAACTTTGTCAATGTTTTGACTATATTTTCTATTCATTTTACAACTCATGGTGGTAAATGTGACTAAAGTGTGACTTTTCATGGAAAACACAAAATTGTCTGGGTGACCCCAAACTTCTAAACGCTTGTGTATTTATTACTGAGATGAATGTGTACGTGTGTGATACACTTGTGTGTTTCTTAGTTTTTTAGCACTTTTTTAATACAGTAATAAAGTGTGAAAATGCTCTCACAAATCCACTATTTTGAATCCTATTGTATTGAGAGTGGAGTTAAATGTGATGTGGGAACTTGGAGCTTCAGTGCTACACTGAGAATGGACATTACAGTGAAGTAGGAGACATCTACTTTCCAGCTGTTAAACTTTTGAAATGTATTAACATATTTATAGATTATGGAATTTTCAATGAGGGAGAAGGAGAAGATGTAATTAAGGATAATTTAATTTTTTTTAATGGAAAAACCATATTGCAGACAAATTATTATTCAAAGTTGAGTATTTTATATCCATCTTAAAACGTATCTGGAGGAGATATTTAATATACAGGAAAGTAAACTGCGTAAAACAATTTCAGCTTCAAAGATATACTGAGTATGTGTGTGCAATTGCACATTTTGAATGAGAGAGACTGAAGATTGAGAAGACAGGCAGATAAATATAGGAAAAGTGTCATTGAGTACTGCTACATCTGGAGATAAGAATACCTGTGGGGCCACCAAAGAGAAGGCAGGAGGAATCTAGTGAAACCCTCTAATGCTACACATCTCCCTCCTCTTCCTTCTCCTCATTTGGCTTACTCATTGCTCCTCCAAACAGTGGATCCATATCCCTGAAGGTTGATGACGGTGGCTTGTGTAAAGTTATTTCTGTTTAAAAAACGTATCCCCTCCCTCTGCAGCAGCAGCAGCAGCAGCAGCAGGAATCTCTGAGGCCTACGTAAGCTGTAGCGGCTCCTACTCCTCAATCCCCCAAACCCACTGAAAACACGTTTCTACCTTCTCCTCATCCTTTGCACTGGCATTTTTCTTTTTTTTTTTAAAGAATCTTCACTTTACTTTTAATGCATAAGAAGTTTGCACAGTATCATACATTTAATTTTGTCTTTTTAAAAAACACTCTGAAGTTTGCTATTTGAGATTTCTTTTCCCGGAATGCAGGATACCATAATGTGCACTTATAAATGTTCAAGATGGACTTAAGTACAGTAATGAGTGATTTTTGACACAATAAAAGCAGTAAAAGCATTAGGGAAATGCTTGTGAGAAATAGTGGTCCTCTTTAGAGGAAGTGGTCATTTTTTTTTGTAATGCAATAGTGGTCTAAAGCCTTACATTTTTAATACAGTAATATTGTAACGTAACAAATTACTTTAAAATGACATTAACAAGTAATAAATAACACATTACAGTTTTGAACCAACTTGCCCAACAATGTCCTCACACACACATACATGTAACAATCATGTGTATTTTCAGGGTTACTGTAGTTATCTACAGTGAGCAACAGCCAACCAGTGACTTTGTGCAGCTTTGGGAAGTCAAAGTAAGGTTGCCAGGTTTTGTCCCAGTCATGGCAGTCATTCATGGCAACCCCACCACCCATCAAATCGCTATAGTAACACATTAATCTGTCACAGCAAATGACAAAACAATTTACTGCACTGAACTTGAACACTTAAATCCTTACACTTGTTCCTATCATTTTCCTTGACTTTTTCTCCCTCCCCCCTCCAGCTCTTCACCCCTTTCCACTTTCCCATACAGATAGAGGGGAAATGGTAGCGTCATCATTATTCAGAGGGCCACACACACATACTGTAGCCCACACACCCACTTAATGATTAACAGCCACAAAAGAGCCTTTTGGTGTATGGAGATTGTTATCATTTGATGCATTAATCTCTCGCTACATTGGGCCGTCTCCCTCCATCAAATCTTTGGGAAAAGGAATCACTTTTCTACCTTTCTATTAGTTGAGGGAAGACAAAGGTGGCCTTAATTTGATACAAGAACAGAGGGAATTCTTAAATGCACAGAAAATAGGAAGACATGAAGATTGTGAGGTGCCTTCAAAGACATCGCTTTGTAGTTTTATCTAGTTAAGTATGGTGGAAGATTTGACAGCATAGAGATTATGTTATAAAAGGTTCAAAGGCAGTGGGCAGGTATGATGGAACCACCTTGAAACTTTACAGATGAATATCAGACTCCTTAATTATACTCACCCCATAGCAACTCTGTAAATTACAGCCTCATCACTTCTGTAATTATGTTATAATTAGACAAAAACAAATTGCAATAGGATGGGAAAATTATGGGCTGCTAAATAGAAACCACTAATGTAAGAACTATGAAAGCTACTGTGAGTCCTTATTTCATTTCTATTATCCCCGTGCAGGGGATCAGTTCTCATCCGATCACAAAAATCTTCTCCACAAATGTTCTCATCACGTAGTTTCAAATAAACATGTTGAGACAGGATGTTATTATCATTTTGTGTCAAAAGGGAAATACGAGGTACACTCGAGCTGCATAATATCCTCCCATAATTATAGTGCTCATTTAAACATAATCATTTAATAAAGGAGGTAATTAATTAGCTAATTAATACAGGACTTAGCAAATGGTTCTGTGTCAAAGTTCCCATGTTCTCATAACCAGCGGTTGGTATTAATGTAACATGAATCATGCAACTTAAGACATTGAGGATTATAGAGGAAAGGTTTGGATTCAAGCTTTTCAATTGAAAGCGACACAACAAGACACATCAATTATCATGTCTCACACATTCAAAGCAGATGATTTTCATAGGCAGAAAAGACAACAAAACTTAATTCCTAAACATTTATTTTAGAAGAAACTTAGTGTGTTGCAGCTTTGTAAGTCAGTCAGTCAGTCACTTCTATACCTGCTTATTCCTCATTAGGGTCACAGGGGTCTGCTGGAGCCTATCCCAGCGCGTTACGGCGAGAGGCAGGGATACACCCCAGATGGTCGCCAGCCAATCATGGGGCACACACACCATTCACTCACACACTCACACCTACGGGCAATTTAGAGTCGCCAATTAACCTGAGCATGTTTTTGAACTGTGGGAGGAAGCCGGAGTACCCGGTGAAAACCCACGCAGACACGGGGAGAACATGCAAACTCCACACAGAAAGGTCCCAGACCCAGGACCAAGGAGGTCTTGAACCTGCGACCTTCTTGCTGTGAGGCAACAGCGCTACCCCCTGCTCCACCGTGTCGCCAGCTTTGTAAGTATAAGGTAAAAAATTGATTTGTAGTCACTGAGAAATTCACAATATAGAAACCTTTTCAAGTAGGTTAAAATTAGTTTTTTTTTCTTCTGGGATATAATTCATTCCATTTAGATTATCCATTCTGCCCAATGGCATATTATTGTGTATTGTTTTAGTGTATTGTTTTAGCCAAATATCGTAATGTAAAATATAAAATATACATATATTAGTTGTTAAAAACAAAAGAAAAAAAGCACAAACCTATAAAGTCGGTGCCTCACAACAAAGTTGAAACGACATTACTACGCTGGCCCACTGCATCTCTATCTCCATGGTGATGGATGATACAGGGTATTGATTGGTGCATCAATAAGATGTTGCAACTGACATGAACCTCAGTCACCCCAAGGTCCCCCAAACTGCTGATGGAGGAATGAGTCTGCATGTTGGAGCATAAACACAAGTGCTAGTACGACAAATAATTTCCACACACAGTAAATATTGTTTGGAGCTTCCATGTAACTATATAGGAAACATTTGTACTGTACCTAGACACTTAAACAGTTGAAGGAGGTAAGTGTGTAACACTGATGCATTGCAATGAAATGTCTTCATGGATCCAGGAGGATGAATCCTACTGACTTTACGGACCTCCTGACTTTTCAAGTGGCTCCATGAGGGTGACATGATGGTTCAGAGAGAAGTATTATTGGATGGATTTCCACGAAAAGTGCCGCAGATTTTCAAGGTCTTTAGAGGATAAATTCTAATAACTTTGGTGATTCTCTGACATTTCCTCTAGTGCCACCAGCAACTCATGTTTTTTTTTACTTGCCCTGTGATATAGCTCACCATCTCCTGGATGAACTGGAGTAATATCTGGCGCAGATATCCAATTTCCGGATTTCCAATTTAGGGATCGCCAATTTGTTTCGGGCTATTCAATGTTTGTTAATTTTTCATATAGAGCATCTAGCAATTAAACAATCCATTACAATGAGTTTGATTATGACCTAGAATTCAATTTCTTCTGATCTGCTTTCACAAATAGACTTTTCTGTCTTTGTCATGAACGTTTCTGTCCAACATATCATAAAGCTAAGGATTGACCAGGGCAGAACAAGCTTCTCCTCCATTTTCTTGGTCTTGAGTCCCTGGAGCAACAGCAACGACATGAACGCCTTTCTGAAAAGTTCAGACATTTTCAACTAGAAGTGCTTGGAGCCACTACACAAGAAAGGAGGAGTTCTCTGAAGTTTTTATTGGGAACAAGTTAACAAAAAGGTGCTGAAAAAATGACAAATATCGTTTTTGTTTGTCATTTGAGTTATCTTACACGTCTAAATGTTTATAGTGTTATTTTTTATGTTGAAGTTGCAACATAAAGAAGACTAATCCAATGGAAATATTAGTTTTATTCTAGTTTGAGAACCTGGAGAAAGGTAATGATCACAATCCAAGAAATGTTGAAAGAATGTTGAAATTGCTGGTTAACCCCAAAGCCTGAAGGCAGCTCAATACAATCACACACACACTAGTTCGGACGCAATAATCGCTTTAATTTCTCATCCCTCTCTCTTTGAGAGCAAGATTACATTAGAGCTTCTTTTTGATGTCTGCCCGGGAGGTTGAATCCAAGGGTTAGGAAACATTTTTTTTTTTGATGTACTCCTTGAAAGTTCGGATTCAATCATGCAGATGCAAGCTCTATTTTGCCTTGATGACTTTGTGAAGTGATTCACATCAAAAAGCTGTCCTTCTCTTCTCAGAACAAGACTCAGTCTTCCCATCTAAATGGAAATATCTCAATCACCATAGCTCTTCCATCACATTTCATTTTTTTTTTTTTTTTTTTTTTTTTTAGCTGTTCATTCCGATTTTTCTGTCTTCAACTTCCTCACCATCTCTGCAACATATTTTTGTTGGAGTTGGAGGACCTTTGAGCACTTATTTGTACAGTATGTTCTCAACAACCATTAATTTAAAGCAAGCATTAAAACATCAATGAACACTTCCATCCCACTAGGTAATTCTAAAATTATAGCACCAAATGTAAATGGAACTGAATTCATCTGGTTGTTAATCCAGCTGGTCCTTTAGATGTAAAAGGCTGCCCGATAACACTTTGTGGAAAAATTATATGATACAATATCAAAATATAGTATTGAGGACCTAATTTGGATTGCATCCAAGTGACATCTTCATATGAGCAAGCTAATAAAACATAGATGTTTAAACATTTCTTTAGCAGGTGTTTAGTATTTGGTGTTCATCTGGCCTGGTTTCACTTTGTCTAAATACAAATTGACTACTTTCAAACGATGTCCAAGACAAATTTCCAACGGTCACATTTATTAGTTTAATAATTAACACTGATTTCCCTTAAGTAAAATGTATTACAACTAGAAGGTAAATTGGACTGTCTTGTGGCCTATCAGGAGGACATTTTGATTAAAGTATTTCTTCATTCTGGATAGATAAGGTTTTCCCAGTGCACCGAAGGTTTTACATTCTGGAGTGACCTGGTACAACTGGTGTAATGGGATCACAGAGGTCTGGGCCCTGGAGAACCCTGTAGGCACGCACTGCCTGGTTAACCAAACACCCCTGAAAAAACCCCGTCCTCTAGTTAAATATGACATCCTGGCTGGCTGAATTATCTACATGTGAACAGATTTAAACAACATACTCACACACACAGTACACACACACATGCTTGTGAGCAGATTTGCATGAATATGCACACCAACACATTCATCCTTATTTAAGCACACTGTGGTCCCCTAGATTCCACAATGTAAAGACAGCTCCAACTAAAGAGGACAAATGATGATCCATCAGCTGAAAGAGAGAATGAGAGTTGTGATCTGGGTGCAGAATTATAACCAGAGGAAGGAGGAGATTCAGAGCGTGATATTGTGTACCAACTTTTGGATGAACTGTGTGGGTAATCTCTTATCAGTCCAGTTCAGTTCAGTTACAGGGTCAACAGTACAATAAAATGTACTGGTAGAGAAAACAAAGAGTAATAAGAATGGTAGTCATTAAATTTAAAATAAAAATTGGTAGAATATGAATGCAATACATACAATACAGTATTTTATTAGTATTATATTTCATTTTTAATCTTTTATTGTTAAAAATAAATATTTTATTCATGTATTAGCATATAGGTAAAACCAGAGGCTCTGGTATGGTTATATGGGCATCAACCTTTGAGTAGTGTGTGTTTGTGTTTGGATGTGTGAGTGTGTTTAGCCTCCAGCCAATAATAGTGCAGAGTGTTAGATGTCAGTGCACCGTTTGGTCTGTTTGGCAAAACAAAAATCTGCACAGGCAGAGGTTACAGCAGCCAAAACACATCCCCAACTTCCTGCAGAGTTGTGGGGAGTTATATTCAGACTTTGGACGGATTTTGCCAGGTTGCAGTTTGCAATTTCAACGCAAATTCAGCCAATCCCTGTGAAGTCAGGGATCGCTCATCTCAACTTTCCCACAAATATGATCAATCATTGGTGGCGTCTTGAGCTGCTGTCGACAAATTGCCTTCCATCTTATTTCCGTGTTTCAGGAAGCAACATACGCACGGCCAGAAAGGCACATTTCATGAAAGCAACAGCCAACGACTAGGAAAAGCAAAACCACACTATTCTGCATGAAACTGTGGGCAAACGATTTTGTACAATGTGCCACATCTTGATAGAGCATAGGAGAAAATTATTTATTGACAAACATTTTGCCCCTGCCAAAACACAGTATGAGATGTACAGAAATGCAGGCAGCAGGATGTCAGATGACGAGACATATTACAGTGAGTGAGGGAGTAGCAACCCGGCCAACTGCAAGCATGGAAATAGTTTTTTAAAAATATTAATTAATTTTAATTACAAAAAGGGAAAAATTGCAACTGTTTATCGCAACTTTCACTTCCGCCCGCAATGTAACCTTGTTACTTACATCACAATTTTTTTTGTAAAAGCTCATCAAGATCAGGTATTTTTGGCCTTAACAATCTCAAAAAAGGCTTGCCGAAATCCTGGAGGGACTGTATAATGAGGTGCCAGAGTTTTATTTGAGCTACTGAACGTAACGCGTGATCCCTCTTGTTTTAAATTACATTTCGCTTTGGTGGGGCCAACTTTGAATGCAGCAACTGACAAAATCCTGCATAGGCTGCTTTTCACTGCAGGCCGTGGTGAACAGGTGGGTTTTCAAAAGTTTTTAAAATGTTCATTGTTCAGATCTCAACCGGGACAGAGTTCCAGAGGGTGGGGACTGACACACTGTTCCCAAAAATTGCTGGTGAGGGTGGGGGGTGGTGTGCTGCCAGGACCTGGTGGCAGCAGCTGAGTTCTGCACATACTGGAGCGTGTCCAGGGCTTTGTTGGGTATCCCAGATAGGACACCAGAACTGTAGACCAGACGGGAGGCAATGAAGGCATGGATAAGAGTCTCTGCCAGAGAGAGGGAATACTTTAATGTCATAAAATTATAAGTGTAAAAAAACACAGGATTGTTATATTTACTTTTTTATTCAAATACAGCAATTTTTTTGTTGCTTCAACAAATACAGATACAAAAGCTAGTTATAAAATGTCCAAGATGTAAAAATGTGTGTTGAAAAACTGTGGCTTAAAACTGTATAAAAAGTAATATGCGAAAGCACACTGGGGCAACTGTGCAAAGGGGATATTGATAGGCATTCATCCACCCATGGGAGGCCATTTTGTGATTAGATTAAATTAAACATTAAAATCATTAACCTATAAAAACATTGATGGGAACATTTTGAATAATCAAAGTACAAAGCTCAAAACATTTAACATCAGTTTAGTTAATTCTAGGTATTTTAATCCAAGTACATACTGTGCCTTTAATTATGTCATGATTAATTAGAAAAGCAGTATCTGAAAATGTATATAAATTAAAAATGCAAAACTCACATTCACAAAACATGGCATTTAAAATGTGAAAGCAGCGTTTTACATAATTTGATGTATATCCTTGCTGTGTGTTTGGATTGAAAATTGATTGCAGTGAGACAAATTATTGCCAGTTTGGAGAAATACTGGGGAAATTATACTGTAAGAAAAGATCCCCTTGAATATATACCCTTATTTTTAATGATCTATCTTCAGCAAGTCAGTTTTAGCTAACTAAATACTATGAGTTGTAATCACAAGATTTAAAAAAGTATGCGCATATAAATGTAATCAGTGAGAAATGTGTTAAAGGAGAGCTGATTACAGAGGATCAATTTTAATTATTTAAAACATCCCTTTATTGGAGGAAAATGCAACTCTTGTTCTTACTATTGTGCAACACTACCATCAGGCTGACGCCAATACTAATGAGAATGTAACAACTGCTAATATAAGAAGCGTTGTAGTATTACAACTCTGCGTTAGAGAAAATCCATAAAAGGAACCAAAGATGGATTCTTAATTTTTTTTTAAGAGTAATATGCAATTAAGTTAAAAATTTCTATTCCATTTCTTCATTATTATGTACTCTATAAAAAGCAGTCATACTGTATATTAATGTTATTTCTGGCTATGTTTTCTTCTCTCTCTTATTTCTTCCTCTTTTTCATGAGTGCCAGAATGTCACTTCCCCCCTCCCAATCTACCATTCCTGCTCTCTCTTGTTCCAATAAAGTCTTACACGCATTCGAGCTAGACTAACTTATCTTGGTGCGGATTCAGTGCCCAGGGTCAATTTCCTTCCAAATGAGAGCATTATCTGCGACAAGCTGTCCCCTGATGTAAGCCAGTGCCCCCGCCGGCTTCATTTGTTTCAGGCAGACAAACAAAAGGCTAAAAACTCTCCCTGCGTTTTGTTGCTGCTGCCTGATTGCTCTGTCAGACGCCGTGTTTTTTTTTTTTTTTCTTCATTTGGTCTGAGGCATGATAAGGAACAACCAATGGACTGGAACAAGATGCTCCGCTCACACTTAAACTTAAGAGAGGGTATGGGAGGGAGAGAAGAAGGGAGTTCATGGGGGGGACGGGGTCGGACCAGAAACGCAGGCAAGAAAATTATGTCGAAAAATAGCTTTGATCTGAGGCTCTTTTCCTTTAACTTCAATTTCTTTTGGTCAATAAAATCGCACAAAGTGACACGGTGGGATAGGTTTGAAGAGGGGTATTTAAAAGATTTCTGTTGTTCTTGGGTGAATATACCTCATTCCTTCAGGGTGCAACATTACACCTACATCTGTCTGAAGATAATACCAAAAATCCACCACCCTGATACACTGCCTTCAAGGGGTACTTGTGTGATTTAAGGCCCCTTTACATCCTACAGTTTTGGTGCTCCTAGACTGCACTGTGAGAAACACATGCACAGAAAGCCAATCTGTTGCTTTGGCATCCAAAGACAGGCCGAGGCCTCCTAGTGACTTTTGGGAATTTAAAGCTGCAGTGCAGTATCTATGTCTCCCTCTTCTGGTTGTAAGAAACTACACACACAGACTCCATTACTGTTGTGGATTTAAATGGTCAATACATGTTTTTAGAGCCCCACACGCCACCTGTTAAATGACAAAATCAGTATTTGATTAAAATAAGACAACTTGGAGAGTCTAGAAGAGCCACAAAGGTGGTACTTATTTTAGCCATTTTGTAGTTAGCAGAGGGTAGAAGTCTAGAGGATGCACAGTATGCCTTCATCTAGTCAGCAGGTTATGTCACATAGACACAGGATTTAAAAAAACTGCCTACTGTGAAACAGCAGCTCTTCAAACACCCTTGGCTGTTTCTGCTTGTTCTGTTCCTCTCTGAAATATATGTAATTGATCCACTGAACAAACAGCTCCAAATATCTCTGTTTTTTATGTCTTGACTGGTTACAAAGGTAATAAATTACTGAAATGCATTGATTTTTGCTCTAACGCAGTAATATAAAGCATTACAGGAAATAAATGCAATATTTTATTTGGTAGAAATGTCAGTAACATGCATTACAATGCGTTCAAAGCTTGATTGAAGTGGTTATATTTTTGTTGTATTTCTTCATATGAATTCGCTAAAATCACCGCAAGATCAGCAGCATTGAAATGTCACACACGCTCAGTACTTTGTTTGTGAAACATGATGATTTGAAGAGCATTGTAGTCAAATGCACTTTGTCTGCTCCACCTAAAGAACTGTCCACTTCCTGAAATAGCAGCATTAACTTAACATTTACAGATGGGGGTGGAGATAAAACCACAAAACAGACTAAATGAACATGCCTTACATGGGTAAGTAAATGCAGGGGCAGGGACAAATGACAGAGAATGACTTGCTGTTTGACTTGAGGATTATCTGTCTCAGTCTGAGCTTCAGCCATGCTGCCAGGCTGCTGAAAACAGTTTTGTCATGTGAACATTATCTGTGCCTCTCATCACTCTCTACAACCTGCGTGTTTCCCCAGCTGATAATCTATAAATCTGAAAACATCATTCTCAGAAGCATTGAAGTACGATTTATTTTCCGACTTGATGTTTTAAAAGGCTTTGTTCCCGAGCTTGTAAAATCCATCACAAATGAAAAGTGTGAGAAAGGGTTTAGGAGAATATGTATCAGTAATCTGTTCATTACACCAGAATCATCACTTCATTAGGCTAAAGATGAAATGAAGAAAAAAAATGGATTGAAAGATAGAGAGTGATGGAAGGCCTGAAGGAAGAGCGTCTGATATGAAAATATTGAAACGGTTGGAGGCGCAGTGTGGCAGTCTATTACTCTTCAGGATTAGTTATATTGGTATTAGACTATAGATCTAATCACCTCAGTCAACTCTGTTAATTCATTCAAACAGGTGTCATGGTACACTGACTACAGTAAAGAAAGACACAAAGCAAATATTAGCACTACACACACACACACACACATACTGGGAGTTCACTCTCTGGGACGTGCAAATATGCAAACTAAACCATTGACTCAAGCCCATTTAGAATATAGTCTGCTCCATCCAAAGGTGAATGGTGGTTGTAAGGCAAGAACCATGATTCTCCTGACCACGGTCTGATTAGTTTTATATATATAGTGTCCAGTATTGTAGCTGATGTCAGTAGGAAAGACAGAAAAAAGAAACTAAAGAATAAAAAATTATGAGGAACACAAAGAAGAGGCAGAAAAAATAACCTAAAGAATAAAAGAATTATGAGGAAGAAGAGGTGAGGAGGATTTTGACAAAAGAAAGTTTCAAAAAGTACAAATAGTTTTCATATCTGTAAAGTATTGGCAAAGGGGAGAAAAAATGGAAAAAAGATTAACAGAAAGCAAGAAAGAGACAGAAGTAAAAACAGGAATGAGTGGCCTTAAAAGAACGTTAAACCGATGAGTAAAACGCCAAAAAAAGAAATCATATATATGGGGCTGATAAACAATGAGGATATAAGAAATGTTTTTTTTAAAGGCCAAATGGAACAAGAAATGGAAACAAGCGGACAGGGAGACAGGGAGCAAGAACCCAGACATACAGATCTGAAAAAAGCAGAAAAGTGACAGGTGCAAGGACAAAAGGAAGCGGGGAGGGAGCAAAATTGGGCGAAGGAATGAAGAAGAAAGAGGAGCGTAAACATGGGAGTAAAAGAAAGTAATAAAAAGATGAGGCAGCAGAAAATGGCTGGCAAGGAGGGAGGGAGGAAGGGGGTTTGGATGGATGGGGTGTAAAACAGTTGAAGCAGGAAGAGGGAGGGGGGTCACGAAGAATGGAGTGAGAGGGGGCTGTGTGAAAGAGAGGATGGAAAATATTTTGGGGAAAATATAACACTAACAGGAAATGCACGGAGATAGACAAAAGTGAACCAGAACAGGGTTAAAGGAGCATTCCAGATATAAAGAAAACACCGAGTGAATGATGGAACTGTGGACAAACAGGGAAGGGGTGTGGCTATATAAGGGAAGGACAGACTGGAAAGAAAAAAAAATATAGGGTAAGAGAAACAGGCTGATGGCGTGTGAGATAGAGAGGGGGAGGGAAAAGGAGGGAGAGAAAGGTATATTGCAGGCCTAAGTGGCCAGAGCGCAGTCTGCCAAATATAAAATCAATAGACACTATCTCAGTCCGACCCCCTACTGCTGAATCCATCAAAAAATTTTAACGATTCCTCAGTAAAAGTTGCAGCAAGGCAGCACCGGAGAAGCTGAGTGTGAGTGCAGATTTATACTGAGACAGTGTGTGTATGTGCGTGTGTGTGTGTGTATTTTTCCATGCACATGCACAAGAGAGTGTTTGCATGTACTCCCAGAGAGGAAGAGTGTGTGCGTGTGTCTGTATATGTGTGTAAAACAGTTGACCTCACTGTCAAAATGACAGGTCTATGTATCTGTCTGTGCACAGTATGTGTGTGTGTCCAGGACAGTGTTAGTGTGCATATCTGTGTGTGCTTTACCTCAGTGTGTGTGTAAGCTGACAAGCGGTTTATGCCAGAAGTCATTTCCAGGTACATAAGCTAAAACGTCAGCGCTACTTTACGGACTTGCAATTGTGTTGATGTTGTCAAGGTCTCTTAGTCCGCCTGACACACACACACACACACACACACACACACACATACACACACAAAACTGGAGTTAGATTGCAGCGCAGACAAGGGGCGCTAACTAAATGATTCACTGCTTTGCTGTCACATCCTAACACACTCAAGCACGCACGCACACACACACACACACACACACACACACACACACACACACACACTGCTGACAAGCTGACTAACTGGCTGTGAGACTGGTACGTGAACACATGGCCTCTTAGCTG
Organism: Lepturacanthus savala; assembly: GCA_030544235.1. NCBI lineage: Eukaryota > Metazoa > Chordata > Actinopteri > Scombriformes > Trichiuridae > Lepturacanthus > Lepturacanthus savala. The sequence goes on along the minus strand of CM060473.1, from coordinate 5,005,397 downwards.
CTGCACGCTATTATTGCGAGTGAATATGCAGACAGGGAGAAGGGAGGAATAGGCGGACATGAAAGAGAAAAAGTAGACAGAGTATTAGGGAGAGAAAAAGAAGTGAGAATGGACTGCGAGGGAAAAAAGAAGTATGGAGAGTTAAAAAAAAAAAAAAAAGATGGTGAAAGCAAACAAGACAAATAGAAGCGGGCCAGGGCGAGTAAAGTAGAAAGAGAGAATGAGTGATAGAGAGACAGAGAGAGAGGAGTGTAAATTTGCATAGGGGTGAAATTGAAGTAGCTTTCAAAGGCAATTCAGCTAAATCAATTTGAAGTCCTCTACTGAAGGACTAGGGGGATATCAAAATAACTGGAGTCTATACACACACGCTTAGATATTCAAGCATAAAAAAGCACACCCTGACCCATGTGTGAATGTATTTGTTAGCACATTCAAAAGCATAAATATTCTCTCAGTACACAAATGTATACTCACATGTATTTGTCCAAACATACATGCACACACACAAACACTGGACTACAATGAAAGAAATCTCTTTAAATCGTCTCTTTGAATCTATCCAATTTATCTGAATCAGCCGTCATGTTGTGTTTGTCTCATGTTAATTAATTTGGTGTTTCCGGTCAATAACAATACATACATATCACTTCTTGTTGAGTTAGATTTATTTATGAACATAAATTCTTGTGAGCATTATAAGTTTTGAACTTCTATTCGTTATTTATGGCCTGTACGTCTCAATGGTCTGAATTTATACATCTTGAACTCAAGTTCTAAAAAAAACATAATTTCTGGATTATTTTGACTATAAGAAATAATCAGATGAAACATGTTTACCACAGATTACTTTGGGCCAAAGTTACCAATTTCTTACATCAATTCTGGTCTCCCCCATTCATTTCTAATGACTGGTCAATTTTGACAGGAAAACTACACGAGTGCACAAAAGTTGAATAAATCGCACAAAACCATATGTAAATTAATTCAATTTATTTTGTGTGCTGAAATCCTCTTTGTAGACCAAGAGTCTTCGGGTAATCTGATCAAATTAACAATATTTTGAAAACCAAAACTTTGAAATGGTCAGATTTGACCAGGAACACAACATGAGGGTTAATCTAAACAGTAGAAGACACTGTATTGAAGTTATTCACTGGGGCAAAGAAATAAACTCAAGAAAACCCAGTGATTAGGTGCTGAATCCCCACAGTGGTGGTCTACGCACACATTTCTACCTCAACAGTGATTCATGAGTCATATTCATGTTATGACTCATCTCTTGTAGGCTGTTAATAATGACACGGGACACAAAGTGAAGTCATAGCTGGAGTTGAGCCGGATCACAATCAGAAACGATATAACCTGAGAGGCAACAAGATATGACTACAAGCCCACGCCTTATAGTCTGGTGATAAAAATGCTGTTCCAGATATCAAATATACATCGTCCTGACGCATTCTGCCAACTTGCTAAAATTGCACGTCAGAAATATTGCCCGGGATCTGGCAAAATTACCTGTTGACCTTGCAGAACTGCGTCTCAGACGTCTGCGTTTGTCAAATCAAACTGCCTACCTTGTAGAACTCCCCCTGCACACCACAAATATTGCTGTCTCTTTCAAGACAAAACCACAAGAAACTATTTAGTCTCAATTGCTGATTGTATTAAGCAACATATTCATGTCACAATATGTGTACCAGTTACACCAGAACAAATGCATTAGCACTTGCACAAACACTTGTAGTGTTTGGTGATCAAGTGATTCTCACTGGCTGATGAGTTGTGGGAATTAGTCGTATCAAAACTACAACAATATTCATTTAGCCATTCTTGCATCACAAGCATGATAATACCCGTTTTCACATCCATTTTAATACCGCGAGCATCATTTGATTGTCAGTCAGTCCCCCGGGAGAATAAATCATCCAATTAACACCGAGCTAATGGGTGGGATTTTAATTAGAGCCGTCAACATTCCCCTCTCCCTCTGTCTGTGTTATTTCAACAGCTATTCATCTTCTCTTTTTTCAACACTCATTTTGTTCAGCTGATTGATATTCCGCAGGGGCTGTACTCCCGACTTCCTAACACACACACACACACACACACACACACACACACACACACACACACACACACACACACACACACACACACACACACACACACACACACACACACACACACACACACACACACACACACACACACACACACACACACACACACACACACACACACACACACACACACACACACGCACTAAGGAAAACTCGTATACAGCTACCATCAACAAACACACACACACACCCACACATGGACACATGCAAACAATGCAGGCACACACACACACACACTCATGGAGAGCCAGTGCTCATGATCAAAGTGATGTTTTTGTCAGATTAGTATTTAGGAATGACAGCTGGGGGAATAGAGAATATAATGGGTCGAAGTTGTAAACAGAGGGACTTCATGTCACTGTATCATACTAAATTCACTGCAGGCTATTTCAGTACAAATCAATGGGGACTACTTAAGCGCATAATAATCTGTGACCCTTCCATATATAGAGCTGCCTGTTTTTACAATCAGATACTCAGCCATTACCTAGTTTATGAAAGCTTTTATTTTTTCTGTTGTAAACACCCAGCGGCAGGTTTATCCTGAGGAATGGCCCCGGGAAGTGATGCATGGTCATTTAGATTTGGTGCACGTCCTAATAATCACAAGAACTAGATAGTTAGCTCCAACATTTACAACTACCACGGGTAAAATGCTTCATTGTAGACGGACGAGATGATAAATTCAGGAGCACAAGCTAGACCAGCTGATTTTCATCTCTCGAAGCAGCGACTACACATTTATTCAGATAATAGAGTAGTCTATTTAAATAGTCTGTTTCCATACATCTAATTGCTATAGCTCATGCCATCTGCTGAAGCTAACTGTTCTTTAGTGGGCACTAAAGACTAAAAGCTGGCTGTCTTTACTCTGCTGTTGAGAAATAATGTTGGTTAGGCTGCACCTGCTAGATAAAGAAACCAGCTCTAACTTTATCAGCACAGTGAGTTATTCACACAGGTGCCTGAAATATGTTTACTTGACTATTACATAGTCCATCAACAAGGTAAAACAATGCTCTGTATTGAAAAAGTGCTGGAAGTTACAGATGTTAGCTTTAAGTGTGTAGCCATCAAAAAATGGACAAATGGGTGGAATCCATCTGTTCATAAAGCTGCTGCGCTCACATGGATTCAGGCACCTGAAAATGTTGTTTGAAAATAGCAAATAATCACTTTCTACAACATGGGATAGTAAATAATTTTTTTGCCACTTGGGGGCAATAAAACAAGCCAAAAACAACATCACACATACTTTCTTCTTAGTTGATTTGAGAAATGCAGACGTGTAGAGTAGCAACATTAGATGTTGGATTTGAATTTTGGCAACTCACATTTATTATAAATTTCATTTACACCACAGTGGCAGCCAGAATTATACAACATGAGGCTTCAGTGTACTCTGACGGTCTGCTCTTAATGTTTGACTGTTGGAAATAAATCAGTTTGGCACAGAACATTTTGGCAGTATGAGGTTGACAACCAGTTTTTGCATATTTCATCATAATTATGCTAAACAGCTGTATTGGTGGCTGCAGTGTTTTTTTCCAGCAGTTTACCAGTGTAAGTTGACTGAGTTCACCCTATTCAGCCCCCGTCTTCTACTGATCACTCTAGCCTTCTCAAGATCATCACATATAGCATTGGGTTTAATAACATCCGCAGCACAGTACCGCCTAGACAGTGCTAATGGTCAGGAAATATAATTAGTATGATTTAAAAGTCTGTGTCCTTCCAAAGCGCAGTGTGTATGTGTGAGATAATCCCCAAGGTGCCGCAAAAAATTTGCTTCAGCCTTCGCCTAAATAACAAACAAAAGCAGCATCCATTTCCTCTGCATATCAGTTATTTGCAAGATGTGTGGTTCCTAATTACCAGTGGAGATGTGATGAAAATACAGGTTCAGTGAATGCGTTTTACAAACTATCCATCTTTGCCCCCTGTCTTTCCAAATAAAGTGAGCTGTAATATGTGCTTTGAGAACAATCCTCTACCTCAGTCATTACTAGGGATGGGTACAGTCTTTTTGGTGCCGGTTCCTAATTGGGTCAGTATTGGAGGACTGATAAGATTCAGAACCTACACTTCTGCTGCCGGTATTGACTTATTTCATGTCATTTCTACCCTCTCCTAATGATGACGAAATTTCTGTCGTCAGGCGATAATGCTTATGCTTAATAATGTTTAGAGTCCTGGCCGACAGGGATAAACGTTGCAAAGTGTGTGTAAATGCAGATTAATGCAAATATCCTATATAAAAAGGTACTTGTGTGTGCAGGGGGTAACACCAGCAACATCATAAAACACTTGCAAATCATTCTGAAGCAATGCAGCATGTTTGACTTCTTAAGTAAAGCAGATGACATTACAGTAGCAACGCCAGCCAACCAGCATTAAACTAATGAAACACACCCAAACTTTGTAGCAGGTTCCCATTAATTAAAAACTATTAATCCAATCATAAAATCTGTGTTTAAAATCAACAGGATGAGAGAGCTAAATACAATGTCATCATGTGTTCAAATGTAATGTTAATATTGGAAAATGTAGCTTTTAGCAAGAAACGTGGAATGAATACAGTTGTTTGGATGAGAAATGGTGTATGTTTTCCAGCAGATTGAAATATATATTAGCGATTAGACCCGTTCAACAGGTCAAATCAAAGTTTTGAGAAGGAAAAATAAAGATAAGGCGTATCAGTATTGACAAAATCCTAACGATACCTAGCGCCGTGATTTCTAACATGCAAGGTGGACACTACAATCACAGTCCTTTTCAGATTGTAGTGTTTGAAATATATATTAGAGATTAGACTGGTGAAGGGCTGATAAACCAGGCCCCTCCTTTCCCTTCAGTTTAAAACCTAAATAAGCCCCACAGCAGTCCACCTTAACGTTCACTTTTTGTAACAGAATTCATGTTTTTTTTTTACATTAATGTACAACACAGCTGGCTTCTACAGCTGGTAAAATGAGGGGGAATATTAAGGCAAGGGTAAAAGCTTGAGAAATAAACATGTGCACATTGAGACAACTAAATGACAGTAAAAGCTTGCCTTGTCTTTGCCACAGCATTTACTCTCACTCACTTTTCTGCATCATTAAAGATGGCGTGTTTTTAAATGGCTTCTTCAATCTGTTGACATAAATAGTGCTAAGAAGTTAAATGCTTTCCCATAGCTATGTTGTATTGATAGAAGAAAAAGAGTACTGATAAATGGATGAAGTGGATACCTGGAGATTAAATTCATAAGTGACAGATTATCGTAACTATAGAAAATGTGTATTGTGCTTTCCAAATATGCATTATGTAACAGATAGGTTGGTTTTGTAAGTGAAAGAAAGCCTTTACATACTAGCAAACTATAGTGAATAACTATAATAAATCACTGTGAGGTTTACTGTTGTAGTTATGTTTTAAAAATAAAACATTTCATTTCCAGACGCATGTCGTCCTACTCATACATTTGTATTATAATTGCTCAACATAAAACTACTGTTTTTCTCCTAAAAACGAATATGAGACAATGCATCATTATTAGGAAAAAGGCAGATTTGTAGCATAGAGATGCTAACAGTTGTTTTGTTTATCAGTATCAGATGCTGAAGGGTCTGACAAATTGTACACACACACACACACACACACACCAAAGTTTGATGCCCAACATCCCAGACACAGCAAAACTTTCTCTGCAGTGAAACACACTACTATACACTTTGTTTTTAATCGAGTATTCTCTTTAATCAGGAAAGACACCCTGATGAGCATAAAATAGTTAATAAAAGAAATAAAATAATAATTTTGCTGCAGATTCCACAATATTTATTATAGACATGAGCCGAATAATTGGTCACCAACCAATCCCCACATCTATCAGCACTCACTCCATATGTAGTATTGATGCTGATGTTGATGGGTTGGAGGTTGGATAAGGGCCTGGAAAAGGTGAACGCGGCTGCTAATTGAGATGATAAAGGGTAAGTGAGAGAAGTGAAGCCTTTAGAATAACATGACTGGATGAAGTGAACAAGACAGGAGCTGCCTCTTAGATGTGAAACTGGATAATAAGATAATAGAGGGAAGCAGGGAAGTATATGAATGGATAAAAGCCAAGAGGTGTGGCTACCCACTGAGGAAGTAGTGAGAAGGAAAAATAGATGAAGTAGTCTTCACTGTATTCATGCTAAAAAATGTTTTTTTTACTGTAGCAAGACTCTGTTGCAGATTTCACGAAGTAGCCTTTTTCTTATTTATTAGATCTGAGGATTAATATAATAATAAAAGGGTTCATGATCCATATCAATGTGGTCTATCATAGTTAACATCCATATGCAGCTATAATTACAATAAGACAACACAACTAGCCATTCGTATTCAAAAATAGAGACGTCAATCCACTTATAACAATCTAAGATCGTGCTGCCAGAATTAAATCAGATCAAGCGCTGTAAGACTTGCCCAGTTTGAAATTGAAATACTGTAAACCTGCAGGCCACAGCCAGTCTTCTATTTGAAAAAGATGGTTGTAAATAGACAACATTATGGTAAAAGCTGAGTAGGTTTCTGATAGTTAAGTTTGGTCCCATTGAAAAATTACACTTTACACCAGAGGCCCAGCTGATATAAACACAGGATCACAGCATCAGCATTTTGAGCCACCACTAAACCCGCCACTAAACTAGCTGTGTTTGTGCCCGATTATGATTTTGATTAAATATATTTTGATGTTATACAATATACTGAAAAGGTGTTTGAATATATTAGTTTTGTTTTGTGTTGTGCTCGTATAGAATAAATGGAGTTTCATCAAGTTAACTTCTATTTTACCTTGTCTCATTACTGAATAGTGGACTACACTTTACACTTTCATTAACTCTGATAGAGAGCAGCAATCAGCTTTTTAAAGGCAGCTTTACTACATGTACTGAAAGGGCCAATTACTGTGTGTTTCTTTAAATTGCTTAACGTTGTTTTCACTATCAACAATCTCCACCTGCATCTGAAACTCGTAGGACACAAAAACAACCAAAGGTGACCAAGCATTGCCTTTGCTATACAGGTCAGCCATGGAGTAGCCTATAGCATGCTGCTAATCCTTTATGCAGATCTATAAATCCCCCCTAAGGCTTTATTGGCTTATGTTCTGTCCTTGGCATCTGTGTGTCTTGTTTAAATATTTGCATTTTATTCTTCTAAACAGTCTAAAACAGCAGAATGAGCCATGTGACCTGCAGCCACCGTATTGTTTTCAGTTCAATGGATTTCCAATCCGCCGCAGGGTGGACCACATTGTTCCTACTCCTGGTGATGAAGACCGGTTAAGTTAGCTAGTTGTGCCAGCACAAAGATATGAATAATTACAAAATCAGGGAAGAACTTCTGATACACTGCACCAGTGCTGAGGGAAGTACAATTCTCTCACTACGTTTGAAATCTAATTGACATTTTGCTGCCCGTGCTTCCTATTCCGATTTGATCATCGCTCCTCGAGGGTAGAGAGAAGAGAACCGCTGTTATTCTGCACCCAACACTGTCACCCTGCAGGCAATCTCAGGTACAAAGCATTGGCAGCCTCAGAAATAGGGTGAACTTTGCCTGACTTTAACTGCCAATGCAACAAGGAAGCAAGGATTTCATAAAAGTCAGTGGTTGTTTTGTGTAGCTTGTGTAGGGTAAATGAAAAAAAAAATAAAAAGCAGAACCTACCTTTAATCCAGTGAATGGAGAAATATTAAAGCACATACCAGATTTTCCAGCCTATAAAGCGCACCTGAATATAAGCTGCACAAGCTACTTTTAGGGAAAAAACAAATGTGTACGAGTGTGTTTTAATGTTTAATTGCCATATGTAAGGGTTCATGCACAGAGGGAATTATCGGGAATGACATGGCTGTTTAGGGAAGCTTCCATTTTATTTTATTTATGCAACTTATTTGCACAACATGAAAAAGTTGTGCAAATAAGTTGCATATTTGCACAACTTTTTCAGGTGTTACTATTTAGCAGAATAGTGCCAAACATGCACTGTGCTGTGTAAACTGTACTGTATCACGCAGAGTTTCAGGCACACAAACTTTCACATGTTTAACAGCATTCCAAACGTGTTCACTCACCATGTAGAAATAAATCTGTCAACGGTGCCCTCCCAGCGCACGTCCCGGCTTTTTTTCTTCCTTCTTTGACAGCCAGATCGACTGCCTTTAACTTAAAGCTGTGTTATATGCATTTCTTTGTTTATTTTCTGTAATGAGTGTTTGTGCATGAAAACTTCCTTTGCACAAACTGTCACTCCCGTAATGTCTGTCTCTTAGAGATACCGTTACCTGTAAGAATCCATATATTAGCTGCACTGTTGTATTGGCCACAGGGTTCAAAGCATGGGGAAAAAGTAGTGACTTATAGTCCAGCAATTATGGGTATATGCAAGATATGCACATTTAGCTTAAAAAAAAAAATCCAGAGTCAAACTCACTATTCAGTGATGCCCATTATTTCATCATTTATCAGACATATGTTTCCTTAATGGATGATAAAGTGGTGAATCCAACTGTGTATTATTAGGCTGTAGCCTACATAACATTTTAAATATATTTGTTCAGCTTTAATCAGATGGGGATAAAGCACAGGAGGCTGCAACTGGAGAATAAATATATATAAAAAATATATAGTCTTCATTATAGGAATGATGTTCCATAACTGTGACCAATCACTTCATGATTCATGATCATGCGTGTCTAAAGCTTCACACTGATTGTTTAAATTCAAACTGAGATTACATATTCTGTGTTTCTGTGTAACATTTTAGGGCAGGAGGAGCTGTCCTAAAACTTGAGCTGTCTGACAGTATTCAAAAATAAAAAAGAGACAGGTTTTAGTCTGTTGAGTTCATACTGTGTAATATTTAATTGTGAGATCTGTTCAAAGAAGTGACTGAGCATAAAAGCGGTCACTTTCGGCAGTCCTGAGTAACAAACCAATATCCAACCTGGATAATTAATACGCTTCAGTGCACACTTTGATATAGACTGAATGGATGAAGAAAAGGGTGTCTGACTCTGTAAAAGAGAGGAGGCAAAGTGAAAAGAGTCACTGTGAAATAAACGACCCAGAGTTTGAGTTACCTCTCTTTCTGGAAGTGAAAACCAAGAGCTTCCCTCATCTCTGGGTCTCAGAATTTTTACTAAACCTGCTCGGAATCAGAATATCCTTCATTGTCATTTTACAGCACATTGTAAAATAAAAAATGGAGAGCTTCTTCCTTTCCAGTGCAAAAAGAAAATGCAAAAATATTGCAAAATCAAAACAGTGTTATGGGTGACAGACAAAATACAGTTGTCTGTGGAAACAGACAGAATGGAAGACGAAGTGAAGACACAAAGGGTTGCTTGTGACGTCCAATTTCTGTTTGGAATGTGAGCGGAAGTCTGCACCTGAGACCACCTGGACGCCAACACTTCCAGCCTCAGATGGTCCACTTGCTACCTTCACTTTTTATTACACAACATACACAAAAAAATAAATATTATCACTGGGGAATCACCTTCAACGTGTAAAAAATTTAACATAAGGATGAATTTCATTTTAATGTAGTGACACATTCTTGAGTTCACTATAAAATATATTAAAGTATAGAATATAATAATATATGTATGTATCATATATGTAATATCTATGTACAATATTTAATGTCTTAAGATAAATTTGTGCAATATGCAAGTGTTCTGCTATGTGTATTACATATTTCAGAGTGTGTGAAAAAGTGTCTTTTTGTTGTACATATGTGAGTTGTGTGTCTCTTTGATGAAGAATGTGTGTGTGTGTGATCCCGGTATATGTCTAACGTCTCCCCCTGTACGTGTGTGTTTCCTGCCCTGTGGCCTTTCTGTTAGAGGGGAGATGTACTACCAGTTTTTAAATTAGTCATGCATCACTGTAAGCATAATACACACAAACACACTGGGGCAAGTGACGTGCATAGACACCAAACATGCACACACGCAGGGATAAAGCCTGGAAATTGCATGCAATTTCACCAGTGAGAAGGGCGGATAAAAAGCAGAATGAGAGAGACAGGAGGATTGGAGGGACAACAAAAACAAGGTGGGGAAAGACAGCAAGACAAAAAATAGCAGAAGAAGCAACACAGAAATAAACCATATTCTATGGGCTGTCACAGGTCAAGTTCCAATGAATTTGAATTTGTTTAATACAGTATAGTAATGTGCCTAAAATAATTTGCTGTGGCTGTCTTCATCAAACATGGGCAGCTCTGTGCAGTGTCCAGTGCAGATTTGTTATACCTGTGAGAATTGATAATGTTATGGGGGAGTCATCATATCTTTATTAATTAGCTTAGTTTAATGATAGTTTCAAAGAGCAGACAATAGGTCAAGTCGATGATGAATTTTAAACACAGTCTCGGCAATTTTGAATTGAAACCAGTCATTGCAGTTTGGATATTTCGTGTTCTCCATGTTAAAACTAGAGTTTAACTCTAAAAAAAATATATAAAAAAAAACAAAAAAAAAATGTCACATCACATATTGTCGCATATTGTAATTGAACTAATATGTCATTCCAAACACAAATCTTTGATACCTTAAGCCAGCTGTTTTTAAAGACAGCATCCAATGATTAAGACCTTAAATCACATGTATGATACCCAGCCCTAGAATAACATTGGGTGCATGTGTGTACCTCAGCAGTGTATGTGTGTGTGTGTGCGTGTGTGTATGTGTGTGCATCACTGAACTGCACATGTGGTAAGTCCACACAGTCTGTGTTTCTGCAGCTGTGGCACTGCTACTGCCAAATAAATTCTTGCAAAATTGAGTTTGCCTTTGATAATGGCCTTCACAATAAAAGCCTTGTAATGGAATAATGGGATTCTCTTCTCAAAAAAGCTAGAGGGCTCTAGCGGGGTACCAAACCTAAAGTGTTGAGTTAAAAATATATATTATGTTTCATGTCTTTACAGATATAGACATTGAAACTACATTGATTGCAATAGCAATATCGCAATAGGAAAATTTACAGATAATTTGTATTTTTGAAGAAAAAAAAAGCTCATACAACCATTAACAAGGCCAAAATGAAAAGCATATATAAAGATACTGAGGCAGAGTGAGTCATGGCGTTGAGACAGAAACACTGGGAGACTCGGTTACATTTCACATTACGATGTGTAATATAATCCAAGTCTTTTCGTCAAACGGGGAAACTACCAGCAGGATGCTGAAACATTTATCGGCACTGCATCCTCTTAAAGTGAGGGAAACCGCTCACATTTCTGACACATTGCAAAAGTGTAGCGCAGTCTCAATCCAGAGGCAGTATCGTATCACACGTTATCTCAGGTAAGATCCATATTTCAGCATGTTGACGGTTGATGATTTGTTTCTCTGACTAAGAAAGTGAAATATAAAACAAGTGCTTTCAGTGTAGGAATGAATATAATCCCATTTCAGACGATGCCAGCCAGCCAGAGTAGTTCTGTGGTCAACCCGTTTACACAACACAGCAGAGCAGAATGACAGAAGCAAGTGGGCAATATTCACAGAAAAGTGACTAAATTCATGGTGAAACATTTTCCATGGATAAAACAACAGAATATCAGTAGGTTGAAATGTTGAATCTGTCTGACATGACATGGGACAAAAAGTACAGATCCTTTCCAAATAATATGAATATACTGGAAATGTTAATTCCATGAATCCTTTCAAAAAGTGAATCTGTCAGATTATAGTCATTCAGATTACAGATTACAGTCATTACACACAGTATAGAATTTTAAGATCAATATTTCTGTGTTCAAAATACTGTTTTCATATTTTCATATTTAATTTGTTACAAAATACATTTTTCCCATGGTATGTATCAATCTATCTGTAAATATAACAGTGACTATGTTATGCCAAGGTCCATTGTATATTAACATATGCCAACAACTCGCAGCACTTCTGCTTCATTCACAAAATGATGTTCTATAGAAAGATAGTAGTTTTTCAACCCCAAGTACAAGCCCCCATTCACAGAATCCATCAGGAATCGATAAGGAATCGGATCAATAAGCAGAATCCATTCCATCGACATCGATAAGACCTTAATGATTCCCGACCTGATCCGTGACACACGTGCACAGCTCATGCAGACAGTGTGTCACAGGTGTAAGCAGCCGTTGAGCATGAACCATCCAGTCAGGACTGATTCATTGCTGACTCACTTTTTAGCACCGCAGCAAGCTCTGGCCTCGTGTTATCTTAAATGTTCCTCTAAATTTCAGGAAGAAGGCAATGTTATCAGATCGGTACCATTTACAGGCAGACATCCTGAGAATGGGTATCAGAGGTGAACATGAACAAAGATGAACATTTTAAATCCGTGTGTCCCAATATAGTCAAAAAATGTAGTCAGATTTTAGTCCACATTGTGTGTTTATTATACTGTCCGTGTGTGTGTGTGTGTGTGTGTGTGTGTGTGAGAGAGTAGGTGTGAACTGCTCTTATCCTGCAGAGTGTGACAGTAGCCAGAGAAATGATTTCTCTGTCCATTACAGCTCATTTATCAAGCCATAAAACCATAAATAACTACTTTTCCACTAATGGAGACATTAAACAGTCACTGTCTGCCATGTGGTAGCCTTCTCTTTCCTCTCCCTTTTCACTCTGTACCACCATCTGCATCACTTTCTCTCTTTTGTGTCTTACAATCCGTCCTGCACTTCTCACTGAATCCAGTCAACCTTTCTCATTTTTACTACTCGCTGTCACTCATGAGACTTTCTCACGCTGTAGATCATTCATCCATTTGTTCATGACATGCAGACTTGGAGGGAGGCAGTCCCTGAACTAGGACACAGCTTATATTTCTCTCTGTCCCTGTGTATATTCCTCCTTCCCCTCTATTTCTCCACCGTTGACAACTCAAACTAAAGCTTTGAGACTCTGCCTCTGCTTTATCCCTTATAGCGAGGCTTTATGTTTTTCATTTAAATTTTCTTAAGTCTCCAAGTCAGAGGTGTGTGTGTGTGTGTGTGTGTGTGTGTGTGTGTGTGTGTGTGTGTGTGTGTGTGTGTGTGTGTGTGTCTGTATGTGTGGTTGCATCTGCATGGCTGTCTTGTCTATTGGATTACAGTGGCACCTATTTTTAGCCCAGCCCACATGAAGGAGAGAAAGTTCAGAGTTACCAACATTGGTCTGGATATCCCCACGCTGTTATTTTGAAATCCAATCATCCTGGAGTGCCAAGTATTGAAGGAGAACAAGATATTTCCGTTTTTTTCTCTTATGTCTTTCAACGAGAGGCACCCAAAAGATACGCAAGAAAATGATGACAGAAGGCAGAATGAGGCGCACAAAATGGGTAATAACTTGGCTAATAACTCTTGAATCTGAAACTACTTTTTACTTATTCTTATGGGTGCTTTTGGATTGTGGTCATTTTCCATTTATATTTTTAAAGATAAAACGGTCAAGGCGAGGTCGATAAGAGGCTAATAAATATGCCAAATGCACATGCAATCTAAATGTTACCAAGAATCATCTACTATGAGTCACAAACTGCAAGTCGATTTATTGATGCCTCTGGACACGTCCTCAGATATTCCTGCAATAATTTGGTGTTTCCGGTATTTCAACATCATACACAGCCCTCCAGGCGACCCATCTGAGGCTGATTGGACCCCAGCTTATGTCCAGATGGCCAACTGCTCAGTCCCCCTTGGTACTCCTCTTTTGAGCCACAGCCATCTTCAGACTCACTCTGCCGCTTCAGTGCTTTAACGGATGGCTGTGCCTTTCCCTCAATGCCCAAAAAGCTAAAGGCTGTGGACAGGGATCAGACCGCAACAGCCCAGCAGCTAACATCTACTGGCAACCCGCTGTAACTCTCTGGGTTGCCTTTAGACGTTTAGTGAGCAATCCGCGTACTTGGCAAGATTCCTTTCAATGGCAATAATGATCTACCCAGGGCACTTTCAGCTCGAGCGGGACAGCCTGCTCGGTAGATTCCAACAAAGCACTGGTGGTCTTGAGGCTGCATATGCTGAGAGAAATCCAGAAATCCAGTCGTTTCTTCAGGTCTATCCACAGGCCAGGATTCCTGCAGTTGGTCTCGTCTCCTCGGTAGACTCTCTGTTAAATTACTTCTCTATTATGGCAATAATGGTGATAATTTAATTTGAGAAGTGTAATTTGTTCTGTGTCACTTATTTCTCTTCTGCAATAATATTCAGAGATTGATCATACCACTATCTGTTCCATGTTTGGAGTGGGGATAGACGATCAGGTGTCCCTGCCTGTGAAAGTTTTATCGTTGGAAACCACATAGTACACCAGCTAAACCCAGGGGTCTCTTCTATAACAATGGCTTCAAACAAACTTTCTAAACAAACTTTAGGATTTAGAAAAAGAACTAACAAACATACTTGACAGGAGAATGTGCACATTTTGGAGGGCAAAATGGCAATGCAGATGGTGAGGTGCTGTAGTGAAGCCAGATCGTATCATGATCCTCTTGCACATTTAATTGCACTTCATATCACACATTAATTAATGTAGCACTTTATCATATCATGATGAGGATATGGCAGGATTGTGGAAAGTCTGGTTTATTATGCCCAGACAAAGAGAGACAAATATACTGATTCTGTTTCACTCAATCACATAACTAATTGATGCAATTATCATCATTGGTTACACAAATCTAAGATGACATCAAATAACTTGAACAGGCTGCTGTCACTGGAGACAACACAATGGCTGCACACACACTCCGCTTCTCCAGTCTCCTCACAGGCTCATCTTCACCTTCTGCACTCAAATATGTTGTGTGTGTAAATTAGAGAAAACACCTGTATGCCGAGTCTTGACACCGATTGGTCAGATGTCTCGAGAGATTGGTGATAAGTGCAGTGAAGAAACACATTAATGGGTGAATGTCAACACGTTGAGGACAGGATATGAGGCAGATCCATGTGTGCACATTTCCAGGTGGAAGCAGGAGAAAGACTTGCACAAAGGCAGAGGGAGAGGAAGAGTGAATTATTTTGGCAAGCAAGAGCCTAGACACCCTCAGGACATTTAGCTAATACACACACTGATGCTGAGGTGGGATGGATGGAGAGGTTATTGTCTTTGGATGTGTGTGGAAACTGAAAATGATACAGCACAATCACAGCTATTAGTGATTTACATCAAAAATATCACTAGAACAAAAAACTAATGTGAGATAAAGTGTGTGAAAGAGTATGAATGAACCTCAAGACAATTTAAGACAATTGTTTCGATGCTAAACTGTCAAATAACAGTACAACTTGAACAAGTGAGGAAGTTTGAGGGGTGAGTAAGACCGGAGCGACTGAGTAAGACTTCCAAAAGTCTCCACAGTAAGTGCTGTGTGGGAAATTGCCAGCTGCATGATATGGTAATAGTTCCTATGATAACCTATTATGAACAATTATGTCAAAATGACTATAACAGCTAAAATGTGACTAAATAAAAATGTGCTTTCATGTTGTTTGCAAATCTGAGAAGAGCTTTTAACAGCAGCAGGATATTTGTAATTATATATGCACACAGTCTTACACCTGCAGTGGAGCCCTGCTAACTATGTGTAGCAGCTGATTAAGCAGAACATGTTGCCACTTTGATAACGACACAAAATTAATAAGCCTCAACAACCATTACTGTGTCTTGGACATGCACACACACAGACACACATGATACAGCACACCTTCAGGATAAATCCACACACATACACCTAATTTAAATTAGCACGCTAACATCAGTAAGAGTTCTCCAATCAGAGAAAAAACACAGCTTGGAGCAGTACCATGGTGTTTCAATCAGGCTGCTCCTGTGTTTGTATTCATTCATTCTCTGTATATTAGGTTGGGGTTCATATGAAGGGAGAGAAGAGTAGGAATACAGAGACAGAGGGGTGGAAAAACAGACAGACAAGGTAGCAGTTAGGCGGATTTTTCAATTCATGCATGAAAACGAGGAATTGCCATACGTTTAAAAAAGAAAGAGCAAATATTGTGCCTAGAAATGATTCTTACGCTTTCCTGAGATGGTATATAACGGAAACAGGTTTCTATAATAGTCTTTGATGGCTGCTTCTGCCTATTCAACAGACAAAAAAACACTGATTTGGATGCTGCCATGCACTTTTACATGCCTCCAGTCAACCAGAAAGCCTGTCCTAAAACCAAACAAAAAGAGCATGAATGTTGGTGGTGTAAGTAAATGCAATGTCTGGGTTTGACTCCAGACAGATGTCACTGTTGGCTCATAGAAACACCACATGGTGCACGCGAATCAGAGGGGACAAAGTCAGTAAAAAGGGAACACATCTGCCATCTTAGGTGGGAAGCATCAGTGAAATGATTTGAGCTCCCAGTGCCCAATTAATTATGTAATCTATTCATGTTCTCTTAAATCGATTTGCATAAAGGTACTTGATGAAAACACACTGATTCATGTTTATTTTTATTTAAATGTCTTAACAGGCGATATAAGAGAAATATAATTAAAAAGCAGAAGAAAAATAAAAGGAAAACACAATTAAGAGAAAGTTAGAGGTGAGACAGACGGAGCAATCGATGCTGCATCAACGTGGACCAAGTTAAACTTCGAAAAGAAACGGGGAGCAGGGGATGGAGCTGGGAAGTCAACCGAGACAGAACCGCAAGAGAGAGTAGGAAGATGGAGGAGGTGAGAAACAACAAACAAAAAAGAAAATTATGTGTTGATAGAGACAGAAGGAAAGAGACATGGATAATGGAGAAAGAGGTGGTGGTCTGGGTGTATGGAGAGCAGCAAATTGGCAGGAAAGCAGAACAGCGTCCTGAAGGACATCGAGTGGCAAATTAATATCGTTTCTAAACGCAGAGGGAACTAACGTGACAAGCAAGAAGAAAGGAGAAAAGAAATACAAAAAAGAAAAGGGAGACAAAGGAAAGGAAGGAGAAACAAGCTTTTACAACATCAAGATCAGTTAAATTAATACCATTTGAATTTGAATAAAAACCTATTCTTTTAATTTTAGCTGGTTTCTGAGCTGAGCAGAAGGCAGGAACAGGTCTGTGTTTGTTGAAAGTGAAAGACTAAAGTGGGACCAAAGACTACATTTTGTATTGGAGGTGATTTAAGGAGAGAAAATACATGCAAGCAGCTTGAAGTACAAGGCATTTTCAATGTAAACTTTGCTAAAGTTGTAGTGTTACTACAGATGGAGTGAGAATAACAATGCATTGATTTTGAGAAATACAACAGATGAATCAACTCACTACAACCAATAGACTTGTTTTTTTTCCAGGAGAACCCTTCCCCCAGGTTATAGGCAGGACCTAACTGACATCAATCCTAGACTGCAGCGATGTGTTTCCAGGAAATACATGCAAGGGAACATCTGGGTTTGATTTTTTTCACTTTGCATCTGTCACTTTACAATTCGAGGTGGTTAATAATATGTAGTAGTAGTGGTACAGCTCACATTCCTACAGTAGCCCAGAACGGACAAGTTTGGCACATATTGCAATTGGTTTGTTGTAATCTGCAGCTTCACCAGTAACAGTAACAGTAGTCCAAGTATGCATGCAGTGACTGTGTGTGTGGGATTGTTGTGGATGGACAGTAGGGATAACCAAATAAATTTCTTCAGCTTTTTTTTTTTTTTTTTTATTGCTGGTTTGGCGTGTCCACATAGCACCTTTCTCTGACAGAGAAGCAGGAAGAAGTACTTAAATGGTGAGTTTTGTTTGTATGACGACAAAATCTTGCCAATTTGTTCTGGTCCCACAAAAGGACTTTTTATGTAATGATAGTTTCTGTCTGATATATCATACCGTGTAGTATAGACTCAGCCAGAACAAGTTTCTCACTTTTCTTGATTACCAGAGTGACAAGTCTCAGGTGCAACAGTGACAATACCGGTGCTTTTCTGAAAAGTTCAGATTTTAAAATACAACCATTTGGAGATGTCACAAAAAAAAAGCACACTGGAAAAACAATACCGGGCAGAGCAGTTGAAGCACTCGAAGCAGTTGCCTCCTCATTGGGAACAATTGAAAAAGGTTACCAGCTCGCAGAAAAGAAAGTTATATGGACAAAAAGTGGCCCATTAACCTGTGTGCTACTGTTTGATTCCTGGCTATTCCAGTGCATAGGTCGAAGTGCCCTTGAGTAAGACACTAAACCCCAAAGTGCTGTGTCATGGATGTGTGAATGTGTCTGAATAAGCATGAGATAGATCCTGATGAGCTGGAGAACTTTGCATGGCAGCCTCTGCCATCAGTGTACAAGTGTGTGTGTGTGTGTGTGAGAGAGAGAGAGAAAAAGAGAGAGAATGTCGGCATTCATAGCAAAATGATATGAGCAGTCGGACTAGAAAGGGACTACACAAAATGCAAACCATTTTCCATTATCCATCTATCTCCTAAACAGTTTGTGCCGTTTAATGTTGTGTTATTCTCAAATCCACAAAAACGAATAAAATCCTGACCCAAATATTTTATCATAAAAGCAAACAGCCTTCTTTGAAATTTCCACCTTAAAAAAGGTGTTTGAGCAAACGTTGTAAAAGCAGCTGCCAAAATGTAGCCTGAAGATAGTGGACCTGAGGAAACAGGCAAATAGAATATTACTCCCTCCTCAGTTCATCACCTTTTCTCTGCTGGTAAAACACGGCTTCAGAGAAATTTGCATTTTTTACATTTTTTTTTATTTTGCCCCACCTCAGGGAGTTTGAAAACAATGGAAAGCCTCTGGATGTGAAAACTCAATATTTTGCTCAAGGAAACTTGAGTAGGAAGAGAATTTCCAAAACAGTGTTTTACCAACACCTCAGTGTTAGAGCACCAAAACATGTCTGACTTCAGTGACATCCTTATACAACAGTTATTAAGCCAGCACCTTTCTGATTCTCATGTGCATCCATTTAAAATGACACATTTTCAGGTTCATGACCTGTATTATGTTTATTATATCAATCTACTGTACTGCACAGTATTATTGTTCTCTATTCTATCTTTTTGATTGACATAGTTAAACTTTACATATATATATATATATATATATATATATATATATATATATATATATATATATATATATTAACTCAAAATTATCACTGGTGTGGCTAACCTACAGGAACACATTTATAGAATAACCCTATACATTTATAGATATAACCCACACTTCAGAGAGATGTTTGAGAAATATTTGGAACCATCTGACTTCCCTTATCATAAAAAGACAGACTAGGTAGAAAAAATATATAAGAATTTAATAACATTTTCAAAATAAAGGACACATCTTTCTTATTTTTTCAGCATTGCTATATGTTCTTTATACATCTTTTATTATTATTATTATTTTTACATGGACATAGAATCCTGTTTTATAATACAGACAAGACAGTAGAGCTTTGTAAACTGTATAATCACAAGCCACATTCACAACTCAGGGAATCAGAACTTAATCTGCCTGTGCACGCATAATAAATCAAGAAATGTAAATTGGAAAAAGTAATTGACAGGCTTGTATTGTTGTAATGCTGGTTTCAAATGGTTCCCAGGGGTCTCCCAGGCCCCTCGGGCTGTTAAGAGATTGCCAATACACAACGGAATAATGAAAAGAGAACATCACACAATGCTTCCAATGCTCTCATCTATTTATTCAAGTTTCCACGCTGGTGTAACCACTGGAGACTCAGTCATGGAACATTCAAGAGTAAAGGAGCGTAATCATTCGGAGGAAGAAGTGACAGATATAGATTTATCTTACATGTTGTTCTCCTTTATCAGATGAAATATTTAAGTGTGTTGATTGTGACAGATTGCCTTAGACTATAGGTTGTGTGTAGCAGAATATAAAGTTCTGCTTTAATAACATACAGAAAATCTTCCAGATCATGCTATTGAAACACAACATTGAATTTTGAGAACATAGAGAATATTATTCTGACACTGTATGTCAGTGATATGGCATGTGGCGTAAATGACTGCTGTGGTTATTGGAGAGTTGTAATCTGAGAGCCTTCTCATGTTTTATGGCCCTCCAGGGCACTGTAGTCTGAAGCAGTCATGTTTATGTCCCATCAATATTCCATCACCGTGGAGAGCCGTTATCCCCATTAACCCACACAGAAAACGCAAAATATTAATATTCGTTTTGCCCCCACATACGCATCCAAAAAAGTTGTTTTTCAAACCTGCGAAAGCTAATAAATTCCCACAGTGGCACTCACCTCAAACTCAAACAAATCAAATGCATACATTGCATATTCATGCATTTCATATTCATATTTAATTGAAGACTTGCAGTCGCAATGATCCAACTCATAAAAATGTGCACATAGGCTCACACTAAAACACACGCACATGCACACACTCAAAATTAATGACAAATCTTAAAAACAACAGAGAGTGGAACTAATTTAGGTAAGAAAGGTTCAAGTGTTCAAGAAGGTGACCTTACTAGACAGAAGACTTTACTTAAACTCAAGATACTAGACACAGGTACTAATAAAAGTACCTCTCCTGTCCCTTCTAGTGGGAAATACTTCACACCACCTCCATAACTCCATAGATTTCACAAACAAAATCCAGGACCTTAATTTGGCACCAGATGAAACCATGGTCTCATTTGATGCCACTTCCCTCTTCACCTGCATTTCTATCAATGAGGCAGTAAACGCCTACAGAAGGACAGCACTTTATACAGCAGAGCCAACTACAGTCAAGACCAAATCTGAACTCTTCTGAACCTCTGCCTTTGCACAACCTACCTCAAATATAACGATGTCTTCTACAGACAGAAACATGGCTGTGCTATGGGTTCCCCAGTGTCTTCCATTGTGTCCAATCTCTACGTGGAGGGGGTGGAGAAGGGGGCTCTGAACTCTACCCAATACCCAGCCTCTGGTTTAGATGTGGACGACACGTCGGTTAAACATGTGGAATGTGGGCTGTAACTGGCCATTGGCTTTTTTGTTTTTTTTTATAATACTTTCCAAACGCCAGCACCTACACCTATTTCTCGTCTCCTTTTGCCATCTCTTCCTGCACCAAACATGCAGCGAATGTGTACAGCATGTGACAAAAATATTCAGAAGAATTACAGTACAAAGAACTTATAACTCTAGATTAACTTGGCCTATCAACAAAATTTGATAGGCCAAGTAGAACTCATAGAGGGTTAAAGTCAAACCTCAAGAAGTGGAGGCCTTCACCCAACACATAAATTCAATTGACAAGAACATCCAGTTGACCAGGGAGGACACCAAGGACAGCATGCTGCCCTTCCTGGATTGTGCAGTGTCCCTAGATAAGGAAGGCAACCTCAGCACAGAGGTGTACTTGAAGCCCAGACAGAGCAGTACCTTTTGTTTGATTCCCAACACAAGCTAGCGGTTATTCCAACCCTACAGCACCGGGCCTAGAAGGCTCCCTCGAGTGCAGATGGCACACAAAAGGACCTAAAACACATCAGGACAGTGCTCTAAACCTGCAGTTACCCCAAGTGGACTTTTGTCAAATCATCAAAAAGATGCCACAAAGAAACACCTGAGGCAGAAAAAGAAAACAAAAAAGGCAAGACCACGGTCATTCCATATGTGGCAGGTTTATCTGAGATATTCAGGAGAATCTTCCACAAACATAATATCCATAACTGTGAAATGCAGCTTTAAAGCCCTTAAAACAACACTGTATTAAACTATACGTTCTGCTATTATATTTGATTCTGCTGCTTTCATCAATGAGACTTTTCAGCTGTTTTCAGCTCTGCTTTTTTTTTCTATTGACAATTGTCCCCCCTTGCTCTTTTCTTATGTGTTCTCAGCACTTTTCTGGTGCTCCTTCTTCCTCTCTCATTGTCCTCTAGCCTGAACACTGATGAATGATTCCCCCTACTGTACGTTGCTCTCACTTTAAAAGACAGTTGCTGCTCTTTTCTCCTCTCTTTCCCTTTATTATTATCATTATTATTTATTACTTTAGGTCTATAGTGGCACCATATTTTAAATGATTATGGTGGAGGGGACAGTAAGTTCAAAATTGCTTTTTCAATACAACATTGCTCAAACGTCTGTCATGAAATTTCCAGGTAGATCCAATTTGCAGACTTGGTTAGTGTTTATTAAAAAAAAATACAGGGTCAGGCAGTTAGAAAACAATTAATTTAGTCCATTTTTTTCCCAAATTGGTCCAGTTGACATTTACTTGTTCACCAAAATCAGCAAGAAAAGTTTCTGATGCAAACATAACTCTTAGCTGGCATGCTTGGATCACGAACACACACAAACACACAATCTTAAGAGAAAGGTCAATTGTTGCAAAACAAGCTGCTTCAATAGGCAGCACACAGCAGAAAAACAAATTATCAACTAGATGCTAGAATGTAACCAGCGGGGTACTTAATCTGTTTTTTGCAGACGTGTACAAGTTCATTCAAGATCCTCTGTGTTTACAATTGCTCTTTGCCAGACTCTAGTGTTACTTATGAATTTAATGTCCAATGTTTTTGGCAAACCAAGAGCTGCTCTTCAACCCTAATTTACTACTGTCAGATGATGATTAAAAAAAGAAAGAGGTCTACATATTGTTTTTAAATCACTGAAATGAGTCCAATTTGAGAACAGGGTACACTTCACGCAATTTTATCAAAATGACACTTTCACTAATATTTCCTGTCTCATAAGCACATATTGATTCCCAGGAATGTTAAGTAGCATGTGTCTGAATGGAAACAGATTCAGCTATTGTGCTATTGAGTGCCAATATCAATAACACTGCTTTCTAAAAGGTTAGCCTGCTAAAGACTGTGACAAATAAGGCATCAGCAATGAATCAGCACTCAGGTGCCCTTTTCTGTGCAGATTTATGTGTCCACAAAATAAGAGTCTAATTCAGTGTTAGCAGAGCAGGTCGAGGCTTTGTCTCTGTGTGATGGGATGTGATAGAGGTGTGTCAGATTTGTTGCTTTGGTAGAGTTTACAGTGTCAAAGTTAACTAATTATCACTGTCACTACTAAGTGAATTATGTTAAGTTCACGTCATCCAACATAAAATATGCCTGTTTCCTAATTGGAGAAATCTAAAAACTTTACATAAACTCATGTAGCCAAATTACTACAACACATGTTGCACCTGAATGAATTCACAATGCAACTCAATTGCTTGTTTGGTCAGTTGTCTCCTGATAGGAGTGGCTAATGTCAGCTCAACCTACAATCAAGCAGAGATGAGGACTGGGCTGCAAAGGGACTTTTTTCTTACTCCACACATCTGATTTGTTTTCAAAACATTTTAAACTGTAAAATGTAATTGAGCACTTCACTTAAAAAAATAGTGACCTTTACTAATTTCAGCTTAGTTTCTTTAACTCTCCTAAGTTCTCTCACTTCGTTAACAACTTTCCAGTGAGGAAAGTAATTAACCTCATCAGATTCAAGTTACCTTTACTTTAAAATATGAGTGAGGAGGAGACAGCTGTAAAACCTGTGTAACAGGAATCAGTGATCACGTGTAGATGCTTGAGTTACCCACCAAGGACGTGCTTTAATTAAGGGTCATGGATAAATCAATTAGACAGGGAAGAATCTGTTACCCTGACAAGTTATATGAAGATGAGTTCCAGCTAGATCACAAAATGTTGAGAGAGAGATGGAACAAATCACAAATCCCTTGGTTCTAAATGTTCCGTGGGTCAAACTAGTGGATCAGCTAAAATGGGAAAAAAAGGAGGCAAAAATAACTATTTCTGTAGATTTTACCATTGGTTTTACATCAAACAACATTCAAAATGTCCAATGGTAAAATAAAATCTTCAAATAAATGAAGTATTGAATATGTATACCATCCTTGTTTAAATATGGCAGAAAAAATATATCCAATCATCAGAAATCTAAGAAAAATCTAAACAAATATTCAATACTCAATTGTAGAAAAGTTTTGTTGTTTTTTTCAATGAAGATAACTAAACTATTTAGAAACACATTGATAATGTGGTAAATGACTATTCTAGTTGCAAATGTCCGGTTTTTGGCCCATTTCCAGCAACTATCACTCCAGTGTTCTAATGGAACAATGTGTTTGCTCATTGCATCAGAAGGTTAATGGATGATTAGAAAACCCTTTTGCAGTTCAGCTGGTTAGAGAAGCTAGAAAACTGACCTTCCTTTGAGCAGGTTGAGTATCAGGAGCATCATATTTGTGGGGTCGATTCTAACCTCGTCAATGTCTTCACTATATTTTTCTATTCTATTCTATTTTACAACCCATGGTGGTAAATAAAAGTGTGACAAAATTGTCTTTTAAACAGTAGTGTAAGGAAAAAAACCCAGATCTAAGCTTATGAGGATGTTGATATTGTCTGGGGAGAAAAGAGACCTCTTTGATGTCTCCTGCTGTGAAGAATCACCCTCTCACCAGGAACTCAAGTGTCAGGCACAGTGAGGTATCGTCTCGCCATCATAGCAATTCAAGGGTATTTATACTCATTCCACCACACCAGTGATTCTAACCATCCACTGGAATTTCACTTCCTCTTGGATGATGCTGGCAAACATCTTGCCCGTGCCATCGCTTCTGAAGGTCTCATCTAAAAACTTCTCTGTCACAGACTTTTGTGGAGGAGATACCTCTGAGTCAGCTCCTGTGTGGCTTGAATATACATAAATGGATAATTCTAATAGCAATAGCAAAACTCAGATTAGACTGTAGTATTTGTGATTTAGGTAATTCACTTTCTTTTTCCCCCTCTTTCTTTTACCTCTTCAGTGTCCACAAGCTCAGTGATGAGATCACTTTATGTCCTCTGGTATGGGGAGGGGCTTAAGTGAGAAAGGGGCTTGAATCTTGGATCCAGTGCAGTAGAGCGATGAAGGTGGCCCTGGGGTCAGTGTATCTGGGGTTCTTTAATAGCAGCCTTGACATTTCTAGTCTGCTGTCTTCCTCACTTGAAGCATTGATTGGAGAGTCCTTGTTTACTGTGCAGTTTCAGTGCTCACTAAGGTTGTGACCATTTTGAGGGGTTCGAGCACCTAGAGGACCTCCTCTGCCACTTTCACACCATCACCAGATGAGGTGACAATGACTTTGATATTTTTTTTTTCCAAGACCTTGCCTGTCAGTTCAGAGTACAGCTCTGGAAAAATATAAGAGACCACTGCCAAATAATCAGTTTTTCAGAGTTTACTACTAATGGGTATGTGTTTGGGCAAAAGGAACATTTTTGTTTGAGTCTATAAACTACTGACAACATTTTCCCTGTATTCCAAAAAAAAAATTGTATCGTTTAGAGCATTTATTTGCAGAAAATGACAATTGGTTAAAATGTCAGGATACAATGTTTTCAGACCTCAAACAGTGCAAAGAAACACGATTAAATTCATTTATTTTAAAACAACATATTACGAATGTTTACACTCCACAAGTCTTTACTATTTTTCTTGGATGTCTTTGTTCCACTCCTGGTTCCTCTTTAAGCAGAATGTGTTGTGCATGTGTTGGAATTCAACGGACGCTGGAATGGAATGGCCGAAATACATGTAGAGATGCTGCTGATTTCAGAAAAAAATGCAGTGGTCTCTTATTTGTTTCCTGCCTGGTGCTCAAGACACTGCTCCAACATGTACTAACTGGAGTCTTACTGGGCCATGGTGTGTGAGCTTGTGGCTGGGTGGCTTTAGAATTTATTGCTTGGTCTTCGTACATGAGCCACTGTTTTACTTCAAATGAATAAAAAAAATATATATAACTACCTTCCTGATCCTCCCAAGAAGCTGGTCCACTTGTTTCACTGAGATTTCCTTTTAGGATGTTAAATTGATCACATGTGACTGTGGTGCCAGTTCAGCTTCTATCACTGCGTTTTCTTGGTTCTCGGCATTATCTGTGGTGACTGACATATTGCTGTTGGGCCTCTTCAACTTCGACTCTGCAACTGCTTCTATCTGTACCTGTACAAGATTTGTTCCTGTGTGACTCTCATAGAGGGGGCATGTCTGTAGCACTGGTCTTCTTATCTCCCACCTTGCTCTGATGTAGTGTCTCTTCATAGTTACATAGCATTCTGTTGCCCTAGAGGTCCACCCCTCTGCGGTGGGAGCAACAGATGATGCCTTGGATAATTTTACAATTTAGATTTTTTTCCCCTGATCATAAAGGTCTGGCACAGCTTTCAAACTGACGTGGGTGTGCAAGGGTATTTTTTAACATGCCACAGGCATGTTCAGCATATTTTTAAAGCCGTTGTTTTCCACAACAGGGTATAGCCTCATGTGTGTAGCAATAAATAGCCCATTAGATTTTGTTAGCACTTTAACCCAGTGTGATCCTGCAGCAGCTGCTTAAATGCTCTGGTGAGAAGTTGTTGTAGTTTATGCTCTTTTTTTTCCCCAACCACTGACACATCAGGGTGATGTCACTTTAAATGTGCTGCCATGCTCAATGATTTGCCACACTCGTACAGCTTTCTCGTGACACAATGCTTACACACTGTAACAGTTTTGTTCACCACCCTTTTTGCATCATTAAACACTACCCAGCTAGCAGTTTTATGCAGATCAAGTGCAGGCATACAGTATCGCTGTACAGATGTCCTTCACCCACGTCTTCAAAACCTAGCTACTCTTGAAAAATACTGTGTCTATGTTGAGCACTTAGGGGAGTGTGTAAAAGGAAATGTGCTCTGCGTGTCAGCTGATAACCTTGTTGCTCATTCTTTGGCTAGTTTCCAGGGGAGTTTTCACAGTGCAGCACCTTTGCCGATTTTGCATGGCCAGGAGGAGTGATATTCAGTGGAAAGTGGGCCGGTCGGGAGTATTTGCGGACAGGTCTCTGAATTCTTTAGAGAACTCAAATTTGGTGAAATAGTGGTATAAAAGGTCCTTTTGATTTAGGAGATGGTGTGGAACATTTCCACACCATCACTGGGTTTCCACTGGACATAATAGGAAAGTATGAATGAAGTCATTGCCAAAAAAAAAAAACACATCCCACAAACTCTGGTTGGCCAGCATCAAAGAATGCCGGCATACAATATGGACTCTTACACATTTTTTGAGCCATCCATTCAAATGACCAAGGCAACAGTTTCTTGGGTTCCATCCTTCCCTGAAAATATTTACAATATTCACACTGTTGCCTCATCTGTGAGCACTGATAGCATCAAGTACAGTCCAGATGGGGTTGTGTCTTTTAGTGCTTGTTCATGCCTATTGGATTTTAGGCAAAGCCACAACATCCTTGTCATTAACAAGAGAAATAAAAACATCTGTCTCTTTTGTGCAAACATCTGACATCATAGTATAATAAGCATCTGGGCCCTTATGACCTATGCAGTCATGCGTCATCACTGTATCAGTATCAGACAATATACTCTGATCTGAATGATCTGTTTCTTCAGGCAGCCTAAAAATTGGGAGAAGAACATTTGTTACCCTTCACATTATATGTTTTACTGACTGGATGCAGACGACGTGGTTGCAGGGTTTCTTACACATTAACCATTGTGGCACAAATTAAATCCGCCTCTATTTTTTCACTGTTAACACCATTATGTCATTGAGGTATAGAGTTGCAACCAACAATTATATGAACCACACTACAGATAATTGTAGAGGTCAATGAAATCAGAAAAAATGAATCTCCATGGGAACCACAGACACTTGACACACTTGTTCAAGAACTTGAGGGTCCTTTCAGGATAAAGATTTCCATTTTAACAATGCCTATTTCCTGACTAGGGCTGTCAAAACTGCTCAAAAATGGTCTTTGAATATTCCCTCAAAATAAAAATGTAGCATTTTGTCAATGATTCGGTCAATAACAGGACAAATTAAACAAAAACAAGTAAATCAACTGATGGCGACTCTCGCACACACTTTTCTATCTCTCACACCCTCACACTCTCTGCGTGCAAGTGTCCTTCTCTTAGAGAAATATTTCAACAAGCTCATCTGAAAAATGCAGCAGTTACATAATGGCTTGTAGATGTTAGGGTTAGCTTAATGCTCTCAATTAGTTTACTCACGTTAGCGACGCTAAGTGGCACCTGGCAAAGTTATAGATGTTAGCTGGCCATCAATATATTGTGAATTATTCTGTTTAATTTCCAAGTTAAACAGATGAGTAGATAGTGAGCAAGATGGTTATCTGTAGTTTAGCTTAATGCTCGTGAGTACCTGTCGCTACTGCAAGCATGTTTTTTTCCCACATTCAAATATTTTCACCTTTGAATTTTTGGTTTTTAAAACTGTTCAAATGTATATTCGAATTTCAAAAAATTGTTAAGAACCTTAGTCCCCGTTGACATTGCTGACCTGTCTAACCCATCTTAAAAATCACGATCTTGGCGCACAGCTAGTAAACACAGAAATCCTCTCTTTTTCATCTCCTTTAAGTCAGTCATCTCTTCCTCAGTCTCCACGACCAGACACATTTGAAATTCCTCATTTTCCTCTGGACATTGAGTACAGGTTACGCCAGGGAAATCTCCTGTATATGAGAGACAAGAGATATCTACAAGTGCCCAGAGACATGAAGCACGACATACCTGTAAAACCTGCAGAGACAATTTATAGCTTCAAGGTATGTTCCTGCGATGTAGAATTAAATGATGTTGCAACTGCATTGATTCAAAAACACCCATGCCTCACTGAAGCAGGCTCATCCAATGGATGTAATGGCTGGAAGAATAGGCTCAGGTTTAAAGTGAACTACCACCACCCCACCTGAATTGAGCTGGGTGTTTTATGTGGCTCTAAATGGGGGAAAAGAAAAGGTAAAGCACCTCAAAAGAAGTGTCAAAAGACCCAAATGGTTTGAAATCAATTTTCTACCCAATATTCCTGATGTGGCCTGTCAAATTCTGCACAAACATCATTCTGCAAACCTCATTCTGCACAGTAAAGCTCAAACATCCAACTGCATTAACAATAAGAAAAAATGTGTTTGGGTGGAGGTGGATTTTTAGATTTCATGAATCGATCGTTGTAAATCCCAGGCCCAGTTCCTAATCAAACGGTAACAAAGCACCTAACCCCACTTAGTAGAAAACATGGTGCACTGACCTTCAAAGATTGAAAACAGATTCATAACATTTTATTATTCTTTATTGCAGGTCAAATATAACTATATCCTATGTCTTAATTTGTCCCACTTTTCCTCTGGATTATAGCAGATTTATGTTGCTTGTCATGCAAAAACCTAAAAACTGAATACACTCCTTGCTCATTTGACAGAAACTTCAGGAGTAACTGAAACAAGTCACACCAGGGGTATGTTTTTATTAAGTCATTTATTTTTTATCATGTGGGGAACAAAATAGTGCAACTCCATTGCGTATGCAAAACTATTAATGAATTGTCCTTGACCACTTAGGAGTGAGGTGTGTTTGAAATTATTTTTCAGAGTACAGATGTTGCTGAGAAGCGACCAGCAGTCCTTCATGGCCTCGGCCATCCTTGGAGATTAGAACACAGAGTTCTTGAACACATGCTTTGTAAGTAGTCTTCAATCCTTGTTATTTGATTCCACACCACAGGATACTCATCTATTTAACCCCTTAACACTCACCCTGAATCTACTTAGGGTGAGTGTAGGCCAAGATATGGGTAAGACTAAAACTAGCACTGGATGTTTAAGAAGTTGCTACTTTGATATCTTTCAGTATTAGTTAATTATCTCCCACTCAGCCTGAATCAGTGCTGCTGTATTATGTACTTATATTGTATATACTTCTTATTTGATGCACTGATCACCTCTTCAGGACCCAAACTTAGTGGTATCTGCTGTATTTCCAAAGGGTCCAGTTGCAGCTCCCTGGAGTCACCCTATGTGAAACTCAAATGTCTTCAAGAGCAAAAAAGCACAACACAGCCGGCTAGTTGAGGGGTACTGATACTGGTTTGCATCTACTTTTTTCATTATAAGAGGCATTTGGATTTTAAATGGGATGGTTCTAGGGAACTGTAAAGACAGCTGATGCTGCTAAAGGATCCTGATCAGGCCAACCTATAAACCTCAAGTAATTTCAAGTTCATTTGTTTTGCTCGAAACATTACATTTTGGTGTTTGAGTGGGCCTTGTCTTTATTCAACAACCTTGACACAAGAAAAAAACAACTCAAAAATCTGTTAAAGGCAGTGAGTCAATGTCTTAATCTTTCATTGTCCTCATTGCCCTTTGCTTCAGACTGCTAAATGGTTTTGTGTTCATAATACAAAACATGAACTCCTACTTTTCTGCTGTTTTTCCTTGCGTGTCGACACTGATATGACAATGGCAATATTATATACCAGCATTAGGATCTTTAGCCAGTTATCTCTGATTTAAAGGCTTAACAGAGGCATAATTCGATATAATAAAAAATACATTCATCCACAATGTTTTTTTCATGACAAAAATGAGACAAAAACAAGACGAAATCAATACCTTTAAACACAGACTGACGAAATTAACACTTTTTGTTGATGTAAAAAAGATGAGAAAAAATCTACTTCACTGTAATATGTTAGATACATCTAAAGTTAAAAAAGCAGTTGTTCAAAAGTGTTTCTGAATCTGTTTCCATGTGAACAGCTACCCATCAACTGTGGGCTACAGAGCAGAAAACAATTATTACTACTGTTTCTTACGACTATTTCTTGGCGTCATATGGATTCAAAAGGTGGGAAGGGACAGTGTTGAGTACTTGGCTTGAGGAGTTATTTTCTTTTCTATTTTCAGTTCAGGGAGAACAGATTTGAATCAGTAATAATATAGTTGATTACGTGACACTTGATTGAAGCAGATTCTGACAGAGCAGTCTGCAGAGTGTCCGATCCAGGGCCCAGTGGTAGGGAAGGAGCGAATGGTGAAAATGGGGTTTATGAATGGTAAAGGCACAATAGATGGAATGAAAAGCACTGACCGTATGAATGAAAGGAGAAGGGAGTGAGGAGAGGAGAGGCTGATGGGAAATAATCAGTTTTCTCACTGAACTGAAGTTTTGTGCTTCGTAGTGTTGGTTCAGGCTTAATGTTAATCAAGCATGCTTCCACCCGTAATCAAACAGCATGATGTCAAAAACTTTTTAATTAAACCACCTGCTCTCACACCTCAAGCAGTGCCCCCACAGACACTCAACGCTGGTGTGTTATTGCCACGGATGTTACGGTCGTGGTTATTATGTGGACACGGTATGAATATGAATTGACATATAAATCAATACCCAACTATATTGCACCAGAATGTCTGCGACCTTTTGTTGGAATACATAAGAAATGCATCAGTTATCTTTTGTCACCCTTTATTTCCATCTCCTTCAGCCACTGAGCATGCTTATGTACACATTGTGCTGCAGATAATGACTCACATAGTGGTCAGTGTCACTCAGCGCCATGTCCGTGGCTCGTCTACACGGCCATTGTATGTCGCCTTTGTACATTTCTCCTGCAGGCTTCATATGAGGCTCCATCCAAACTATCTTTTCAGTCTCAAATGCTCACCTTGCTTTACAGCACAATACCTGACTTTCGAAAAAGGTACACCATACAATAGGCTACATTTTTTCACAGCCTTCTTTAAGCAACGTGTTTTTTTCCAAATATATATATATATATATATATATATATATATATATATAAAAAACTGTCCCATGCATCAAATATTCACAATAAAATAATAATCAATAAAAACAGAGAGACTTTGCCGTTTCACTGCTCATTTGCACTTCTTTGTGATGTCACACAGTAGCTTCATCCATTCCTAGCATGACCCACCTGCCCCCACTGTGAGACATTTTTTTTCAGTCTCCCAAGCAAAAATCAGAAGACAATCTTAAGACATTTATGAGACAGACTAAAAACAACCTGTGCTTTTTGGAGCTCCAGAGAACTGTAAAAATACATTGAGTTTAATTGTTGTACTTAAAATTGCAAATATATCATGTTAGAGGAGATGTATTTACTGCAAAACAAAACCTGTGACAGTAGTTGCACACTCATTGCACACTAGTTTTTTTTTTCCTCTTTCTACACTGGTCTATGTTTATGGTCTTTATTTTTCTTTCATCCAAACACTTTCACTAACACTTTAAAGTATTAATTATTAACAGTGATATCAGAAAATATACCCTAAACATCAACAACCAGGTCCTCCTGAGTCTGGATTCTGGAAATTAGAGCTAGACAAGTGACCAAAACTAATTCTACAGATTGATCCAAAGGGTTGTGTGATCTCTCAACATCCTGCCCCTGGCTCTACGTCTATACAAATCACTTCTGCTCCACATACACTATTTGGAGCAAAAGTGAGAGTGGGCAGAACTTGTCATTTTTAAGCAAAATAACAGCATTTCAGACTTGTAACGGCAGATTCAAGCAGTTGTAGTTACTGACTTGTGTTTGTGGACAAAAAGATTTTTTAGAAAATATTCTACAGGTGCACTACACTACACAACTCTCATTGCATGAATTAACATACTGATTTACAGATTTGCTAATGTTGTTTATGACGTTCTCATTGTTACGGATGTGTAAATGTGTTAATGGGACACATGGGCAACTAGAAATTCCTCTATCACAGGTACTCAGATATTTTGGAGTAAATATACCTTCATAGTATTCAAACTTAAAAGTGCGTGATATTGGATGTTTAAAAGAAATGAATGTGTTGAAACCAGTTTAACCATTGCCATACTTCCATTCTTTATGCACAGCTAAGCTAACAATCATTTAGCTGTCGCTTCATTTTTACAGATATCAACATGGTATTGATCTCCTTATCCAACCTTTAGCAAGAAAGAAAAAAAAAACAAACTTGCAAAGGTCACGACTTTTTCAAAAAGATCAGAAAGTGTCAAAACGTCTGAAGAAACTTCTCAAACAACTCCTGCAGCCTAATCAACTTCTATGTTATTCCTTGATATGAGGGCTGAAACGAGTCCTTGAAGAGTTTGTTTGCATCTAATTCATTGCATCAAGGCTTCATTTAATCCATATTACAGCATAGAGTGTTTCACATGGATGATTATTACTGTCACACACATGCTTAATGCTGACAAACCTGACTGACTGACAGTACTGTGAGTAGCCAGTTTATATATTATAAATAATCACTATTACTGAACTGAATACAGATGATACGATTTCTACTTTGATTTCATTGTCAGTTTGTTCTATGCTGGTTATTTGTCTGTTTTATACAATATAAATTGCACGACTGCAACTTATGCAGTCTTTTTGGAAGACTGCATAAGTTGCACTCTTCCAAAAATATATTTTAGAAATTCGTTGTAATGATGGTCAACAAATTTAAGTCATAATTGCTTTTACCTGATCATCACTGCTGCATGTTGCAGCACAGCAGGTGCACTCATTAACAGTAGGGGTGGGTGATTTACTTGATTTCCGGAAGACAAAACAGCTGTTATTTTCTACGTTCAGGAACTGTAATGCAAAATTTAAAATTATGCCACATAAAATCACAATTGGTGTCATTGATATGTGGTAAATGTTTGTGGTGGGTAAAAGAATAAACCACTTCTTCACATCTATTGGCTAATCAAGTTTGTCTTCTCTTAAAAAAGGAAATACAGAATTTTGGTGTGAAACCCTTCAAAATGTGTGTCACATCATGGAGACACACTGACATTACTGATGACATTTCAAAATGCAAATAAGCATATGACTGGAATCTCATTTCCTACAATGAAAGCCGGAGGTCAGGAGGAAAACATCATTCTGGATGTTGTGATCAAGTTAATTATTTCCGCAAGATGAACATCACAAAGTTATTATTTTACACGGCTGTTGCTGAGGTTTGCTCCCTGTTTCGCATACTACCAAACCGGCTTCGTCATTTTTGTACAATTATGATTATCTGCAATCAAGGGAGTTGCTATGAAAGGCCACTCTGATTTCATACAGCAGAGACCTTTTTGAAACATCCTTTAAAAGACTTACATTGCACAATAAAACCCTGAAAATGAATTTCTAAAAGTTAACCGGTCTTTAAAGACGCAACAGATGTAGATGTGATGTCTCTGATGCACATTAGAGAGTGATCATACATCTACATGCATAAAGACATTCAGAAAATACAATAGAAAAACAATGAGATTTAAAAGAAAGAAATAGCAATGAGATGATATTCATTTGTAATAAATCTGGCCTGTCATGCAATCACTTTCTACAAACATGTATAATTTTATACGGTGTGTCTGCATTAGAAAATTCATCGCCTATAGAGAAGCCATGCATACAGATTGGCAAATCAATAACTTCCTCTTGGGTTGCTATTTCAAAAGCCTGCTTGGAATTTAATTTAAAAAGTGACTTATGTTCAAATCAATACGCATGTATAATATGCCCCAGCTTTATTTTCGAAAGGTGTGTGTCTAATTTAACATCTTGTGTGTGCGTGTGCACATATGCTGTACATTCTTATACATTACGATTGAGTGTGTTCAGTAATACTGCGTGTGTATGGGACTACTTTAATATTGAATTGTGCAGCTGTATGTTGGAGTGTGAATGCTTTGCTTCATTATAATCATCTGAGGATTCTCAAGTCTCTGAAGTGAAGCTTTTCATTACACACGCTCGTTGCAGGTGACAGACACGAGTGTGTGCAGGTGTTTAGGCGCGCATGCACGTATGTGTGGGTGTGTGATTCTAGCTGTCATTTACGATGGCACCCTGTCACAACATCTGCATTAACATGTTAATGACGCCCCACAAAAAATGTACCCCTCACAGTCTGTACCCTCATCCCAAAAACATGCAACACCTTGATGCTTCAAACCACGTCTAAAGGAGGAAAAAACATGGCAAACGAGGGACAGTTAAGAGGAAGAGATGAATGATAATTACACACTGCCATTCAAATTTCCAGTGTTTAATTTCATTTTTAAGAATGCCATTATTATCTTTGAAAAAAATGCCATTACCCAGTTGGAAGATTTTTGTTCAAACAAGGTGTGAGGCATTAAAATAGTTTTGTGTATTAACGATCATGAATATTGATCTTTTATACCGCTGATAAATGTGTCGCAGCTTTTCCAGACTTTACCAGCCATGACAGGATTTTGGGCTCAGCACCAGTAGCCTTTTCATGTCATGAAATTAATATTAAACTGATTCAATATGTTAGTGAAAGTTTTATTCAGTTTTATTACAGGTATAGTTAGTGTTTGTTGCCTGTTATGAAATCTAACATTTTAAATTCCTCTGTAATTGTCCAAGTGGCTCAGTGATGTTAAACTATACTGAGTATATTTCATGACTTGGTGCCCCCTTGACATGCATGCACGGCTGGTGAACTCTCGATCTCTATCGATCTCTCTGTCTCTTCTGTGTGCAACTGAGAATGACAGAATCACATTGGGGAAAAAAGAAAAAAAGAGGAGGAATCAATTTGTGGCACTCTATTTTCATTCTGTGGCACTGCACCACAGATTGTTCTATGTGTGGGAAACACTGCATAGGCTGGACTCATGTCTAGCCAAAAAACAAGAAGTTAGAAAGCCAGTTACTTTACTGGCTTTGAGTCTTCTAGGAGCTAGCTACATAGTTGACTGGTCCTTCCAACGTTTTCTACCACTCCATCATGTGATATCTCAGTTACCTCAGTTATTTTCTACTGTCCGAACTGCCCTCATCCAGAACACACTGTGAAGAAATCCTTACTCCATTAATGTGCCATGGACTCCTACAGTAGTGGATCACTGAAGAACCTTATAGTTTTCACATGTTTTATGTGACTACACAACAGAATGCAGCAGGATACATCTAATCGTCAGCTACATTTTTCATCCACTGATTTAATGTCACAGCCATGGTATGAATTTTCAGGGGCATTTTTTTTTTATCACAAGGCCTCATTATCTACTGACCCTGCATCGTCTGTGTGTCTGCATGGCAAAGCTCTCGGGTAAATAAACCATTTACCAGTGCTGTCCAGAGTAAAATAATCTGCACTTTCATTAACCTCAATTTCTTGCTCTAGTCTGTGATTTTAATTCTATTTTTTTCTTACAGTATGCCATTTCTCCTCTTTTGATCAACGAATTAAAATAAAAAAAAAGGTTTAAATGTTGATTTGGTATTGAAAATTGTTGCCATGGAGATGATGGCTGAAATGAATGTTTGCCATTAGAACAGGTAATTGCAGCCCTATTCATTCTATAACCTTTTTTGTTGGACATTTCAAAAGCTGAAATGTATCCCAAAATGTTTGAAAATGTGAGAACTGCTTCTGCACTAGATTTTTACTTTTAATATATATATATATATATATATATATATATATATTAATTACACATTACATATGTAACATATTAGATATTACATTTAAAATTAACAGAACTTTCTCTCTTTCTTAGCAGTTTCTCCTGGTAATTGAAGCAAAGTTTAGCAACTAATAAAAACTATATATCATTAATATATCAATATAAATACTTGGCTACCTACTGCCTTTCTGTATGTGGTATGTGTGTTAGTGAAAAATACTTGTCTTCTGTAAAAATAAAATATTATCACTCAAGACAATCAAATTTCATTTTTATGAAAAAAAAAAAAAATAAGTCAGAGGAAATTTTTCATTCGTCATTTTTAAAGGTCAATGGTGAAAAAAGACAAATGAGCCACTGATTTCCCTCCAGTTTATAAGACATGCAGAAGTTAATTAACATTTTCTCAGCTTCATGATAAAAAGTCCAACTTCTGTTTTGGAAAAAACTTAGCTCCCCAGGGATAAAAAAACAGCCTATATTGAAAACATAATTTTCTGCTCCTTGTTCATGCAGTATGCTGAGAGCCTTGATGACTCAAAAGTGTTTAATGTGCATTTAATTTTACTGGAGCAGTCATTTTTTATCACAGTAGGTGGTATTTCCTTTAAAAGGATGAAGCGAGCCTTTCATTTTGTAGATGTACTGTAATTTGCATGACGTGTGTGCCTGCTTGTTGGAAATCATAGATGTGCTAATTCTCAGTAATACTAACACAACCTCTTGCAAACAACCTTTGGTGGTAATGTGCATTAGAGAAGCAAAAGTTGTTAAAAGCATTTTTATTCTTTGTTTCTTAAATATATTTTGTCATCTTTTTAAAAAAAAAACATTGACATTTGCTATTTTACTTAACTACAACAGACAAAAGATATTTTTTCACAATATTTCTGAAGCTGTTGTGGCAGTTTACCCAGGAAAAACACGCATTACCCTGTCAATCCACAGACCTCCGCCCAGTCACTTTACGCCACACTTTCTGCTGCATTTCTTCCTTATAAAGTTAATTCATTTGTCTTTCTCACTCCCAAACATTTAGATGTCACTCTGTTGGGTGAATCATTTGATCAATCAACAGGCTCAGTTCTAAAGGTGCAGCACCAAATGGTCTATCCATCTCCAAATCACATCAGCTGAAACCTGCAAGACTGATTCAAAAAGGCCTCCCACTGCTGCGAGTTCACAAGTTCAACTTTGTCCCCTTTGATAGAAACAGGGATGTTGCAATTGGAAAATGAGTCTAGCAATTGTCCTGATCAATATATTTATGTACTATTGCTCTCTTATGGTGTATTTATGTACTACCTACAACAGAACTGTGTTATCACCCAACCTGAAAGCAACTCCCAAACAAATTACCATCTCTTCATCAATAGACCACATATCCATTTAGGACTATAAAGGGCTTATCGGGCCTATTATAGTCACATTTCTAAATTATTGCATGATATGGACTGTCGGATAATCAAAGTGTGTGTGTGTGTGTGTGTGTGTAATATCAGTGGCTGATCCTTTGAAAAAGGCTTTAGTGGTACTGTAAAATAACCTCCAGATAGAGAGATGTATGATAGACAGATAATCTGTCTGAAGAACTTCAGATAACTGATTTTTACACTTGAAGAAATATGAGAAAAGTTTACAAACAGAAAGAGGAAGTAGATGTCAGAGACAACAGTGAGAGTAAAGACATGATGGAAAAAGTTCAATAAAGAAACTTGGGTCATACACATTACAGGCACAGGATGACATGGATATTAATTTAGGTGGAAGTATTTACTGTACTGTTAATTACAGCATGTAAATCTCATTACACAACCACTTTTTCTGCAAATATAAAAAGTTGAATTGTAGAGACAAACTGTATTTTTCTTCCTAAAACATCCACAAACAGAATTCAGCAGCTCTCTGCCCACTTGTTATTTAGTAGTACTCCAGATAAAAGTCAAATATACTTCTTAGCAAGTTAAGTGTGTGCCTCAAAACACATTTGATGCCCATTTCCTTCCTTTGAATTTTGAATAATCATTGTGTTTTATCAGTGACAGACATGTATTTCAGAGAAAATGTTAGAAATAATGACTATGGTTACTCCTCTGCCATTTACAATTTGTTATAGATAATTCCATGATCATTTTCCTCTTGCTGTCTGTCAGTTTATTCACTCCCTCTACACCCTGTTTCAATAAACAGCAGGATATAAACCCCTAAAAAGAATATGATGGAGAAGGAGAAGTTGCAGTGAACGTGTCACATCTTGGACTCAATATCCACAAAAGGGAAGAGCAAGGTGCTCAAGGTCAACACAGCCAACACTGGAAGGTGAAGCACTAAAGGGTGGAGAGCTTTACTTACTTTGGCAGCATTGTTGGAAAACCGGATGAGGTAGATGCCGATGTAAAAGCCCGGGTTGGTGAGGCAATGGCAAGGTAGTGATCCTTCAGGATCCTCAGATCTAGGATAAGATGAGAGAGGAGATACTTTAAAGTCTGATATTATCAGAAACCAGGAGTTTTTTGGTTTGTGTGTGTGTCACACCCTCCCTTTGACACTTCAAAATACATTCAACAACCTAATAATAATTTAGATAATAATAATTTAACTGTAAATAAAATGGTTGACACAGATGCTCTGATGTGCCTGCATGTAGCTGCTGAACTGGACGGTATCTTATCAACCGATGCCTGGTAAGTAGGTTTTTGCAGAGTGTTTGTGTGTGTGTGTGTGTGTGTGTGTGTGTGTGTGTGTGTGTGCTGCTTTAGGTTGGAAACTAATGCATGAGGAAGTCTGTTTTTGCAGAGGCTGCTTTACATACATATAATATTTAATTTTATTATAAAAAATATATACATTTAATTGTCTTGCACAAAGTTGATAGCCAAACTGAACAAGAAGTACAAGTACATGCGAATACATTACTTCTATATTAGTTTTATTTTAATATTGGTAATTAGGATTTGGAATTATAGTTGATTGAGGGTAGATAAAGAATCAACACCATGGAGCAATGTGTGTGTTTAATGTGCAGAATCTGCTCAACTGTTCAAAGCACTGATCAGATAAAACATCATTGTAAAATAACTTGCTTTGCACTGCCTCCAAATACATATATTGTATATATCAGATGTGGACAATGATATGGTATGTTGCGATTACATTCTTCATGATTACGGGTTGCTAGAATTCAACCAGTTCTGCCATATGCCCCATTTTAACATTGAGCACCTGCCCCTCCAAAGGTCTCTGCACGGCCCTGCTACAGATGGATCAGTCATGCTCTTTGCGATCTTGCATCCAGAACCAGAGGCAGACCAAGAAACACCTGGCGCCTTGAAGACAACTGGCCACACATGGGGACTGCAAGAGAAACTGGCCAGGACCCGGATGCCTGGAAAAGCCTTTGCTGGCGGCCTTAGGCTTGAAGTAAGTTAAGTAAGGCGAAGTTAGCTCAGTGGAAATTTCTGTACTGGTTTTAATCTTGTTGTGCTGGGTATTAATGTCACCAGCATGTGACTCTTTAGGTGTTGTTATATTGCAGCTATACAAGCTTCAGGGGTATCCAGTTAATTAACATATTTACTGCTAATGCCTCGACTGTCCCCAGTGAGCAATGAAACCACACTTAATCACACATACAGTGCCCGTGGTTTCAATAAAGGCATACAGTACTTCAATCACATTACTAGCCTTATAATTGTTTTGTTTCCTCCAACAACCCCACTGCATGCCTGTAGAGATCTACACCTCCTGTCCACGTTTCACAGCGTGTATATTTTCAGGGCCGATTGAGGATCATATACTGGTACTATTCAAGTCGCCCACCCATTAACACAGTCACCCATTCTAAAACGTGAGAACAGAAACTCACTAGAGCAGTGGTTCCCATCCTTTTTGGCTTGCAACCCCATAAAATGTGACACGGTGTATTTACAACCTCCCATTGCAGGTTGTATATGACCATAAGTAGTGAGCAGTTCCAGCAAAGAGTGATTTTTTTTAATGGGCCTGAAGACATAAAAAACGATCCACTATTTCACAAGAATAAATTCTATATTGCAGAAATTTAAAGACAAAACAGATTTTGTGCAGCGGCAATATGTTTTTCTCCTTTTTCTTGTTTGCGATCTGATGAAACACAGCGCTGAGGTAAAGGTGTAATTTTCAGAAACTTACAGTATGAAATGACTATGTATGATGGGCGTGAAGTAACAAAAAAAAAAAGACTGAGCAACATCTTTTGTATAAGAGATAAAACCTTAATTGCTTTTAGTAGCGTAGAAACATCTACAATTGGCCACAGAGTAGGAGGTTAAAGTTCATGGTCGTGAGGAATTGGTTTATTATATAAAACATAATTAAATACAGCCATCAATCTACCATTACTGTTACTATGGAGATAAATGGTGAAGAGATTAATAATTAAAACAATTTTGAAGTAACCTGAGATTTGGAGTTGAGTTAAAGAAATAAATTCATTGCGCTGATATATTGTCCATATCATAATATTAATTAATATGATATTTAATCTTATATATCCCGTCTTCATTATTCTGTGGGTCACATATTTAACCAGAAAACCTTATCCATGTAGCCTAATTAAAAATTAACTCATTTAACCCCATATTGTTTTCAAAGATTTAATGCATATAATTATATCAGTTCAGTCATTAACAAATATGTTGTGTATCTATTTTTTTTTTCCATTTTGTACTTTTTTCTTTGCAGAAAATGGCTGTTATAGTTCCCACCTGCACAAACAAAAATATATTCATCCCATGAACAAAATCTTTTTGGAGGATTATACTAGGGACTTGAATGATTAAATAGATATATACATGTCAGGGTTGAAAATCATAATAATCTGAATGAAATAACTTCCTGGGAGGGTTTGTCTTTGCCATGTTCTCAAGGGAAAGGGGCAGGAAGTTGATGACATATAAGAGAAAGATGAGAGAAAGCACTTAGAAACTTACTGTCAGAAAAAAATCTGTATGAGTAACACTTATTTTTTTTAAGAATAAAATGATGGACTTAAAGGCTTACAGGCTTCAATGGGTTAAACACCGCACTGTAGCCTAGAAAGTGATATATACAATACAATTCTACCACCGGCAGCTTAGCTTTTACTTTTGTTTCTTAATTTGTTGGTTTATTTTACATAAATACAGCAGCCATTATATATCAAGAAAGTATGAAGGTATGAAAAATAGATAGCACCCAAGTCTAATATATAAATAAATAAAACTGGGAAATAGTTAATCAACATTTTTTTTTTTTATTAAATTATCGAATGTGACTTCCTAGGCAGTTGAAGTGAAGAAAAGTATCAGTACAAACTTGCTGAATACCCGGGGATTTGAATTTAATCTCAAAATGATAGAAGATTATTTATGTTGAGGATGGAGGGCTTGAGGGACAAAATATCTCATCTCACACATCAAAGTTTCTTATCTGCCTCACAGCATTAAACTGTCTGCAGAACTTCTGAATTCAATCTTGTACTCTGGGAAAGCTGGAAAGGAGCCTGTGTTTTGTGAAGCAGAAGCTCTGGTCTCCACAACATTTGCATAACAACACTATAATGTTGCCTTGACTGACAGCAAAACC
The DNA here is from genome assembly GCA_030544235.1 of Lepturacanthus savala. Classification (NCBI taxonomy): domain Eukaryota; kingdom Metazoa; phylum Chordata; class Actinopteri; order Scombriformes; family Trichiuridae; genus Lepturacanthus; species Lepturacanthus savala. The sequence continues at coordinate 4,963,390 of CM060473.1, read as the reverse complement.
TGAAAGATAAGAAAGACACACACAGACACACACACACAGACACACCGTCACCCAAACAGATGCAAAAGTAAAGGAAAAAAAAAGTTTTAAAGGAAACTTTGATGGGTTATCAGGGTGTAACTGTATGGCTTAAGCATGCTTGTGAATTTAAATGTGTGGTTATAATTCTATTTTATTTGTTTTACTCCATATCTGAGGTCATCAGTTTCACATCTGTTCAATTGTGTCATTACTTTCTGTCTGAGTACTATATAATAAAAGTGCCCCAAAAAAAATCTTTAAAAAAAAGAGCTGTCATTCATATGGTTAGATTATCAAAATCAATATTATCACCAACAATCTTTATCATTTTTGTTTCTTTGCATAGTTATATAAATATTTTTTAAAAAATAACAGCAGAAGATTTGATTTTAATCAAACCAAGTTAAAAATGTTTCTTTGGCTTATTGACTTTAGATCCTTTCAGCAGACTGTTAACCAAATTATCAAACCAAATTTAACCTGTTAGATACATTTTTATCTAACAGAGGTTTGGTTATTATTATTATTATTATTATTATTAACATACAAAAAGCCAGAAGATGGTAAACAATTTGTTATTGTACCCTTTTGTCCCAGACTTGTTCATTTGTTCTTAATTATTTCTTTGTAAATAGTAAATTGATTTACTAATACTAATTCAACTACAGAAAGCAATCATTTACAGAAGTAAATGGGTATTATAATGCTCTCTTCCATTTGTCTTCAAGTTGTTTTTTTCTCTTAATTTGCACATGTGGAGTAAAATGATAACCAGAATACCAGCTAAATAGTGTCTATTATTATTTGAGAATTAATTTGAGTTATGTGCTTAACTGACCGTTTGGGATAATATTGATTAAGGTTTAAACAGAGAAAGAATTTTATGATAACCCATTTAGCCTATTTAGCAGCATTTTGTCTCATCTCCCTGTTTTTAAGGATATCTTTGTGAAACACTGGTGTGGATGTTACTCTCTGGGAGAATAAAAGTGAACAGTCAACAGGTGTTCAAATAAAAGAAGCATCGGGTTTGATCATGTGTTTCTGGCAGCAAGACAGATAAGCCTAAAAAGGCTCTCACAGCAGCGTTTGAATGCATCTTTTTAGACACACACACAAACACACATGCCATGAACACCCACATACATAGATATAAGCAGACTTTCTCAACATATTTCTATTTCCCCATCCATAGCTTGTATTTCCCCACACACACACACACACACACACACACACACACACACACACACACACACACACACACACACACACACACACACACACACACACACACACACACACACACACACACACACACACACACACACACACACACACACACACACACACACACACACACACACACACACACACACACACACACACACACACACACACACACACACACACACACACACACACACACACACACACACACACACACACACACACACACACACACACACACACACACAGCTGTATTAAAATGATGTCCTGGCACAGTGCTCTCCTCTCCATCTTGGTGATGGTTTCATTTTTATCTCTCTTCTGGTGATTTATAGGGCCAACAGCCTGCTATTAGTTAGCTTAAAAATGGCCGTGCACTGAGAAATACCAGCCTTGATTGGACCAGACACGTTCCTGCACCTTCTCACTTCCTGCAGCACAAAAACACAGCAACACACACTTACACACAGTACACACCCAGATACTCCTAACCCTTTCTTCCAGCCTCTTTCACTCCAACCTCTAAAGGAAAAAATTAAGAATAAGAAAGATTTGATTGAATACCTACATGTTTAAGTTGAAGACTTACACATTTAAATTCCCGGTATATACCTTCAATAGTGTAATGCACTTAATGAACTGTATATAAAGAATGGGATAAATGATAGGAGTAATTTAATTGGACCACTGAAAAGTAGACTATCCTAACATAAGCAGGACGAGCAGGGCAGTGGCTAATGTTCAACAGCTAAAATTCAGCTTACATTCTATTGGGGGACCACTCACCTTGATGGACAGGTGGATATAATGATACCATTGGTTGTGATTGAAATGTGATTGCATTTTCATCTGAATTTGATATGATACAAAAAAGGTATTTAGTTTTTTGGGGAAATCCAGTTAAATAAGTGAACATGACAAGCAGGGATGTGATGTAAAAGAATTGCCACGTTTCAGTCACATGATCATGATGACAGCGATTTCAAGTGGAGGGCAGAAAGTAATTATGGAGAGTATAGTTATGGAGGTAGCCACTGTAGAGAGTGTTTATTGCATAGCTTTAGACACCATTTTTGAGGAAAATATAACACATCAATAAAACAATATAATGGACGTGACCCCTATTTAATAAAGTTCAGTGAGTTTTCAACAGAACTGAATGATTTGCAGACAATCAAGGCAGTAGACATAAATTACATCCTCCAGACAAATTACTACACAAAGCAGCAAACAATGGCCTACAGAAGTTTGGAGGCATACATTTTTATCAGCAGATGAGTCACCAATTTCAGTACCACACGGCTACGAGATGAATATCATTTGGTCTTTGCCTTTTCCGTTTTTCACCTTTGTGACAACAATAAATTTGGGTACTCTGGGGAAAATAAAAAAAACATTGTTCTTTTCTCTGTTTAAGCGATTGGCGCAGGCGTACACGACACAAAACATCCATTTCACGTAGCTCTCTTAAAGAAGCTTATTGTACTTCGAAAGCTTTAACCTGTCAACTTGTTGCCCTCCACATGAGTTCTGGGCTCCAGTGATTTAGCATTGTGACGTCACCTTAAAAAGACTTTTTATTTAAGGAGGAATTTAAGGAGAACTAATTGTCTCCTTCACAAAAGTGAAGCAAAAAGACATTGCAAAAATCTAAACTCTTATAAAGGCTTTATTACATAGGAAATATTACTGCTAAACATGTCAATTATGTAGACCTATTACAGAATCTGAGTTCATCTGTCTTACTGTATCGGTGTTAAACATATAGGCTATAAAAGGTGGTGTCCACCCAATAAAGGGCAAGCTGTCCAATAAATACTAGCTCTAGAAGGACAAAGGCAAATACCCAAAACCACTAAATCTTCAATATATGTGTCACTGTCCACCAAGATGACATGAGTGTGTAAGTGCCCTCTCAGACACTTTTCTTCAATGTCACATTCTAGACCTTGATCAAACAGATTGGAATAAGGGAAATAACAAGGGAAACAAAGAGTGAAGGAGAAGACAATAGTAACAAAGGTGAATCAGGAAAACAAAAATCTTCTGGCACAAAGGAGACCTATCAATCCTAAAAATGTTCTCTATTTTGGAGAAAAAACATTGCCTGAAAAATGATCAGTATTTCAATGTCCTATATTTTTTCAAGGTATTTGCATAAATCAATGTGCAATTATGGCACAAAAAATGCATTTAACGACATGACACAGCAATTAAATGAGCATAAGAGTTTAAATATCGCACTAGCCACGTCCGCCATAAAGAAAAAATTTGCCACCACAAAACCTCCAGCCTAGCTTGCAGTAGCATACTGCAAGTTAGGCTGCACAATTAATCACATTCATTCATTCATTCATGCATCTTCTATACCAACTTATTCTTCATTAGGGTTGCGGGGATCTGCTGGAGCCAATTCCAACGCATTACAGGCAAGAGGCAGGGATGTTTTAGGGGATACACCCCAACCTATTGTGGGGCACACACACCATTCACTCACACACTCACACCTATGGGCAATTTAGTTTTCAATTAACCTCAGCATGTTTTTGGAGTGTGGGAGGAAGCCAGAGTACCCGGTGAAAACCCACGCAGACACGAGGAGAACATACAAACTCCACACAGAAAGGTCCCAGACCCAGGACCAAGGAGGTCTTGAACCTGTGACCTTCTTTAATCACGTTCAAAAATCCCAATTATGATTCACACTCATGCAATGAATATGATTCTACCACATTTTCAGTCAGAACATCCACACAATAAAACAAAACTTTTTCCCCAATATCAACAAATAAAGGTTCTATTGCAGTTGGAGCCGCTGAGCCATTAGGCACAGCAGACCTGAGTAGACCAGCAGAGTCAGTCCAGAATGTAGACACTGTATATTGTGTAAGCTGTGTAAGGCAATTGTCAGATTATTAAAAACTAAATGATGCAAAACAAAACAACCTTTATTAGGCACTATCATATTTCTTGTTGCACTTCCTTCTTCTGTATCGGGTAAATGAGTACAATAAACATTTGTATAAGACAAAAAATTGGATATCAATTTATAGAAATTCCCATTTTAGCCAAAATCATGCAGCCGAGTGTGAGGAGGTTGCTTCACAAGCAGAGGTCTTTAAAGTTCATACCTAATGTCAGCAGAAAGGATGCATGAGTGCTTGTGTGTGTGTGTGTGTCCGTGCTGCAATGTTAGCATGCCCTTGGCAACCTAACCCCAATCAATCTAAGCAGGAAGTGCTGGGTTAGCCCCGCCTCTCATCTAGGGCTAAGCGAATAAATATTAATCACTCATTGATTAAGGCCTTAACACTGATCAGCCATTATTCACATCACCATCCTTTCTTCTATTCATCCTTTTCTGTCCAATTCCTCCATATCCTCTTTCCATCCACCATCCCTCTCTTTTCCCTTTACAGTTTTCCATCTTGCCTTCTTCTTCTACCTCCTTCATCCTCCTCCCATCTTCTTTTCGCTGCCTCACCATGTCTTGTATTTTTATTTTCTATCTACTAAATTCATCCCTCATCCCTACCACTATCTCATTATTTCCATTTCACCAATTCATCCATCTAAGTCTCCACACTCACAATTTTCATTCCTTTTCTACCTGCACCCTTCCTCCCTCTTTTTTGTTCTCCCTATTATTCTCCCCATTTATTTACTCCATTCATCCCACCATCCCTGCCTTCATCCATCCATTCTTCCTTACAAATCACTGGGATCCAAAAGCTTCAAGAGCAGGAGAAAATAAAAGGAAAACAGTGAGAGGAGGAGACGAAGGCATACTGAATGAGGGAGGGAAGAAGAGAGAGATGGAGAGCAGGACGTGGGCAGCTCAATAAAACACAATAGGCCATTGTTCTGACATGACATTACTCACCTGGGCAGAGAATAGAGAGAAGAGGGAGTCTGGGGGTAAAAGAGAAAGAAGTCAGAAGATCAGACAGAAAGATGGAAAGAGAACGCAAGGGCAGTATAGAGGGGAGGAAAGGATCTGAGAAACATGATAAAAGTGAAGGGGATGCAACAACATCCGGTCAGTCAACTGACTGACTGGTTCATCCTCAAAGTAAGCCTTACTTCTATGAAATCTGCTTGTATTGCTAATTTGTGTTGCAGAATCACATTCTCAGGCATGAAGAAGTGATCATGATGGATGGTTGGCCATCCAAAGCACAGGACTTCATCCCTTGGCCTTTTTCCCCTCATATGATTTCAGTCAGCAAAGTCTTTGAAAAGTTTTTCTAAACATAGGTGTGTCTTGTTATTTATGCTGCCGATGATGGTTGTACTTGTGCTTTTTATTAAATTGTAAATGAAAAAATCTGTCTGGCAATCCTCTGAAGTCAAACACTGAAATTATCCCAAACAGAGGGAGGATGGCAATCGAGTAGCTTTTCTCTGCAAAGAATGGCCTACCAAAAAGGCAGATCTGGCTGATATATCGCTGACAGATCATTCTTCTTTTGAAATTCAATGTCCAACCAGATTTGATTTGCTAGAAACAGGTGCAATTCAAGCAGTCATTCATCAACACAAAAGACAAAAGAAAAGAATACTGCCAAAGTAGACCGATTACACAAAATAAATCTTTCAACACCACAATCTAACATTGTCACTGTTGACATTTATTTTATCTAATTGAAGCAAGATCCCAATCTTTCCCTAACTTAAACTGTGTGGCTTTAGTTGTATTAGTTCAATTAAATTTTGTATTTTGTTCTTAGTAATAGACATGTATTAATTTGCTATTAGAAAGAGAGCAGAATAAATTTTGGTCTAGAGCCATTCAGTCAGTCTATACCTGCTTATTCCTCATTAGGGTTGCAGGGGTCTGCTGGAGCCAATCCCAGCACATTACGGCGAGAGGCAGGGATACACCCCAGATGGAAGCCGGAGCGGTGAAAACCCACACGGACATGGGAAGAACATGCACACAAAAAGGTCCCAGACCCAGGACCAAGGAGGTCTTGAACCTGCAACCTTCTTGCTGTGAGGCAACAGCGCTAACCCCTGCACCACCGTGTCACCCCTATGTGTGAGCCATTCACACAAATTAACAGCCAATATTCTAAAAGTAGTCCGTTTGATGTAAGATAGCTAGCAATGGATGTACCAACCCAACTCAAACCCAGATATGTAGAAATGTTTTGCTTACACTGAAACATTTTCAACTTGCTCAGACATGTCCTTTAAAGCAAACTCACCCAGGTCATTTTTGTTGATAGCGGCTTTTCATTGACTTTATGCATGTATAATTGTGTCTTTCCAGTAGCCCGGCTACAATCTACATCGAGATGAGGTCTGAAAACCATCCATTTATTCATATTGGAGGCATGGCTTTATGACAGCCCAGAGCCGTTTATTCGTCACTACAAATTACAATCTAATGCTTCTGTACGTAGCTATAGCCAAACGTATCATAACGTAACATACCTGATATAGTTAATATTTACCTACAAGGCTAACATTAGCTTACATTTCTATCATGGAGGGCTTTAATGACAGCTGGATGTAATGCTTTGATTGGTTGAAATTACTGTGGGCAAGATGACGAAAGTCATTTAATAGGAATAAAATGTTGAATGATTGAATTTCAACATAAATAAGACATTTTTCTCACTGGTAAAAAAGTACTGCTTTGCCAATTCTATACTAAAACCGTTACCTTGCATTTCATGGTAACTAAATGGCTGCAATTATTGGCATTGAAAGTTACTGTAATTATTATTTTTTCCCAATAGAAGTACAGTATTTGTTTTCAGTATTGTGTTTTTACTGTAAAATGCATACAGTGTATAAAAAACCTTGTAATTTCACAGGCTCATAATGACATTTATTCACACAGTATTTCCTTTTTATTATAAGAATATTATTGAGCATTAAGAATATGTTGTCAAAGTGTGGCATCTTTTAGTAACTTTTTGGTTTTGACATACATGACAAATCAAATTCTTGCAGTAAAACAGTCTTACACCTACACAAGTCAGGAGAAGTCACCTATATATTCCATAGACCTGAAAAATGTGGTGCAGAATACATAATGATATAGAAACATAGGCCACCAGAATGAGATGCCAGTCACTAAAACCCAGGTACCTAGTTAGTTTCATATGATTTCTCAGGCAAACCACGCTTGTCAATCGTCACACAAGCCCTATATAAATCTGGTATAAAAATTCAGTCTGTGCCAGAAAATCTGTCTCAACAAGAAAATAAAAAAGTTCAGGTAAGGTTGACATACACTATCCTACACATTAAATATGATTGTGCTCTTAGCCAGAAGCACCAAGGTGTAAATAATCATGCAATATCTAGTTAAAATTGATCAGCTCATCGGATGAAAACATTATTACTGCATATAGACAAGGCATCACTGTGGGTGCAAAGTATTAATGAACAGCCATGTGCCATGTGATGGAGTTGCTGGAGCCTTTTCACTTGCATTTATCGACACTTCTTCTCACCGACCTGCATTTATATTCTTTCAGTTCAGCACTGACAAAACTTGGAGTTGACCAATTATCCATTACTTAAATTTAAAAGTTTCCTAACTTGTCAGACTAAATTGTCGCAACATTCACCTTGTGTTTCTTACAGGATTTTTGGGTGCATTGAGGAATTATTACCAATATCATGTGGATACTTTGGGTCTGATCTGAGAGTAAATTGGCTTAGTCAGCGTTGATTAGTGGTAATTTATTCACAACCTGCGGGATCATCTGGCCGATCATGTTTTTTGCTCATTTGGAGTGTTGATAGATTTTATCATCACTGAGAAATAAAGGCTGTCAATCCTCCATAATCATTAAAATTGCATTCCTTATTATTTATAATATTCAAATTATATTAAACGTCCATTATTAATATTTACTATGAATTTCCATTATCATCGTCATCAGGGTTTCCTACAGCGCACCTACGTCCCACTGAAAACTGAAATGCATACATAATAGTAATAACATCTCTCAAAAAACACATGCTACGATGTTAGCCGGTTTAGCTGCTATTTTATTCCTCTAACACAGGCTACTGTGGCTGTAGCCAATGCCAAAACAACAAACTTCATAAGAAAAGTTTATGAGTGCTGTTGTCTTTTCTTCTTTCAGAGCAGAACCACACTCTACAGCATCTTAGCCCAAGACGTGTTCACAGACCCTCAGGAAATCCCATTGCTATCACCTAACAGAACAGAATCTGGACCTAAACTCAGTTATTTATAATGTTTAACAACAGCGTTCTTGATGTTAATTTGTACACATATATAAATCATTGCACCTCACCTAGAATTTTTTTCCTGCAGGAAACAGTGATCATCATCCTCCATGATTCAGTCAGACTCAGAAAATTTTATTGTTTATGAAACATCACAAAAGGATTTTGACAAGGAAAAAGTGTTTTCTGCACAATAGAGGCAAAGGAGAGATGACAACAAGAGACTTTTCTTTTTTTTTTTTTTATAAATCAGCCCACTTTCACCTTTTGCCATTAATTTGTTCTTCATTTTCAAACAGTTTTCATCTCTTGTGTACGTTTCCCTTCTGCTGCACCAAAACAACATCAAGCAATTTATAAGCATGGCTGCCTCCTAAAATGGAACCTAACATCTCATCAGACCCCCCAAAGGAGGATCCTCAAACTTAACACAATCTGCACAAATCCACCAGCTACATTTTTTATCCAATGCATACAAATATCTACAAACATATGTACACATTTTATTCTCTATACTCTACAAAACTCTAAAATCCTTCATTTATACATTTATCACAAATAGACATGCACATCCTAGACATTTCTTTTTAACCTCACTTTAAACACGAAACACATTGTTTTATGTCACCTTCAAATTCATGTAGTGCATCCACAACTTAATTAGATCAAAGTAGAATGAGTAGAATTTGTCGGTTGTGGTTTGTGAACACACCAATCAAAAGTGGGCCCTTCCGCCCCGGTTCAATGACGCCAGTAGTGGCACACTGCAGTGCAGCAATATGTTGCTGCGTTTTCAGAGTCCTGCCCTATTGACTGAACAGCCACTGACCTGAGGTCCTGACTACAGCAAAATCAGAAATAACCGTGCACTTCTAGTGGGCCGTAAGTGTTGATTGTTGGGGTTATTTTTGTATGAGTATGTTTTTGTTGTTTTCTTAGAAAAGGCCTACTCATCTGTCTTTAAAGTAAAGAGCAGATCAGTCTCAGCAGCTGTAATAGAGTTGTAAACTAACTTTACAACTTATTCGATAGGAAAACTACAGTCTGGAAATCAAGAAGACAGATTGAGGGAGAAGAAAACTGAAAATTGGTGATGAAATGAAAGAAAGCATGAGCGCATAAAATCAAGAGAGGGAGCAAGCAAAGAGTGGTGCCTCAAATAAATTCTGAGGTAAATCAGTTCCAGTGGTTGCTTCCTGAAAAGTAGTTTGGCTGCTTTGAGACGGATGGTATCCCAGGACCAAATCCGGCACCACTGCAATTACTGTGCCATAATTTTACTGTCACTGGTGTTTCTGGGTCTTGCAGTTCTGGAAGAGCATATTGGGACAGACCGAAAAACAGCTTGTGATAAATACAGGGACTAAATTGCAGGGCTTTTAAATATTGGTAGTCCAGTTAATTACCTCTGTCCTGCTGATGGAAATGTACCTAAATTCCATTTTGTGTTTGTTCTATTCTTCTCGTCTGCCTTCCCAGATTTCACCCAAATCTTTGTCGTTTTATATGTTTTTGAAAGGCAGTGGCATTTGACAGATGTATAATCATATCAGCCTATGGCTGCACAGAAAATACATATTTGCAGGCAAAATTCAAACAGAGGCAGAGTTAGAGAGAAATGGGATAAGACAGAAAGTGCAACCAAGGAAAAAAAGACAAACTGAGCCAAAACTTGAAAACCAGGATACGTTCGCCACACAAAGCATTGCTTGTCTTCTGTCAGGAAAACACGCTGGACAACTGTGGGACTCCTGGGGAATTCAGCCAGGCTGTGATGTAAATAAGGCTTACAGTATCAAGGCTCAGAGGAAACCTGAAGGGAAGATGAGAGAGAAAAAAAAAAGTGAGTGTAGGGAAACATCAATCGTAGCAAAGAAAAGTAATTTTCACCACGAATGGTCATGTAGGGACGACACATGCACACATGCATACACACAGAGATAGAGGGCTGATGCTGGGATGTCATTTGTATGAGCTGTATGTAGGACCACCAGAGACATACGGTGCATTCACAAAGTATTCAAACCCACGTTTTCACATTATGTTGCAGCCTTATGCTGCGTTTAAATGAATTTTCCGACCTCATCAATCTACACTCACTGCCCCGTAATGACAAGGCAAAAACTGAATTTTAGAATTGTTTCCAAATGTATTCAAAAGGGAAAGCTGAAGATTTACATTATACATAAGTATTTAAACCTTTTGCTAGGACATTGCCTTCCGGTTTTCTTTATAATCTTTGAGATGTTTCTACACCTTGATAGGAGTCTACCTGAGATAAATTCAAAACTCAAATTCTTTGGGGGGGAGAAAGGAGAATAATCAGATCAAAGTAAGGATATCATACAAGATTTTTGATACCAATGTCTTGATTTTGATGAAGAAGACCAATTTTATCATATCCATGAGGAAAATAAAAAAAAAAAAGTTTAGTTTTATTTTCCAGTATGTTGGAAGCTGAAAGCTTTTATTTTGAAGGTAAGCTCTGCACTGTAAACTCACCAAGGCTGCTGAGGCTGCTGTTTATCATGAACATGATAGGGTCTGTTCATCATTGTCAATTATTTGGGACAAGCCTCTCATAACACACATACACACTTGAACCCTCTAAGGGTAGTGTTTTCCTGATATAACTGTTACACGTTAAACAATCACCAGCTGCATGAGATTAACTCCTTAGGAACTGAAAAGAGTTACAGAAAGACAAGAATTGCTTTGATACTTGGTGGAACCAAAACTATTTGGTGCCATAGAAGAACCAAAGTTCGGTACCTGGCTAACTACAGTACGTGTGTGTGAACGTAGCCATGCATCAACAAGGCTGGGTGGGTTTGCAGCAGAGGAGGGGTGCCAGGGGGTGAGGCGGCTGGATGGTGAAAGGATGTGGGGAGGGGAAGGAAGAAGATGAATTGAGAGAAGAAAGAAGGGGAAAGGCAAGAGTAATGGGTGAAGTGATGGGTGACAAGATTCAGTAGAACAGTGACTGTCTTATTGTAGCATACAGGGTACAAATGACTGCATGCTGGATTTCAATTTTTCTTCCTCTGCAGAAATAGTCGAGATGAAACACTTTTGTTGATCATATTGTTCTTTTTTGCTGATTTATCTCAAATTACCCAGCTAAAAGAACATTACAAAGTTTCTAAAGTTAGCATTTCCATAAACTTTTCAAATACAAGGGAATGTGTAGAAATCTGTAGAGCTCTGTGGCCATTCTCCTTCTCTGAGAATATCTTGGATTTCTTTTTACACATACAAAACCTGCATTCAAGCACACACTAAATCCACATAGATACACTTTCTTTCAGATATAGAAGTCCTAGATTTTTTATATCATACTCTAAACCTACACTGACTTAGCAAGCTTTGCGTCTGAGACCACTGCCTTCGCTGTGCCAGATGTGCTCATATCAGTGCTTGGGCTCATAATGCACACAACAAATTTAGTGTACCACATGGTCTGTGTAGTGCATTTCCAAGACATTAGAATAACTGGCACAGCTTCTACCTCTCTGTAAAAAGCATCTGGCCATCATCTTTCCTCTCCAACCTTGGATACATTTCCCATATTCTATCACCTGTGAACATGTTGGCAAGCCGGCAAAGACCTGTGAAAATCACCTCTTTATTTACCTACAGGGCATTTTGTACCATAATCAGTCCCACCAGGATTTCACAACTTTTTGTTGTGATTATCTGCAATCAAAAGGACTCTTTTTTTTTTTTTTTACATGATGTACACACTGATGCTGTGTCCCAAATCACACAGATCAGTGGTATTTTGAGTTTATTTTCCAAATGCGAAGTATGCGACATATTTGGAAATATGAAGATATAAAGGTACAAATTTGCGGTATATACTGTAGTTGATTGTGTGGGAATTCACGCAATCACAAAAAACTGGAGGGACTGCATAATGAGTTACAGACAGCCACTAGATTTCCTACAAGTGATGTTTCTGCCAGCAAAGAAAAGTTCATATAAATTATTTACTTACAAACTTGTGGGAGCATGCTGCTGCTGTTTATTTCAAATGCCAACTGCATTTATTTGTGGCAAACCCATTGCCCAGCCTTAGTCCTTACAGTGCAGTTATTCTGCAAACTAGCATTTAAGAGAGAATTGCCAAAATAAAATACTTTCCCTGGCATCACACATTGTTCTGTTTTAGCCCTTTTCCTTTTAACTTATTTCTGACTTTTTTTAAGTGCCTCATTTGATGTCTCCATCTTTCATCTGTTGTTGAATATCCAGAGGACAGCTGAATGGATGAGGAGCCATTTAGGGTTCTGAGTCTGACTGAACATGTCATACATCACACACCTACAGACACACACACACACACACACACACACACACACACACACATCCATTTTCTCACACAAACACACTTACTGTACTCACATAGCTTATTAGTACAAGCTTATAGAAACACACACACAGACACACAAATCCAGAGTCATAAATCAAGGCAGGATTTGCAGGACTAATAGGGGAGGTGGGACAGGTGGGCTGGGGTGTGAGTGTGCGAGTGTGTGTATGTGTGTGTGTGTTTAGTTGCATAAAAATAATAAGGTTGTGCAGCTCACCTTGTGTTTTGACCCCTGTGTCATTTTGTATGAGTCTGTTTGTACTTGTCTGTTAATAACTTGTAGGTACAGTTTATTTTTGCAAGTCTTGTTTAACTCACAGTGTGTGTATGTGTGTGTGTATGCCACAATAAGACCATTAGCTACTATGCCACTGACACAAAACGAAATTTCAATGTCAGAGTGGTGTGTGTATGTCTATCGAATGTATTTATATATGCTGTGGGAAAAGGTGTGTGTACCGATGCCACCATCTATTAACACCATGATCTATGAACAAACCAAGCGGCTCTCATTTGTGTGTGTGTGTGTGTGTGTGAGCAGTGGGATCTCTTAGCCTGCAAGCTCACTAAGAGTTGTGGATCACCAAACACCTCAGGAAGGTCACACAGCGATTAATGGGCCATGAATTACACCGGGCGGCGTGTGTGTGTGTGTGTGTGTGTATATCGGTGTGTGTGCCATTTTGTAAAAGTGACTGCCGTCTCACACACACATTTGCAGTGCTCTGGTAGAGATCTGTGTGTGTAACTCTTACAGGCAAGCTGGAATTTGAACATATGATCATACACCAATACATTACCTTAATACTCATGGTGGGGATATTTGTGGGACATGTTCTTTTCGAGCATTATAGAGGTTGATCTTGGATTAAATTAGCACGTCCTAATTGCCCTTTTTACAGCAGCCATATAAACATGAAATAGTAGGCAAACACAGGTGTTACCAATGATACTAGTAATTAGCTTGTGTTCCACTCAGGTTAAACAGAGTCAGGTGTTAGTGTGCATTTTGACTCTCTGACTGGTCAATCATCAATTTAAACAGGATAAATGTAGACCAGACAGTACGTACAGTCACGTCACAGTCTTAAGTCATTTACAGTCAGTGTTTTTATTTTTTACAGAATAGGAATGCCTTAAAAGGGAAAAGTTCAGCTAAATTCAGTACTGGCATAGAAACAAATCGGGGCATAAGCCTCTGGTGTTGTGCTCTTATACAACGTGCTTATCCTAAATGCTGTTTAGTCACTGCAGATTATTAGTTCACAGTAAAACCAATCAGCACAAATTAGATGATTGAGAGAATTATCTGAGCTCTTATGGGACATTTTCAGAATGTATTGTTTTATAGCCTAAAAAATAAAAGGCTGTTTTAAAATTGCATATATAATTACAGCAATTTACAGACTATAAGCCACTACCTGTTACATGCTTTGAACCCCACGCCCTATACAAAGATGTGACTAATCTATTGATTGATTTACGGTAATGTGCCTGTTCTCTCTTCCTTTGGCAATGAGAGCCATTGAAACGCTGACAGCAGGACAGAGAGAGGACACAAAGAAAAGTTCTATTGCCCCGTCAAGGTCCGTAACCTTGGTTTTTGTTATGAACTTGAACTTAGGGTGCTGCACCATTTATTATCATTTGTGCTTCTTCTTGGATGGGGAGATTGCAAAAAAAAAGTGAGGTTTCCCCAAACAGCCGTCTCTGTCCCAACAATCCCCTCTATGGTAACACCAATACTTCCATACAGTAATTAAACATTTAAAAAACTTTCTGTACCATAAATATCTCAATGCAACAAGGCTTATAGTCAAGTGTGGCCTGTATTTGTTTTTCTTATTTATTTGGTGGGACTTAAATTCAGGTGCTCTCAATTATCCGGAAATTATGGTACACATTATATAAGAAGACAGGAAAAAAATAATATTCTAACCATATCGTAAATATCAGAGGATTTAAATTATTCTATGGTACTGTATCCTAGGCTAATTAAAGTGCAAAACATTTAAATGATGATTCATTTCCAGACTATCAAGCAACTGCAGCTTTTTTTCCCCCTAAAAGCCTGGAAAGTACAGGTAGGTTTGGCTATTACTGTGCATGTCTGATCCTGATTTGAAAATTGGTTTCACACTTGCTTTCTTCCATCCACTGGGAAAACACCCAGTGGTAATGCAGAGGTTAATGAGATGAGTAAGAGGTTGTGCCAAAATATTCCTGTTGGTAAAAGTGCCTAGATAGAAATGATCTTAGCTGGTGGTAAAGTTACAGGATCTACCTGCTACTGCTGGGAGGCGTGCTTCTGAAATTCATTATAATGCAAACAGGGTAATGTTTACATTTCCAATGAATATTTGAATATTAGCAAATACTGGTAGTTTCTGTGACTGATTAAATCTATCAGTATCTGCCTTTCTAGCAAACCAATGTCAATATTGCCTTTAAGGAGTTGGAAACCTCAAGGCTACGCAAGAGAATTCTAGAAGCACATACACAAATTTACAAAAAACAAGCCAACACCAAATTTATCCCAGAACTTCTTGTTCCTCTGTTTTAGCGTCTGTTGCTGGATTAGTGTAAGACGTTCATTTGCCCTCAGGTATTTAATCTCACAGTTCATGTTTGTTACAGTTTTTATGTGTTTATTTAGATCTATAGATTATAGTGATGTAGAGAGAAACACTCTGATCTTTAACCTATAATAACCAGATTAGTAGTGCTGCAACTAAAAGCTTTTTTCTCATGATTATTTTCATGATTTGGTGATAAAATGAATATTTTCCCCTCTTCCTCAGAGCTTACAGTGTTTTCTTTGAAGTCCAGTCCAAAAAGAAATCTAAGATATTCAGTTTACCATGACTTATGCTAGAAACAGTGAATGTCTGGCATCTTTGCTTGGAAAATGACTTGAATGAATAATCGTTCATCAAATTAGTTGCAGATTAATTTTCTGTCGACTCTTGTCTAATTACCCGATAGCTTCAGTGCTACCAATAAAAGCTGTTTTAAATAATTGATTTTGTTTAATATGCCAGCGAAAATATACACAAGGTGAGTGTGTGCATCCATATCAGTTAATAACAAGACTTTCCAAATTAATTTTCCATTTGCTCTGAAACACTGATTCCCTTGGTGGGCACCATGGGCACCAGGGTAGAGACAGCTGTTCTAAACCCAATGTCTGGACAAAGCTGCTGAAACCACACACATTTTATTTTAAACACTACACGCCTTTAAAATAAACTCAACTGAAATGTACATAGCATCTTGCTGATGATCCGTTGCTTTTCAAAGCACTTGTACTTTACATACAATATTCTGATAAAATCTTTTTTGCTAGTAAAAGTTACAGGATATGAAACATAAAGTCATTGTTTAGTCATACTGCTCTGCCCTGTCCATGGCTTCTTGAAAAATCTATTTTCATTTTGTACAGCCATATTAAGAAATCCTGCCCATCTTTAATAGAACGTCTTTTGCATTCGTGAAAAGGCAAGGCAGTTTTATTTAAATAGCACTTTTCAGCACACAGCAATTCAGAGTGCTTCAAAATGTAAACATGTAAACATGTAAAAAGCATCAAGCAAAGTTCAAAGCATTCCCAACATTACAATATAAGAACCTGATAAATACAACCAACAGGAGTATTTGAAGAGAATGAAAAGAGAAGAAAAGTTGACAAGCAGCAAAACTGAAAAGACTTTTTCAAAAAAAAAAAAAAAAAACATGCTTGGATGATTATGTTTATTTTCATATTACTCACTTTAGGAACAACACTAACATTTTGTGGCAAAGCAGTAATGAGCTCAACCCAGATGACCATAGTATAGCAGTGAGAGTCACAGCCCTACATCTACAAGCCTTTAAAGTGATCATTCAAACTTTACAATCAACTCTATGACAGACTAGAAACCAATAAAGTGATTTGAAAACTGGTATGATGCATTCTCTCTTTTTGAAAATGCTTATGATCTAACTGGGATGAAATGAATACATTAATAAAGCTTTCTAGGTTCTTAGCGGATAGAAATGACCTGATTTTTGCATTTATTCTTAGTTAAAAAAAAAAAAAAATCATAATTGGACAATAGAATTAATAAACTGGTCAAAGTTGATATGCTTACCAAAGACAAAAACAAGGTTACCAGATGGTAAAGCTTAAACCCACACACCTACTGTACAGTATCTCCTTTGGTGGCGTTTTTTATTCATCTTTCGGTCTCAATCTTTCTCTCACACACAAACACACACAGGCTTTTCTTGGCATGCACAGCAGCAGTCATTTTTCTTGTTAATGTAGCGTGTCGAATTTGTAGGGCGGCGGCGTGCAAATGAAAGGTTGTACGTCTCACTCGCTTGGCAATATGTATTTGATAAGAGCTGTAGATCAACTAGTGTAGCAGAGCAGAGCCTACAGGGACGGACAAAACACATGTTAATGGAAAGCAGTGCTAAATTGGAGTGGAATTCTGCATGAGCGAGAGAGAGAGTGTGTGAGTGTGTGTGAGAGAGAGAGAGCGAGGGACAGTCGAAAACATTAAGGTACAGTGAGAGGAAGACCAGTGTGTGGATCAGTCAGAAGAAAAGTGTGTGTCAGGGGTGAACATCCACAGTATATGAAAGACTACAAGAAAGTGATAGTGACAGACTGATAGAATGAGAGATGGAGCTACAGGAGGCTGAGCTACAGGACCACGAGATTAAAAATTAAGAAAAAAAGGGAGTTAACTTTACAGCCCCGTTTGAGTTATTTAATGCGTCTCCGATCTTGATGAATCCAAATACAATTTCATACACATTCATTCCACAGTCATGCATCTCCATTAGCCAGATAAGTAATCTGATCGCATCCGTCTTGGTTTTTCAGCAATAGATACAAATCCAAGTATGTCCTCCTAACACAGTTCAGTCCAAAAGGTAACATAATACATTATACACACAGAAGTACAAGTGGGGAAATGGATCGAATGTAATGCAATATTTTTCAATTCTCACAATATAGGCCGATTATTGAAATTTTTAAATGGCTAACGGACAATAATGCTTTTTTAGTGCATCTGATTTAAATACAACAAACAAATAACTTCACTTATATAAATCTAAAAAGTCTATTCAAGTTAAGACAAAAAAAATACTAAAATAATTTGAAAAATGTTAAAAATTCATCCTCATCCCTTCTCTTAACTTACTTTGTTCCAGACCAAACACAGAAAAGCCAGCTTCCAATTACACTTTGGAGCGAGGGAGGGTTCGGAAGGCAACATTATATTTTTCAGGTGATTTCCCAAAGTCATCATGGATTTAAGATATGCAAATTATTTTATCACAAATCTGGCACTGTGCCTTTTGAGGATCATTGTGACAGAGTAGAAAGTTGTTCCAGACACTTGACTTCTTCAACATATTGGATGCCAATGAGAACCGGTGTCAATTAGTCGATGTTGCATGGACACTATATTAAAAAAAAAAAAAAAAAAGTCAAATCGATCAGACTTCATGATCGATTATCATGGCACGATTGAAGCTTCGATTCCTACAGAATTTCATATCATCAATACTGCTCCGCCTTAACACTGCACTCTTTATTTTCTAGTGGACACTGCACACAGTAGCAGCATCTTTTGGTTTTAAGTCCCAGTTATGGTCACAAGTTGTATCCAGGAAACCCTCACCAAATATTCCTATTCATAAATACTATTAAGAGAATTATTTCAAGTTCAAAGCTTCCTAATTGAGCATGAGTGGCCTTTTAGGAAAAAGATGATTAGTGTGTATTAAGTGTGTAAAAGGAGTTATGAATTATGTTTATTGTTAAGAATTTTTTGTTAGTTAAGCATTTGTGAATTGAGCCGAGAGCCATAGGGATGTAAAATAAATTCAAAGGCAGAGCATCAGAACATATTTGTGAACCTTTTTATATAATATATAAATTGTTTTTATGTTCATAATTGAACAATATTTGTGTGCATTAGAAAACATTTGACATTTACGTATGTATGTAATATGTTTCGCAATATTCAATCAAAAATCCAGAAATGAAACTGAGTCTTCTACTATAATTGGCAGCTTGTCTGTTCAGAGTTGCATCTTACACCATCACTCAGATTGTGAAATAAAATCTTATTTTAGGGAGTTTCTTTGAGATTCTATAGAATGTGTAGCCTGGAACATCTCATGAGGCTTGAAACTTGAATTAGTCTACATTTCCTTACCAAATTGTGCCCTGCTGCTCAATAATAATGACATATTTTGTACATTAAAAAAGGACCATAGCAGTGGCTTGGAATAATTTAGTCCATTATTGAGTAATTATTTCACTTCCCAAGTATTGTATATTTTATTTTAACCAATAACTGAATGACTTTGAGTGCCGTCCTGCGTGGCAGATGAAAAACTGATATAGATCCACTTTTTCACTTTGTAGAAAAAAAATCTGAATAATGATGTGCAGAGTAACATGAATGGCTAGAGAAGAACAGTAAAGAAAAAGTATAATATGAACATATACATCAATCCAATTATTTTTTTTATAAATTGCACCTCACATTGCCATTTTGTTATCACATTTTATATCTATACACATACCGCTTTATACTCTGTCTCAACAATTATTCATATATACTTTTTTTTAAACCATTTTCTTTCCAACATAATCATTCATTTGTGCAAATGCAATTAGATACTAAGAGATGTGACATGTTTGTTCACAGTGAAACACATGTCTCCAAGGTATTAATAACAAATGCTGTGATTTTCTCCATTTTGGAAATGTCCAAGAGGTCAGAGATGGTTTATGGCCACAAACTTAGACATGGCCAAAGAGCCACGTCTAAACCACTCTGCTCTACTTTACCTTAATGGACAATGCACTGTAGGTTTATTTGACAAGGTGAAACTAATGCTGTCATTACTGTGCTTTCTCTAAAATAGCTCTATAATACCAACATCATAACATACACTCACATGCACTGATACACATGAATGTACATTACACACACTCAAACACCAAAGGCTTATCGGTAACATATGTTCACATTCATTACTGTAATTTCATGTTTCATTGTAGCCTTAATATAATCCTAAAATACTCAACTAACCCCAGCTGATCAACATGTCCTCCAACTTCTCTTCACCACTTGGTCTTCAGAAGAAGTGCACATACAAATACAGCCATAAACACATCATACACGCATTCTTCAGCCAGCGGAGTGGTATATGATAGTAGAAAATTGGGTGATATTTAGAGAAATGGCCTGAGAGGCTCTGTTGGACCCTTATTACTCATGAAAAATAAAAATAAAACAATAAAAATTTTCGACTACTGCTCTTGTTTTCCCTCATGAGTCTGGCTTCTCTCAATAGCTGCATTCTCACTGGGGCGTGAAATACATTTCAGTGCAGCCTCCCATGGCTCCACATGTTTAAGGGTCAAGATGGCTCAAGAACACTGAGGCTCATGGAAAACATTTTACCTTTGGAAAAATAATGAGACTAATAATTAGATTTTCTTATCTTTACTGTTTGGATTATTATTATGCTAATAATTATAATTGTATACTTCTAATTAAATATTATACATTTACTGATCAAAAACTAATGTATTAATTGAAAAAAAATAACCAACAAGATTAGTAATAATGAAAATAATCCTTGGTTGCAGCTGGTGAATATTGAAATCATGATTATTCCATTGATTTTTTTTAGTTACATAATGCATTTACTGAGCATGAATGACTGTGCTTTCATTTGAGATGGTTACAGATTTGTCGTGTTGCCACGTAGATCTTATACCAAATTTTGCTATATATCATGTTACACTCACAATCATGCTATCTTACTCTCTCTTTCAGAGATTGTAAACTTGATTTCAACTCGATTGTATGATTTTGGAGATCTTTTGACAAGCAAATTGAAATCATGATAAAAAATTAAAAATTGCAAAGCCTTCTTTGCAGCCCAAGTTTTCTGTACATGCATTGCATTAGCTATAAAACCTACACATGCCTGAAACAACAAGCTATGCTTTCAGATGGCATGATTATTGCCTTTAATTATATTTCTATGTAATAGTTTTTGTTTTATTCTTTCATAATGAACTGAACAGTTCAGTATTAATGTGGTTTCAGAGTAGCCTGGGTATCTCCATCCTTCATCGCACATGAATTCACTTCCCTCAGTGAGGGAGCCAATCACAGAACAGGGGAGGGTCTGGGCTTTCATAAACTATGCCTCCGATTAAAAAATAAATAAATAAATGAATGGAAGTTACCCAAATTGGTGTTAGCCAGGCTAGATACAAGCAAAACAAGTCTAAAATGTATTAAATCATTTCTAATGCTGCAAAACAAACTTTTCTAAGAGAGAAAAGATTCTCTCACTTAGTTAGGAGTTAGTTATGTGGCCACTTGGAACACAATTGGACTAATTGCAAAGATTCAGTTCAATAAGAAGCTAAACAGATATATGCTTAAAATTGTTGGCAAAAATAAAACTTTGACTTAACCCAATGCAATGATGCAGTCGTCTCTGTTAAAGTTAGCTAAACAGGATGTTTTCACAGTCATCGAAACAGGGTGAAACCTGGTTGATGTCCCCAGTTTAGACTGCAATGAAATTAGCATATATCTGTAAAGACAGCACATACACAGCCAGTAAAAATGAGTGTGCAGATGACATAATGATAGAGACTGTGTATGTTTCTCAAGATAAAATGAGCAGTGGCATTAATGCTGCCTGTGTGGGAGCTGCTGTTATCATCTGGAGTCAATTAGTCCATCCCGTCTATCGGAGTCCAATTTGAAGCCATTTTCTGAAGATTGTTCCATTTGTTATTTGCTCCCACAGAGCACTTAAGAATAGGAAAGCTGTTGATTTACCACTGATATAAAGATCATGTAAGAAAGTTCAGTCATATATTTAGAAAGTCAGACACACAGTCACATATACAAAATGATCACTGACCTACTAAATCAAATTACCAGAGATGGTTCTGGTCCATTTAGACCAGGCACAGTGCAACCAGTATATCTGTGATTCACAACCTTCTGGGGCTCAAAATGAGTCACTGTCTACTGCTGTTACCAATAAAAGAGTAGCACAATTAGAGATAATTCCAAAAAAAACAACATTTTTATCTTTTTTTCTTGTTGCATACACTCAAAGACATAAAACTTGAGATTTAAATACTCAAATAACATCAACCAGTCCCATTCAACTAAGTTATTTAAATTGAAAGTAAACTAAATGATTTAAATTTATCAAAACAAATCATACAGTTACGTTGAAATTACTAAACATTATCATGTTGAATTTATTAAACCTTATGTTCAATAAATTCACTTTTTTGTTGATTTTACTGAACATTATTATGGTGAATCTACTAAATATCACCTCCATTAAATACACTAAACAAATTAGATGTATTTATGTTGCAGAATTTAAATAAATAAATACCACTTATTTCAAGTCACATTACCCAACTCTTTATTTTCTAAATAACTATGAAGTAAATTTTATTAAACCATATTGAATATCTCTCAAAACTTGTGTTGCTATTTAAATGTAACATAACTTGCTTGTCATTATGACTGAAAGTGAGTGTGTTTAATATTTTCAAAATAAATACCTTAAAGTATTATTGTTCATTTCTTTGAGTGTACTTTTTACTAACTTTTGATCCACAAATACTGTAGATCACAGCTGAGTTTTATGTGAAACTAAGCACATGTAATAGCAGTAGTGTTGTCAGAAGCAAAGTCAGACATATTGCACATATTAACATAACATGCCTCATTATCAAAGCAATGAACAAATGGCATAATACAACACATTACATTCAGTAAGACACTCCAGGGAAGCATTTGAAACCGTGTATGTTCTCATCAGATATGTGACTTACATAGAAGCTATTTTATCTTTATATCAAAACCTATCACTGCATTCACTCACTCTTGTTTTCTATATCAAACTAATTATTTCTCACAAGAAACAAGCAGATAGCTTCTGCACAGACTCAGACCACACTGTCAACAGGTGTCTGAGAGCTTAAAGGTTAAAAACTGGGGGAAATCGAACTTTTTTAATGTCACGTGCACTGGCAGATATAGTTGATATTAATAATTTTAAAAAAAGATGTAAAAACAGACATGTATCATCAGACTCACGGTTAGATGTTGCCCCTCCTCCTCATCCTCTCTAATGGACTAGAAGTCTAGAAGTGGTCCAATCTGCTGCCATGTTATATCCCAGTAGCTACAACAGCCTTAGCACCGGGAAAAAAACAGCCTAATAGCCTTTTTTCGGTAAAGTTTGGTGGTAAACGTTGTTTCAAACCCGGACTGACTTGTTTCAGAGATTATTTCCATTTTTTTTAATCCAGACAGAGACCTCGTCGTACATCCAAATGCCCTGACAACTACTTTCTGTTAGTTAGTGCTAACTTGTTAGCTCTTAATTAAAATTGCGTCACCTGTTGTCTCTGTAATGTGGCATTCACGGTCTGTCTGAAAAATCGGAAAATGTACTTCCATATTGGGAATTCACATTACATTCCAGCTGCCTTTTAAATCATATTCCTAGTCATATTGTTAATTTAGTAGGCTATTTAACTGTATTTGTGGGGAAAAGTGACGAGCACATTTACATCACGATCTGTGTTTTTAAGAAAATGGCTTTTGCATTGTACTAAACAACATTATAACAAAGACACTTTGGTTTTTGAACAACTTCTGATGGGCAAAGTGTCACCAAAGCACAGTAAACAAGTCCAATCTTGCCTATGGTTCAAAAACTGTCATTATCCTTGAAGATCAGGAAATCAATTGGCAGAAAATACTTGGGTAATACAGGCTCAACATGAGTCCTAACATGAACAATCTTCCTTCTACTTACAAAGTCAACTGGAGCCAACTGTGACTTCCCATAAGAAAAGGATGGGATTTTTTACCTTGGCCATATTGCAACCCAAAGTGTCCTGATTGTCAAAGTCACAGTCAGCAAAAACTAAATCACCAGGAATAATATTGTTGAAAATGCCACAGTCAATCTTCCTCCCCATGCATAATACCTTTTCAAAAAGTTATGGTCCTTGTTTCTGCTTTGGCACCAAGATTAGATGGATGTTTAAAAGAAAAAAAAGAAGAAAACAAAGTCAAAAGCAGTCGATAAGAACAGATTTCGTCTCAGAATATTTTCTGAATTGCAATGAATTTGCATTGATGTCAGGATCAGCACCTGCAATGCATTAGGAGGCTTCTTCACAGGTGTGTATAGGGATTGAGATATGTAAAGAGGGACAGAAACATCTGGTATGTAGATAGTCCTGTAAGAAATAAGATATTTTATCTTTACCCACAAATGCACACTTCTCCTTATTTGAATGTTTGAGCAGCTGAATGTGTTCCATTCTCAGGTTTTGACCTTCACTGGTCATAGGATCTATACAATCCTCAGTCCTAATTCTACACACATTATCAGTGATATCACTCATCTGCAGCTGCTGTGTTCAATTTGAATGACAGTTGGAGCGTGATGGCCGTGTTTTAGGTGGATGCTGATCTTGTTTTCCTCTCATTTTAACAGATGGCGTCCAATCTGGATAATCCTTCTTATACAGGTTAGACCTTGCATCTGGAATAACAAAATTTAGAAACATACACATTTTTTAAGTATTCTTTTAGGAAAACTGTACAGAAATGATCTACTGCTATAGTAGGCTATGAAATCCAAATGTATTTGTCAGAAGTAATAACTAGAACAATCAATGTTAAATGTAATAATGAAATGAAAAATTATACCATAATATTCAGCCAAGAATACAAAAAAGAGCTTTGTATTGTCTATGTATTTTCCTTTTACCCCTTTTATGGTTGTATTTTTTATGTTTTAGTGTATTTCTTCTATGAGTCACTTGGTGACATCTCTGCTCTCAGAAGTAAATTAAGTCACTTAATGTTAGTTAATATATACATTAGTTTTTGTTTGTGTTTGCCAAGCTTTACTCAGTGTCAGAGTTATTTCAGAGTTTCTCTGTTAATTAGACATGATCTGGGAGATTCAAATCTACCCCCCTGTTGGCTGGTATTCTTGTCTAACTGTGGTACTCCCCTTCACCCAACATTGAATGATGCATTGGAGAAGAAGGGAAAACAGGGTGAAGGCCTACCCGCCATGTTCCTGTAAGACTGATCTTTGCCATCTGCGTGAGCAATGTTGTTTGTTGTTTGACTTCTGTTTATCTTAGTTATTTACATTCACTACCTCCAAAATGGCTTAATGATGACCTTGACCTTAATGACCTTGGCTTAATGATATGTCATGTCAAGTCAATTTTATTTGTGTAGCCCAAAATCATGAATCACAGATTCGCCCCAGTGGTCTTTACAGTTTGTACAACAGCAACACAACATACATCCCTGTTCATAGACCCTCACAACATAAAAGGAAAAACTCCCTAAAAAACTCTTTAATGGGGAAAAAAAGAGGAAGAAACCTCAGGAAAGGAAACAGAGGATGATCACTTATCCAGGGCATGCAAGGGATGATTTGTACACAGGATGGAATACAATTTGATTAGAACAGGAATAGTTTACTACAACAATAAATAGAATAACAGGAATATATTGATCCATGGTGTATGTGGAGGATGAAGTGGCAGGATCCATTGCAGCTTCCAGAATACCAAATACGGAAGGCTCCTTGCATTGGCTACAGTGTATCATGGTCTGTGAATGAGAAAACACAGAGCAGGATTTCAGGAACAGGGATCAGTGGGTCATGAGTGTTAAAGATGGAAGAAATAGAAGCTCAGAGTATCTCATGATGTCCCAGCAGTCTAAACCTATAACAGAATAACAATGTTCTAGGCCAGCCAGGACCAGCCTTAACTATAAGCTTCAACAAAAAGGAAAGTTTTTAACCTGTTCTTAAATGTAGGAAGGTTGTCTGCCCCCTGGAGTGAAACAGGAAGATGGTTCCACAGGAGAGGAGCCTGATAGTTGAAGGCTATGCCTCCCATTCTGGGAACCTCTAGTAATCAGCATTTTGAGAGTGCAGTGTTCTCAATGGATGATACAGAACTATGAGATCCTTAAGATAGGATGGAGCCTGACCATTAAGAGACATAACCTGAAAACTCTTTATAGAGCTTAAGGCTGCCTTCACACAGGATCGGGCAGTATGTTGCAAACAGCAGAAGGTATCTGGTGGTGTGTGGGAGGGCCATGCTTAATTGCATATGGATCACTCTCTTCATTCGCTTTTAAAGCTCACTTGCTGCTGTGTAGTATATTGTCAGGCTTCAGTTTTGCAAAATTTGAGATTGTCAACTCAATCAACCAGTGCGTTGAGAACACAGGTCATCCCCAGACATTCCAACCACCAGTCACCATTTGTCATGCTTTATTGACCCCTCCCCCATTATCAGCCACCATAGTCAATATAGCTGAAACTTAATAACTCAAGATTCAACTTATCTTTCTGACTGTGTGCCAATAACAAGCATTTTTGATATTTTGACTAAGTCAAAATACCAGATTATCATAGCATAAAGCAGACTTTGTGTTACTGTGACTCATAAATATTAAAAGAGTAGTACTAGAAAATGAGCAGACTTACAGCTTTTGGTTATGGGTCTTTATTGGCCTCCATGAACCACGTTTAAACAATGACAATAGCAAACAGAAAAAAAAACCCTCAAACACCTTTAGGGCTTGTGTCCATTAGCACCTCTTCTACCTGTAGAACAACTGCTGCTTTTGTGTACCTCTCCCTGTAGCTAAATAACGACTGAACACCATTTGAAGAAGTGACTCTTTTGATTAGAAGAATATATACCTATCTTTTAGTGATCTGACTTTTTTCAGCAGTCAGATTTAGCCACTGTAGAAGTCCCTTTTTTATAATCATTGCTTGCTGAACTTCTGCTGTGCATCGGCTTCATACAAAGGGAATTCTTTAGAAAAGTGTGTTCTTTATTTCCACCATCAGAAGTAACATGTATCTGAATAGATAGATGAATAGAGATACTGGTTTCATTATGCAGAACAAATGTGGTTCTAAGGTAGTATATTCACTTCCGTGGAGTGTTATTGCAATGTAGGGAGTAGGAGGGGGTGAGGTAGTGGAGAAGGGAGACATCTACAGTGGCTGATAATGTCAAAATACCCACTGAGAAAACATGAACTTCTTGGTTTTTCTCATAAAAATAAGGCAGCACCTTAAAGACAGATCTTGTTTAGACACAATGTTTAAAATAGGTGTATGACATGTCTGACACTATATAATGTAGACAATGGAATTAATCCTAACATTCAAAGGCATTGAGATTTATTTAGAAGCCTTTTTCCTCATAGGCAGCAAATTTTCATTACTGTGTAGTATTATGATGAATAATGGAAAATTCAATGCTAATTGTTGGAATGAACTTGTACACCCAACATCCTCCCTTTTATCCTCCACACCCTTTACCTTTCCTTGCACTCTATGTCTGAACACCACACTTCCCCCAACAAAAGTGCAAATTTGTTACATATGAACAATTTTCTATAGGAGATTTTGTGTGAAACAGCCTCTGAGAGGATGTGGAAGAGAAGGAATAAAACACAAATCTACCGTGTTCTTATTATGAGCCTTAAATTGTCTCCAAATGCCCAATGAACCAAACAAAATGAAGCAGTTTAGTAAGAACACAAATGTCTACTCTGTCTACTATTCTGACCATTTTGTGTAACATCTGACAGCTGCAAAGATGCCAAAGAAGCCAAAGTTCAGCAGGAGTTCAGTAACCATGCAGTAAAAAGTGGTGAACCTTCCACAAAGGCTACATAGAGTTGTTTTTCTCTGGTATCAAGTAAAAGCTGAAATACCTCTAAAATAACCTTTCAGTTTCCATACAGTTTTAAAATGATACAACAGGTAGAATGGGCGTCAGGAGCATGTGGTATGATTGAACTCACAGTACGAGCATTTCAAGTCAGTCAAATGTTTTCTTTTTTTTTTTTGTCTGAGACCATTGCTACACTAATATCTTAAGAGACCTGTTTAATGGATCTCTTGACTTAAAGCAGTCCAATTGCTACGCTGGAGTGGTCAAGAGATACAGGTATTAGTCCAGGACATACAGTACAGTAATCATCGTCAGTCAAAACATCTATTGCTTTGGTGGAGGCTGTGCACCTCATCCAGTTCCCCCATTTGGAGTCAACTCAAGTTTATCCAAGCTCTCTATTCTTCCAATCCTCTATTCTCTCTGTGCTGCAGCTTTGCAATTTCAATGTGCATTTTTATTATGTGTCTTCTTTAACAAATGATTGAACATAGCGATGCTTAGTATCTGTAGTAATCCAGATGCTGCCTTTGTTTTCCACAGGGAAACATTCTAATATTTGGTTTTTCTTTCTGAAATGGATCTATTGGACTGACCAGTGTAATGCAAGAAGGGTTGCCTCCATTTTTATATCCCATTATGGAGGTAAACTGATTCCTACCCTGTACAAAGACAACTCATTCAATACTTTAAACAAAGACAGGAACATCTTTAGAAAAAGAACCATTGAGATCACTTTCACATTGTGGTGGTAGATAGTATTGTGTACCATATTTGCACTGTAAAATGTACAAAATATCACCATGTTGTTGGCTAGTGACCTGCAATCTTATTCACAAGCACTTTGAAGCATGTTTATTTATTTACAACATACAGTGTACTCTGAAACAGTAACACATTTATAAATAAATATTGCAATCTTAACAATCTTACAGTTCTCCTCTTTTATTGTCAGTTCTTCATGACTCGTCACCTGAGCTTAACGAAGGTGAGGCAACCTCTCTGCCTGGTCTGTCTCCTTTCTTCTTCTTCTCTTATGTGCTATCATTCACCAGCAGTTCACCATCTCTACTTTTTGTCCTTTGCCCTTGGCCTTTCTTTCATTCCTCACCCTCTCAATTGTTAATTTAAATAAATAGATCTCTAGGAGACAAAAAAAGAATCATATATCCCTAAAATCTTAATACATATCTGAAATAAAAAGCTACAATTAATATCTTCCCAAATTAGGAAAAGGAAGGAAACATAATATAAAACATTCTATTTATAAAAAAGGACAAACAAAAGGAAACAATATATATATGCATATATATATATATATATATATATATATATATATATATATATATATATATATATATATATATATATATATATATATATATATAATTACGTTCAACAGGAACAAATATGTTTCATGAACCCATATCCATTTGTTCGATATTCAACAGTGTCATTGCACTTTTCATTTGTTTTGTAATGTCATTCAGTATATCCTGTTAGCTCAGTGGATAACACTGTAGGTAGGTCTTGTTGCCTACATGGTTTCTGTTTTAAATAATCCTCAATATTAAGTGTTCAGTTAGGCTTCACAAAGCCCAAGCAGCTTCCTTCTCTTGTGAGACACTGCAGTTAGTCCTCGTTAGTTTACAGACAGTGTTACACAGTATTTCACTGTGTAAATCACAGTTCACAAAGTTTCTACTGTTGTCCAATCACAGACAAGGAGAGGGGCCAGGGGATGACAGGACTGTTTTTGAATACAGAGAGAAAGCCGTCATTTAGCTGGAAGGTTTCATCAAACAGGAAATAAGCTCAAATATGGCTAATGTCCTTTCCTGTTTGTAATTGTGCAAGTTTCAATGTCTCTGTCTTGGATCCAAGGGAGAAACAGTCTTTTGTGTGACATATTTTCCTTCTCTCCGCACTTTCTTTTGTTTGAGGAAAGAGTAAGATAGCCCACTGAAAAATGCCTGATTTTACAGTTGAGTACTTGGTATATATGTCGACATTTTTTACGTAATATATTCTTATGAGCAATGCTAAAAGGAAATGGGTCACATAATAGAACAAAACCAAACAGATTGTACCTTTAATGCACACCTATTTTTCAGTAATTCATTATATAACCATTCAACCGACTTGAGAGTTAATGACACAAAGATGAGGTTTGTACATTAAAAAAGAGAATTATCAATAATCAATCAACAGCCACTGCAAATGTTGGCAAAATACCATATGAGTAAAAAAAGACTAGAAAGTCTGGACATGTAAGTTCTTGCCATCCTCATTAAAATGTATAGTGGCATATTAATGTTTCTTCAATAACATACCCTGAATTTACTGTCTAGCACAATGGTTTACTGGTATTCTCGAGAATAAACATTCATAACCGAGAGTGGAATTTATTGATTTTTACACAAATCTTTTCACAATAAATAATGTAGAACAAAAGTTATTTATTGTTTGCTACCATTGTTTTCAGTGTGAGCTAGTGATGACAGTATGTTTTCCTTAGGCTAAAGGAAGATAAATGTATGCGTCCCCTACGCTGTTCAGTAATTTCCTCAAGATTTCTCAGTGCTTTGTATTCCCTTCACTGTTCTCTCTCTTTTTATATTCAAACTTAGAGCTATCATCCTTTCGTATTCCTCAGATTCCCCCTCCCTTCATCCATTGCAAAGGCATTACAGGTGAATTGTACTCATTGTCTATCCTTCCCCTCCTGCACTCATCCTCTGCCCCCACATTCCTCAGTTTCTTCCTCAGTCACAGATTGTCTTGTAGCCTCTCCATGTAGGTTCTGATTTCAGACTGACCCAGGTCCATATCATGGCACACCCATTTGATGTCATCCTCGCTCCCGTTGGTCACCAGGACTGAGGAGTTGGTGTATGGGCCACCTCCACCCGAATTATCATTGGGCAGAACGGTGGCAAAAGAGGTGAACTTAACGCGTTTGCGTTTGGCGGCTGCAACCGCAGCTGCGGCTGTGGCTCGGGGAGAATTATTCAGATGCTCTGCTTGGCCAGCAGTGTCTTTGCCACCAGTGGTGATCGCTGAAAGGCACTGATGCGGTTCTGGAATGGACCTGGGCAGGGTTTGTCCATGGGTAATGCCTCGGTGTCCACCTGTGCCACCGCTCCCACTGATCGTGCCCATACCGGAGCCCATGCCCATCACCAAGGTGTTACCCGCCCCGTTCAGCAGGTACTTGTTCTCCTCGTATCCTCCCTCGTTCCGGTCAATGATGGTGGTGCACTCATCCGGCAGACCGCCATGGCACTGGTCAGAGTGGTCCGCTAAAAGGTCAGCCTCGTTACCAAGCCACACCCAGTCGTGGGCGTGGTTCATGTTGCCTCCTGCTTCCAGAACAGGGACCTGCTTGTGGCGGTATCTGCAGATTAAAGAAAATAATTAATAGATAGGAAGTACAATACTATATTTCTATACATCTATAGCTATATTTTATAGATTGACAATGGATATTGTCATTTAGACATCAGAAGATATAAATTATGAGGGAAGATACACAATTTTCAGACTAAGAGCAAATTTGTTCAAACCCTCCCAGTGACATTTTTCATATCAACACAGTTTTATTGGTAGGTTCCCTTAAAATTATAAAGAACAACAGTGCTCAATTTTCAGAATGTTTTACCTGAAAGCAAAGCTGACACAGTTGATAAGAAAGACCAGTATTGCCAGACAGAATACTCCCAGAAGGGCATACATCCCGATCTCCAGGTCCGACAGTCCTCTGGTGGTCTGGGTGAGCTCGCTGTCCCCAGTCCCAGGGACCTCCACTTGTGCTGGCAAGTTGCTGTAGTCCCCTGCTTGGCTTGGACCACTGCCTCGGCTGCTGCTGCTGCCCCCGCTGGCCACTTTACCACCTGAAGCTCGATGGGTTACTGTGCTCTTGGTCGTTGAACTAACCTGGTAAATGGGTATTAACACACAGATATGGTTCATTTCTATGAAAAAGGATGTCTTTTAATATTAATTGCTGTTAATCTTAAGGACTATCCTCAATGACAATTCATTGTTCCCACCTTTCTCATCGCTCCTTCCTCTCGATCTGCTGCTGCACTGTTTGACTTCCACTCTCCTCCCTCCTTCATCCGTTGGTCATTGGTGCTGTTGTCCAACCCTCCTCCGTCCTCCTGACCACCTCGACCCACCACGCCTCTTTCCTCGCTCTTTGCACCAAACTTCACGATCACATTGCCAACTCCAGATGCCAGCACACTCTTCCTTTTGGATTTCTGGCAGGTCTCAGAGATGACCATCTCTACACGGACCAACACACCCTGTCCATTGCCCTCTGCCACTACAATTGGCCAATGCTGTTCCTAATAGAGAATACGGATAATGTGAAGATCACAAACACAGTAGGAGGATTTCAGTTTGGTCACTCTTTGTCAGTCATAGTTGTGTAAGTGTTGTAACACTGGTTAGACAAAGCTGCTAATGGCTCCTACCTGATTGGTTATGGAGATGACGCTCTCATCCAATGACACAGCTGAGAGGAGGAAATCCTTGGGATCATAGATATCAAGTGGTGTCACTGAGCCGTCACTGTACTGGATCCAACTACTGATTGCTGCTTCCTAATAATAGAGAGAGTAAAAAACAGGGAATAATTATCCATCCCAGATCTCTACACTATTAATTAAAAATGATCACTTCCCATGATTTAAAACAGTCTACATAGGAAGGTCTGTTCCCATTCAGATTTGTTCAGGTGATCTGTTTTTTAAAGCTGCACTTACTAATATATTGCATCCAGAAAATATTAACAATACTTCACTTTCCACATTTTGTTATGTTACAGACTTTTTCCAAAATGGTTTCAATTCAATTTCTACCTCAAAATTCTACACACAATACTCCATAATAACAAAGTGAAAACTTTCTTTCACATTGTTATTTCATGGTATTGTTTTTGAGTAAATCAATGAATTGAATGCATTTCAGAATAAGGGTGTAACTTAAAAAATATGAAAAACAAATTTAATACTTTCTGGATGCGGGCAACACGGTGGTGCAGGGGTTAGTGTTGTTGCCTCACAGCAAGAAGGTCACAGGTTCAAGACCTCCTGGGTCTGGGACCTTTTTGTGTGGAGTTTGCATGTTCTCCCCATGTCTGCGTGGGTTTTCACCGGGTACTCCGGCTTCCTCCCACAGTCCAAAAACATGCTGAGGTTAATTGGAGACTCTAAATTGCCCTGTATCCCTGCCTCTTGCCGTAATGCACTGGGATAGGCTCCAGCATACCCCTGCGACTCTAATGAGGAATAAGCAGGTATAGAAAATGACTGACTGACTTTCTGGATGCACTCTATCTTAAATAAACAATGGGTCAACTGACTGTTGAATAATGTGAAAGGGATTGCTATGAAAGCGCATTCCATTCACCAAAGTAAAAAAAAAAAAAAAAAAAAAAGTTAGACACCTTATCTGGTGATTATGAGATTGGGATCTAGTAATTATGAGAAAAGATCTCATAATTATAAGATGTGTATCTCGTAATTATGATAAATGTTTAAGTTGGTTATTAATCATCATTTGAGCATACAGAGGCATAACAATGCTACCTGATTTAATATGCTGTTATATTGTCTTTGATTTGAGACACAGGGAGATATTAACATCACTGAATAATGCATATGGTATTATTATTAGTTTAATCAGACGTCTCGAGGTTAATATGCTGACGGATGTAAAATACAACAGTAGCAGGAGCAGGAAAGGACAAGTCACAATAAATCTGCAGAATCAGACAAATAATCTTAACAGCACATTTCATTTCACAGGCCGTTGTGACAGTGTCAGGAAGCAGAGACTCTACAACATGCCATTATTTTGTAGTGACCCTGGTGTACAGTGTGAGTTACTGAATAGTAGAGATCGTCTATCATCTCCCATCTCTCTGCCAATCACCAGTAGGCTCAGGTTGTCAGTCACTGAGCTGCTGGTTGGCGGAGGGCTGGCTGTTCTGCTGCATACTGAAGGTTATGAGAGTTAAATAGAGATTGTTGCTACCCATGTGTGTGTAATCTGCAATATTGTGAACATTTTAATAAACTGGTAACACAACTCCTTTTTTCTGGTTTGTCAAAGATTCATTACAATATCATGCAGGAAATACACAGGGGAATGACCACTTAGAATCATTTGGAACCATTTGGTATAACAATAAAATAAAACATGCAAGATGGTGTAACAATGATGATTGATAACCACATCATAAAATACTGTAAACTTTTCTCATAATAACGAATTTAGGATCTTAGAATTACAAGAAAACGATCTTATAGTTATGATTTATAATCTTGTAATTCTGAGATCTTTTCTCATAACTGTGTGGTGTCTATTCTTTTTTCCTTTGGTGAATGCGATGTCAATACGCTCCCATTGAATCCTCGTAGTGACCACAAAGAATTGACACCTGAGTGTGTAGGCATCACTGCCCATAGCTTTGATGTCTTCAGTCTCACTGCTCGCATCCACATTGTATCCTGCTACACCTCCAGACCTGCCTTTCTGAGAGTATCATGAAGTGATGTATTCAATGGTGTTGGCCCTGGGAGCTGACTTGCTACCTCTTGGAGCTGCAAAATAGTTTAGTCTTTACTCATCAATATAATCTGATTTTAAAATCCTTGCTTGCTTGTTCATTTTTAAATCATTTTTTGCAGGGATCTACAAACAATAACAGTGTCCAGGGCCTAGAATTTGGTGCTACGCCCCTAGTCCCAGCCAAACTATGGGGGGTTTAGGGGGTTTATATCAGGGTTTAGGTAATATTTTTAAAATTATAGTATAAATCAATGCAATTTAAAGCATTTTAGCCAGCACCTACATTTATAGAAAGGCCAAATCTGGTAGCCCAGGATCAGTTTTGGTGGAAAATGGATGCCAGAGAAGTCTAGTTTTGTTTGTTTTCTAACAACATTATGAGAATCATTACATGACAGTGTGTCATTTTCTCAAAGTATAAATAGAATACGGTTATATAAGTAATGTATACATACAGTCACTTATGAGCTTATTGTGAGCTCGTTAGCACATTGTCAATTTTTGTTGTTTACAAGTAACATTAACATTATCATTACATGGTAATATAATTTTCTAAAAAAAATAAAATGGTTAATGGATTATATATATATATGAGACTAAATTGTTTGCATATGCTTTGTTTGTTCAACTAGCTTCAATTCTGTGCAAATACTGTCACAAGCTGCAACAAAAAAAGAATCACCATACGAAATTATTTTCTCTCTAGTTTCCAGAGAGTTAAAGGTAAAACTAAAAAGGGCAGTAAGGAACAGGGTTGTTAAGCAGCTAATATGTGGATATATGAAGACTACAAGCAAATATTGTTCAGTATACACAAGCAGTCCCAGGAAAAAGTTAGTATACAGCGTATATATATATATATATACACACATATATATATATATGTGTATATGGCCCCAAGTACACCACCGATGTAAACAGCAATCACTGAAATCTAACCACTTTTCTTTGCTCTCAGACACATTCTCTTTTCATGACTTTCTTGTCCCTTTCTCTGACACAATCTATCCCTTCACAATGAGCAAGTATTTTCAGAAACGATGGTCAACAAGTTTATTCTAGCAGCAGCTCCACCATATATAAAAAATGTTCAACAGAGAATGTATTTTTTTTTCAGCTTGACTTTATGTGATCTTGCCTCACTGATTTCCCTGGATAGAACCCTTTACTTTCTTTAATCAGAAAACAGAATGCATTGTGTAGGTAAAACACAGCAGAAGCCTCCCTACAAAGGTAATTAAGATCCAGCATGAGAAACAACACTTTATCTTTTCCCCTCTTTACAGTATTTTCACATTAAATGATCTTTTCTCCTTGCTTACTCCACTCCTTCATTGTTTCCTTTATTTTTCCCTCTTTTCCTCCAGGAATGGTAAATTATGCAGATCAAGACAGACAGTTTGAAAAAGAAGACAAAATGATGTTTGAATAAAACTCAGGAATAGATCTGTGTTTGAATCGTAATGAGCTGCTTCCTGTCCAATTAGCCCACGGATAGAATTATAACTTGGTAGTGTTCGATAAAACAAGAACAAAAGATGGAAGGAGAAGGGAAGATTTGTGTATGTGTTTGGGAAATCACTTTTTTATGTGTGTGTTTTCTACATTTGTGTTTCAGTTAAAATCATTTCAAGTATGTGTATTATCTGTGAATCTAATTGTCTATATGTAGACATATTTATTTTTTATATGTCAGCTTGTGACCTTAGGCTAGTTGTAAATATAGTAGTATATAGTATGGCCTGAATGTTACACACTTCTAATTAGAAACTTATTATGGGAGATAGATAGCAGCGATCAGATATTTGCAGCACAGACTCACTGTTTAACTTCAATGATTACAACCTTGGGGGTTTTACTGTAGAAATGGGAGAAGCTTAAGATGTAATCCATCAGTGCGTTTGCCTGTGTGTGTGTGTGTCTATGTGAGTCATACAAACCCAAAGGCAATGAAGAGTTTATATATATTTATCATGTGTCGGCATGTGCAATTTGCATTTGGAAAATCTGATAAAAAACAACTGGAGAATGCGATATCTTGCAGAGATGGAGTAATCTTAATCTGTGCATTTACTTACCCCACCAATGCATGCTCCTGCTTTCTCTGTGTGTGTGTTAGTGTGTTGTACATTGTGGCTCCTACCTGTTTGGATGTGTGTAGCAGGTCGGTAGCTGTAGTCGTGAGCTGTATAGCCTGGTAATTCCCAGGACTTGCTGTCATACTGAGGGACAGAGATGCAACCAGCTGGACTCCAAGGTCTGTGATAGTAACCTAGACAGACAAGAGATACTGCAGGTTCAAAATGTTCATGAAAAATATGTCAACATATGCCACTTGATATTTCTACCATTTTTACAGACTGTCCACTGTTTTTTTAGTCTTTTTTTTTTTTTTTACTTATTTGATCTTCCTTTTTAGAATGGTACAGAGCTCCAGACAAGGATTTTCAAGATGGGATTTTGATAGTGTTTGGGAAAATAAAGCAACTAACCGAGCAAAACGTATTATTAGTATTATACAGTGGTAAAAAGGGCATAGAAAGCTGTATACTTATGACATTTTTAAGATACAGAACATACTTAATATTAAATTCAATCTTTAATGATACATGATGGATAACACTAAATGATGTTAGCATTTTTATACTCTGTATGAATTCAGTAAGAATATAATCTGGCCTTCAATTTCCTTAGACTAATCTGAAAAAGTGTCCAATTGCATTATGAGGCAATGTGGATGCCAGTTAAAGTTAAATAAACACTTGCTGTATGAGCAATGAAATGCTAAATGTTATTTCATAGTCCAGTTATAGTACATTGGCAAAAACAAAAGGAACGTTATCTTTTTTCATTTTTACCTTGTCATCCAACACAGTCACAGTCTTCTCTGCTAGGATAGAGTCGGACAGAGGGGACAGCACCTGCAGAAAATAACGCATGAATTATTGCAGAATGCAGAAAACATGAAATGGTTTCTGTTGCTCACTCTCTCAGCTGAATCTGCATCATTACAACTGCAAAAGACTCTTTTTAGCTACAAACATTGATCGCTTATTTGTGTTAAAATGCTTAATCATGTACCGCTCGCTCTCTTCACTCTCTGGAGAATGACCCAGAGTTTGCATTTTTGCAAAACTTGAGGCTGTCTCTTCCTAGAAGTGTTTGGGCACCTCGTGCAGCGCGTCTCTCCTTGAGTGCAGATTGAATGGTGGATTATCAATGGGGAAGAAAATGCACTGCCTGATCCTGTGTGAATGCAGCGCTTTAGGCCACTAAACTGACTTGTCTGCTGAAGTTAGAAAACACACACTAATACATGCACACACACACCTGTAAAGGTTGAGAGTATTGGTATTGACTTTGTGAAAACAATGCTGGTTAGGAAACACGGCTGCTGTCATTCCACATCACTGATACAACGTTACCCACGCTAAGTTCCCGTTTGCCTCGCAGCTATGCTTCAGTGTGTCAGCATAAACAAAGCACAAGGCCAGAGCTAAAGAGCTAAAAGCGAGTAAATGAAAAGAGTGTAAGTGAGAGACAGCGAGCAGGAAAGAAACAAAAAGGAGGAGGCGTCAGAGTGAGAGACGATGACAAATAGAAGAGGACAGAAAGTGAGAGGGGGCAGAGGAAGAGAACATGAAAGAGATGGGGTACAGATGGAGGGAAGGAGGGAGGGAGGCAGCAGACAGTGATAGAGATTAGGAGCCCCTTGTTGTAGTGTACTACGCCTGGCGACAGGAGGACAGACAGATCTGATTGGTACACAAAGAAAACGTCTCGGCGAACATGTCTGAGCATCAAACTCAATCCCACACTCAACAACGCACACTCCCAACAAAATGTGATGATTGACGGCTCTGGGATTGCTCTTCAACACATACAGAGAATGAGAGGGATTGAAAGAGAGGCTTTAGGGAAAGGAAAGAGAGGGAGAGGCGAGAATCGGGAGTCTGTCGACTCCGGGATCTTGATGGGAATGCTGGGTAATTTCTCTCCCCTGGCTCCCTAACAGAGCACAGCTGTCTGTGTGTGTGTGTGTGTGTATGTGTGCATGCAGCAGTCTCCAGTTGGATGGATGCAAACACACGCTCAGCTGTTCCCCAAAATCCCCAAGACCCCCCCTCCCACTGCTGCACTAAACTCATTGCCAACCCAATTCTAACATAGACACAACATACTTTTGAGAGCAATCATGCAAATATAAACACTGCAAACTAAATTCTGTATCATACGGTAAACTGCTTCAGGAAAACAGGTTAAAACGTGAATTAGCCCGGCTTATTGGAATTCAGCGAGTGTGCTAATATAAGTGTGTATGTGTGCATTTGCTGGACTTCACGCTGAGATGTCAGGGGCAAATCTGACAGTTAATTGTGACTAATTGTGTAACGAGCTAGCAGGAGAGGCTTATAGCCCTATGAGAGGAAGAGGAAGAGAGAGGGGGGGATAAAGTTTACATCACTGTTGTGCTTATGGCTGCTCTCTGAGTTCCCAAATGACTTGTTTCACATAATCACACATTCTCATTTTCTCTACACTACTTCTCATTTCAAGAACCGGTTCCACAATGCCAGTAAATAGTCTCTAATTTATTAGCTTGACAAGAAAAGTTTGTTTCAAAGTTGATTCAAAGTTGAACAGATGAGAATGATTATACGTTTTTATATACTTTTATTTAATTAAATTACTGAAAGATCACCAAAGCAGCATGTGACATTCCATTCATTCCATTCATACCAGCAGCAGCTGTTGTGCACCAAACAGTCTATTTGAAGCAAAGGCACTTATTTCACTTTGTTTTTGTTGGTGTGAAAACATCAGTCGCAACAAAGTCACGACAAACTTAGGTGTGGTTCCTCTGGTGAGAATATAAACTTGGGTCCAAATGAGGGGATATTAATTATTTCATAGCTTACCTTGAGTGTCTTTGGAACAATAATTGTCTAATATGACCTCATTCTTGAATCATTTCCTCTGCCTGAAATGATGCGGTGTGGATCTTTGGCAAATCCAGTGCATCCACAGATTCTTCTCCAAGCCAGAATTGGATATATAGATGTAATACATGAAGGTAAGAGCAAGTCAAACTATGTGAATGTGTTGCTCCATAATGATTCAGAATTGGTGCTTATTTCTACTGGAAACTCGAAACGTCAATCTGACCAATTTCGGTTTATTTGCATGTGTGAAAACAGACCACACTGGAGTCTATACGCTTATTAATAAATTATTTTATTGCCTGGTGTAGGCCAAATAATCTAACTAATGTTGTGGAAGCACTCTAAGTCAATCTGAAGCTCTAACAGCTTTGTTTTTGTATCCACAAAAAGTCTCACACATACTTTTGGTACCATGTATTGGTGCCAATTAAACTTACAGGGTAGAACTAAATACTGCTGTAGTTTAGGTTGCTTTGCGGTTTATATAATGCTATCAATTAAGATAGTATAACATACTGGACCAATTGAATAATGATAAATGAGACCACATACTTGTATAGTGGTGATCCCCAGGTCCCGCCCTATCAAAATCCGTCCATCTATCAGTCTGGCAATGCGAGGATCTTCTACCTGTGGAGCATGAACATTTATTTATTTATTTTTGTTAAACTCTTCAAGGATGGGCTGGTATGAGTTGTGGGTGTTTACCTTTAGCTGGTCCAGGACCAAGTGGGTGATATCAGCTTGCCAGTCTGTACCCAGCATGTAGACCATCTCTCCTCCTGGGTCAGAAGGTTCCGCCACAAAATGGGTAAGAACCCGCACCAAGGCATACTGATACTGAAGGACCAAAAGAAAGGTTAAATTACACTCTAATAACCCAACAACACTGGGTTAATGTGTAATTGTGCAAGCTAAGGAGTGACTAAGCTAAGTGTCTCTAAAGCAATGCTTTTTTGGAGAAAAGTTTCAAGAGTACTTTATAGATGCGATATGAAAAAGCAATCAAATAATACCTGTAGGGTGCAGCCTTTTCCCTTCTTCTCATCATCCTCATCATCTTCACTGTCTCTAGTGGGTCTGTGAATGAGGCAGAGAGGGAAAAAGAGACAAAGGCAGACGAAGGGGGGAGATTATCTGGTAATTAAATGCCATTTTTGTACTCCTCACTACAGCTCCAGGTAATCTAGTGTATAATATCTGCTCCAGGTTACAATCACAGTCAAAGAAAAGACAGTATTTAACTGGTGAGACTATGACATGCTGTATGGAGTTCCACAAATACCAATTTGTGAACCTCTCCTGTTCAATCTATAAATTATTCCCCTTGGCCTTGGTAATTATAGCAGATGATACTTGAGTTGACATTTTCTGGTGTGCTGATGAAATGGGCATTTCCTCGGTTTAACAGGGAACATTTTGATTTCTGTTTTGAGTGCAAAGGCTCCAAGGTCGTAAGTATGTGAATATAAACCTGATCCTTGAAGACCACTGACCAAGCAAAAACTATGTGGTTTTAATGATGGATTTGTTTGATTTACATGTCTTCTTCTGAAACCCAACCCAAACAACTGCTTTCTTTAAATTCCCAGAGCTCAGTGAAATGTTTTGTATAATTCTAAACACACCTCCTGTATTTCTGAATATAAGCCATCTTTGGCACCTTTATCCTCACTCCATTCAAAAATATGGTTTTGGTCTTGTTCCTTCAGGTAAATATGTAAACCTCACTCTGCATAATGATGTGCAGAGTTCAATATTTGAAGGCTGTTTCCACACACATCTGCTGAAAGTGAATTGAGTTTAAGCATTATTTTGACAAATACATGCAGTTTTGAGTGCAAGTGTGAGGCAGAAATTTGAAGCCTCCAGTAAACGTACTCTAAGAATGGACATTCTTTTTAAATAGATAAATAGCAATATAAAAAAATGTTGTAATTCCACACGGTTGGAGGCTAAAATCCATGTATAAAGCAACAAAACCAATCCATGACTGCTTTGAATACGCTATCAGTGTTGAAACAGAAAACCTCATTCCTTACTCCCTAGTGGAGGATCTACACACACAAAGAAATGCAGGGTCTTTCTTCTTCTCCCCCCCTATGTGTAATATCTGTACACACAACACCACATGCAGGCTCACACAGAATCATACATTCACCCAGACACACTAACACTTGCACACCCCTTCTGTGTCGTATAACAGTCCTAGAGTGTGAGGCCCACGTATTATTACAGGAAATCTCTTTCCATTTCCCAGTGTCCCAGTGCCATGTGTCTGTGTGAGAGGGTGTGTCTAATACACGTAGTTGCAGTGTTTCCCTCTGTGAGATAGTGGTTAGGGAAGATTCGTGTCTTTGTGAAAACACAGGTTGGCGGCTATGGGTGATATTGAAAAAACAGGCCCAGCAGAATGGAATGGCCAGCAAAAGATGTGAAATTTCAGCAACACACTAATTAAACAATGCATGATTTCCAATGTCTGTG
The DNA here is from genome assembly GCA_030544235.1 of Lepturacanthus savala. Classification (NCBI taxonomy): domain Eukaryota; kingdom Metazoa; phylum Chordata; class Actinopteri; order Scombriformes; family Trichiuridae; genus Lepturacanthus; species Lepturacanthus savala. The sequence continues at coordinate 4,921,710 of CM060473.1, read as the reverse complement.
TGTTAGAAGTTAAATGCTATTAATAAAATCTCAGCCTCTAAAAAGAAGTTCCCCCACTGACTGCAAGAATCTAATTTGGAGGCTGTGTTTCTATAGTCGGTGCAGCAAAGTCTTGCTTCCATATCCCTTGAATATATTTATATCTTGAGGATAAAGTTTCTTAGATTCCAAAAACATCTTCATCTCTATAGATGTGCACAGCTGAAAACATGAGTTTGAGACAATAGTAAAAGAGATGTCTTCTTTCAGAAAGTAACCAAAAATAGAAATAATAGAATGTGAACGTGCCAAGGCTCCATAATCCTACAAGTTCCTTATTATATTAGTATATTATTTTATATATATATATATATATATATATATATATATATATATATATATATATATATATATATATATATATATATATATATATATATATATATATATATATATATATATATATATATATGTATGTATGTTTTTTTTCTGAAGTAAAGTAAGGGGAGCAGCTCATGGGAAAACAGTCTCATCTCATAATGTAAAGAAATTCTTTGAAAAAAATGACAGGATATGCATTTAGATTCAGAACTGCCACGGTTGGCAGAAATATATTTGACAAATAAACAGACACTGAAACAAACTAGAGTGAAAAAACAAGCAGATAAAATTAAATGAGATGCAGAATTTGGATTTTGAGGAAGCCACTGTTCAGCCTGAGTTGATTTATGACATAATCTGTTTCTACTATATAATATTTATCAGACAGTTTTCACCACGATAGAGGTTTATTCTGTGCTATTTTCCTCTTTGTGCGTCTCTCTCTACCTTTTGAAGGGAGTGCGCGTGTGTTTAAGTGACTGAATGCTTCATTCAGTGGCAATGATGCAAAAGCCATAATAGTTGTCATCAGTATAGCCAGGAAGGCCCTGACCTCATAGGCAGTTATAGACTGGCTTGAACGATATGTGCTCTCAACTGCTCCATTCAATAAGCACTACATCACACTTTCAGTCACGCACGCTTATACACACACTCTCATACACCTGGACAAAGCTGATAGGAACACACACATTCACTGATTGCTGTGGTTCCTTCTCTTTTCTGTCTCAGCTACAGTGACAAATAGAAACTTAAAAATTGATCATAAATTGAAATCCTAATCAATTGTTAGATCCATATACACCAATGATATAATGTGCAAATAATTTATAATTAGCTTTAATTTGTTCAGCATGAGCCGCTCTGTAGTTTCCTTGCAGTATGGTTGATTGGGACCAGTAACATGGGAGCAACTGGTCTGACTGTGCTGGAATATTTTAGTGGTATGTTACATATTATACAGCTCTGAAAAAAGCCTGAACCTGCGACCTTCTTGCTGTGAGGCAGCAGCGTTAACCCCTGCACCACTGTGTCGCCCCATCTCTACATGTATTCCAGCCATTCCATTCCAGTGTCTGTTGAATTCCAACACATACACACCTCATTCTGCTTAAAGAGGAACCAGGATTGGAATAAAGTCACACAAGAACAATGGTAAAGACTGTGGAGAGCATGACAAGATGCATGAATGCTGGGATTAAAAATAAGAGTTATTGCACCAAATATTGATTTCTGAACTCTTCTTAAGTGTAAACATTAGTATTATGTTGTTTTATAATGAATTTATTCTTGTTTCTTTGCATTGTTTTAGGTCTGAAAACATTTTTATCTTTTTTGTTATCATTTGTCATTTTCTGCAAATAAATGCTTTAAACAATCATATTTATTATAATAACTCATATAGACTCTTTGAGTGTTGTTTCCAAAATACCCCTTTACCCACATGCTGAAAATGTATTTTTTTTTTTGGAAAAGTCTGCAGTAATCCTAGCATCCTCTACGTTTCCCCTCCTTGTTCTGTGTTCACTATAGGTCAGACAGTTATATTACCTCTTGTTAGTGATGATGGGCACCCTCCAGCCTTTGACCTGGCTCAGCTCCGTATCTGACACATCTATCTGCAGCGGGAGCTTGGGCACCCAGACGGTGAGCTGCAGCTGAGCCGAGAGGTGCAGGTAGGTGAAGTTCACGGCCAGAGACTGTCGGCCACGCATTTCTTTGCCGTTCACCAAAACCTGGTCACAGTTTGGGGAAACCTGAGCAAGTGAAAAGAGCAGAGGAGCAGAAAATGAGCTGATGGGCTGAGTTTCGGGACAACATGCATGCAGAGTCTGATGATTCCTACTGGTCTAAAACAGACCTAAATCAGTGAGTTCTACAGAAACAGATGCAGCCTCTGGTGCACATCCGTAAGCAGCCGTCTGGTGCAACTTCTCATCAGAAAATCCGTGCTCTTGCAGCAAATAAGATATTTTATCATTGATTGTTTACATTGTTATGCATCTTATAAAGCACTCTATGACAGTGTTATGAGAAGTGCCCTATAAATAAAGGTTAATTTGCTTCTATACCTTCTTCCTGCCATACTTGTAGCATTTTACAACATCAATACCCAGGGAACTCTTGTCACTTCCACCAAGCTGAAGCAATGCACTAAATATGTGTCATGTAATGTTCTCAAAACAGCAAATCAGACATTGCTGTAATTAACTTGAGTCCACTGACACATCTGTGGATACAGTCAACCTTTGCACTGCATTTTAAATTGTGTTCTAATGCATCTTCTAAAATGTGAAAGTAGTAAGAGAGCAAGTAGAGACATTCTGATTGTGATAGGAATCAGTAGAGATTATGAAAAATGTTGGTCTTAGACAACATTTACACCAAACACACACCTGGTATAAATTAAATAGCTCTGATGGGTTTACAGTAATTAGTATGGTGTCACAAATATACTTAGCAGTATATTAGATGTGCCTCTAATCATCAGTGAGTTATGGTGCAATACGTCTTCATTCTGAGACTATAAATCTAGCTGTAACCATCTCTTTCTGTTTACTAAATGTTGAGTGGACTTTTTTCCAGCGTGTCAATCAACAAAGTCAGTATAATTAATTTAATCATATTTAATTTTGTCAAATTTTAATTTGATAACTTGCAATCAAGTTATCTCAAAACAACTGGAATACATGCACGCACAAACGCATGCACGCGCACATCTGTTTTGAGAATGAAATCATCTTTCTGTTCCCCGTTATTCAAATTAAATTGATACCGAAGTGGAAAAATGTCTGTAGACACTGGATTAATATGGTTGTATTTCAGAAAGTGGACAGCACCCTGACAATCTGACAGGCAGTACACAGAGAAAGCCAGGATTTAGTCAGTTTCATTTTCACCCTTCTCGTGTGTCTGACTCTGTGACTGATTGAGTTGACGTTTTTTGAACGGGTCGTCCCACGTGTTGCTGTTTTTTTTCTTACCAACAATGGATTCAGGAAAGAAAAAAAAAATGACATCACTCAATATGGGAATAATGTGATGGTTTTCCAAGCTGTTGTGGCAGCTTTACTGTACATATATGCTGCAGTATATACAGTATTGTATTATCTTTATTCAGGACTTATATACTGCTCTAGCACCTGTCATTACAGATAATTATGTTGGACAGTGGAACAAAATGGTACTTCTTATTGTATTTTTTTTTAACCTTTTTCTGCTTTATTTGATCCAGTGGTCGAGGGAGACAAAAAGGAAGAGAGAGAGAGAGGTGACAATATGCAACAAATGGGTTTGAACCTCGGCTGCTGCAGTAAGGACTTGGACACTAGTTATTCTTTTACCCAAATAAAATTAAAGTTTAGCAAGTTTTGATCAATATATTTGTCAACAAAGATGCACTTCCCTGCATTCAAGAGCAAACTTCTATTGCCAATGAATATAACATACATATAAATATACTGTATAGAGACTAAACAATATAGAAAATCTATAAGAAGAATAAACATGAAATCATATCAATTGCTGGGAAATAGTGTTAGCTATATTTACATTTGGTTTCTCTGTTTCTTATTGTATTTATTCTCTGACCCTCCCTCTCTGTATTCATGTTCTTTTTATATTTCCACAGTCATTTGCCTATCCATGGCATGTGTTTGACCTCTCCTCCCTGTCTTTCATCACCCTACACTCATCCCCCCTCCTGGTTTTATTCCTTTTTTTATCTCTCACTCCCGCTTTCATCTCGCCACGCTACACTTATCCCATGCACCTCATTCTTTCTCCACAACTCTTCTCATTCCACTCATCCTGTTTCATATCAATCCAGTCAAACATGTTCACCTGGCTGTTGACCAGACACAGACTGGGTCCAAAATCACTCATTACTCACTAGTCCCTATATAAGGAGCTATATACTTTATAGTGAGATAGTGAGCTTAATGGCAAAACTAAAACTTAATCAACTAATAATTATAAATAATGTTATACTGCTTGTTTATTGACCATTGGTTATATAGTGTATAATAATTCTCACTATTCAGACAGCACTACAAAATGGTAAAGTTACTATATTGTATAGTCCACCATACAGTGAGTAGGGAGTGAATTTTACCTGATTTTGTTATGTTCCCACTGCCTTAATTTTCCAGGAGGAAATCTGCATTTACCTGCAATTATTGACAATGTTTTGCTGAATTGTATTTTTTGGCAACTAAACACGAGGTCATGTCCTCTATGTTTTTCTCTGAGAATTTGCTTTCATGCTACAATTAAATACGCCCCAAAATAAATCGGAGAATAAGTATTCCACCTACATAAAAATAACAAAATGATTCCATAATTGACACAAATATCAAAGGTTACTGTCATCATACATCACTGAATTAAATTTCAGTGTTACAATTAATAAAACAGCCTACCTGGCCTAACAATGCAAAGTGATGACAATTTTTGTACTGTTCTGTTAGAAATCAACTCTCTTAAAATGATTTTAATATTGCACACACTTGAACAGAGACTTATATGTCTTGAAATCGCTTGTTTTTAAATATTGAGGGAACATTTTTTTAATTAATACATTTGAAAACAGTGTGAGACTGGGTGCATTTGTCCCCTGTATAATATCGCCTTATTTTTAATAGTTACATAAATGTATGCATTCAAGGTTTAAGTTCAAGGTTTTGGAAAGATTGTAGTCTTGATTAAATATTGAAACAGTCACAGCAGACAGGAAGCACAGCGCAGGACTTGTTTTCCGACGTGTATCCCAGAACTCTGGCCTCCAGTGTCAAAGCCCTGTGTTTTGTATGCATCCCAACTCTGTGACTTTTGTGTGCTACAAGGAGGTAACACTCCCTTGATGGGGGGAAAACATCTCTAATAAAATATTTCAGGTAGCAACTACAGTCCCTCAAAATATATTTGCCAGAAAAATGCTGTAGTTTATCCAGATCACAGAAGTGATACCAAGTGATTGAAATTTACCAGATTGGATAAAATAATATTTTTGTGTCTGAAATAAATTAAATTCAGTATGAAGTGGGTTCAACACAATGTGTCTGGTTCTAGAGATTCTGATATTTTAACCAATTAGCATAAATTTGGAGAACATTTGGTTTGGTGTGTGTTTGGTTGATTATTGTCTGGTTCAGGTCGGATCAGGCTCTGGATAGAATTTTAAATTCCCCTTATGAACACAAACAAGCACACGCAGAACCTACACACATTCTGTGTGGTTTGACATTTTTTTTCTTTGCTTTCTTATGAAACTCTTTGATCTCAAAAGAGGTTAACATTTTGTATATCAGAGCTAAACCATTTCCTCTATCTCCTCTCACCTTTTAATTTCTTTTAATATGACTTTCTCGTCTCTGCTGACATAAAAGGAAAGGTGCCCAACCCTTCTCCTCTCTCCGTGTCCTCTTTTTCTTCTGTCCATTTAACTTTCTTTATATTTTGCCCAATATCCACTATTTCCCACTCGTGACCCCCCCTCTTTTCCTTTTGTCTCCTTCCGCCCTCCTTCCCCCATCACACAGTCTCCCTCTTCATCTTCCTCCCGCTCTGAAACCTGATTTACCGCTTGTTAACATCAAAGGGACTGTTGGTGCCTCAAACTATTTCTCCAAATCATTTTTATATTCCAGGTGTAAATCAGTGTGAAAACTGCACTTGGTAACTGTGGTAGGGCTCAGTTTCCAATGAAGGTATAAGGCAGCAGGAGTCAGGGGGAATACACAATGGTTTCTGATGGAACTGCCGCTGCAGCCATTGTCCCGGGGCCTCATTTCTATCCTTTACCAACACAACCGGGGCTTGAAAGGCGCACTGTTCACTTTTCTCAAAAAAGTTGGCATTTACAAAAGAAAAAAAAAAGATTTGAAGAGAAAATGTGTGCAGCTGTACTGGAACTCAGAGCAATGCATACGAACATGAAACAACTGGGGAAATCAGCGACGCAGATGGTGAGGTGGTGAATTGAAGCCAGCTCATATAATGATTCCTTTCACACATTTATTTTCCCTTCATAACACACATTAATTATAGATCCACTTTATCATAAGCATTCAATCCAATGGTGTTGGGCATGTAGTGAGCTATAACTATTCCATAAGCACCTTCCAATTTTAAAACGTGATTCATGTCAAATCTTAACCTACTATTACATCTGTGAATTATTATTAAACTAATGAACTACAACTAATCTGAGCAGCATATTCCCCTAACATAGAGCACAGCGGACAGGGCCTGACTGTATGGTGCTACACTCATGGTCAGTTATGGAGCAGCACAGTGCTGCTGAAATGCCAGGATGATGCCAGGATGTGGCAGGTGGCAGTATTCAGGAACGTCTGGATTGCCTTCCCACAATATTTAGCATGAATACTAATTCCTTTTCACCTAAACCACATTAACTAACTGATAAAAATGATCATCAGTTTATTTGTTGTAAAATTGCAGTAATTGCATGTTATGTAAAAAATCCTAATAGTAAAATATCAGAAAACAGGATGTGGCCCATTTAAACAACATAATTGGTGTTTATATGTCGAAAAAGCTGTTTCACAGTATTTGAGTATTAGCTGTAAGTGCCTTGCTAAGAGTAAAGTGGTTAAAGTTGCTAACTATGCTCAGACAGGAAGTTTATCATGTGTTTGAAATAGCTATTACACCTTTCTTTTCCTTTCTTGCAGCATTTTTTAGTTTCATTTAACTAATTTTCTCTTTCCTGCCCCCATATTTTTTTTTCTCCAATTAAATTCTCCTTTAACATTTCATAGATTTTCTTTGGTGTATTGCTTTTTGAGCGTGTGTCCACATGGCACAGAGCTTTGGAGCAAAAAGCCAAAATAGATTTGAAAAGTGCTGCCAGAGAAATTATGTGCAAATGGAGACACACACATACACACACACATACACACACACACTTAGAACGTAATGCATGACTAGTTGCAGAAACACAAACACACACAGCTGGGGATATGGCAGCGTAAGTGCCAATGAAGAGCATGTTGAATTACTCTCTAAGTTCGTTTTATGAAAAAAATAAATGTTTTCCTGAGTGAAAAACTGCATTTTTTTCCCTATTTATGGATGTGCCATCTGTTTTAATTATGAATCAGTCCAGATTCCCAACATAACCCACAATATATCAGATAAACAAATGTCCAGGTACTGTACAATGTACTGTAAAAAGAGCCAGTGTTGGTCACGTTACTTTGAAAAAGTAATTAGTTATAATTACTAATTACTTCTCTGAAAAAGTTAGTAACGTGATGCCACTATAAAAGTATTTGTCTGTTACTGAAAAAGTAACTCTGTTAGTAGTTAGTGTTTATTTTAACACTGGTATTCCCATCACTGTTTGTTGCTGCAAAACACCTGTATACATTTGTTGTTTTAATGTCTTTCCCAGAAACAACAATTAGTTTAATTAGATACAGATCATTCAGATCTGCAGGATCCTAGTGCAACCTGAACACAAGCCAGGGCATGATCAACCCCAGCTGGATCTCCTGGGTGAGGGTGTTTGATTGTTGAAAGACCGGAAACAACCAGTGACTCCAGGTAACATCACTGATGACGTATCCATGATGTTTGTCACAAGCTTCTGTCTGGTGAACAGACTGGTTCACAAGTAAAAACAGGGTGGAGACAGCTGGAGAGAGAGGACAGCTGAAAGCAGCATCTTCTGAGAGGAAGAACCTACACCAAGCTGAATGAACTTTTTTTGTTGTGTGAATGTGTGCGTGCCTCGACAGAATGATGCAAACTGTAATAGCAATATAACACACTGCCTTTCTAGTGAACCCATTTGGGTTTACAAAACAGCTGCTGTGGAGGACCCTGAAGGTGATTTGGAGGAGGCAAAGCAGCTCACCAGTGGAGCCTTTCAGAACGGTTGTGGATTGCAAAGCAGGAAGAGTGGAAGAACACTGATCAGTTCAGAACTATGTTGCTGCTCAGTGTTGAGGGAAAGATATTCTTCAGGATTTTTTGCCAGGCACCTGAGAGACTACCTTCTGAGGAACAGCATCAGTACATTGGTCCACAAAGGAGGGATCCCAAAGGTACCAAGGTGTCTGGAACACACAGGCCTGATGTTTCAGCTGATCAGGGAAGAACAAATGGAACACAGGCTGGTCAAAGAGGCACTGAACTGGCACCAGACAAGTTTTATCTACTTCTCTGCTGGGTCTACAACCTCAGGGTGGCACAGACTAGAAAAAGGAATTTCCACTGCATCTAAATCACTGAATCATCATTGGATGTAATATTTCAGTGATCATTTTTTAAAGAACATGTTAGTGAAGTTAAATAATATTCAGAGTAAACCACCGACATTTTAATTTCAGTGGAATAGCATCTCTGAATATTAGGCATCAACTATATGCGGTGTTCCTGTCACAGATTAAATTTTAATGTTTCCTAAAGAAAAACAAAAGAGAATAGAAACCTAAGACATTTCTTCATCCCTCTGGAGTATGAAACATCCACTGAATATTAAAAAAAACAGTCACATTCAGTTTGGATAGAGCAGGGCATTCAAACATTACAGGAAAGGTTTAACTTCAAAAAGCTTTATATAAGTTTTGGTAAAATAAAACCTCTTGAATTGCCTAAAAAATAAACACAATTTTAGCTTTAAAAATTCATAAAAAGTTATGATGTTCCATGCTTTGCAATAAACAAAACAGAGAGGCTGTGCCATTTTAATTGAAGGATTAAGGTAGACAAGTTGGCTATAATGTTGTACAAGAATCACTATTACTAATGTATTCTGTGAATAACCTGAAAAGGTTGCACACACACACACATACAAGGTTAGAGATACACAAACAAAGATGCAAAACTAGACATAGACAAACAAGTGTATTGGTGTTTTTTGCAAGTAAACAGCTGAGTTGGAGATTTGAGGACACTGAAGAATGGATTTAATCTTTCTGTTTCAGAGGAAGACAGAGCGAGAAAGAGGGAGCAGACAAACAGGAGTGAGAACAAGAGGTACATCACGCAGGGAAAAATTTAAGAGACAGAAAGAGAGAGAGAGAGCGAGAGAAAGAGAGAGGGGGTATAAAAGGAGCAGAAGAACAGTGAGGGGAGTAAAAGTGTAGGTCTCAGCACTTAGGGTTTGTTGAAAACACAGGGACCAGAACAATTGTTCTCACCTGTGTCAAAAACCAGAAACAACAGCACATAAACCATACACAGCAGCAAATACTATTCCTGAAAACTTTACTGAACCACTTAGCTGCAAGTCAGGCAAAACTGACAGAGAGCCTGACTGTTTTAAATATATTATATAATATGAGCAGACAGATGTGGCTGAATTCACACTCAGATTCCAGGCAAAAAAAACATATGGTAATAATTCCACTGTTTGCTTGTCAAACTACCTGCTGTGTTGGACTTTGAATGTCAGACCTTAAAGTTTATGCAGTGACAATGTGTTTAGAGTTTGTTTAACCACAGGTAAAATAAGATTTTAATGAATATCAGCAGTGGAAAGTAGCTAAATACATTTACTCAAGTGCCATAATCAAGTACAGTTTTGAGGTACTTTGAGTATTTCCATTTGATTCTACATTATACTTCCCCTACTATTTTAGAGGTAAATATTGTTGTTGTACTTGTTTGTACTATTGCATTTACTTGACAGCTTTAGTTTCTTTTCGGGTACGGATTTAAATATTTTTCCAAAAATAGTATAATACATAATAGCTACTTTAAAATTAGATTATCTATATTATATTATATTGTTTCTATTATTTCTATTGTTGTGATCACTTTAGTTAAAGTGTGTATATTATGTTGCAGTATTATTACTATTAATCTACCCAAAGTATCTGAAATTGGCTCCATATTAATATATTAAAACATCAAAATGCTCTCTCACGTATCAAAGAGTTAAAACAAGTAGTATAATATACTATAATAGTATGCATGATGAGTACTTTTACTTTGATGCTTTAACATTTTTCTAATATCACTTACATTTTCATTTCAGGACTCTTACTTCTTATTCTACATTTGTTAATGGCTGTAAGTCATGAACATGAACCAATTATTAACACTGAAATCTACTGGCAGATGTTAGTTATATATAGTTCATGATGTTTGAAATATTTAAACTATAAATACAAACCTTCCATTCACTGACTTCCATTTATCTTACACGCGCTGCTGCACGTCCTTCAGGCTGCTGACAGCACAGTACAGATTAAGCGTTGCAGGCAGCTATCCCCATCATCACTTTTTACAGGACAACACACAAAGCTCATATCTCTGCACCTGACTTACCAGTTAACCCTTTGTGACTTGATACAGTCAGGAACTAGAGATATGAGCTCTGCCTTACACCTTTACAGTCACTGTACTTAATAAGTTGCAGCATTTTTTACCCTCTTACAGTAGCTTCGACTATAACCGTGAGCACCAGATCTCATCCCTCCAGACTGTGTTTAACTTTCTCATGAACTCAAACCTACATAGAAAAACAACAACTCTCTGAGCTTTTTCCTGGTTGGTGATACTGCATAAACTAATACAGAGACTACGGAATGAGCTTTTGATTATTACACCTCCTTCTGCCCAACTCCTCTTCTCACCCAAAACTCCCCAAACTCAACCACCCACTCACCCTCATTTACTGGCAATCTCTCCAGGCAGAGTCATTTATTTAAATCCATATTCATCTTCCTTCAAGTGATCTGTCAGAATTTACAGTTACCTCTCTCTGTCTTCCATCGATCCCTTACTGTCTCAAATTTTCTCTATTAGTCGCTCTCAGATGTATATTTTCTGCCCGTGTTCATCCATCTCTCTCGCACTCAGATTTCATCTTGCAATCTTCTTCTCGGTGTTTCACACTCCACCTTCCTCTCCCTCTGCCCTTTTCACTTGTTCTCTGCCTCGAGCAATCCAATCCATCTGACTTTAAGAATCATATCATCCAATCAGGGCCCACTCAGCAGACAGGGGCGGGCCCCGAGGGACAGACTAACCAACTCTCTGATGGGATTAGACCTCCCACCTGTCCATCATTTAAGAAAGCCCACACTAGGCCAATTGCCTCTGCACATAGTTTCATATGGCTGCCATTTATAGGGGTTTGTTTTCTGTGTGCATGCACACACAAAAACAAGTGTGGCCATTAGCAGCCTGTAGCCCTGTATATTTCTCTGATTTTGCTGGAGTCACAGACAGCTGATGAAGAGTGTGGTTGGAAGGGACAGACTCACGCATGTGCACACACTCAAATATTAGAAGCATGTCATTGGGCCTGTCATTCTGAATTTAGAAAAGGAGAGTAAAATGTTCTCTAATGGCCATTTGTATTCTGCTTTTTTCCACTCATAAAACTGTCTAATCAAAATAGAGAGAGATAGAGAAGAGAGAGAGAGAGAGGAATGAACATAGAGATATAGGAATACAATGGTGGAATGAAAAGAATCAGGAATAATTATAAGTAGTTAGACAGAGGCCTGAGGGTGACACATGAAGCTTGAAAGATACAGTAAAGAGAGGGAAAGATAAAAGGAAATACAGAAGTGGAGAAAAAAGACAAAAATGGAGAGAACAAAACAATATATGAACTGATGTAAGACAAATGCTGAATTTTCATTCTCATTGGGTGGAATAAACTGTTTATGTATACGTTTGAATGGGAGAAGCTGGATGGAATTTAAAAATGACAGTGAAAAACATTTGATGAATACATAATGTGTATAGTGGCAGTGGCATGGCCGTTGCTCAAGCTTTAAATCTTTTCTCTTCACACTTTATTTGTATCCTCTGTACCGTACCTCTCCTAAAAGACAATAAAAAAGTAGTTTATACAATCGCTTTACTTCAAAGACTTTCTCTTTTTGTCTTTGTCAGGGAGGTCTACTGGGCTTTAGGAGAAGGTATAAGGGTTTTCTCACTGCAGTTTTTGTGTGTGTGCATGTGTGTGTATGTGTGTGTGGTGATTTCTTTTTCTAGAAAGTTACCAGGCCCTATCTGAATTACTAGGCTTATTAGCATAGGGATATAAGTCAACACTGGCCCCAATATGTCTGTTTGTACAACCCTATTGTGGCCTAGGTGTGAGTGTGAGAAACGATGCTCTCTTAAGTGTTCATATTTGCTTTTCCAGTTCACTTGGTGTCTTTGCTTATTCTGACACACTATTTAAAGGAAACCTCTCACCACTGTAGGAATCATACTTGTATTCTTTTTTCCTAAAGCTTATATTTAAACAATGTTGTATTCCTTGAATGTTAGTAGAAGTAAATTAGGCAAGTTAATGTGCTGTAAACTCAGTAAAACTGGATTTGTGGCTTAGTTCCTTGCTATGTTGTTAAGTAACCAGGCTGTTCTTTGTTCTTTGTAGTTTGATCACCAAAAATATAAAACTGGAAGGGACTCAAAGCACAACACAGTTATCCATCTGCCTGAAGAAGTTGTGGCTGTGATACAGCAAGTTTTCTGAAATTATGGTTTGGAAACTGAAATTATAGTCGTTTCTAAGCACAACAGACCTGATGCAAACCAGTTCACGGTTTAGCTCTGCTGGGGAGAAAAGATGCAGCCACATACAAATGAAAATTGAATGACACCACCGCTTTTATGTTTATGTGCTTAAGAAATGTTGAGATTGCAAAACCATTACTGCACACAGGAAGCCAAAGATGTACAGGGATCACAGATTGGGACAATTCATTCATATATATATATATATATATATATAATAAGCAAAAAATTGCCAATTTAAAAAATGTGATCATCAAATATTTTACATTTTGAACAAGCTCGCAGGAATAATATCTGTTACAACATTTTTCTCAAAGATAAAATGGACATTGAAAATAATGTCATGTTGAAATGTAACCTGGTTATATGAGTTAATATGTTGCACTTTTGGGCCCTGTAGAGACTTGGTGGGCTGAGGTGGTCAGCTTGTCATTTGTTAAATGCTGAGCCAACCATTCTGGTGATTACCTGCTTGTACTGTGCCCAGTTTTGCCCTCTCAATTTTACACTACATGGTTTCATAACATTTAGTGAGTACGGCTTAAGTGGATGTAAACATCAGCGGTGCAATGCTGGATAGGCCAGATGGCCGACCTCTCTGAGAGTGGTTCAACAGCCTGGCCTTTTTAATGTTAATAGCCCTGCAGTAGAAGCCGACTGCTGGCTGTTAACAAGAGAAAAAAGCAGTGGAAAACGCAGCGAATGCTGCAGCTGATTTGAACAATCTCTCTTTCTCTCTCTACTGCACACACTCTTTCCCTGGCACTTTCCTCCTCTGTGATTTCACATCACAACTTTTAAACAGGCTGAGTGCAAAGGAGACGTGGTAAACAGGAGAAAGGAGGGCAGAGAAAGAAATGGCTGGAGAGCGAGACAATTTAGGAACAGCACCAAAATGTTCAGGCATCTGATCAGATGCCTCCCTGCGGAGCTATTCTGGGCACGTATGACTAGAGGGAGACCCTGGGGCAGACCCAGAACACACTGGAGAGAGATTATATATCCCAACAAGCTTGAGAAGGCTTCAGGATCCCCCAGGAGGAGCTGGAGGACATGGCTGGGTGAAAGGACACCTGGGCTGCTCTGCTTTTCCTGTAATCTCAGACTGAATAGGATACGTTGCCAGCGATATATCAATGAACTAAGGTTTTACTGCACAAAGAGAAGCAAGGGCCTTTTCAAAGTTTCCTGCAGTCTAAATTAATATGTTTTATTGATGAAGAATCATAAATGTAGCAGCAGAGTGCCTCATAAAGTGTACAGTCTCTCTTGTTCTCTTGTATCTCTTGTATTTTTCCTCCTTTTTTGTTCTATATGTATTTCACAAAGTTCTTATTCACTCTTTCAGTGTTTTTTTATCATCTTCCCACCTATCAGTTTTACTTCACTTTGAGTATCTCCTTGGTCATTCCACATATGTGTGAGCACAAATATATTATTTGCACCAGTGGAAAATGGCTGCAGGTGTATCACTAACAATAGATGTTGGGAAAGACGATCGGAAACAGTGGGGCAGACAATTCTAAATAGAAAATAGTATATTAAAAATATTATATATATAAGTGATTCTGTAAAATGTACCACTTCAAATGAAGGTAATTAGATCACACTTTCTGAAAATAGACATCAGACAATAAAAGGATTTAATTCAAGTTTTTTTTTTTTTTTATTGTAGTATTTATTCAAGTGAAAAATATACAGTATCTTGTGATGCTCCAGGAAATGCAACTAAAAGCACTTAAACCCTGAGGCTTTCACCCCATGTTTAAATCTGCATTAGCCACCACAGTTTTAACACAGTGTACATGTGGAAATAATACAGACAACAGTTATTTCAAAACGCACTGTGTTTCAGAGCGTCTGCGCTGCAAGGTCACAAATGTGTTGTTTGAATCAGTATAATTAAATAAGCGGTAGTTGCATTTTTTTCTTTTTTAAAGCAAATGTATTATATCCGTTCAGAGGTTTGCAACTAGACCCATGAGCGTTGTTATTGACTTGATTAATCTGGGCTGGGTTTGGACTTGTTTTTCAGGTTCCAATCATGCTGAAACTTGCTTTTGTGAACACATACTTGAAGTTGCCCTATCGCAGTTCACCCAATTGAGGTGGACGGATTCTTGGATACTTGGAGTAGACACTGCATCCAGGTCCATGTTTACAGGTACCACCAATCAGGCACTTTATTAGCAGCAGCTGGGGGTACTGGAAGCTCAAAACAAGCACCAAAAGCAACACAAGTTCTTTGGAACTGCCAGAGAAGATTTGGCAAATTTTACATAAGTCCAACCCACACACTTAGCTGTACTGTTCATCCTAAAAAATGCTTGTTCCTTACAGATGGGGCACGATTTAAAATATAAAACAATGACTTTCCAATGATATAAACTGTATAGTAATCTACCAAACAAAAATGATCAAAGTTTTTGATCAATGTCTATAACACCTACTCTATATTAAAAATATCCATGAAAATGGCAATTAAGTATACGCATATATATGCACACATATATTCACCAATGGCAGCAAGCTACCATGCAAGATTTTGGGCCTGTCCATTAGAAGCAATTTTAGGTTCAGTATCATGTCTAAAGACACTTTATATTTATTTGTGGATTTACAGACAGTACACTAGTTACGAAGTGATGGCTTGACTGAGTCATCAACATTTCTGTGGCTATTAAGGGCTAAAAAATTTTGCTGCTAAAAAGATTCCATAAATTATTATTTTTTAATTTATTTTTAACTATAGGCACCAAATACATTGAATTCAAAAACTAATCAAGCTTAAAGAAAGTAATTGTGTTAAATTGGCATTACAATTACAAAGAAAATCTGTATTTTTTCAGTAAGGTACGCTCTCACACAGGCATGCACACACACATGAACCTGCACACACACAACCACACACCTGAACGGCAGATAGCAGCAGTTCTGTCTGTGGTGTTTGAACTGTCCATGTGTGCCAGTGATGGGGTGCTAATGCACCGCCAGGAAACAACATGGCTCCCTGTGGGAATGCAAAAACAGAGGCAAGGCAACAGCTGCCAAAATGTCAGGGTTAGAAAGAGCAAGAACGGGAGCGAGCACGAGACAGAGAGAACGACAGAGGTGGCCTCAGGGTGAGAAGAGGGTCAGACAAACCAGAAATGAGAGAATTGAGCAGAGTGTAAATTGGCAAGGAGTAAATTTAAAAAGACAAAGCTCAAAGTCAAACTGTTCTTGACTTTTTTACCTTTGCCATGAGGTGATTGCACTGAATTATGACCTGTGTGTATGTGTTGAGAAACTGAGCTTGGAGGTGTAACATATGGCACCACCCTACTTAAGTTATCAATACATGGATGTTTGTGTGTTTATGTGATTGCCGGCATGAAATTTAGCATGGTAATTAGCAACTAATTAGTTATTGATTGAGCCCGGTATATTTTATGGAGGTGAGAGGACAACATGTGACATGGAGCACACCAGAGCAGCTCAACCATAATTCACCCTCTGCTGCACACAAACACACACACATGCAGACATATACGCATACACACATGCACATGCACACACACACACACACACACACACACACACACGCTCCTCTACTCCACCCTCTCCTTTAATATCTCATTCCCTTTATCACCTTTCCTCCTCACTCCCTCCCTCTTCCACTCATGACTTAGCTCCATTTGGCTTAAGCCTACGCATGTTAGCAAACATGAAATTATCTTTTTAGCTCTCTTAAATGTAATAATTACTGTTTGCAGTGGTGACTATTTAGATTATTTTGTTGAATGTTATATTTAAATTGACTCGTTTGTAAATCATTAGTAGTACTCACGTCTTGTTTAGTCAGCTATTTTGTCAAGTTGATTGAAATCAAGACCGACTCTCTTTAAAAAAATGTAAACTTTGTTACTGATGAAATGTATGTGTTGAGCCCATTTTAGTTTGTCACTGTACGCTAGACCTTATACACACTGTATTTATGTCAACCAGTGGAGCATTAAATCACATAAAATATTCACTCTATACTGAAGTCATATATAATCAACATATTTTAAGCCTTAGCCTTATCTTAATACTACTAAATTATTTCTCGTGTTTCGACAGCTTCTTATTCTGTTGTATGATAATTACATTTCACATGAATATAACTTTTTTTTTTTTTTGAATTCCACTGCTGGAGGCTACAAGCTATCACCATTTCATGTCGTATCTTACAAGGTTCAGTCATGGTTGATATCCAGCTTTGTGATACCAGTTATCCTGGATCACCAATGGCAGGATTGATGCATCCAGGATTCAGGCATCCAGGATTTGTGATACAGGCCCTTGGGGGAGGGAGATATTTTATTAATGCACCCAAAATGGAGTGATGGAGCAGAACCATTTTCAGCTTGTGTGTGGAGTCTTGCAATAGCATAGTCCATGTTTTTATTGTGGAAATCAGTTTTATGATCAAAAATACCTGCCTGCAGGTGGCCCATTTGTCCTTCTTTGTTGATAAAAAAAAAACATAATCAGGCAGAATTGTGTTTCCAAATGACAAACCGGATCCCCCCGGTGTAATTTTGGACTGCAACTGACCTAAAGTAGTTAATAATTCTGCAGTCAGGGAGGGGCTTTTATTACAACCACTTCTTATGTGTGATATTTTCCGATTCTCTTATATCTAATTGTAAATTGGAAGGTTCCCTTTGTTCTGAGGATATATAGCACTTAATCATACTGAAAACACATAACCACTAGAAACACATTGGTACTGGCACAGATGGACTATGGGAAGGTAAAGAGCTGACAGCACAGTTAATAAAGAAAACTGGTTGCATTTGTGTAATTGTGTGTGGCCAGACATGTGGGTGTACAAGCTCTTGATGCAGTTAATAGCAATATGCAGACAAAATGCAAAGTATATCGCTTAATAGCATCTAATTTCTAGATAATTAGGTAGCATTGTAATATAAAAGCAATTCTGATGTAATACAGGCTAAAGATAAATGTATGAAGGCAGATTTGTGCACTCTTTTTCTCTAGGACAGTAAGCATTTCACTTATCATGAAGCCTCACGTGAAGCAATTTTTCACTTCTTTCACTAAGCAATCTCTTTCTGCTCCGTAAGAACTGAACAACTGGATGTCTAAAAAAAAAAAATAGTTTTAGGCTCCCTCAAGGTCACAGCTCTTACTGATATATGTCTTTGGTGTTGCTAATGGTCTGGTCTGATGGTGAGCACTTCAAATCACAGCCTATTTCCTAAGCCTGTTACTGCTAAATGGAAAATGTGTGTGTTTAGTTGTGTGTACGTTTGTGTGTGTGTGTGTGTGTGTGTGTGTGTGTGTGTGTGTGTGTGTGTGACCTCTGCCTTTAATCCACTTTACCTTTCATTTCCTTTCTAGGCTCTCAAATGACCCAAGGCACCTGTGTAGAATCCTTTTCCTATTTCTCCCCTGCTCTACCATGGTGCTCATTTTGTTACTTCTTCCTAATCACACAATCTTCATTTTTCCCTCATCAAACCAAACATTAAAGTCACCCTCATATCCTCATAACTTTTTTGTGGTTCGCATTATGCTACTTCCACCTGAAACTTTTTTTTCAAAACGATAGCACGCTGAAACCCTTCATGCATGTTCTGACATGAAAATGTATTCGTGCTTGTCAGGAAATTTGCTTTTTATGTTCCTTACTCAGAGGGAGGTCAGAGGCCTGATTCAGATGAATAGCAGCACCAAAGAGCTGGCAGTGATACTGTGTCTCGCTACAGGATGCTTAAACAGCAGAAATGCTGGACATGATGTAGAGCTTCAATCAATAAATCCCCCTTTTTAAGATGTTTTACTAATATTAATAAAACACAAAAAGTGTGTTTAGCCAACTGCACGGCTGTGCACCAGTACACAGGAAGATGTGTGCAGGCAGTATGACTGTGACCAGATGGGTGTCCCCATTACATTATATTAGACAAGTTTGCACACAGATTTTAAAAAGTTAGATTCAGTGTCAAACTCACTGATTGATGGACTGACAGAATGAGTCGGCCTATTTGCCCCCTGGTGGCCGTCAGGATTCTGGCTTCTTCGTCTCACTGGTCTCCCTCCTCCACACCTCGTGTCCTCACACTCATTTATATTCGAGTGCAGTGACCACTTGAGGCTTACCTCCTTTTTTAAAAAAATGTCCTTACTCTGTGTTTTGAATGTGATGTGCTCGACCAGCTTCATCGACAAAAATAGCTGTATGACCTTCCGGAACCAGCTAGCAATTGATTAATGTCTGCTTACCTCAAACTATGATGAAGCACTTCCTCTAACCACATACACGCAAAAATCATAACACTTCATTCATCATCAAACTTTACTCCGACTGATGCCACAAAAGAACAGACTCCAAGCCACAGCAGAAAAAGACAGAGTTGCTGGTAACTGGTTATACTGTATGTTTGGGAAACTGCTAGTGTGTGTGTGTGTGTGTCAATTTTATATCAAAGTGTCACAAACACAGAGGCCGACCTCCACTTCCCACTCTTATTTAATCTAAGTGGGAGCGTTAACTAAAGACAAATAGCGTAAATGTCCACCCACTTCTCTTTCAAATGTGAAAGATACGTTTTCAATTCCTCATCAAACACCACTTAATGTCCTGATAAAAGATATACTGCCTTTCCAAGGACGGAGAATGTGTGTGTGTGCATGTATGTGGGATCACGTCGACGCGTGTCAAACTGTGCAACTGGTTCATTAAATGGCACATAGATCAATTCTTAATCTGCTTTCTATCTGTCCGAACACATGCTGAAACACACACACATACACACACTCTCTCTCACACACACACATAACCTCCTCCATCACTTCTGAGGCTTTTTCGTCTTCCTCTTTGTCAAATTCAATTACTGACTACATCACTAAAGAAATCTCCACACAAACCAATTACTGTTCAAACCCCCTGGGTGTGTCTGTGAGATGATCTGTGTGTGGGGTGTGTGTGTCAGTGTGTGTATCTGTGTGTGTGTGTGTGTGTGTGTAAAGACATTAATGTGACCATTGACTACCTGTACAGTATGGAGGAGGAACAGCACAACATGATGCATTAGTTCTTGTTTTTTGTGTGTGACCTTTCTCTAAACCCCTTAGTTACTGTTGCTAGTCAAACTTCCCTGTCTTAGTCGGGACATCTCCCATCTCTCAAAAAATCCTTCAAAGTTCATTGCTGTGTGTTTTCTTTGCAGTGAAACATATTCATAGGTTGAAAACAAACACTAGCTTTTATTGGTACATGATTCTTACATCTGGGCAGATTATACATCTGTTTGAACATTACAGGAATTATAAGTTTCACTGTGGAGGAGAAAGGAAGGAGAATGGGAGGAGAGCGTCATTTCCAGTTAGACTTGTCCTTGCCATAATTTAAAGGGTGTAGATTTGTAAGTGGAGGTTTTCGCTGCCCTTCAAGCAATTACCTTGCTGTTACAAATCCCCAGTCAATTAGTAGGCGGGAAGATATGGTATGACGAGCTATTAATAATGATAGCGGAAGCTAGACAAAATTATTGATAATGTTGTCTCCAGACAACTTGTTAATGTTTCAAGCTACCTTACATTAAAACAAGAACGCTTTAAAAAGGATTTAAAAAATGGCTACATGCATGATATTATGTTAAAAAGCTGGAAAAGCTAACAGTGAAGATTCATGTTAGGAGTAGAACGTCACATTTTCTGTCAGTGTAAAAAACATTGAACTAAAGAAACATGTTTGCTCTTGAATTGCAGATTATAACTTGTTAGTTAGTAGGAGAACTTGTTGGTTAGTGGTTAATGGAGCTTTTCTTTTTAATGCCACATTAGAAAAGGCTTTCAGGATGAGGACTTATAAATGTGTGAAAATGTAATAATCTATAGCTTCTAATGTTACCCTGAACCTTGACTGCATCCAGGACCAACCTCCAAACAGTTTAAAAATACTGGAGGCTTTGATTTCCCACATATCTTGTAACCCCACACTTTTGGACCTGAAAGTAAAGCTGGGTTAGGTAACTATCAATCGCGGGAACCACTGGCTATCGCCTGATGATGGATTAGCCTCTGGGGGCGAGCAACAATATTTCTGCGGAGCCAGGGGATATCTGGTTCAAGACTTCGATTCCTTCGTCAGTCATTGTTTACTGTCCTACAAACTCCCATAAGTCCAGAGATGAAAGCTAATAAAAAGCTAAACAAACTCCCATCAGTCCAGAAATAAAAACTAATAAAACGCTAAACAAACCAAAACTCCCATAAGTCCAGAAATACCATTTGGTCAATGGTTCTGCCTCCGTGGAGCTGTCTACGCGTATTCATCACTCACATGTAACCATAGCAACCACAGCCTGATGATTGGTAAATATTACGCAGACTGAAGCTGGTTTTGGTCACAAAGTAGTTGTCTTTAGCCTACAGATCCTGCATATTCACATTCTGTGGTAGTTATTGAAGCCCCATGCACAACACTACAATATATGGAGAAACCCAAAGCTTGGAGGGCTTGCTGTTCCTAATTCAGCTGCTTTGATTGGACAGTTTGTGTTCATGGAGGGAGTAAGTGAACAGTAAATTGTAATTATTCAGGTGGGATCTTGTGTGTTCTTCTTCCAGTTTTTGTTTGCTTGTTTTTTTGGAGTTATCAGAAATGTCCTCTCTAAACTGTTTCCCTTTATGTCTCTTTCCAACTTCCTTTTACTTCATTTCCTCTTCTCTTGTCCTCTAAATTATTGCACCTTTTCTTATTAGGTCCCCTTCTTCTTCTTCCAGTTCTCCCATTTCATCTCGTCCCCTTGCTTCTCTCTCCTCTCCTCTTCAATCCATTCATCATCTTCTTGCCACTTCTCATCTCATCTCCCCTTCTCTCACCTTCTTGCTTTGTCAGAGAGGCTTCCGTGAGGTCAGGATAATGGTCCTAATTTGTGTGTATGTGTGTGCTTGTCCCCTACCTGTCCCCTACTAGCTTCACCACCACTGACCTATACTGCTGTGTCAACAACAGCAGCACATACACATACACGCATCACAAATGACAGCATCCTAGGGGACCTTAACAAGATAGTTCACCCTGACAAGGAATGTGAGGAGGAGGAGGGAGGGCTGAGGAAGAGGAGGAGGACAGTTAATATCTATGTGCTACGTCACTGCTGCTTATGTTGCTGTCAAGGATAAATGAGCTAAACTTAACAACGAGAACTGCATCAGTGAAATCTATAGCGGTACACTGCAGCACTGACAGCTTTAGCCATTAGTCATTTCATCTTGTGTTCTGTTCTGCAATTTGTTCATTAGCAGGGAAGAGAAAACCCACTGCACAATTCCCCCTGCAAACATTCATCCAGGATGAGTAATTAAACAAAAGGTTGGTAAATGGAAAGCGATGTGAAACCAAATGAGAAATGTAATCTTCCGCACACATTCCGACAAGATATTCTAACTTCTAAAAGAGAGAAACATTTGTTTTTTTCCTGAAGTTCATCCATCAGTCTTACAGCAGGAGTTCCATGCATACTGGGACTTGCACAGTTGTTCAAACCAGACGCAGAGACTTGCTATGAGCCACACAAACAATGTTAACTAACTCTAAAAGTACTGATACAAATGGCATCTATGATGTAATAATATCAATAATAACAATAATAAAGTGTAAATAAATATAAATAAATAAAAAGTATTATTATTTGTGGTGCTTCCCCTGGGATTTTTTTTAGCAGTGGTTCTATTGTTCTGTGTTTGCATCCAAAGTGTGAAGCTTTCTACAGGTTGTTCCAGTAATAGAATAGAATAGTATAGTATAGAATAGAATAGAATGCCTTTGTCACTATTCACATGTACAATTTACACTATACATGTTCATAATAAGATTGAAATCACTCATTTCAGTGCAGACATTAAAGGATATAGCAACTAGCAACATTAATAACCATAAAGTCACTATATAAATTCAATACTATCTCAAACACAAAGCAGGTGAAAGTATATTGGTTTTCTGCATGCTTATGATTGTTAAAGTATTTTGATAAAGTACTTTGCACCTACAGTAATGAGCATAATCGTTGTTGAGGTAACAGATTTCTCTCTTTTTTTAAGGTTTGTCTGAGTAGTCCTAAAAAGGCTCTAAAATTGCCAGTGGTTCCACTTACGAAAGTGCACTCGTTTCCTGATTCATTAATTAATTTTCTCTCTAAACTCAAAACTTTTCATCACAGCAGACACCTAGAACCTTTAACACAATTTTAAAGCCTCCAACAGAGGTGAGTATCTTGTGATCTTGGTGGGATGTAAAATGATTTTGCTCTGTTGAGGCATGACTTCAAAGAGATAAATGCATTATGTCCCATTTGAGCAGCCGGTGGGGTAATTGTCTGTACTTCAAGATTGGATACATCAAAAGTGGTCGACAAGAATGTCTAAGTTCATTCATCCATTTTCTATACCTACTCACTAGGATCACAGGGGTCTGTTGGAGCCAATCAGAGAGTAGAGGCATGGATGCACCCCAGACAGGTCGTAGGGCACACATCGTAGGCCACACACCACTCACTCACACCTACGGGCAATTTAAAGTCTCCAATTAACCTCAGCATGTTTTTGGACTGTGGGAGGAAGCTGAAGAACCTGGAGAAAAGCCACACAGACACAGGGAGAACATGCAAACTCCACACAGAAAAGTCTCAGCTCAAGGCCTCTACCCACTGTCTAAGTTTTGCAGCTGAATTTGGAGCCCTGAAAACAAGGCTGAGGAATGCAGAGTTTGTGTTTTTTTCCCCACCACATTCTTCTATCTTCAGGTGCCAAAGTGTTCCAAAGTTTTCAAAATTGCAAAAAAGAAGCAAATTATCAAATTACCAAATTGGATTTACCACAAACAGGATTGATAAGAAAGCGACAGCATGATGTTCTTGATCTTCTTCTTAATGAGTTGTAAAACATGAACTATATATACAGTAAATGGACAGTTTTAGGTTGCACTTCAAGTGGGTGGCTTGTAGTAGTTTAGGTTTTCCAAACGAGGCAGATTTTTGTATGAAGTCAGTGAGGAAAACTGCCTTAAAGCCTCAGCTCAGGGCTTAACTGTCTGCAGACTGCTGCTCTGTGAGTCATACTTTATAGGTGTCTCACTGACTCACTGACAGCTTCACCTGGAGTTGCGCCCTGTGGGTGTGATTGTCCAACAGCTGTCTGTGTTAAAACACACACACAAAAATAAATATACCTGTCTGGACTTCTTGACCTTCAGGGGACACCAAATAGATCACCGTTTTAATCTCCTCAGTTGATAATTATTCTCTTAGAATTTGAATTTTAGACTCATTTTCTACAAAGTTTTCTTCAGAAATAAAGGCTTACTATCCTGAAAGCATGAAAATATTATTCTCCAGTTAGATTATTAGTATTCTCTATGCAGAAAAAAGGTAAGCTGGCTCCTGTATTGGTTGAGCTTTCATGACTAATAATTATTATTTAATTTATCATGGGTGGGACCAAAAATCAGCACCCACATCGAAGGCCAAATAGTTCCCTTTTCACTGTCATGGGGTTTCCTAAAAAACGACGGAGCAGATCAGTGACCCGTCACTTGTCAATCAGCCAGACAACACAGATGGGAGACTGATAGGTGGATAGCAAGGTAGAGATAAAAATAGGCCAGAAACTGACAGGCTGTCCAAAATGTAAATTGTTCATGAATATACTTTTTATATTTTTTGTGTGTCATTTAATCCCTTTGGGAAGGTTCGAGCACTAACAAAAAGATCATGGTTTTTGGTTAAAATCATCAGAAAAATGCAGAAAAATGTCCACTTTAACGACAGTAAATTGCTCACCATGATGATAAAAATGTGTGGTGAGGTGAGCTGGAGGACCAGCTCTAATAGTCACTCTGACACAGACAGACACACTGACAAATATAAGCTACATACACACACACACACGCAGGCTTTTACTCCACTTTTTAAACACTTTCCTTTCTTTTCTCTTACACACACACACACACACACACACACACACACACACACACACATGCACGCACATACACAGTGCTAACATTGCATCTATCTGAATGAGTTCCTTCCATTTTCACTGTGTTGTTATTGATCGCACTTAAACAGCACCACTCCTGTCGGCTTGTACCAGGAAATTGGCTTCATATTGAAACTGTCACAGCGAGGGTTTGTTTCATTTTGGGCCCTGAGGGCGTAGGGAACATAGCACAAGAGGAATCAATCTTCAGTTCTGGCATCTGGTTGCTACTGTAAAGGTATTTTTTCGTAGGTATTTCTGCTTTATTAATTAGTACGGTAGTCGTGTTTGTTATTTCATGTGGCACTGGAGACTGTCCTTCTAACCACGTTCAAAGACAAGTGTCAGCGAACACCCTTCCTGCTTAAGAGTCACTCAGAGACACTCTGGATCCCTGCCAGTTAGATGAAGGCAACACTACTTAACCCTGACGTCCCCGTGGAGAGAATAAAGTGGAGAAAGAAAAAGAAAATGCAAAATAGTGATGTCAAGCAGTGAAGTTTTGAAATTTGGGGTTTTGCAACAGTTGGTTGCTGTTTTGCTTTAATTAAAGGAACCAGTAGATTGAGCCTGCACACTGACACTTTGACTATTCATGTCACTGAAATTAGGGATGGAAAACACACCTGCTGCTTTCTGGAAGCCATATTGGGAGGTACAGTTGCTCTGTGGAGTTTGTTAACATAACTAGAGCAATGACTGGGTGCTTATATGTATAAAAACAATCATGCAGGGGACAGTACTACTTCACTAATCTACAGGTGCAGCATAATGCCCTATGCATATGCATTGTGCATATGTAAATACTTTATAAGATATAAATAAATGCATTTAACACTTTTGGCAGGTCTGATACACATGATATATCAGAATGGGTAAAGACTTCCAAACAAAACATTTACAACCCTTCTAATCAGTTGAATGTGCAGGTCTTCTTATAGTAGATACAAAGACTTTTACAACTTGGTGTCAGGCCTTTAACAAAACCAGTGATTTTCTTGGTAAAAGCTATAGTTCAGTATGGTAATTCTTCTGTATAACTGTTTAGACCGTATGACCTCACATTCCTATCTAATTCCATTTGACATTCAGTAAAAAATTGAGATTCAAAAAGGTAGCACACTGTAATAAGTCTGTCTCAATATCATCTAGTGAATTAGCAGAATACACAAATCCTCCAAGATCCAAGATGGATTTCTTGCTGTGTAAATACCCCCTCAAATTACTGCCTCAAATTATTGTGATTTACACTCTGTTGTTTAGATGTTGTACACTCGTCTTTACTCCTCAAGCTCTTGAGAAATGATTTCTTAATTCATATATCATGTACCTGGCAGACCATGACTTAAAACATTATGTGAATTACCTGAGCACATTTTTCATTTTGGCGCATGTTCAATTACTTAGCAAAATATGAACCAGTCTCAAAATTATGACTTTGCAAACATTGGTGTTATATCTAAAATAAACAATACACATGTTAGGTATTTTAATATAATGAACCCACTATCCATTGTTGTTGGATTTGTAGTTTGGATGTGTGTATACAGTAATGTGACTAAGAACCTTTGCAGTATGTATGTGTGCATTGATTTTTAATTCCATAATTCCTATGTATGTGCTGTATTTCTCTGCGTGCACTCTTCACACCTACCTTGACCACATCCACGTCTGTCGAGCTGCAGGTGACCAAGTCATCCACCTCCCTCACCTGCCCGTCAGTTTCCACGGTAACCAGTTTGATAGGCACTGCCACACGACGACCTGTGAGAATGGCTGTGTTCACCACCTCTGTGTCCTACAAAGAGAAAGAAAGACTGAAACAAACTTTCTTTTAAAAGAGATAATTCTTGAACCCTGTTGCAGGCACTGACAGCCCTGAATAGCAGTGGGAAAATAACTATTCAATTGTTTAAAGCCTTAAGGCTGCTGTTAAAAAAAAGAAAGAAAATAAAAAATGCAAAAACTTTTTAGATTTACAATCTCTTTTTAAATCATGATGAAGCATTTTTTAGTACTTTCTGTACTGTTTTTTTTTTCTTAACGCACCAACACGCCTACAACACACAACTGGGAAAACAGTTCATTTTATGCTTAAAATCACCCAATCAACTAAATAGCAACTCATTTTTCAACACAAGATTCACTACGCTTCACAAAGTCTACCAAAACACTGCAAACACGTCTCATATCAAATAATTGTTCCAGAACACTAACACAGATTCTCTGCCAACAGGAACATTTAGTCAAGTTGTACCTACTACTACTAAACTACTATGGCTACAACCTGGCATATTCACATTTTTAGTATTCATTAATATCCTCTGTCCCTCATTTATGAAAAGAATAAATAAATTCTAATTTAAACCAACATACAATGTCATTTACGGAATGCATTACTTTACATTTGGTAGTTGTACCTGATTAATAAATGACACATTTTGTTTCTTATTTTGCAGATATTCAATAGCATAAATGAATTATCCATTTTGGCGTATTGTTATAGAATATACAGTTTATGGGAGAAAAGATGCTAAGTAACAGAATTGCTGTAGTGAAGCTTCATTCACTCATTCACTTCATTTACAATGGGAAATTACTGTATGAGAGCAAAATATGTAATATAGCTGCTGGTTACCATTGTGTGAAAAATATATAAACTATACACTATACTACTACTTCTATATTAGTAACTACTATTAAATAAGTAACACATTTTAACTCCTCTCCCTTGTCCTGGTCCTCATCTTCTCACCCTCACCCAGCTGTCTTTGTTTCTCTCTTTCTGTTGCTCTATATTGTTCTTTGACGACTCAAGATCAGCCCAAAGAGCTTTTCTTTTACTCTATGTACTGTCATGAATTTGACAAAACCTTAACACTGGAGTGTGTTTTCTTGACAGGAATCAGTTGTAATTGATCTATTTGCATAACTTCAATCAGCTGTTTTTGGAGAGAAATGAAACAAAATATATAGGACATATATTTTTGTTTCAATCAAAAATGTGAACTACTGTTCACTTCAATGTTAGGCTCCATTACAGTAAAAATTTGACAGTTAAAATATATTGTTGTGGTCTTGGCTGAGCTTGTGTGTGGAAAAGTGTGTATAAGCATTTATTAAATGTGACTGCAGAAGTGGAAAAGATTGATAGCAACTGTGACAAACAGTAATATTTTCAATAAGAGACGGTCATGTCATGTGTCAAGTTATTACTACTTTAAGTCCAATTTAAATACTGTTTTTTGTTGAAGAATTAGTTTTAACATTTCCTCCCACCACTTTCTGTGTCCATGTCATTTTTGAGACCCATTTTAGAAAACATGCACTTAAAGTGCCACAAACAAGAAATTAAGACACCATGTTCTATTTAGCCATGTTAGCTTTATGCTAGCGTCTTCCCAAAGTGAATGAGATGGAAGAGATGACTCATGATGGTGAGAGATGCAGAAGAGGAGACAGGGATAAGCAAGTAAGAGATACCAGGGGAGAGTTTTAAAAGAGGGGGAAAAGAAAAACAAAAGAGCTGATTATAAACCACAAGATTATTGTAATCAGCATGATTACATTTGATTAGATCCTTCCGACAAAAATAGCACAAACAAACCAGCACACACGTGCACATGCATACACACACACCTCAGAGCGCCGTGTGCCAGCGTCAATCTTGATTATTTGGCATTGCGTTTCCAAGGGGGCATTTATCACCGCCAACACACATCGGCCTGATTACATGGTGTTTTGCTGTGCCCACAGCTCCTAGAAGGGAAGTTTGTGATTGTGCGTCTTTCCTATTTGACTCTACAATGGAATTCAGCTGAGCACACAGGATGTCGACAGGGAAGAAATAAAGAGTAAGTGTACTGTTGCTGTTCAAAACAAACGCCGTTTGTATTAAATTGTTTGAAATTGTTTTTGTTTTGTTTTGTTTTAAAGCATTTCAGACCTTGACTGTACAAAGTGTTTTTCATGTTCCTTCATCTATTTAAGGAAAGTTCTGGACCTTGGGCGAGGTCATCTTTCAAATGTGAGCCACATTATGACAGGTCATCACTTCTTAGTCCAAATCTTAAATCTTTGGGTATCTCTGTTTAACGCTCAAAACTCTCAAATCTAATCTGCATCTTCTTAGTCTAGTTTATTTTAAACCTGTAAAACAAAAATAAAACATCAACAAACAAAGAGAAAATTAAATAAAAGGAAAAATAATACAATCATTTAACACCCATTTACACATTCAAAAATAAATGCTGCTGATTGGAATTGTACAATGTCATGGAGTTTCATCAGTTTTGATTTTATGATTTCTTAACAGTGTTAACAGTGTGTGATGTGATCTGATTTTTGTGACAGTTGCTTGGTAAACCCAATATATTCACTATTATTACATTACATATCAGATCTAACATATCAGATGTTTTAAATGTATACTTTTTATTTATACAAAGGGATAAATGAATACACACAGGTATACATTACCCTTTTTCAATGAAGGCTAAATTTATTGTTGACCATAATTAGTTATAAATACATGTTTTCTGCTCACATTGGTTAATCAAACTTTGTTTCCATAGAAGGAAAGGGGACAGGGGACATGTGATGTAAATATGTGGATAACGGTGCATGTCTCAGACAGTGTTGCACTTGGCTGTTCACCTAAAGGTTACAGAAGTAGTTTAATTAAAAAAGTAGAGCTAGTGAGCAGTTCAAACACCAGCTCTCCCCCCCTCTGCACAGCTGGCCAAACACTGCGAGAAGTGGGTGTGAATGTCAGTTTGACGCTGTTGGAAGGTTATTGAACAAGAGGGAGGGGGGTTCTGAGGTTTTTCCACCATCCAACATGGCCCCTTAAGGCCTGTTCTCTTCCAACAAGTGAGAAATGCCAAGGCAAAAAGAAAAAATACAGAAATATGCCATGAGAAATATAACAAATCTGTTACAACTTTGGCAAAATATTTTGAACTCATCACACATGAGATGTTCAATAGAGAACATTTTGTTTCAGGGCTTTTAAAGGTCCCAACCAGAGATGTTTTAAAAGTACCTTATTTCTCATGGCTTTTCCACAGAATCCAAAAATTCAGATATATCCTGATCTATGAATATGTAAATATTTTACTTTTAAAAGATTTAACTGCTGGGCAGTTAAGGATATAGGTTTGTGTTATATAAAGTTAAGTGTCATAGAGTTAAGTGTATTTATAAAACAAAAAAGAAAAAAAAAATCAAAATTTGTCTCAAAGGGCTTTACAGTGTATGTTTGTACCAGATGCACAACTATACTCACCATACTCACAGGCTGGAGGATGATTAAGAACAAACACACAAAGCAAACAAACATGGGTATGCAAA
The DNA here is from genome assembly GCA_030544235.1 of Lepturacanthus savala. Lineage (NCBI taxonomy): Eukaryota > Metazoa > Chordata > Actinopteri > Scombriformes > Trichiuridae > Lepturacanthus > Lepturacanthus savala. The sequence continues at coordinate 4,891,452 of CM060473.1, read as the reverse complement.
TAAATTGCAAATATAAATAGCACATCAGTGCACACATACACATTTGCAGAAATGTGTACAAGACAAGAGAAGACAGACACACTTACACACACACCTCCCTTTTCTCACTACTATCGGATAAAAAAATGTAAAAAAAAAAAAAAAAAATTCTTGTTTGAGGGAAATTGCTTGGAACATTTTATTATTAACTTTATTAAATGATGAAACCCACGGAAATGCCTCATTTCATTTTCAAGGGGGTCCTAGAACACAATATCTGATGATGTTTGTTTTTTTTTTTACACATTTTCACCAAAGTGTTAGAATGTAAAATCCCTGGCCTTAGGCACAGCAATCACCTGTTCATTCTGCTATTCTATGTAATTGTGGACATTCTCCAAATGGGGGGATTTGAGAAGAAATAAGACTAATGCTTTCATGCTCTATGGTCCTTAGAGAAGGGTACAGGGATTCATTTTATTTCAAGGTTATTTAAGACTTAGGATGCGAGATAAAAGTTGCACAAGAGTTTAAGCACACGTGGCCAGTGACAAGTTGTGTAATGCCTGTCCTTCTCTGCTAAACACTGCTATGTGACCTTTAGTTAATGAGATCCCTCCCTCTTTGTCTCTCAAACACACATGGATCACACACACACATACACAGTTTATTTATCTGTAACTATTTTTGTTTTCCTCAGCACATATTGCATGACACAAGACAGTTATTCAGAGTGAAGGTGAGAAACAGGTTAGCAAGAGGAGAAGTTGGGACAAACATGATTAAAAGCATAGAAAGATGAAAGAAGGAGAGCTGAGGAGGAAGATGAATGGCAAAAAGACAGTAGACATGCAGAGATCTGTCCCCCCCGACACACACACACACACACACATACACACACACAAATTTCCGAAAAGATTCTCCTTCCACCTTGAGGGAAGGAGAGCAGATGAGGGGATACAAATCAAAGAAAAAGAGAAGGAGATAAAGTGTGTCTATTTGTGTTTACATGTAGCCTATAAAGTATGTTTAAATCTAAGTATGTGTGTGTTTATCCCAGGGCAGTCGTCTCTTGGGAGCCATAGTAGCACCGCAGATAACATCATGTTTACATCTCACACTACCTGCAGGCCAAACCAAATGACAACACAATAAATAGCATGTCGGCAGTTTATGGTTACTTTTCATCCCTAAAGTGCGGTCACTCAAAAAAAAGCCCTTACATCTGTGGATTGTCACAACTCAAAAACAGCTCAAAAGGAGAAAATAATGGACACATGATGAAAACATCAGTTAATAAAGATTTTCAGCTTGATGTTCTGGAGGCAATAATGCAGATGATGACAATATTCAGCTGATAGGACGAAGAAAGTGGGTTAACCAGTTAATCGATTTAAAATCTACTAGAACAACTGCATGTTGTATATTAACTGCAGTAGAAAAAAGTACTGTATAAAAATAAAATAAAAAAAAAACAGTTTTAGAATGAAAGTATTTCAAAAAGTGAAGAATAAAATAAAAAACTATACTTTGTCTGCTCTTTTGCTTGCAAAAGGCAGAAATGTGTTTTTTGCTTGTTTGACAATAAAGACAGAATTACATTAAACACAATAGAGGGCGACATCCATTCACATTCAAAAAAGACACATTAAGAAAAAGGAAGTAATGATGCAAGTAAATTCCCCCCAAAAAGACTTTAGTTGTAATGCTTCCACTTCAATAGCAATATGTTTGTAATATAAGCTGAGTAGGTGGGAGAAAATGATGTTTTTTTCAGTGTTGGACTTGGAGCAAGATGCTGAGTCTATTTCCTGGAACAGTGTGTAACAAAAAAGGCTCTCAATACAGTAAACTAACCCTGACCCTCCAGTTTGAACAGAGAACAGACGCTAACTAGCTATGGTGAAAAATGATCTGTAACAGATGAGAAACCCAACTGAAGTACACTGATTTTTAATCATAAATGACTTTTTACGGACAGAGAGATAAAGCCAATGCTGGTTGAAAGTGTGTTCGTAGTACTTTATAAATTTTCAGCTTCGTAAAAATGTGAATCTATTAACACAATATAGAGATGGATCGCAGTGTGCAGAAAAGAAGAGAAACTGGAAAGAGACAAAGAGAAGGGAATAAATTGGGGAAAAAATGAGACAAAACGGAGCAAAATTAGAAAAACAGAGAAAGTAAAAAAAAAAAAAACAGACAGCGAAACAACAGGAGGAGCACGTCCATTGGAAACACAAAGAGAGACAGAGAGAAAGAGAAAGAATTTCACGCCTGTCCAAAGGAATTATTAAGTGGCTTGTCAACAACTGGCTCCCTTCTGCCTTCAAAAGCTGCTTAATACTGCACAGAGATAAGCACAGGGGTGTGTGTGTGTGTGTGTGTTGTGTGTGCGTGTGTGTTTTTGTGTGTGTGTGTGTGCGTGTGTGTTTGTGTGTGCGTGTGTGTTTGTGTGTGTATGGCTGTGTGGTAAGGTCTTGAGTCAAGTGTCTGTATGTATGAGTGACCATGTTATAGGCTCCTATTGTACATACACCTGTGCAAGGGTGGGCAAGTGTGTGTATGAGTCAGAGATAAAATGAAAAAAACAGAGAAAGAGAATGGAGGGGATGAATGTGCATGAATGCATGTGTGTGCATGATCCATACATGTACTGTATGTGTGTGTGTGCCCTCTAACGCGTGTGCAAGTGTAAGAGAAGCAACTAGAGCGAGACCACCGACCACAGGAACACACACACACACAGTGTTGTAAAAGAGTTGACACAGTGAAAAAACTGTCACTTTGTGCTCTTCTGTAGAAATTCAATTCCAAGTGTGATTTACAATAAGAGTATGTAAGCAGTTCTCTTTCTATCTATCCCTCCTTCTTCTGTTGGTCTACACTCTTTTCTCTCTCTATGTCTCTCTCTCTTCTAAGCAAAATGAGAGCTGCAATCTAATCTATGGTTGTAATTTCAGTAAATGCACAAATACCTTAATACACACATAGGATAGACCTTGGTAGATCCTATAGATGGTCTACCATATATGGAGTATAACTTCAGCAGTACGGTCCTTTGCTGAATGTCATCCTCTCTCCCCTGCCTTTCCCTTTGCTCACTACCATCAGATATAAAAAAATAAAAACGTTCTCGTTTGAGGGAAATTGCTTGGAACATTTTATTATGAACTTTATTAAAGGATAAAACCCATTGAAATGCATCATTTCATTTTCAAGGGGGTCCTAGAACACAATATATGATAATGTTTTTAACACGTTTTCACCAAAGTCTTAGGCACAGCAATCACCTGTTCATTCTGCTATTCTATGTAATTGTGTACATTTTCTAAATGGTGGGATTGGAGAAGAAATAAGAAAACAAACATTATTTCATGCTCTATAGTTCTCTACATCATAGAGAAAGGTACGGGGCTTTATTTTATTTCAAGGTTGTTTAAGAGACTTAGACTTATTCCAAAGTCTAAGGCTGGGTTGAGCAACATTTCCCCTCCCCCCCGCGGGCCTTACTGACTTAGATAAAGTAAACTTAGGTCACTGGACAATTGTAGTTTCGTGTTTCTTCAACTGAAATGCAATAAATCTCCCTCATCCGCTTTGCTCAGACCTTCTCCCTTAACACTGAAGGTGTCGTTGTCACCACCACTTACTTAAAGACCAGATTGACTTTAAGCCACTTTTTACCACCTACAGAGCCCTAAAGAACCTGGCCCCTGCATATATCCCAAGGACCAAGCTCCAGACCTGAGGCGACAGGGCATTTTCAGCTGCTGCATCCCACCCCTACCTCATCCATCAAGCAACCATCATACTCTTTTTCAACATGCCTTCAAAACTGGTCTCTTCAAACTTGCCTTCACCTGTTAACCCTCCTCCAATCCAACTCTAGACTTAAATTTCAGTTTTCAAATCACATACCATCTCACATTTCCTTTTCATGTTTTATTTCTGTTGCTTTTATTCTATTTTGCACTTATTAAATTATTCTATTGTGTGCGTAAAGAAACTAATTATTATTATTAGTTTCCCACCAACACAGCAGTGTGAGATTAGCTTTAATATATAATTTTCAAAGTGTGGATAACAAAGAAATTTATGGAATGGTGTGTAAAGTTCTGCTCAACATTAACATTTTAGGTTTAATTGAGAAGCTTAATTAAGACACCGGCAATTGGAGATGACGCTGTCTTGATGACATGGAAAGTTGAATCTGTGAAAACTGATTCTGTTTGAACTGTTTTTGTGTGTAAAATCTCTGCTGTTGCACAGTTCACTGCATGAAATGAATACAGTGATCTTTGTATTTTAGATATTGAGTGTGTGATGCAAAAACTATTTAACTCTGATCTGTTGGCTGCAAGCTGCAGTACAAAGATGTCTTCCTGATCCACAGGAATGTTTATTGAAGTTCTATATCGCTGTTTTGTGTTACACAGAACTTCAAGAAATCTGAAAACTGAGAAATAAGTCACTCAAAAAGGTCAGTAAAAGTCTGTTGAATGAATGGTTCAACCTTGATTTATGACACACTCTCTCCAACTTGACTTAAAGGGGCTGGGAAACGACACTTTGATTGGTCGAGTTCTGCCCATTGTTTGAATTTGTTATGCCCAAACTTTGCTTTACAATAGGCTATTTGCCAGCCCATAAGAGTGGGTTTCAAAAATAAAACTTTTTTTACTGCTGTATGTACCAAACAAAACATGTCTTTGTTTCCATTAGAATCAGATCTCATTTGTTGTATCATCTCTAAAACTCATAAATAAATGGATGATTTTGGCATCTATATATTACATTATTACAAGAATATAAGAATATTTGAGGGTTTGCTGATAACAACTTCTACTAACAATTTTATATGATTATTCTATGTACTTTTGAAGATCAGCATCTATAGTTTTGCTTTGCTGTGTTACATTTTTAACAACTAGTGAAGGAACAATGACAGAAATGGCAGATTTATGTATTTCAGAAAAATAAGAAAAGAAAAAGAGAAACTTTCCCATTTTAAACCTCCTTTGTGGCCATCCAAGTGGAGATAGTAGGCTACGACCTTGTCAAACAAGTGTAGATGGTGTGATGTGACTGAATCATTTATTGAAAGCGTTATAATACCTTTATAATATTTTTAAATTATGTTCCATTTTGCTTGTCCTACACCTATAAACAAGGTTTTTTTGAAAATGTGTATAATTATAAGGGAATTTGGCATAAACATTGTTTATTTACAGCAGAGGCTGTTCAGCATGTCTTCAGCAGACATGTCCACAGCATTTCAGAGCAGAGAACAGAGAACAACACATTTCTTATTGCCTTTAAGTTAGTAGACAAGATATCCCATTGTTTGTTCAGACAGACAATTGTTAAAACATTATCTACATGATATATGTGTGTGTCTTGTTGACAAGCAATGGGTGCCCTAAAAACAATTAATCAATCTCTATCACACACACACATGCACACAAAAAACAGTTATACACATACAAAATACAGCTCTACACATACACATGCGTGCACACACACACACACACACACACACACACACACACACACACACACACACACACACACCTGAAATAATGCTATCTAGATACCTAAAGAATGCATGAATCATGTATTGACAAACTGATCAATTAACTGATTGGGTAAATGGTTAAATGGTTAATAGAGTAAATGGCAATCAGGAAGCTAACAAATACCCTCCAGTAACAGCTGATTCTGTGCCCTTGTGTGACATTATGTAATGAATTTTCACTGCATTATAACTACTAGTGCAGTGCATGTAGGAAGCATGTATTCCTATAGAAAAGTGGAAGCTTAAGTCGGTTTTTCATAGGGGTCAGTAAGAGCAAGGCTCCTACCTATGGGAATTTACCTTTTAATGATAATAATGAATTTGAATATCCCAAAAAACCTACAAAAAAGGATATTCACCACTGTGCCATGTGTAAGCTATATCCGAAAGATGAGGTTAATCCAACAAACAGTTCAAGAGATAAGTGAGCACAGACACACAGATACACATTCCTTGAATTGTAGATATATTTAAGTGACAGAGTCCTGAGAGTGAAGGAAACCCTTTGGTCTGCTGTATTGTTAGAGTCACACCTTCTGCCTTTTTGTAATAAGCATAGAGTCTTAAGTAAAATTTAAGTATGCATTGTCTCATCCAGGAAAAGTAGCTGATAGTATAGTAGCCTATGCTAATTATTTCTCTTTTGGCTACTGCAATGTGTTTGTGTTTTCTTCAGAACAAACATTCTCCAATGTTAATGTACTTTAAGGTACTTCAGCATTGAAGGTCAGGTCAGGCCAGGTGTTGGGGGAGGGGCAGGGCGCCTAAATGAAGTGTGTCATCACTTTAATGCTTTGATCTATATGATATTCACTTTAATGCTTTGAAGAAAGAAACATTGTTAAACTAAATCATATTGTTTGTGACTGACATAACTCCAGACCAATCAGAAGTCGGAAAGCATCATGTGCAAGTTTTCTATATCCTTTCTGGTCAGGAAGTATGGCAGTAGTTTGCAACAAACATTTGCACCAAGAGAAACAAAGGATAAGAACATAGTTGTGGAGTGTGATAAGCAAAAAAGAAAGGCAGATGTCATTCAATCAACCAATCTTTACTTGTCACATGTGATCACATATTAATTACAAGTGTTTTGATGACAGCAGAAGCCAGAAGAACAGTCTAATGAGGTGGTTTATCAGGGCAAAGCAGTGAAATAGTAAATAGTGTTGAGTGAATGTACAGGACAATAGTCAGATAGGTAAATAAACCTGGAAGAGGAGTTCTCACTGTGTGAAACACAAAGAAATAGATAGTGACTAGAAAATAAGATATGTTTCTACTGTGCATGCTCCTGTGCTTCTTGTTGTTCTAACCTTTGACCTGAAAATGTTCTACCCGTCTCGGAATTCAAGCAAGAGTGAGAAGATTGTAAGAGGGTAAAAACCAGACAAAAGTAGAGTGGCGAATGTAGGAAAAAGACAGAGAGGGACTGTACATATAGTAAGGGGCCACAGCAGAAGCTCTGAGAAGAAATTACAAGTCGTGCATGCATGTATGTTGTTTATTGCATTATATATAGCATTCATTAAGCCATAAAGTGAGTGAAGGTGTGTATGTGTGCAAATCTGCAGCATGTTACTGCACCAATTGCATTTTTATGGCCTGGCTAACACGGTAATTGAAGATGTTTCAAGTTGGGTTATCGTGCTGCACCGACATTAACTCAGTTTATAGTTTATGGAGGTGTTATTCCAGTCTAGCAACATATGCAGATTGTATGGTTCGGATAATAGAATAAAATCAGATATAACATGGAAAACTTGAAGTGTTGCTGGTGCAAAGGAAAAAAAAAAAAAGATTATAACTTCACAAAAACACTCACATATGAATGAGAATGAATGAAAGAATACACTTAGCATAATATGACTTTCACACTACATACTGAGAGCACGTAGAAGCACTGGACTATGATTTATTTCTAGACATTTTTTTTCCAGAGTACAACAATCATGTATTCTTACAGAAAAGTCTCTGGCTCTTGACTTCATCCAAAAAAATATAATCTTTCATTTATTATTACAGTAGTATTGACTGTTCTGTTGTCACCATCTGTCACCTATGGACACATGTTTTCTCTGTGTGTGCATGACTGCATGTGTGTGTGTGTGTGCTAGGGCTCAGCTGTGAAAGGATAATTGGTCAAAGGCAGTTGGCTGCAATTTCTACAGAGCATTAAATATATCAAGTGTATCGCATGAGCGTGTATGTGTGTGTGGTGTGTACTCACACACTACACGCACACACACACAAAGTACAATTAGAGAATGATAGTTCCGATGCCAAACCAAAATTAAAAAGATCTAAGGGTCCCGTACACAATGACACCCTCTTGGATGAAGTCAGTTAATGAACCCTCTGTATGACAGAAGATACCCACATAAATGTAATAAATGTATTTACAATTCTGTTAAATGTAGCTAGTTAGTGTTTTTCCCTTAAGTAAATAGATAGAATTGCTATTATTAAGACCAGTCTTTACACAAAATACAAAAATGGAAATAAATAATCCCAAAACAGCTTCTCTCTCTTTTTTTCCCTCTTTTGCTCATGATCCCTTATTTACAAATAAAAGTACTTGGTTAAGGTTTGGGAAAGATTTCCTTTGTGGTTAAAACAGAGTATTGATTGCTGGGAGAGGATACAAACTGTCTCCGTTGTGAAAATGACTCTTGCTGATCAATGCAAGAAGCAGCTTGTAAACATGGATAAATTGAATGACCAGAGGTGTCAGCATCTGTGTGGACCTCCTCAACGGTCATATCCTATTGCTGCATATATTCAAATGTGCTGAGCAAAGAGGGCGTCACTATTTACTATACACCCCTGCTACAGCTAAACGAACAGCAGCCGTTTAAGAAGCGCAGCAGTTAAACTGAGAAAACATTATTCTGTTATCTACATCTTCATTATCATCTGTCCTAATTCAAGTATTCTTGGTGCAAGAAATAGGCAGGAAATTAAGCTTCCCCACTTGCTGGAGGCAAGTAATTCAGAAAACGGCAAGACTCCAGAAGAGTTAAGAGTTCAGAACAGAGGAGTAGCTGAATCTCAGTGTTATTTTTCATTCATCCAGCTTCAGCCAAAGCATCATAAAATTCGATTTTGCCACGGATCTGTATCTAGAAGTTCTAGTAGAATATACATATCTTCCCAAGCCTGAAATATTGTGCTTTGTCTTCAGGTTGTTGTGAAAACTGAATGAAAATAAACCTTTAAGGTGTTACTTTATGCTTCTGACTGTTCTCTGCCTTCTATGAATGCTTTTATGTTGCTTCTATTTCTTTCTTAATCTACTTCCCGTCTCTTCTTGGGCAAAGTCTTGGAAATAGCTTGTTTTTTAGTCTTGTTGAAGCAAATGAACCTTGACTTCAACTTATATTGTGATTCAGCAGAGCGGCTGCCCATTGCCACAGTAGTCAATAGTGTTTACTAAAATAATTGGAGACCGGCTTTCTAATGTGCAAACTGTTGTATCATCAAACTCACATTAATTCTTATGTCTATGGGCAAAGGCAGAGTATGCATATATGTGGATACCAGTGGTTGTAAGTGGAAGTCTAAAGGAAGAAATAAACACTGTGCAACATAGAAGATGTAGACGATTACCTTTCTTACTCACAAGGAACATAAAATATCCCCTTCATTAAACTGCTATAAAATACATATATATGAATAAAAGTCTACTTTTTGGTTAAATCTTTTAATCAACTACATCTCTGATTATAACTGTTAAATATTAATGCATTTGCAGGATTGTAAACCTTTTAAATTCCTGTTTCTTTACATAGTGCCCATAGTGGTATCCTGGCCTAAACTAAAACACTGTTTTATTTCTATTTCTGTAGCTGCACACATACATGCACACACATGTCCATACACACATCAGCAGCACACAGTGACCTCCCTACATAATGAATAATATATTTATTTCATTGACCTGCAGTAGCTCATAATACCACCATGCCAAATATGAGAAAATAGCTCAATCTGGTATTGAAACATTATAAAACCTACAATTTCATCAGGACTGCTGCATGAAAGCCACAAAAGGTTCTATTCTCCAATGGGAGAAGGGAGAAAAAAATTACAGTTTTGCTGGGAGTCAATAGGAGAAAAATGTCATCCGAGTGTAGCAAAGGAACAATTTTGATTACAGTGTATTTTAGACCTATTACGGTAGAAGAGATGAGTTTGAAATTCCCAAATTAACACAAGCATATTCAGACAAATAATCATTCCACATGCATTAACATAGTCATCGTTATTGAAAAATCTAAACTCAAAAGGACAAAAACATCCTTCTCTGTTGTCTGTGAAAATCTCTGTCCTCCAGGTCTTGTATATGCAGAAGGGTTAAGTGAGTGGAAACTACACTTATTCTTAAAAAAAAAAAATGTTCACTCTAATCTAAAAGCCTTGTTTTTAGACTGGTACGGCTCATTCTCTATTATGGTTATCAAAAAAACAAGTTGCTGCTGACTGCATGCTATCAATGCATGAATAGAGCGTTGAAAAGAAGAAGAAACAATGTCAGACAGAAACAGACAAAGACAGAGTGAGGAAACGGCTGAAGCAAGACCAAAAAATGTGGTTTGAATATTAAAAAGGAAATTAAGGAAAATGGGGAGAAGGGAAGATGGAGTGAAAAGAGAGAAAGAAGAACACTACAAATATTGTAAAGGAGATGGGAGGAGGGCAAGAGCGAAGGGAGGGGAGTCAGTGCTGAATAAAAAGGAAATGTAGGAAGAGAAGGATCATGAGGTCTAAATACTGAAGAGGAGGAGGAGAAAAAAAGGAGGAGAGGTGGGAGGGAGAGAGACAAATGAGGGAGGTGACAGCTGGGCGAGCTGCCTAGACAAGATAGAGGTTTTGGACTGTGTGTGTGTGTGTGTGTGCGTGTTCTGTGTATATGTGTGTGTGATATGTCAGGGATAAATGGCTATTATCACTATGACAATGTTAATTACAGCCAGACTATTAGGCCTGAGGAGTGCCGGCTCATTTATTTGGCTGCAACACAGTTGTGTGTGTGGGTGTTTGCATACTCGAGTGTCTGCCTAGGCCTATCTTTTTTTTACACTTTTGTGTGTAAGCAACTCTGCGTGTGTGTGTGTGTGTGTGTGTATGTGTGTGAGAGATAACATCAAATCTATTTGTTAGACAGAGTAATTACTTCAGGCTCTGGCCAAACACTGAAATGTTTCTTGTGATCTATAAGTCTTCAGGCTAATCATTACTCACTCTTTTCACTTAGAGTTATTTAAGAGCTTTAAAATACATGTTTTCTCCCTGTGGAATCAACAGATTATTGCCACAATTGAAGCAAATTTTTTCTCACCACATTTAGGAAAAATGATTAATTGAGCATATACTGTATGCTTTCAACACGTTCACCCCTATAGATCCACATAGAACCCAATAATATGTAACATAATGGTTAATCAATAGCTGTAATGTATGGAACATATTTTCAATGAGCAAAAAGAAGTCTAAAGTATTTTAATATTTTAATGTATTTAATATATTATAATAAAAAAACAGAAAAATAACATCAATATAGCTTATCTTGTTTTGTAACCATGACAGTTTCCTTAACTTTATTAATTATTTTAGGCCAACTATGATTGAACCAAGTCATTTGTAACAGTTTCAAAGGCAATTTGGAGTGCATGGACCAACAACATATTTCATTTTCTATTTTGAAGAACTTGTTGAATTATGCTCTCACCAATTTTTAAAGCTCTAAATTGAAAACAGTCTTGCTCATGGAATACAGCAACATTTAAAATAATGTGATCTCTAGAGATCCGTGAGATGTTTTGTTGTCATGTTCAAAATATGCAATCTACAGCTTATAGTATTTATTCTCATGTTATCATCTGTGTTGTCAGTATGAATTCATACTACGTTGTCATACTTACTGCGGCTGCCAACACTCATATACTTCACTCAATACTGACATATCACGTGGTGGGTTTAACACCCACCACATTTGTCAGGCATAGTCGTATGAAAGAGGCGCAGCTTAAAATGTGTAGGAGCGTTGGACTGATGAGCGCTGAGAGTAGGCATGGATGGGAGAGCTTTTATGAAGGTACTGTTGATACTTGTGTGACTAATTCAACCACCTAATTTTGGGCAGTATTGTAACAGAAATAATATTATTACATTAAACATTCCTTTGGGCCAGTGTAACAAGCTTTAAACACAAAACTGACATACACGACTGTTCAAAGGTTTGGGGTCATCCAGACAATGAAAAGTCACACTATTATTTCCCACTATGAGTTATAAAATGAATAGAAAATATAGTCAAGACATTGACAAGGTTGGAAATAATGATTTGTATTTGAAATAATATTTTTTTCCTTCGACCTTTGCTTTTGTCAAAGCTTCTCTAGCTTCTCTAACCAGCTAAACTGTTTTCAGCTGTGTTAACATGACAGCATCAAGGGTTTTCTAATCATCCATTAACCTTCTGACACAATGAGTAAACACATTGTTCCATTAGAACACTGGAGTGATAGTTGCTGGAAATGGGCCTCTATACACCTATGTAGATAAATAAAAACAGATCTATCACACATAAAAAATGTGTGATAGATCTCAGATAAGTGTGATAGCTTGTTTGCAGGATCCTGATCACACAAAAAAAGTCTATATTTCAAAATAGCTTTCTTTTGAGTGATAGAATATTTTTTCTTGCTCTATTTATGTTTTTATTTAAAAGTGTAATTAAGCAACAGTTCTGATGTTGTTTTTGTTGGCTCATGCTTTGCTTTCTCTTGCTCTTCCTCCAGAGTGTAAGGTTATCCTGAACCTCCTCACCTCTGTGGCCAATGTCACGCTATCGCTCGCTGTTCCACCTGCCTGTCTGTCCCCACACTAATTGCAGCTGCTAATGAGATGGTAACGAGCCTGAAGGGGTTTCTGGGAGTCAATCACCCTGTTGCCGGGGAAATTTGCACACACCTAACCTACTTCCTTTCTGTCCCAATGCCAGCATGAAACACTAAGCTTGAAACTATGGACAAACACTCTTACTCACATGCAAATGCAAAAAAAAAGCTTCAGTATATGTACATATACTTTGTCACCTTGTCCATTTAAACTGTATCATTTTTAAGCAGATGCTGTAATTAAACAAATATACACAATATCTATATCTAATTTAGAAAACATTTTCACATAAATAAATAAAAAGTGTAACATAACTTTCAAATTGAATTATCTAGAACTTATGTGTCTGTGCTTCAATGAAAATATGTTTAAATATCACAGCATAATCAAAAGGGACAAATCTAATCAACTTACTGGGATGAAGTGATCACATCATTGTTAGAATTTGATCAGTATTTCCTAAAAGCAGCACTGCTCATTATTTATTATGTATTGGTTAACATTTTCTTTTTATTAAGGCTGTTTGCATAAATTACTTGGCTGCTTGGGTTTTTTGGTGATTTAAGAAATTAAATTTATAGTACTGCAGCACCGAGGGCAGGATGAAATGGATAAGAGCATCAGCTTAATGTCTGATATACCAAATGTAAATGTAAAAAGCAGCTGACATTTTGCTTTCCTCCTCACAAATTAATGAAACGCACAAATACAGAAGAGAGGGATGGAGGAGAAGGGAAAGATAGACAGATAGATGGAGTCATGGGGGGAAGGAGGGGAGACTACAGGTGAAGAAAGAAATGAAATGAAATGGAAGGAGGGGATAGTTAAAGGAGAGGGTCATTTTTGAGAAGTTAAATTGAAGGAGGGAGAGAACAGGAGGGTGGAGGGATGAAGACGTTTGGTAGATATGAGAGCTAACAACCCATTCAACCACATAAATGCTCACACACACACACAAACACACACACGGATCCCAGGGAGAATTGTACTTTCAATTTCCAGACGCTTAATTGCATTAGAATTGCCCTGCTCTCTCATGTCCTCTCTTCAACGCCTCCTCTGTCTCTTGTTCCCTATGTCTCTCAGTCTTTTCTCTCTCCTTTTGTGCTGGCCAGGACTTCCAACGCACTATTACATGCTGCTCTCCACCTCCACTGGGCCCTCACCCCCCCGCCTCTCTCTCTCTCTTTCCCGTCTGCACATAATTCTACCACTTCAGCTCGTCTAATTTCCTCCCTATCATTCGCCCTCCTCCTTTGCTTTCTCTCCATTTCTTCGTCCCGCTCACTCTTTGTCTCCTCTTTCACTTCTATCAATTAGTAACCCCTCCCTCCTTTTTCTGTCTATTCTTTTTCCTGCCTACATCTATCAATTTAACCTTTCCCCCCGCTTCCTACCCTCTTTTCCCCACCCCTTCATCCTGCCTATTTTGAACCAATCATATTTTCGTTCTCTCTATGTCACCTCATCACTCTGTCTGCCTGTTTCTCACCCACCTGTCACATATACTTGGCTAACTAGGCTAATTTAATGTGAAAATATGTGAAAAAGTGGAGAAGCCACCTTTTAATATTTATCCCTTTCAATTATCTCACCATCAAGATTGTACAGGATTATAGAGTTTTAGGGGTTGCATTTGGGATAAATATGAGAAGATAATGGGTGGAGGGATGAACATCTTTTGGTAACCCCCCTCCCCCCACATTGCTGCTGATGTACACTTGAGCAGAGCACTCCATTCTATGCCCAGAGTGCTCCAGTACAGCTGCTTTAGTGGCCCATGAGGATATTGTGGTTGGATTAAGCAGCTCCAGGCAGGGATTAAATGTAACTGAGCATGAAGGATGCTGTTCTCAGTTTCTGATTTGGTTCATAGAAAGGCAACAGTAAAATCAGTCAAATTTAAGTAAAATTTGTCTTAGTGTATCACTCCCCACTCTTTAGAAATCTCTGTAACACTTTTTTTTTTTTTACCCAAGTGACAGTCCTCAGTTTCAGTGGGTTTCAAATACATCTTTAACCCATAAATTTATAGTAGGTGATTCTGCTTTTTAGTCTCTCTCCTCTCTCTACAGTAAAAAAGAGTGATAAGATATTACAGTAGTAAATTCTCCTCAAGGTAGGATGTTTAACTGATGTACTGCAAAAAAGATTAATAATCTTTGCTTTTTGGGGGTGGTGGTGAGGGGACACTTTGGAGTCCCCTGAATGGAGGGATGTTACTTAGGCCCAGCCCCATTTCTCCGCCTTAAACCTTCCACTTGGATTTAAGTAAATCTTAGCCAGCATGCTTATATGTCACACGCTGACAACTTTACCCTGTAAACTACCCTTTTCATTCAGGAAGATGACAGTTCCAGCTGTTCATGTTGCCTATTGCATTGGCTGTGTAGGTGATTTGTTTAAATATTTTGACGTTATGTTGGCGATTTAACGTTAACCTGAGATAAACCAGAACTAGCTAACGTTACCTAACCAGTGTGTGATATATATATATATATATATATATATATATATATATATATATATATAGTCTTTTGAGAGAGGGGTAACACTATGGCCTCATTACTTCCTTGCACCATTAGTGCACCTGCAGTGGAAAGGACTCGGCTAGTGCAAAACAAAACGTAACCTAAATGAAGCTGAAATCGTGTTTATTACCTTATTAATCAATGTAACTCCATGAAAACCACTATCACTGATTTATGTGCTTTGGTTTGCAGGCTAATCACCATCTTCCACTTTGATTTAGGTCTGCATCCAACATTACTGCATGTTGAGGATTATAAAAAGCAAAATCAACTTTGCTCCCTAAAGTAATGGGACACTCTACCACTACACAAGTGCAAAAATATGGGGTTTGGGGAAGTATGAGGACGGATTGTTAATCTATCACTTTAGTTTTCTGAACCACTTTATTGGACTGGTATACTGAAGTTTGCATCATCTAAAGTGAGAATTGCAAGTGCAAACAACTATTTACAAACCGCAGTGTTTCTCTCCGACTATGTATTTTCTTCCATCTCGTCTTTGAAACTAAAATTCCCCCTCATGTTACTTGCATGAGTTTGATCAGTTGACTTGGAAAACAAGTAACATAATTAGATTGAAAATAGGCAAGATGTTCATCAGAACAGAGAAAAAGCCACAGTCCACGACAGACATTATTACTGTGTCTTTTGTCGGCATCAGACTTTCTTTGAGGAGCCAGAAATGTAGATTTCAAAAGCAATTTGTGCTGGACTGAGCAATGGAGATGGATTTTTTTGCAATGCTAAATATACTATCCTGGCAGCACAGACCGAAATGCCTCAGGACACAATTGGATCGATCTACAACCAATCAGGCTACAACCAATCAGGCGCTGAGTGCTGGAAAAATGTAAACAGACTGCTTACCAAATGCTGTTGGCAGGACAGCAAACACATCTTTCTTATCAACAAAAGCTTAAAGTGCAGTTGTTTGTTTTTGCTTCTCTACCGTCCATATTATTTAATACTGACACTCAACATCAGAGGCAGCCATCTTGGTTGTTTTTAAAAATACCTCAATGGCGCCCCTTTCAGTCATCATATCAAACCGTATTAGATAAATATTTGAGGGTTGTGATTGACCTGACCCAGGTAAGGTCGCGTAGAAGTCGAACTGAATGGAAAGGAGGCAAATCGCATCTGCCAGAGCAAATAAAACATAAGCTGGCAGATTTATCTGGTTCCCAGGCTAAAATATACAATAAGTGACAAGGGTTTGCTTGGAGTGGAATAGCATTTGCATTACATCAGGCAAATGTCTTGTGCAACTTAAAAATTTAAAGAGGACTGTCTCAATATACATCGCCCAGAGCAAATGTGCCTTTATCTAACTTGTTTCACTGACTTTGCATGCATCTATGCAGCCACTTAAAAAATAGCTAGGAAGGAGTAGCGTCCTCCTCCAGCCTCATAGCTTTTGTCATTTCAGAACTTAGTTTCAAACTTATTAAATTTAAACATTTCCCTCTCTCTTCCTCCTATTCTTGTTGACTGATTGGAGCGAGCGAGAGACGCTTTGTATGGAAATGAACCTGGAGCCCAGGACACGTAAGTTCTCAGTGACCCAAATACTCACACACACACACACACACACACACAAGCACATACAGCAGAATATGTCATATGTGTTGATTAATTGGCTGGTCGAAGGCGGGTAACAACCAAATACTGTAACTGAAAAGGTACAGAAGGGGGGCATGGGTGAAAAAAACAAGGATCAAATAGAATGAGAGAGAGAAATAGTGAGAAAACAATAGATTTAGACATAAAGATAAAAATAAGAAAAAAGTGGTATGGGTAGAAAGGGAGGAAAGGCTGTTTTTATTAAACACCCACACTGAAATGGCAAATCTATAATTGAGTCTGAAAACTGCGTGTGTGTGTGTTTGTGTGTGTATGTGTGTTTATGTGTGTTTGTGTGTGTTTGTGTGTTTGTGTGTGTCTGCTTTCATCAACAGGTTATTGACTATTCTGTTTCCCTTTCCTGCTTACTGACTTCCTTTTATAAGGAACCAATCAGAGCAGGTGAATTAAGACCCAAATTAGCATAACTGCCCTGTTTAGAGGTATACACACACACACACACAGCTCATTGAGAAGTGAAACAAACATATATAATCATACACACACACACACACACACACACACAAAAGTGAAACACACAGACATCTTCAAGCAACACAGATAAACAAATGTTCCAATTAAGAATTAATTACAAAGCAAAGCCTCTGAGAGAAGTGAAACTCTTTGGAGAAGGAACGAGAGAGAATATGAGGATGAAGACAGGGAGAGAGAGAGAGAGAGAGAGAGAGAGAGAGAGAGAGAGAGAGAGAGAGAAGAAGGGGGGATGGAGGATGTAGGAGAAGACAGATAGGAATAAAGAGAAGGATGGAAGAACAGAAAGTATAGTTGGATATAAGAGAGCTAGATGAGAGGGTGAGGACAAAGGAAGAAGAGGCAAGATAAAACGAGGAAGGTGAGGAGGCTCATACCTTCCTCCTCCATTTACAACAACTACTCATACTAACACAGGTGCATTCGATTTATAATTCAGAGGTAGAAATGGATCACAGGTATCACACAGAATCAGACATGATAAATGTCAAGAAATCATTGCCCTTACTTTTTATTCTTCTTTGTCAATTCAAACTAAAATGCTCCTTATTAACAGGATAATTTAGCAGAAACAATGCTGCTGCTGCTGCTGCCTACAACATACAGTACATTTTTAATTTCATGCATTCAAATCAGGACCATTTTATAAAGAAAGAATCTCACAGTCTCTCGCTCTCTCTCTGTCTCTCTCTCTTTCTCTCTCTCTGAGAGGATGTGAAACAACCTCATTCCAGGCAGAGGAGTGTAATGGCGCTTGTAGGGAGCATAAAACAACATTATTACTGATCCAATTTATCAGCCGCATTATAGCAGGCCATGTCTGACCTGCCTTTTTATTCTGCTTTCCCTCGGCTTACATCTGAGTCTTTTTGTCCCTCCTTCATCACATTTCTCCATTTCTCCCTGTTACTGTCTTTTCTTGTGTTTTCTCATTTGTCATATCACAGAGAGGGCTGCCTGTAAACCTGTTAAAGTCAAATATACGCAAATAAAACCAAAGGCCGAAACTGTTCAATTTAACCACTTTTTCATTAACATGAACATAAAACCGTGTCCCATTAGAATTCTGATGCTACCACTTAGCTTCACTTTGTGTTCTCTGACACTGTCCATGGTGCTGAAACTTAAACTGACTCAAGCACCTACTGCACATTTTTTTTTTGTTGCTCTTTTTGACTGTAAACAATAAGCTCATTGAACAACCCCAATGCCCTCTATGTAATAAACTGCTCTGTATTAAATTCAAATCAGCTTTTTCCATTTGCTTGGTCATAAAAGCAGCATTTGGAGGAGACTGTATTTCATCTGAACATGCTTCTTTTACTGTGGCTTCACCATGCCTGCCCCCACCACCACTTCCTACAAAGCTTTATTGTCATTGCGCAAAAATAGTGTGATTGTTGTGACTAAAAATGACAGATACACACACTCCCACACACACATTCCTATACATTTATCCACAGTCACAATAAGTACATGAAAAGCAAAGGTATACAAAAAATAGAAGAGCATCAATCATGCACTGTATGAAATAAAATAAATAATATACTACTACTAAACAACAATATTAAGCAAAACATATTTTCGAGTGGAGGAGTCTCTGCACTTTAAATTTTGTATCTACTGTATATTTCAACATGTCTCACATTGCCTGTCCTGGTCCTGTTAACAGTGAAATGAGACACAAGCCAATTAGAAATGGCTCTGGTTGTGATGTCACATAAATATCAGTGTGTGTATTATAATATAACAATATAACATATTTTATTAAAGTCAAGTACTTGGAAAATTCAAAAGGATTTTCTATGCCCTCACACTGCAGTTAAGTTAAAAATAAAAGAAAAAACATGACAAGAGGAAGTTAGTAGCAGTGCTACCAGTAGAAAAAAGGAGTCTAGATTGCTGATAAAGTGTCAAATATAAGTGACCATAATGATGCTAGAGTTAATTAGCAGGGATTATATTGCCTGCAGATGCCCACAATTTAAAATCACTTTTAGATTAAAGCTCAATGACTAGATACTGTATATCTAATGTAGGTGGATGTGCTGGGACAGTGTTAAAAGTATTTTAGAGAAGCATCCACTTCCCTTGCAGGAGACAATTACTTCTGTTTTGCCTAGTAACAAAATAGGAGCAATTTGCTTTCGAAATTTCCATTTCCATCCCTTCTACTTGATGAACCTCTATTAAAGCTGGCACAAATACAGAAACCTTTCAGCACATGCAATTGGGCCATCAATTGTTATATCCCATCAAGTACCATGCTGACATAAGCCATGTTTTTTTTCAGGTGGAACATTTTACACAATGGGAGATTTCAACAAAAGAATCTGGTAAAAAAATTTTTTTTTTTTTTTTCCTTTTTTCATAGTTTTCCATTATAGTTTCCATTCTGCTTCAATGGTTGCAATGCCTTGCCTTAATACTGTGATAACCAGGGAACTATAAGCAATCTGCCTCATTTCCCCCATGTATTTACAGTTATTTCTAAAAGCAAAAAAGGCAAAATAATTATAATAATATATTAATTGATATAACAGTTTCAAATAAATATCACTGACTTAATGTATTTAATTTGGCTGCAATTGGCGGTTGAGTGGTTCTTATTCAGAGAACTGAATTAACAGCCAATGGGAATACATTCAAGCCGGGACAAAACAATAGAAGCATCTCTGTTTGCTGCTGTTCATTGATTGAGGCAAATGGATGTGGATGAGCTGTGTGTGTGTGTGTGTGTGTGTGTGTGTGTGTGTGTGTGTGTGTGTGTGTGTGTGTGTGTATGTGTTTTAACTCAACATTTTCAGCCACAACTTAAAAATGATGCATGATTTACCGAGTGCATGACCTACATCCTTCTTTAAAAAATGGTGAGATCCAAATATTAGAGTCTGGGTTAAATAAAAGGAAGATTTTTCACTGAGCTACAAATTCATAATGCAGCAACATGCACATTTCTTTTAACCAGCCGCTGCTCTATGTTGATATTCAAAAGATCCACTTTCCAGAGCGGGGAATTACACATTTCTACTATTGTGACTGGTTTTACACTTCTCCTGTTCTATCCTGATGCTCTTACACTAACTGCTTTGCCTCGATTCAGCAAAGGCTGAATGAATTAGGAGATAAATGGTTTGCACTTTTGGATTCATTTCGGTGGTTGAAGGTATCACAGGTTACAAAGCTAATATTGTTCTGTCATTGTCCTAATTTGTTTGACTATTTGCAGTAGTCATGTACCCATGCTAGCTGCTAATCATATTATTGCCCTCCAATGAGAGTTAGCAAAGACAGCCCCCTAAAACATACGGCAGAACTTAAATGAATAGTTTTGGCTTCTTATTTCCTCCTCTCGCTCTCCTGTCCCTTCCTGTCTGTTTCTAGCACTCCCTGGTTTCCTTTTTGTCTCACTCTTCATCTATAGGTCTCCCCTCCCTCCCTCCCTCCCTCCCTCCACCCATCTCTTCACAAAAAAAAAAAATGAAACCAATTTTTCAGCCCCTGCAGGAGACAAATTACTCCTAATAATCCCTCGTTTCCTGAAGAGGGCCTCTTTCTTTCCCGCTCAGCCAAGAGACCAGAACCTTAATGGATATGTGGAATTAGGAGGAAAATGTCGGCGCACTCGGTAATGACAGGCACTGTTCTAGTTTTCATTGTAGCCTCGTAAAGAGTGAACCCACTGCACTACCACATTTCTACTGTTGATAAACTGACCTTGATTTGGCAGATGGTAGATGATGGGTGAGATGGAGTTGAATCACCCAAACAGATCAGAGATTGAGATAATGTTTCTCCGAGTGCTCCTGATGCAATTATGTGTGAGGCAGATTTAGTTTTAGAGCATTTAAATATGTGACAACTGTAAAGATCACACATTTTATAATACGCTTGCACTTGCGATAACGCAATTTTGTTCCCATGCTAAGATATTGAGTTGTTTAGGAAGGATGTAAGGGATATAGTACTTTGCAGAAGACTCGCTCTATCTCCTGTGAGTTTCTTTCTGATAATTTCCTACCTTTCCTCTTCCAAAGACCCTGATAAACTGGGGCTTTCATCTTGGTGACCTGTCAGAGACCCCTCTCAACCACCAACGCCTGGCCAGAAGTTCTGGTAAACAAATCACGAGGCCGAAATGGAGTCATTTGGATGCTTTTACCAAAAGTAGATAGATGAAAAAGAGATGGACGGAGAGAGAAAGTGAAACTGGAGACAGAAATAGTCACAAAGTGTTTCACAGTCAAATAAAAATAAAACAACAGATAAAACACACAAGGGGAAAACATGATACACAATTTAGAACATTAAATACCACATGCTGCCTCGATGGCTGAACAGATGGGTTTTTAGCTGCTTTTTAAAAGACTCCACAGAGTCAAGCTACGTCAGGCTTATTGGGAGACGTTTCCAAAGTCTAGGTGCTGCTGCCTGGAATGCATCCTCTCGCTGAGTCTTAAACATGTCTAAGAAACACTTAGAAGACTGTGGTTAGAAGACCTAAGAGCTTGGCGTGTGCTGTGGGAGTTAAGCAGGGTTTGATATAATGTGGAGCTGAGCCAAGTAGGGCTTTATAAGTGAGAACCCAAGATTTTAAAATTAATTCTAAAATGAAGTAAGAAGCAGAGATTTTAAAATAGGTGTAATGTGTGACCATCTGTTGGATTGTGTTAAAAGCCTAGCAGCAGCGTTTTGGACAGTTTGTGAATGGTTTATTAAGGCAGATAAAAAGAGAATTACAGTAGTCTAAATGTGATAAGATAAAAGGAAAGGAAAGGAAAGAAACAAAGGAAAGTGTCAGCTTTTTATCAGCCTTGAGCAATCTTCCTTATTTTCTCTTGTGTTTCATTCTCCTGCAGGAACATTTATTTGTCAAAAAAAACTCTGACAGCTTGCATGGATTGAAATTAGGCCTGGGCAATAAAACAAAATCAATAGATATTTTCAATATCCACATCATCAATATAATATTGATAGTTTCACTCAAAACAAAGTGATGCTGCTCCCTCCTTGGCTCATAAACATTATGTATTGCTTGATAATGGATCAATCATTGAATCAAACAGCCAGTCATTTAACAGACACATATCAAATCAAATTAAATAGAAAGCGGTTACCTTGAGCCTTTTCTCCTGGTGGTTGTAAATAGTCATTGTTATTGATTGATATGACATATTTTATATCTATAAATCTTATACTGTAGCTATATTGCCTACTGATATATTTATGTATTACAATTAGGTCAGTAAACATAAAATGTCACCCAAATATATTAAGAAAATCATCACATCAATCAGAGTGATCTGACACATATCAATATCATCAATATTTATCAATAGGCTTTTTCACTTTAAAGCACACTTTCTCAGCTATTGTTAACTAATTAAAACACAATGGTTGAGTGTAAATCAGTCAGTCATTTTCTATATCCATTTATTCCTATCTAGGGTCACAGGGATCTGATGGAGCCAATCCCAGCGGACTTTGGGCCAGTCTATCGTGGGGCACACACACCATTCACTCACACACTCACACCTACAACAATTTAGAGTCTCCAGTTAACATCTGCATGTTTTCGGACTGTGGGAGGAAGCTCCACACAGAAAGGTCCCAGCCCAAGGACTTGGACCTGCAACCTTCTTGCTGTGAGGCCACAGCTCCACCGTGTCACCCCGGTCTAAATTAGTGAGATATTAATATGTATGAACACCAAATTTCACTGGCAAAATGAATTCAAACCTGCAAGAATAGTAGAAATGAGAGGTAATATTTCTCATCTCACAGCTCAATTCACAGGGCCCTCCTTTGAAAAAAAGCAGCAGAAGTAAAAATCCAACAGCAGTGCTATTTGAAGGCCATTGAAATGATGGTTTCAAGAGACAGGGGTTGCAGAAGCCCTGAACAAAATTGAGTTTTCTCACTAGGGCTTTGCTGTTTTGAAGGTGGGCTATCAGGACAGATTAGCTCCACCTCACTGGTAATGGAACTGGGAGCATTTTTGAAAAACATCCACGTGCTCACTTTTTAGCCAGAGGTTCTTGGTTGCTTCAGCCAGAGCAATAATATCTGTTTTGATCCGTGAATGTTGGAAGTAATGGCTGGATTTATCTGATTAGAAACGTTACAAAATGAAGCAGCATGCTCTGTATGCAAGCATCATTTCCTTCCCGGAATTGTTTTCCTTTTACTGATCCTGTCTAATTAAATGTTAAGTACCAGTTCAAAGTCTAAATATGAAAAAGGTTTGCTCCATTTTGAAGAGATAAAACTTTGAATTTACACCTTTAAATGTCCCATATTTTCCACACTTATCCCTGGGTTTTATTTTAAATTGTGACATCCCTAAGAAAATATACCTGTGTTTTTACATTACAAAACAATCATCTCAATACATGTCCTCTGTCCTGAAGCTTCTTTCTGGAGCTTTAGAAGGAACAGGTAGTGTCTCATTAATATTAACTAGTGCAGTACCTGTAGAAAGGATGTATTCTTATAGAAAAGTGGACACTTAAGTATATTTGTCATGTTTAGGCGAACTCATGATAAATGGTTTACTTTGTATTTTTCCCATATAGTGTAATGTGTATAAACATTAAAAAATAAATAAATAAAAAGAAAATGCTGCAGCACTTGTGAACTTTTCTGACAAAGTTTGTTGTTTTGGTGTTGGCTCTGGCCACAATAGCCTGTGTTAGCGAAATGTTCTGGGAAATATGCTAATGTTGTGAACCTGTTTCTTTTAGAAATTTAATTTAATGAAGAACTTACTCTGTGGTTTGAGGGTTTAGAAACACGGGACAGTATTTACATATACTTTTTATATATTATATACTGCATAACAACTATACCTGCTTTGGAATCAAAAAGCAAGTAAAACTTCATGTTCTGTTATATGTTAATAATTGTATAATGTACTAAAAACAAAACTTTAGGTCTATATTCACTGTAGGATAAGGGCAGTCTCAAATTAAAACTAAGAGAACAGAAAAGAATTGCAAACTAGCAAATGAGACAATACAAAAAGGGATTGCATGATATTACAACATTAAATGTTGCAAACTTGATAACATTACATTATCAGCTCTCATTTTCTACATCTTCAGATAATAACTGCTATTTATTTATTTTTTTGGTGTGCACATAATCATTTTTTGGTTATGTGCCAGAGGTTTTAATTTGTTGTTCTGACACTGAAATATTAAAGTGCTGAGGAAACAATAGAAGTATGGTGATTAAACTTTTGAGACTAAAAAAGGCAAATGTTTTTGAGTGTCACCTGGAATGACAACTGCTAGCATGATACAAACACAGGGGGGGACTTGTGTCTGTGTAGGAAGGTTGTCTGTGTGGATTTGATTTTAGGGGACAATTGTAAATGTGCCTGCATTTGCGTACATATTCAGGGTCTCAGAATGTGAATGTGTATGTATGTCTGCGCTGTGTTGAGGCAGGTTGTCATTTTAAAACCCTATGAGGATAAAACCCTCTCTGTGTGTGACCAGGAGGTTTGTAACAACAGGAAGGGGTAAACAAGCTGACCTTTATAGCTTTGATCACCCTGGATGAAGAGGATGGGCTGGCGATGTCAGCAAGAAGGTTGGGAGAAGCAGGGGGAGGGAAATTGAGGGGGAAAATGGAGTCTATTCATCCATAAAGATGTGCACTGCTGGGTATGTCAATATGCATGAGATATCTGCATCTGCGCACATCGATCAAGTCATTCCTTACCTCAGCCAGTGGTACGATGCCCTGGATGTCGGCGTTGCTGATGTAGAGGTGAGAGACTTTCTCTGTTTGCCTAGAAGTGGTCTGCATGCCAGCTGGGTACTCCACGCTCCACTGCAGAGTCTGGGTTGGCACCAGGTTGATCACATTATCGACCTCAAAGTCCAACTGCATCACCTCGTACGATGGACTCTCCAACCTAGACGGACAACAAAAGTACGTTTTAACAGATAGTTTTTGTGGGGAATAAAAAAGCGCTAACAGAGACAGCCTCACTCACTCATCTTCACATCCCTACAAGAATTATTTACAACTCCTTCTTATAGACTATGAAAAAGTGTCTTTATCCATGATTCTTCGTGCTCTGGTTCAAAAGTCAATTTTTCAAGATGCTGCCAGCCAGTAGGTTGGGAAGGCTGCAGCGCCCCCTAGTGATTGGTGGCTGCATAATGTTGTAGCTTTAAACTACAACAAACTGTCAACATAAATAAATTCCTTCATTTTGTAGACTGTGGCTGAATATAAAATGTGTATTTTATTTAAAGAATCAGTTATTCAATATTTGTTGAATATTTGTATTATTGTGAACACAAGACAAAATGTGTTATTGTAAATTCTCTAATATTGGCCGGTATTAGCAGCGGGGGTCTTAATTTTCATTTGGCAGCCGTCTCTACATAAAACATCTTCCTGTGCATCTGCCACCAGCAGCCATCTTGGTTTTGTGCCCTGTAAGAAGATCCTGGTCACATTTGTATTTATTTATTTAATTTAATCAAAGGTCTATAGAAGTCAAATCAATCATCTAAATACGTTGGCCAGAGAAAGGTCACGCAATTGATGTTCTGGATCCAAATATTATATTCACAAAGGCCAAGGAGACGGTGGATTTTCACAGATTTAAGCCCCTTCATTCAGTCAAGATTTGAGCAAGAACATGGGTGGTCTCAGAGTAAATAAAAAGAGAATCTGAAAATCTGAAATCATTTTCTGAGGGCCAGATAGCAGCAAAATATACCTACAGTTCAAACAAATGGACTCTATGGTGGGCTTTTCTAAACAAAACTTTCTAAGCCACAGTTGAGGTTGATTGTTTCACTGTCACAGTGCCAAACAAAAGGCACAGCAAAAATAATTTTAAAATGATCAATAAATCTCTTGGACAGTTTGTGTAACCAGCTGAACAAGGTACATGTTGTTTTCGTGCTGTTGACAAAGTGTGTTTTATTTTCCCTGTGAACTAGTGCTGCAGAAACGTTTCTACTGTGATGAGGACACTGTCACTTTAAGACCAGTGAAACGGGAGATCTCTGAGAGCGAGCAAATTCACATGAGACTTTAACCACAAGGAAGCTGCAGTATAGGGGAGACTAAATGGCTGCTGAGGTGTGTATTTACACTGAAAATCCTGATAAATAACAATAAAATACCCTGCTACCCAGAGCAGTAGGTGACGGGATAATGAGCTGACTGACTAAGGTTAATGGCTGATGATTATGTATTTTTGTCCATCCGGGTAGATTGGTAAAAAGTGTCAGGTGTGTGCTACCCCCACCATGTGAACAGCAGGGCAGTGTAGTACCGATAAGGCACAATTACTGTTAGACTTATATCATATGTTGTGGTGTATGTTGTGTGCTTCTCAATGATTAAGAGGGGAAACAGGAGGCCGAGTAGAACTCCAGGTGTGTGTGTGTGTGTGTGTGTGTGTGTGTCTGAGTACGAAAGCTGCAGCAAACAGTTCATGATTTTATTTCCAACGATTTATTTTGAGCTCAAAATATATTCTCTTGCTGAATGTATAATTGCTAACTTTATTTTCTGAATGTGTATTTCTCAGTGAATATAGCTGTAAACTAATGCACTTTATGGTAAAATTATCAGATTAGTGGTGCAGCTGAACAAATGTATTTATCTCTCTTGCTCTTCTTTTTTGTCTTTATTATTTAGAAAGAGACACTTCTGTTGTCTAGTTTCAAGAAAAGTTCATGTTTAAAGCTCGTTGAGTTGAGTGAATTTCAGTAACTGTTCATATACAATGATAATATTTTTGCTCACCTATACACTTATTATATATAAGTGTTTCTTATTGCTAGTGAATAGGGATAGTTTTGGTTAGGGACAGTGCTTTCATGAAAGGTTGTAAATTAAGTGCTAAAACATTCGGATCAATTTTATTATCATTGTGATTCTTTCAACATCTCAACTAATGCTGTTCTGTAAGAAGTATAGTCAGGAAAAAATAAGCCACAAAAAATTATTTTACTCTATGTCCTTCAATTATACCCTGACGATATACTGTATGTCAGCATCTTCCACATCCCTTTATTAGGCTTTTCTTTCTGTCTGCATGTCTCTTCGATTCAAAACCTCCCCCGACGCTGTCTTTTAGCAGATCCTTTGTGCTTTTATACTCTCATTTTAGTCACATGGATCGCTTTCTCACAAATATAAAAATCGACAAACTAATCTGGGACTGATCGTAAAGCATGGCAGCCGTGTCTTTGCAAGTCATTCCAGTGGTAATGATACAGTATAATTACTGCTACCACACATGAATTTTCCCAAGAGAGATGAATAAAGTATCTATCTATGACAAAATAAAATGTCTACACATTGCTGCAAATGCTGTGAAACATGAAGGATCTTAAATAAAATCTGAAATGTGACATACTGAGTTCACTCATACAGAACATGAACACACACACACACACACACACACACACACACACACACACACACACACACACACACACACACACACACACACACACACACACACACACACACACACACACACACACACACACACACACACTCCAATAATTAGAAAGAAAGAAGGTAAGCAGCTGTAAATTGATTTTCGAGTGAACGCTTCATAGCTCTCTCCTATAAACACACAAACTGAGATGCAGGGGGTCAAAGATCATGACAGAGCCAATTGCGGTGGGTCTGTGATATCTGGTGTGGCCGCGTGTGTGTTGTCTAGGGAGATGGGGGTGGGCAACATGTTACACCGATAGATTAAGGAGAGAAAAGTGATGGTGTCGGCTCCCTTTGACCTCTTCCAGATCCCTTCATCATGTGTTTCTTTTGTTTCTGTGTGCATCTGTCTACATGTCTCATCTCTTAGAAAACCTCAGAAACCTTAGAAAATTGTGCTGCTGTTATGGTCACTAGGAAGGCTTTGTCAGGAATAGAAAAAAAGATACTAAACTGTGACTGACCATAGCACAGTAGTGAATGCTGGGTTTCAATTTTTGGTGAAAACTAATTATTCGAATTCTATATTATAGTTATTATATACATTAATTATCTTTTATATCTCCTCTGAGAGGCCTTGATGGCATTGAATATTCCAACATAGCAGTTATGTAATTCAGGTCATTAAAATCAATGTGAAGGTGTATTCTATGTGTTGGAAATGTCTGATTAAATCCAATATGTATATGTGTAGACTGCAGTTATATGCAGCGATCCTCCACAGCTGGATACCTCTGCATACCTTTTGGTGTGAGATTAACCTTTTTATAGAATTTTCAAATCACAACCTGACAGAAACTGTAGGAATGGTGTAAGGTCTGTGTCTGACTTTCACATTTTTGGTCATAGCGTGTGATGGTTGTAGATCAGGGCTGCCCAATCCTGCTCCTGGACAGCTACCAGCCTGCATGTTTTAGGAATCTCCCTACTTCTATCAGCTCATTATCAAATAGTTGTCAAGGGCTCGTTAATATTAGACTCCGGTGTGTTGGAGTGGGGAGATTCCTAAAACCAGCAGGACAGTAGCTCACCGGGAGCAGGGTTGGCCAGCCCTGTTCTAGATGGTAAAAATACTTATTATGCAGACCTTGTTTCCTCATCATAGTATATTATACTACTTGTTTTAATCACTAAATACATGTGGGAGCATTTTAATGTTTTAGTTCATCAGCCAATTTTAGATACTTTGGGTAGATTAACAGTAAAAGGTACTGCATCATAGTATTTGGCACCTTTTATACCAAGTGCATAGCGAATAAAAAAAAGGAGCACATCAATATTGTTCTAAAGGAAATCAGTATCCTAAATTCTGCTGTTTTTACACAAAATTACGTGAATTTGTTAACAAAAGGGCTTAAACTTATACCAAGCTGGGTTCAGGTTTCAGGATTTGAGGAGTAGGACTCTGGTCAGCAATGAAAAGATTCTCATGGTTAGGATTTTCAAATTGCATATATACAACAGTATAACCAATACATGTGGGTTTAATTACACAGAGATTTTACCTTGACTTGATGATGTGGATGTTGGTTAACATTAATTAAACACACATTAAAAGTTGATGGTGATATTTATATCAGATATATAGTGACAAGATGCAGTACTGTTTTTCTTGATTAGTCTAACCATCCCCTCACCAAACAGTCATGTTAATGTTATTTGATTTATTTAACTAACATCTCCTTTTTTAATCTGAATCAATGGGATTCTTTTGGCGGAAGAAGCAGTCGCACGATATAATTTTCCCCAGGGTGAAACTTAAAAATCAGCAGAGGTTTAGACACATACACACCATCCCAACACCTCTCTCTCTCTCATCCTGAAAATGTTGAGTGTGTTGGGGTGCAGTGTAATCGCTGGAGCTGAAAAAGCAATGTGTCTGCAGTGACAGGTTCATTCAGGTGTTAGCTCCGTCCCGACCACAAGGCTCCAAAACAATATTGCCTAGTCCTCAAGTGCATACAGGGGTGTGCACACTCATGCGCATGCACACACGCATGCAAAAAAAAAAAAAACACTCAAAAACAACAAAACCGCTGCAGGAGTTCACACTTACTCCGAGTGTGTTTTCCTTCAGGCGATGCTGACCTTCAGCTGTACCCTGTTACAGATACTGTGATGCAGCTTTTACTGTGTTGGTCTGAGTGGGTTAAACTGTGTCATCTGACATCCCAGCAATATACATTTCTACTCAGTATATGAATGGACTGTATGCACCAGCGGACATTTTATTTTTATATGTAGAAGAACACAGAACATTAACATTTGATGCTGACTGATCATGTTGGCATGTCTGGAGATTTAAATAATGCTGTCTTGTGCATAAATGCACACAAAAATCTCTTTTAATGGGGGAAGTATTCCTCCAGCTGCAGATGATCTCTGGATAGAACTGGGAGTCTGATTTATTCAGACATTTCCAACAAATACACACCATTATTATTTCACATTGTTTTTAGTTTCTCAGGGATGTTCCTGGTGTTTCTCCCTGTCAGCACATCTTCTAATGCTTCCCTTATATACAACACCTGCGTTTGGTTAGTCTTAGTGCTCAGCATTAAACTGTCCCCAACTTAGCATAGCACTGTTGCGTGCACACACCCATCGGCGCAAGAGTAAGCGCAACTGCATTTGCTATTTACATGATGTGGGTGATGGCCGTGAAATTGACACTTGCTGAGGTGGAAACTAGCAATTACAATTGTGTTTGGGTGCTACGACCCTAATGTTTCTCCCTTGAAACTCATTATGCCTGATGCTGTGCAATTCAAGACACACAAACTTAAACTTTAAAAGTTCATAGTTTGCTGCCAAGCTACACTTACACCTTTTATTTGGGGAATGTACATAGAAAGGGATCCATTTGGAAAATGATATCTGATGTAAAAGTACATGAGGTGGGGAATGAAGAGGCGATAACTGATATTGAAAACATTGTGACAGACAGATACAGATATGCATCTTTTTAACATTGAATGTTTCTCTGCCTAGCAAGGCTGGCCTAGCTTAACCTATAAACCCAGATAAAAAGATACTCTTCTGGCAGCAGTTGTGCGATACGTGCTTGCTGGACTCACTTCTTACACTTGTGTGTAACTGGTTTGGCCCCTCTGGAGTCTCCGAGCTGATTAGCAGAGATGATTAACTCTTTTTTTCTCTGTTTATCTATTTAGCCATCAATTAAACAATTTAGCTGCCAGGCAGGGTCAACTGAGATAAAATTGTGTTTGCAGCCTCACTGATCTTGTTCTTTTCCTTCTTAGCTGTCTTTCTTTGATTCTGTCTCCACATCTGTGTCTGTCAATCCATTTATCCATCTAATTTGTCTGGATTTTTAGCCACAACCAAGGTCAGTGAGTCCAACACAAATCCAGGCTGAAATATCTCAACAACTACTGAATGCATTATCATTAAACATTCATGATGGTCACAGGTTGAATTTTAATGTCTTTTGTGATCCCCTGACTTTTCATGTAGCATCATCAACGGGTCAAAAATTCTCTTTTATCCACTGAAACATCAGTAATGATTTTTTTTATAGTGCCACCATGAGGTTTACATTTATGGATGAAATGTGTCGATAACTTTTGTCAAAACTTTTGTTATACATGACTTATCAACACTACCATGAGTGTTTCCAGAGTGTAAAAGGTGAAAAGTTTCAACTTACTTAAACTCCCAATGAAAATCAATGAGTGATGTCACACCTGGCTACGTCCATCTTTACACTTGCTGTATTAGCTAATGTTGTCCGATATATATATATATATATATATATATATATATATATATATATATATATATATATATATATATATATATATATATATATATATATATATATATATATATATATATATATATATATATATATATATATATATATATATATATATAGTGAATCGATGAATGGATCTACTTCTACAGAGAAGCTTAGCAGGTTTGCTAGAGAATGTCACATGGTGCCTATGTGTGTGTGTGTCCTTGTGCTGCCCCATGGGTCAATGTGCCAAGTCTCCTTTACTTTCTGTCCATGTAACAAATGGCTGACACACACACACACACACACACACACAATGGCCTTGCTGTAGAGGTGAATACACTGCCAAGGACCCGTCCATCTCTCTGTCACTACTTTAATAAGAGACACACATAATATTTTTAACACACACACACACATAATTTTTTGAGTAATGAAGTCAAGCCTCACAGTTAACCAGGCTCCTTGGTGAACCAAATATATTCCACATACACACACACACCAGATTACTACCAGAGCATCTTATCTGAAACTGATTAGATTTATTTTCTCTCTTTCTCTCTCGCTCATGAATTCCCTTTGAAATTTGACTTTAAGCATTGCAATATTCATCTTTGAGTTTACATTTAAAATACATATATGAGCATGGTGGTTGACTGTGATATTTATTGAGAATTCCACTTTTCCCTCCAAACGTGTATTGTTTTCAGAGGAGTTGAGCTCCCTCCTCTGTAATTTGAACCCTGTTGCTGACCCCTCGCTGTTTTGTCCTCCTCAGGAGAAGCAGAAAGTAACCAACGAAAAATCTTTTTTTTCCTTTAAGTCACCCTCAAAGTTGCAAAAAACACATAACGATCCATAAACACACGCACAAACACAGACACACACACACATATACACGCACACACACATACACACACACACAGTGCAGTGTGCCGAGTGCAGGGAGGACATGTTGTCTTATCAAAGTGTACTGTAGGAAAGTGGTGGTCCCGGGGGAAATTCAAAGGACAATAGAGAACATACACGCAGATACGCGTGCACACACACACACACACACACACACACACAAATAGATACAAACACTTCTAGCAAGAAGAGAAATCCCTGGGGGGAATACAAGGCGGGAAAGAAAGGATGGAAGGAGGACAAGGAAAGGGAGAAAGAGCCCATTTTTCTCTTTTTGCTCAAAGGAAGTTGTCACTTACAGCATTTTCCCTCAGCACCTCACAGCCAGTGGCTGACAGCAGGTGTGTGTGTGTTTGTCTGTTACACAAAGAGAGATAGAGAGCTTTTTATTTTTTAAGAGAATGATCTGATGGAAACAACAGTAATATACAGGTAAATATAGATAGATGGATAGATATGTAGATAAAATTAGAGAATAATAAAATAATAAGATGCAATATGGGAGGTAAGTTAAAAAGGGTGACAAAGACTGTATGGAAACAGAAATACATGCACACACACACACTGTCAGTTATGTGTTAGCTACAACAGGGAAACAGAGAAACACAGAAGTAGACTCCAGGCGGAACAACAGGCCGACAACACACTGTCACAGCCATCACCCACCTTCACCTTCCCTGTGTGTGTGACAGCTGGAAGCAGGGATGCAACGCACCACCGCAGACAACCCCTGTCAGTTTGGTTTTAGACAACCCCCAAACCGTGTGTCCTGTGTGTGTGCGTGTGTGTGTCAGGGCGCATATCGTTCTGTGCATTGTAGTGTGTATCTGCTTGTGTGTGTGTTTCACCCCAACATGCCAGTCCATCAGCTGTTCACACTTAATTTCAACACCTCAATGCGCACACATGCACCCTTCCATCCTTTCAACACACACACACCCGCTGAGTCTTTTTAACATGGTTTAGCCTCCACTGACCAGCTGTCAAATCTGGGTTGCCATCGGTTACCAAACCCTATAATGTCAAGGGAAATGGGAAAAAAAAGATGATAGACAGAGGGACTGAAGAAGAAAACTGGCTGCTATTTTAATCTATCTCATAGGACGAGCCATCAGAGGTAACCACATCATAAGAGAGTAAAATACTAAATACTAAATGATTTATCTTATTGATGCAGCTTGGTAAAGGGAGAGATGTGGTGCAGGTTGACATTTTTGTGCGTTCACAACTAAAGATCAGGTCAGCTTTGTGTTGTAAATGGCAGGTAAACTCCGTCTGTTGGGATTTTTTTCCATCATGTGTGGTGGAAAAAATAAACTTAAGACAAAAAAAATTGCATTTCTTTATGTATACACAGATGCAAATAAACATTCCTGTTCTATGAAAATGCACTGCATGCATGTACATAGATACTGCCTATATGTACAGCCAAACACACTGATATTTCAATTCCACCTGTGCCCCCATTGAGTAGGCAAAATTAAAAAAAGAAATATGAGTAATTGTGGAATACATCAAGATAAAAGCTCTAATATAACAAACAATCCCCTGCATCTCACAACTTGGGTCAAATTTATTTAGTGACACTTTCAGCTACAATTTATTGGCAAGTGACAATGTGGATTTAAATGATAATATAAACTGTTTTCATTCATTCAATCTTTTTTCTTTACACTTTGCTGTT
The DNA here is from genome assembly GCA_030544235.1 of Lepturacanthus savala. Lineage (NCBI taxonomy): Eukaryota > Metazoa > Chordata > Actinopteri > Scombriformes > Trichiuridae > Lepturacanthus > Lepturacanthus savala. The sequence continues at coordinate 4,857,505 of CM060473.1, read as the reverse complement.
AACACTGATTGTGAAGCAAAAGTGTTGTGAATGGTTGATGTCTGTGTGTGTGTGTGTGTGTGTGTGTGTGTGTGTGTGTGTGTGTGTGTGTGTGTGTATCTGAGCTGTCAAGAATACAGTCAGGTTGTCACTGAAAGGACAGAGGGGACTCTGGGGGGATGAGCTTGCAGAACATGCAAGCTCATCCCCCCTTGCAAACATGCATAGACTCTCATGCACAAAAATGCATGCACACACACACACACACACACATACACACACACACACAGACATCAACCATACACATTTACATATCATGCATGCAAGAACACAGATTGCTTTACATCAAGCTCTAGTTGGAAGAGCATTGTGACATAATAAACACATTTGAATAGACAACAGTCCTGCACTATTCACTAAAATGCATGTATCTGACACACCGGTGCATACTATCAAAGTGAGAGCTAAGTGGATGTAAGAGGCAGTGCTGTAGTCAGGGCCATACACATTACAGGTATTCTTGCTCAGGGCTGTTTGTATGTACTGACTTCTGAGGATCAATATGTGCATTCGTATTTGTATTCTATATGGTGAATCTTTGTTATAATTGGTGTGTTATTAGTCAGTCCCTTGAATGTGAGGAGTATATCATGTGTGATAATTATCAAATAAAACTCTCAAATGAATTTCAGAATGTTACTAGTAAACTAAACAAAACTCAACTTCTCTAGTGTATATTTGTTGACAGAAATGATCCCTTTTGTTCTCAAATTGCATTAAATTGTGTAGATTTATTCTATAGTCTTAAAAGTATTCTCCCTAGTCTGTCCAGGACACACGACCCTGTAGTAAAACAGGGTCTACACCACTGGTGAGAGGACGGATCAATAGTACAGAGCAGCTAAAGACACACACACACACACACACACACACACACACACACACACACACACACACACACACACACACACACACACACACACACACACACACACACACACACACACACTGATACTAGCACAGTGATCTTCTCTGTTCTAACCTGTGTACCTGTGTATGGACCTCTGAGTTTCAGGGGTGAAAAGAAATGTTGTACAAGTTAAGGAGGGTATTGCATGAACATTTGAAGACCTATATTTTTATTATGGGGCGCTACTGGATGATTTACAGCTTAAAAAAAAGTTCCTTCAACAGCATTTACAAAGAAACTGACCATTCTGCTCATACTTACACCCATACATCTAAAATAGCTTTTTACAATGCAGACCTGTAGTTATAATAGTTTATTTTTTCACTTTATGGACCTACTTCTAAGTAACTGAATAGGCTTTCTCTGTTCTGTGTTTCCCTGGGTGTGAACTCTATTTGACACTCTGAATGTGTCACTTTCATGTGTGTGTCTGTGTGTGTGTGTGTGAGAGAGAGAGAGAGAGAAAAAAAGAGAGTTTTATTGTATCCTCCCCTCCTTGTTGTATAATATGTATTTCTGTCATTGCATGTCTGTGCTTATGTATGCACGGCTCTGTACGGATCTGTTGTTTTACCCCCTGTCTTGTCTCTCATTCTTTCCCTTTGTTGCTCTTTCTCTCATTGTCTTTCTCTCTATTTTTTGGGAGATGTACTCTCTGTAGCCCCCACCTCCCTCTCTATCACACACACATGCATGCACAGTTATAGCAGTTTGGTAATGGCCTATTCCCTGGCATAGCAGTTTGCTTGCACATATGCCCTCTATACATGCACAGACCCCTGATGGGCACCTTTAAACACACACACACACACACACACACACACACACACACACACACACACACACACACACACACACCCCTATCTCGTATTGTTGGGTCTTTCTTTCTACACATGCACATTTTTCACCCACTCTCTTTCCTTCCTGAATTCAAGACCTGTGACACACACTCCCTCCATCATGTACACACAGGGGGACACAGGCAGACCCAAACACCCGGATTTACACTGATACGCAACATGCAAATGCTTTTAGGAGCCGCTCTGTGATGGGACAAGAGTGTGTAGCTGCACCTGTGTGTGTATGTGTGCTCATATTTAAAGGGTTTCCCAAGTGTCATGTTCTGTCTTCTTTAATTTTCCCAAGCATTTTTGTTTTATGGCTGTAATACTTTTTTCTTTTCTTTTTTTGGGGGGGACACAGCTGAAATAGTTGTAAGTTGAGAAGGTCACATTTCACCAAGCCTGATGAGCTTCAAGATGGTGCTGGCATTTATTTCACTGTATGATTCTTGGTCCTGAATGTGGCTCACAAAAAAATATGGATGTCATTTTTGAAAGTGAACCAAAGTTTGAGATATAGAGACAATGTAAAAAAATAAATTAAAAAAAGAATAAAAACAAATAAAAGAAGACAGAAGCATGTATATTTAATTTCCCCATACTACCATTTAACAATAAAAGTGTCATGATTCATCACTCCAAGGGTTTAACCATACTACTAGTAAAACTCTTATTTCTGAATATCATAGTCAAATGAGCTGCAGCTTTGATAAGGAGTGAGTCTCAGGATCACTCTCTCTGGGTCCATGGGTGAAATTAGCATGGCCCTCCTTATGGAATCCAACGGTTTCCCCAAATACCACGGGAACCATGCCCCCTGTGTATTCTCTGAGTGGGCAAGACTGTAAGTGCTGATTATAATCCAATAGTAATAATCCTTGTCTCTGGGGTTACTGGTGGCTACATTCGCCCCTCTCCAACCAACTGGCACCAGCCGCCAATGGATATAGGTTGGGTTTATTTGCACAATGGAATGCATGGACTAAAACGTCAGGAAAGTGTCACACTTTCAGCAGAAGAAACAAACACTGTGAAAGGAAATGGAGGAGATGTGATAGAAAACAAGACATCAGAAAATTGCTCAACATTAAGAACATTATTCTTTTTTGTGCAAGTACCAATGATGTAGATATGGCTCAAGATATGGCTTTCTACTGATAATAGTCCTCCTTCATTACATGTAATCATCAACCAACAGTACCATGTAAAAAAGGGCCTGATAATATAGCTGCTAAAAAACATGACAAACGGGCTAGAAAGCTTTTTGGTTCCTCTTGTTTAATATGTTAGAGCTGGATTCTTGCTGGAAAAACAAGAAAATTGGTCCAATTTTGGTAAAAATGTAAACATAATTTTTTAGATGACTGGTTCAAACAAAATACATTATGGAGCTAACACGGATTTGTTATCATGATTACAAGACAGAAATGTTCGGGTATTAGTGTTTTTCATCCTCAGAGGAAATACAAGGCTGCTTAAAAAAAAAGAAAACAAAAAGAGCAGACAGAAATCACCACCTGGCTGTGCACCACGTCTGCTCTGATTTACACTTTATTGGTTCTGCACTGCTGCTCTCTGTCTGTATAATATCACAGAATCTCAGTGGTTTGCACATGCTGAATAGTGGAGATATCCAGGTACACAGGAGCGAGAAGGGCAGCAGGAGCAAGAGAGAGATGAAGGTCAAAAGACAAGGGAAGTAATGACAGATAATGAGCAGTGGAAACAAAAGTGAAGATTAAAACAGATAACCAAAGCCAAAGTGGATCAGAACACTGAAAGGGAGTAGCAATATTAGAAGATATATCTATAAATATATGTTGATCCTATGTATCTGTTTACACCACATCCCAACCATCTCCCAATCACAAACATTAGGCATCAAACTCCTCATCCTCATCTCCTGCAGTTTTTATTCCGCTCTGTTCATAAAAAGTTGATCCTGGTAATGGATGCTGCAAACAACAACAATGATATGGAAGAAAATACTGTGCAATATGCATCTGTCAGGTTGTTTTTCTAATACTTGTTTGGTGTAGTAAGTGTGTGTGTGTGTGTGTGTGTGTGTGTGTGTGTGTGTGTGTGTGTGTGTGTGTGTGTGTGTGTGTGTGTGTGTGTGTGTGTGTGTGTTTCATTGGGAATAATCTAATAATTTGTGGTTTCATTATTATGAAAGTTTTCAGGCCGAATATCAGACATTGTATAGTGAGCAAAGCAGTTTAATGAAGTTCAAACTTGCAGCAGACCAGACTAAATGTAATAAATATATATATATATATATACACACACACACACATATATATATATATATATATATATATATATATATATATATATATATATATATTATATATTAAAATAAATAAGTTTAAAAAAATATTGCTGAAAATCATCTAAGCCTAGTTGAGGTGTTTCTTCTTTCTTGTCAGACTGGTGTTATAAATCTGTCTCTTTGGGGAACTTGTTTATTTTTAATCATTTTTTTTTCTTTTTTAAATTGTTCACACTGTTTTGGCTTTAGAATGGAAATGCCCGATATCTGGCTTCATGTGATGGCTTTTTGCTCGCCACCACGCTGACAGAGACTCCAAATGAGAAAAAAAGAGAAGGAATGAATTATTAATCACGGTGTCTAATTATGGTGTATGGCGCTGAGAGAGAGATGATCCTGGGGAAATCACATCTAACAGTCATTTATCACAACAAATAGAGTGAAAAACACTGGTTAGAAGAGAAGGGAGATGAGAGGAGACGAGAGAGAAGAAGAAGAAGAGAGGGCAAGAGAGGAGCGGAGATAAAAGGCAGATCCTCTGCTATCAGACTCTGCTATTAAAATATGCTAAAGAGATGCAAGGATAGGGAGTAGAGGGAAGGGTAAAAGGAGAGTCTAAAGTAGCAAATTAAGAGAAGCTCAAGGGAAACTAGGGCCCTATGAGAGCTTCTAAATGCCCCCTGAAACTAGGTTTACAGGGCAACACGGTACCTGAAAGAAAAAAAAGAGCAAGAATTCATTAGTAAAACAAATGTAAATTACTGTAGTAATGGTTTTGTATGTACTTTTAAAGTGTTAGTTTTTCCTCCTACATCATTTGATTAATAAACCTTGACAGAGGTTCAGGATGTTGAGTTTCTGATCTACACATATTGTCAGGGATTCTAATAATATTCCAAACAACAACAACAAAAAAAGAATAAGTCTTTATTGATCAGCAGTGCCCCCACACACGCTGCGTTGTGAAAGCCAGTCCATTGCTGATTGCAGCGTTAATTAGCGTTGTAATTACCACTGGCAAAGTGAGATATTTCTGATAGCTTCATTCTATTCAACTTGGCATTCTATAATAAAGAGGTGCCTGCAAACCAAACAAACATGAACGCCTCATGCCAAAGTCCATTGTTCTATGTTAAAATAAAGATTAATGGTATGTTTATAGAAACATAGTCATAGAAAAGCTGAAATAGTGATAGAACTATGTTAAGTAGATAAATATTCATAGAAAAAAATTATAGAAAAACGGGGTCAAGTTCATCATTTAAGCCTTTTGGAGCCAATGTTTGTAACATGAAGATCCAAAAGTCAACAACAGCAACAAGTCAAGACTCAATGCTGCAAATGTAAAGAGGAGTTTTCATGTCTTGTGTCATTAAGAAGAAACAGGATAAGGATACACAGTCATTTCTGTGGATGGAGCTTTTATGTTCACTAATGCTGCTGTTTCAATTTTCTGGTGGTTATATGTATGCCAAACCACACGGGCAAGTGAGCATGTATATAACGTGCAGAGGCACGTGTGATGATGTTTTCGATTGGAAATGTCTTGTTTGGGTGGGGATGGAGAAAAATGGCAGTGTTGTTGCAGCTGTAATTGCCACCGGGCAATTTTCTTGTTCCAGTGCAGCTTCTCTCCTACACACCTGTCTTCTGCACAACCTCCTCTTTTAAACTTAATTAATCTTGTAAAATATCTCCAAAACTTGGATGCTGTCTTCTCCACATCTTCTCCCCTCCTCATTCCAATGAACTGCCACTTGTGGGATTTGGCTTTGCGTATATTTAGCCACTAGTAATATATACAAGGGCATCTGAGCAGGGCCATGACATGCTGGACTGGGCTGGGCTAAGCTGAGAGAGTGACTGAATCAGGCCAGGTATCAAATTCAGCCTGTCAGCCAAGCAGACCATGGGCCCACTCAGGCCTTTAGAAAAAAACAAAAAAACACTAACTCCCAGAAGGCCGCTTTCTTCGCTTCCCGCTTCTCTCTACCTGACAGCTCAGAGGGAGGTGGGGTGAAGGTGTGTGTGTGTGCGCACGTGTGTCGTAGAGAAAGTTGAATAGGCTTTGGGACATAGAACATAAATGTATAAAAAGAAGAGAAAAAACAAAGTGTGCTATTGTTCCTCCATTTTCCATCAAGGTCACTGATACGTATGTGGAAGTACAGTACAGGTTTATACTGTACATGCATGATTCTATGTGTGTGTGGGTGTATGTGTGTATGCATGTGTGTGTTTGAGAATGTAAAAAGTTCTTTGGAGGCCCCATGCTAAGCTTGCACCCTGCCTGAAGCCCCCTTTGTCAGATGGTAAGTGGTCTGGCCACAGTGTGAAACAAGCCTGCAGGTTTAATTCCCCTACTCACACCATGACCCTGTCAATCAAGTGATCAGGGTCAGAGAAATGGAGAATGGGGACGAGGAGAAGAAAAGTATAAAAGAGAAATGAGAAAAAGAAGGGGAAAGAGGGGGATTCTTTTGTGAATGCACAAAGAGTTCAGGATAAACGTGGAGATTTCTGAATTTCTTAATGCCCTGTCACTGATGCATGCTGCTGTTTATGTGTATGTGCATTATCGCAGCGCTAATGACAGCTCCTGCCAGCGTCATGTGTCCTGTAAAGGGCAGAGTTCAGCTTTCTGAAAGGTCTCCACACACACACAGACACACACACACATGCAGATATCCTGAAATGCATATGCCCACGCAGTGTTCTTGCAGTCAATTGGCAAGTAAATGCTAGGACACTTTGTGTGTGCTGACACCTCTGGCGTTAGAACACTTACTGTTGATTAGGGCGGCAGGCGAGCAGGTCACTTCATGGAGGAGACAGTGAGGGACAATTAAAGGACAAATCGGCGGTCGGATGATACATCTCATGAAACAGGAATAAGTCGCACACATAACAGATGCTGTGATTACCACAACGTCTTATTGCTTCCAGGCACAAATGCTATTTGAATACAAACAGTCGGATCATCTTCACCCACTGTATATTCCACATCTCCTGAACATGTGCGAGTTTGACATATTCATCCGCCAGCCTTCAGCTGCCGAGGCTAAATCATCGGCATAAGGTTTGCCACGAGGGAAGCACAGCCCTCACCTTGTGCCTTCTGGGCCCTGAGTTGCTCTTTTAGACGTGAAGTTCAGACTGAAAGCAATGAAAGACACTTTCAGAATGAGGATATCTATCCTCACCTTTATAATTGTCCCAAAGAAAACGTGGTTTACAGGCAGACTTCACGGTTAACACACAGATCACACTGATGACAATGAGCAGCAGATCTGCAGTCAAGGACAAATTTACACTCGATTTTTGCAACTTTTTGAAACGAGCAACCTAACAGTGAACCCAAAGTACTTGTCGCTTGTGCACAGGTGTGAATATAGGCAGTTGTGTGTTGGCATGTGTGAGGAGAACAGACAATGCTTTCAGAAACGAGAGAAGACGACATCGTCGAAAATAAACCTTCTAATTAATGGTGCGAATATCACCACCGCAGATAACCACCCAGTCAGGATCATTCTTAGGCTCCTCCAGATGATAAAACTGAGTTCAAGTGATGGACAAAGTGACAATTCAGCCATGTTAACTTAATATTACTATGAGACATAACTTCAGACTAACTTCAGAACAAACACTACATAAAAAAAAAGAATCTGTCCTAAGGTTTTCATGAGTTTCTGGTTAAGTGTGAACAATTTAATTCCCTAAAACTCTATCTCTGAACTATCTTTTTTACCAAATCAGACACATTCTATTCTATTCCATCTAATCTCCTTTTGATAACTATTGTAATAACTAATCTAGTATTGTTTCACTTCCATTAACTGAGCCTCCCCTGAAACAGTTTGGAGTCGCCCCAGGGGAAATCCACCTCACTTTGAAAACTTCTGCACTACATGTATTACATAATTAAGGGTAAACCTCCTAATTATTTCCACATAGCCTACAGTACATTTTTGTGTTTTCCATATATATTGTTATTAACAATCTTCTTTGTGTCTGGCAGAACATATAAAGAAATGAACCTCTTGCATCAGCTATTATAGCATATTAACTTTCTGGCTTATTAAACTAGCTGTTTATTCATCTGTTCACACATTTTTTGTAGGCTTTTCTAAGCCCAAACTTTGCTGCAACAATTGTTGAGTAGTTGTACAGGCAGCTCACAGGTATGATGCTAAATCTGTAAATATTATTCAGGCTTACTCTAAAGAGCATGTGTGCGCAGCTAAGTTTCCCTGGATAATGTTTAAAGGTTAAACTAAGGCCTGTAGATGCATACAGATCAATGTCATGAGAAATCCCAAAAGAGTATATCCAGATTACCACAAACTCCAATTATGAACATTGTTGGACAGGAAATTTCTCTTAAAAATTACGTCAAATGGGGTCTCTATCTCCCCCCAACCAAACATTTAGTGTAAACAGCATTTTAAAATCTGCAAGTGACGCCCAACAGGAAGTGCCAAATATATGACATGAATTTAAACCCAAGTAAAACAGACCATATGCAGGTAGTGTAAGATTCCCAGGCCATGTCTGTCAAAGGGGTATTAAAGCTAGAGAAAGGAAGCGAGAGAAGGAAGCAAAAGCAGATGAGAGGAATAAATGAGCAGGAGAGAAAAGATGATGGAAAGAGAAAGATGGAAATAAAATAGGAGGGACTGAGACAGTGATTGAATGTTGTTATTGTGGTTGCTGAGGAGGAGGGAGAAAGCAGCAAGGCGTTTCCTGATCAAAGCAGGGAAGGTGTGTGTGTGTGTGTGTGTGAGAGAGAGAGAGTGAGAGAAAGAGAGAGAGAGGGGTTGAAATAACAAAAGGAGAAAGAGGGATAGACTCCAATCTTTCTCAGAAATATACAACATTATTGATCTAGAATTGTAATACACACACACACACACACACGTCCATTGCAAAACCAACACATACATGAGCATGAGGATAGGGGTTTTATTTTTTCACATAAATAAAATAACAATGAGGCCATCTTTTTGAATCCCATGCCAACATTTTACACATAGGACTATTTCTTCAAAGAATCACTGCTTAAAAACGTTCCTTTTTAAATACTGCATAGTGCTTGCCATTGGTGTTTCTTGGTGTCATTGAGTTTTGAACAGAGACCAACTGAGCACACATCGGGAAGCAATCGCCAGGGATGTCGATAGGTTCCTAGATATATTGCTGCAGTTTTGGAATTGTGAGCTTCTATATTATGGTCTGTAGCTAGAGTGGCATCTTCAGAGGAAGAAGTAACTATCACAGCCATACTGTACAAGAGGATGATAGAAAAAGGGAAGGTGCAAGGGAAAAAAGAGGCATGAAGGTAAAAGGAAAATGAATGGCCTATCTCCATAAAAGTAGCTGTGCTTCTCAAGGTGGGAAGCCAGGCAGCTAAAAGTCAACAGCCGGAGAATGGATTGGACTGATTGAATTTATAGGTGCTGCTTCCTTAGATCAATGCCAGGCACACACACACACACCCAGACACACACACATACACGCACGCATACACATACACGCACGCACATACACACACACACATGCACACAGAAGAGTGCAAGCAAGAGAGAAAGCGATGGAAGCAGATTTGTCCATCAATACCTCACTTCCTCCTGACTTAGTAGGAGTGAAGAGCAGCAGAGCAGTTTTTCTTTTTAAACTTTGTTTGTCTGGAGAGCATCGACTGAGTATGCATCTTTTTCATCATCATTCACAATCACTTCCAAATGCATATTTATACATTATGAGTTTAGTACAATAAATGTCTGGAGCAGCTGCAGGGGTTAAGAGCCTTGTGCCATTATGCATTTTTAATGAGCTTTCCTGCTTGTCTTTTCTGATCTAGAATTGAAACATTACACCATCTTTATCTTCCATATTGACTCATTCATGCAGCAATTTTATTAATTGCTTTATATATGATAAAAAAGGAGCTCCCCTCCACTCAAAAATAAGTTCTACTTCTTTCAGTTGGATTGCAGCTTTTGAAACTCAAATAAAGTTTTCACATTCATCTACTGAGGGGGTAATATTTCGCTGTCCTCTGAGTTTAAGGGGTGGGCCATTGAGCAGGATTTGTGACATCACAACTAGTTTGGAACCAATATAAGGCAGCAGGAATGAAACCATAATTCCGGAAATGACTCTGCATTTTAGCATTTCTGGTTCCATTGTCTTGAAGTCAATGGGTTTTTGAATAGATACTAATGTCTGTGGTTCAAACAATCCTAATCTATTCTCCCGTTTTCTTCTACAACAGAATATACATCAGTAAATAACTGGCTTATGATTTTTGTAAGCTCTTGCATCTATTAAAAAATGTGATTGCTAAAATTTGGCTTGTTGGGATTACAGAGGTCATTGTAAGTAGCATGAACTAGTGTTTACCACAGTGTTTATTTTCTGAAATAATCCAAAATCCAATAGAAAAATCCCATAGGCTTTTTTTTATCTTCTAGGTTGGACTGCACAAATACATCATTCCTGCAGCAATCTATTGTGGTCTCATATTCAATTTATAAAAGTGTGATATGGAAACATGAAGGTTACACTGCACAGACATGACAACAAACTATTCAGTGAAGTAAGAGCCATCATTCATTTCTTCAGCAGTGAAATTTTTCAAATGAACGATATTTGCATATTCATTGATTACAGATGCAGATCTAGTATCCTTTGGGATGCAACAAAGACCTAAGAGTCAAATTATTTCTTAGAGATTAAATTATCAGCTCAGACAATGAACTCTGTACAGACTCCAGATGGAGCCGTCTTGGGTTTTCCCAGAGCCACAGGATGAAAAAAGCCAGTACATTTCCCCAAACCCCTTTATTCTTAGAGTATGTACTTAAGAGTGACATTTTAACTGACTCACCAGTATGACGCTAGGGGTCTGGAAAAGCATTAGTTAGGAAAAAAAAAAATCAAGAAAAGTGACAAGCATGCACGCACACACAAGCACACTTATGCTGAGCCTAAGTGGTGAGTCCGGTCCTATTATTTACTAATGAAAAATTAGAACAGGCAGGAAGACAGCGACAGAGAAGAGAGGAGAGAGAGAGAGAGAGAGAGAGAGAGAGAGAGAGAGAGAGAGAGAGAAAGAGAGAGTGGTGTGTGGGGGCAGCAGCAGGGAGAGGGAAGAAGAGAAAATTAAGAGAAGAACAGAGACCTCTTTGCAAATCTGCATGTGCCTGTAAGAGAAGGATGAGGGAGCCAAGGGAGAGGATGAAGGAGAGAAACAGGGACGGGGTTGTAGTGAGAGAGAGAAGGGGAGAGAGAGAGAGAGAGTTAGACAAAGGGTGAGAAAAAAAAAGAATGTGAACAAGACAGCGAGATATCACAGAGGAGAAAAGACAGACACGGACAGGAACCTGAGCGGGTGTCATACACAGTTCAGTTGTAACTCGTAGCATGTACACCTATGGTATTCACTCTGTATCAGTATTCCTTCCTCCATCATGTTTGGTCTTGTACATCTATGTGGGTCTTTTGTGTGTAATATAACCTATTTACAGGAACCTGTTTTAATAACTCAGGAAGTTCATTTACATTTCAACGAGAGTAAAAAACAGTACCTGATGTACCTGCAGTACAGTTCCTGCTTTCTTTCTCCTTTTGATTTTAACCGAAACTGAAGGCAATATAACTTTTATATATATGGCTCAACACAGCTGTACAATTGTACTGTCACACAGGCATTTCACTGCTGTTTAAACAAATATTTTACTGTATGCTGTGTTGTCCCATTGTGTATTTTATTGTTTTACTGTCATTCAATTAACTGGCATTCATTTTTTACCCAATCAAGTCCAGATTTTTTTCAGATTTCATGCATATGACTTGACTTGAGTCACTAACAATCATGGATCAATCTTTTTTCCCATTTTGTAGTCTTTTCTTTGCAGATAACATTTTAATGGCTATTATAGCTACACTTAAACATGATATCTCATGTACAAAGTATTTTTGGGTCTACTATCATGCCATTAGGGAAAAAAGCTATATGAGTAAGCTTTAGATTTTGTTAAGAATAAATAACAGTCGTCGATTTAAAGGCTCATAGGCATCAATGGGTTATCTTTTCTATAACATAACCAAGTGTTTTTTGTGTCTGAAGCTAACCCCACTTTAACCACAGTGTTGTAGAAAATGACAGTTTTCTAAAAGTATTAGTGAAAATGATATGATGTGTAGGAAACATCAACGTATCTGCAGAAACAGCAGAAACTGTCAACAATTCCCTCTAGTGATTGGGTTGACAAAGTTCAGTTACAGCGATGATAAAGTACTGTTCAAGACATCAAACATCACAGGGTTTGTCTCTTTTATGAACTGTAAAAATACACAAAAAGGAAGACCTGTATGGTTTCTTTGTTGACATACACTACCCTTCAGGAGTTTGGGGTCACCGTGACAATTTTGTGTTTCCATAAACAATCACACTTTTATTTACCACCATGAGTTGTAAAATGAATAGAACATTTTATTACATTGTACCATTAGAACACTGGAGTGATAGTTGCTGGAAATGGGCCTCTATACACCTATGGAGATATTGCATCAAAAACCAGATTTTGCAGCTAGAATAGTCATTTACCACATTAGCAATAAATAAAGTGTATTATTGATTAGTTTACAGGTATCTTCAATCTTCAATGAAACAGTGCTTTTCTTTCAAAAATAAGGAGCTTTGTAAATGACCCCAAACTTTTGAATGGTAGTGTATTTCCAGAAATACACAATAACAAAGGTTTTGGCTTGTGTCTCGTTTTCAGCCATAGCACATTCTGCACAACCAAACACAACACAGCCCCATAACCTTTTGGATTGTTGGAACATCAAATATGTGTAAAAATAGCTCGTTATCACTTACTCACTTTGCCCATTAAAAATGTTACCCTTTAGGATGAATATATAAATATGAAAAAAAAACGATGAGCCTTACCTGTCTTAATTTATGCGTATATGTATTCAACATACTGTACATTATATGAATATGCAGGTGTTAAGAGACTTAAACAGGCGAGAGAAAGAAAGAGAAGGAAGTTAAAAAGAAGCACTGATGTGTGTGACAAGAGAGACAGAGTGACAAAAGAATTAATCTCCCATGAACTTATAAGTACAGGTTTCAAAGGTTGAACAAGTGTGTCTGTGTGTATGTGTGACAGAGAAAATGTTGAGGATAAATCTTCCATGAAACTTTAACTCAAAGTACAAAGGTGGAACAAGGGCGTGCTTGAACATAAGTCTGACTGTGTGAGTGTGTGTGTCATCTATAACTACATATTTTCCTCTTCAAACACACAGACACACACGCACGCGCACACACACACACACACACACACTGTCTGTCAGTGATTAATCCGGGGCATGTGCCTTGCTCGAGGGCATAGTAACCCGACACAATGCCATGACGGATTAAAAGTATCAACCTAAATCCCCTTTTCATCACGAAAGCGTTAAACTATGTCACCATTAACAGAGCAGTGACACCATTGTCTCTTTCTCTCCTGACTCACAGCTCCAGCTCAAAAAAGTCCAAGAAGAAAAACCTTATTACTTACAAAGACATATAAAATGTAAAAACAAGAAAATTAGCAGAATCTAAGATCATGGGAGTATGAAGATAATTGAAAACTTGATTGGTAAAAAATGCATTTAACCCACTTAAGCCTAGATTTTTTTTTCAAAAATTTCATTCATTTAATTGCTATATACATGTCAGGGTTGAAAATCATAATAATCTAAATAAAATGACTCTTTCTGGGAGGGTTTGTCTTCTTTATGTTCTCTGGAGGAAGGGCCAGGAAGTTGATGACGTCATGTGACAGGAAGCACTTGGAAACTTCATTTCTTTTTCACCTTTCGTCTAAATTGTGTACTATCATGTCATTAGAAAAAAAAGCAAAGCAGAGTAACATTTATTTTTTTTATTTTAAGTATAAAACAACCGCCATAGACTTAAAGGCTTATAGGTTTCAATGGGTTAAACCCATATATATATATATATATATATATATATATATATATATGCTTGTGTGTGGCAGACATTTAGCAATGTACAGGCTGTAGTCCCATGTCACAATGCTGTTGTAATGTGTCTAATAAGTACACAATCTCCTCCTCCTTTCAGACACTTTCCTCTCCCCTGAGGTCATATTTTAATTGAAACCCAGTTGTACTTCCGCCTATTTGCCTTCTGACCTGCCAGCCGCCTCCGCCCACTCACCCTGCTCCCACTAAAAGCACATTATCAGCCATTTACCTCTATTTAGCATGGACTCGATTAACAATGATCAAGTGCAAAATGTTGCCAAATGCCCCGGCCAATACCCTTTTTGTTAGTTTCCATGATAATGTCCCTGACCATTTGTTGGACATGCTAATGTGTTAATCAGAGCAGAAGCAATGTTTAGCCCTAGGGGAGTTAGTTTAGGCTCCGTTCTTTCTCGCTGCCATCTAGCTGTGGTCATACTTGTTCACATAACGCACACATGCACATAAGTCATCTGAGGGGACACCTTAGTCTTACTCGAAAGATGTTTTACAAGAAATTCAACTTGGTGACAATGTCAGTCAGACATGCAGCAACAGCAATTGCACAGGACAAGACTCCTGTCTTAGGATGGGATCAGGTTTATCATATTTACAAGACTATTTAACCAACCCACTGATTTGGTATTGATCATTTTGTAATCATACATCTGAAAGCTCTGAGTTCAGTGGTTGATTTGATCTAAAAATGTCAGAGCCCATGGACGTTCCTTTTTCTTTTAGCTGTTGTATACTCTTTTTGTGTTCTTTTAATGATAATAAAATGTAGAGATATCCATTTCCATTATGAGCCATCAACTTATAGTGTTATTATGACTTAAACCACTAAAGGTTCTCAACGTCCTCTGCCGACATTTTAAAAAGTCCTCTCTAAAGGCAGCAAACAATGAATTAAGAAGAACAAAATATATGGGTCAGTGACAAATAATGTTTGGCAAGATGAGAAAGTCAAAAACCTTTTAAAATACAGTTTTAAGAAGCATCCATTAGGTCTCTCAAAAATATACATTGTGTGTTCATCTTGGTCTCTTGTTATTTAAGTCCATTTGTATCATTTTTTTTTTTTATAAAAATCACAGTTTTGTGCAATTTTTTGAAATGTCAAATGGTGTAACTGCAAAAAAAGACATTTTAAATGTATAATTTATCTTTTTTTCTTTTTTTATCTTTTACCTTTTATAATTTTAAAGAGAGTTATACTATCTGGTACCAAGTTGTTAATATTATACCACATAACAGTGCACTGTAAGTAAATCTATCACACTCATATAGTATTACAATTGGGCGATATTACATTATAAACATTAGGTTTGTAGGTTGAGAAGCTGTGCACTGCATGTTAAAATATGATAACATTGAAGAAGTGGTAAAGAAGGTGGTAGATAGACCAACAGTAGTAAACATTTCTGTGTATTTTCTGAACAGTGTTACCTTTTGGCTCCTCTCTGCTCATGAGGCGTGATTATCCATCATGCATGCATGTGAAGATACACATCGTGACATCATCCTACACTTCTGATTAGTCTATATGTGCATGTTCATATACAACATGTCTTGGTATCCAACTGCATGTGAGTACATATGTGTTCTAGTCTCTGTATTCATGTGTGAGACAGAAGAGGTTAAGCGTAAAGATGGCTCGGGGTTAACTCTGACTGACATCTCTGTAGGATAGCTTCACATCTGGCTGCTTTACAGATATATGCACATATGCACATTACATACTGACACAGCTAATATAAGTCTTGAGTGAAATAAGAGAAGACAATATGTGCAAAAACAGACAAAAAAATCAAAAATCCAACGTTATAAGGGTAGTCATATCACCAAATGGTTTGGGAGACCTTTTTTTAGATCTGCAAACTCATCAGAAGAGACTCAAAAATGCTTGTTGAGTAAACTTATCATGTGGTTAATAATAATAATAATCCAGTTGATTCAAATGTGTTTTTGCAAGTTTGCCAATTTATAACATGCAAGCAGAACTGATCGCCCAATATGTCATTTCTACAAATGATTGCGGTCTCTCTGTAGATAAATGTTTAAACATCGGAAGGACAGCCACTTGATTTCTTCAGTGATATTCATTCTGCCGACATGTATTGAAGAACTGTCTCCCTCACTATAAACCCACAAGTGATAACCAGATTGCAATATTATGTGGAGGTTTCTGGGGTTTCCTTTTTATTCCCTAGATAGCACATCATCCACTTTACTTTAAATGGTCACATTTCAAGCCGATTTTTAAAATCCCCCGTGAAGATGGGAGAGTAAACTCAGTTAAGATAAATAAGTAGGTGCTGCTGATCAATATCAAGGACAGTTATCACTAAAGTTGGCACACAGGAGATCAACAGATGATTGCATTGTTGCCTAGCAACGGCGCTACGCCCCTCGCTGTCGAAGCTGCCATCAGTGTAATTGGTATCAGAACATCATGTTGGGAAATGCCTTGGGGTACAGCTTGCTTTTGAGGAATTCACTTTGAGTTATGTTTATATTGGATATTGATATATTTTGTGTGCTTATTTATTCTGCCACTGACTGAAGGTCATAGATCACCTTTTTGTTTACCACTACATCACTGAAACTACTGCAATGCTGCCGAGACCATTTTCCTCGCGTAAAAAACTTGCGGCGGTCGCTTGATACAGAACCGCACCTTTGTTTCTGTCTGATTTTAATGCAGCACAGCGCTCCATTCTCACCCTCTTGTCTCAGTCAGTTTTTCATTGAATCTGACACTGAACACAACCTATAAAACTCCTGCCTCAGCAACGTCTGCAAGAGACGAAGGAAGACGGAGAGAAAGCAAGGGGGAGAGAGAGGAGGAGAGGATGGCGAGACAGAAGTGAAAAAGGGTAAAGTGTGAAAAAGGCAGACAGATGGCAAAATAGAGAAAAGGAAACAAGAGGAAAGAGAAATGCTTGTTAGCACCTCACTGGCCCAAATAAAAATAAGATGACACACCTGACTGATAATTAGTCTCGGGAGCATTGGAGCTTTCTGTGTGTGAGAGCGTGTGTGTGGATGCATGTGTAAATGCGGGCCTGTTTGTGGGTTATAACTAGCACAAAAGTGTTTGTGTGTAATGGAAAGGAGGGCAGAGGCCTTTGCATGTGTCCAAGCTAATGGGTATCCTGGCACACATAATCAGAACCGTTAATCACAGAGAGGGGAGGGAGAGAGAGGGATAGACTGAGGAAGAGGTTTTCGTCGATGCTAAAATGAGGGAGAGAGAAAGAGGTTGAAAAGTCAATAGTGGTAGAAAGGGAGGGTGTGAAAGGGTGCAATGAGACAGAGCTGTCATTGTATTTAATAGGTGACCTATTTAATCTCTTATTTGTTGTTGTTTTTTTTCCTTTGGCAATCAGAACTTCTATACTCTATTTCGTGCCAAAATGCACCTATGAATTATATGGAGCGAGGAGGGAAGAGATCGAAGAAGGGAAGCAAGACAAAGAGAGAGGAAGAGGAGGAGGCAGAGAAACAGATTTGGTAGTCAACTATATTTAGTCAATGGTTGGGCTTTAGTCAAATCCTTAAGGGAAAATTCATTGTGATAAACAATTATCTTCAATTTATTGTTCCAGTCAAAGTCAGTATTTTTGAACATGAGAATAAGGCTGTTAGATGCTGCAGCGTGGAAGACTGAGACAAAGCCACGTGTGCTCACAACACATGCTTAATCCTTTCTTTCTCTTCGAATATTCACACTAAATAGAATGCGTGCACCTTATTTTTTCTCCTTTTCTTGGCTTCAGGGCTACTATAATATATTTTATTGTCTCACATCCTATTTATGGATAGTTTAGTTTGATATATTTAACATCTTATGTTTTTCATTTTTCCTATAGGGGGACATATTCTTGCAGTTGTGATGTTCTTAATGTCTTAACTGCACTGATTGCACATAGTCTTTTTTCAGTTTGTTTCCATTTCTTCATGCTGGTAATAAAACCATAAAATATACCGTGAACCAATTGCAAAAGAAGATCAATCAGTGACATCTTCTAGATATCAGATTTAGCTGCTCATATTCCCACCAAAACCACATGTGTGACTGAACCAAAACGTCATCAAGTCATCATTTAGTTCTGCCCAGCATGACCTCATCCTCTCCTATCCATTACATATGCTAGTGAACCCTACAAAGAATACTGTTTTTTTATCATAAAAAGAATCATTGAAAATGTCTGCAATAAACTAGATTCAAAAGGCTCCAGTTCATATAATGACAAAAAATAAAGTTTGCAGGAGAATGTGCACACCTGTAGGTAAACTCTGACCCATGTGGAGGTACTTTTTGGTACAGTAAGAACTTAACATGTCTGATTTGTGATTTTATGTTTTACGTTGTTTATGGTGGGGAATTAATAAAAGTTTACTCACTTTAGTAATAGTCCTTTCTACAGCTGCATGATTGAGATTGAGGGGGGTATGAGGCAGAGCCATGTGTGCACCTTTGCAGGTGGACTGAGGGAATGTATGCATTGTTTTATAGGTCAGACGTTTTTTTTCTGTCCATGCACACTTTTAGTATGGCTCCTACATGCTGTTTTATAAATGAGACCCTTAATCTATCGTTATGTTACTGGCAATATTTGGCATTATATAGCTGGAAATAGATATCAGGGCAATACTCATAAATGCACTCTCACACACACACACACACACGCACACACACACACACACACACACACACTCAAAAACAATCAAGCAGCTTTTTCATGAAATAAAAACTGTGTCAGGTGTACAGCCTTTATGATTGATTATAAACAATAGCTTTAGCCCAAGCAATCTTTCTCATTGTGTGTGTGTATGTGAGTATAAGTGTGTGTGTGTGTGTGTGTGTGTGTGTGTGTGTGTGTGTGTGTGTGTGTGTGTGTGTGTGTGTGTGTGTGTGTGTGTGTGTGTGCGTGTGTGTGTGTGTGTGTGTGTGTGTGTGTGTGAAAGGCAAGGTAATTAGGTAATCAACAGCTGTGCCAGACAGACAGGAAGCAGCTTGTTAAGAAACTGAAATGGAGATGGAAATAGATAATGAGAGAGAAGGAGAGGTGGTATAAGCTACATATAAACAGAAAGCAATAAAAAAAGAACAAAAGGATAAGACCAGAGGAGGATATGGAAATAGTAAGAGGGAAAGACTAAGATGGTGATGAGGAAGCATCAGATGTGAAGACAGGTGCTGTTGTCAGCTATGAAACACATGTAAACCTTTTATTGACAGGAAGAACCAATTACTGACAGCTCCAACGGAAGGAAGTGTTCCACTGTCACATCAGGAAGCACAAACAAACCTTGGTGGAGAGACATTTTTGTTTTTTTCATTGTCAAACACCCAATGTTTCCTTCTGTAGATGGGATGATGTGCTAACTCTATGTGGATTAGAAGAGGACAACAGTTGACTTGAGGGTATAGCTGCAGGGCTTAGGGCGGAGTGGTCAACAATATGAGTTATAAATACAATCTGGGAAAGGGGAAGTGGAGGAGAAATTAGCTAAAACTGAGTAAGAATCAATTAGAAATTTTGCCTAACACATCTAATAGTGCAGCATAACCAGAGATATTGAGTCATGCAAATCACTCAGAAGCATAAAGATCTGTCAAAGAAATATTTCTCATTGAGCAAGAATGACTGGTGTGCTTAAGTGTAGCCTAGCAACATGCAGCAAAAAAAGAAAGCAGGGCCTACTTGATGCACATATATAGCCATAGGACAAAGGCAATATCACCTTTCTCTTGGGGAATGATGGCCTGAATTTGACTGGGCCAAATGTGAGAAATGATCGTTTTCATAAATTAATAGGCAATATTACATCAATTAGTTCAATCATGCAAACATGTTTGAGCTCTTGGTCAGACCAGGCTGTTGCATCTTTCTAATATTTCAGTATGAAACCAATGTGGTTGTGGATGACAAAATTCCATACAGTTCATTTAACTTTGCATAAGGTTTGATCAATCAATCATAGCTCCTGAAATGTTTTTTAGCCTGAAAGCTAACAGTCACACCGTTTCAATGCTGCCTTCAGTGCAACCGTAGTCCCTGTAGAAGGTTTTCCAACCACCACCATAATTACCAGATTATGGTAACAACTGTATGAGCCAATAACATGTATTTCACATATTAGTAAATGGTTTTCTTCTTATGAGTAAATAAACATGCTCTTTGTTTTAGGAATCTTAATACTCAATTAAAGAAAAGTTCCAATTATGCATTATGCAACATTTACTGAAAATGCATGTGATCTGTAACTAGTTGTGTTCTCTACAGCTGGAAATATACTACAGGAATCATTGTGGAAATATTAATAAAGGATTGAAGTTAGTTAAAAAATCTTTTTATTAATGACAATTTATTGTATGTAAAAAAATAAAAAAGTAGATGTATGGTCTCAGTCCTGTTTGAGCCTCACGGTGACTGTCAGATTTTACACTGATTTTAATTAAAAAAAGAATAACTACATCGACTGGTCTTCAAGGTGGAAGAAAGTTAAATTACTTTTCAGCCACGCTCGTATATAGGCTGCACAACCCGTGCACCTTCAAGCAGGAGGGAACATTGAAGAGGAGAGAGGTACAATATTTAATTTCAGCTTTGTGAATTCACTGAACTGGATGTGCTATCAATTCACTCCAACTTCAGCCAGAGCACGACCCTGCTAGAACGTTGTGCTGCTCCCATCTACACACATATTAAACAGTTTTATAGGATATGGAAATAGCACTTATTTAAAATACCACAACGATACCTTGAATGCTAAAAGATCATGTTATTAGACAAGAGCCCTGCATGCATGAGTGCCTGCTTGCTAGCAGAGATTATAATTCGTTGCCCATTTTAATATTAATGTTACATTAATTTCTGCCGTGATACTTAACTTACTTTTAATGAAGATAAAACTACTAAGCAGTACACATACAGTATTGGAATATGTGTGTGTGGTGTATCTATTTATATTGTTTGGCCACTCTTTTGAATGTAAGAAAGAAAAAAATGTACATAGCTCCTTGGGTATATTTTTTGCAGGGAAAAATAAGCTGGCATACAGGAAGTGCTGTTGTTTTTTGGTTTGTTTGTTTTGCAGTAGCAACACAACAGAAGTTTGTTTGAATTACCTAAAAGAGGAAATGAATTATTAGTGCCTTGGATGAATAAGTGTGCCTCCAGAAACATGTACTCTTTATCAACAGAAACCCTGGGGGACCCCGTGTGATGCCACACTGCTGGTGACAACGTTTGATTGGCAAGTCTTCTCCTGGATAAATGCATGAATTTTAAGATGAAGCTGATCCTCTCTCATCTCTGCTGCCTTCACAGCTCTCAGAGGAATTAACCTTCAAGCAAACCACAATGCATCAACCCACAACCTTTGTCATTCATGTCCCTGCGTCTTCTTTTCTCTCCCCATCATCCCTGCACTGATGGCTGGATGGTAAGATGACAAGTGTGTATATAGGAGCCTTAAAGCCGATGTTAATTATGTCAGTGATTTTTCAAAACCCATATTAGTTTTAGTCATATTTACTCAACTTGTATTCCTTTTTGTTTAGGGACATTTTAGCTGATGTCAAGTCCTGGTATTTTAGTCTAGTTTTAGTTGACTAAAATTCCAAGTATTTTAGCCTCCTTTATAATAATAGTCTTTCTTTAGTCCTTGACAGCAGGTAAATTAATCTCGACAAGTATCTGTAACAATAAGAATTATTGTTAGCAACATTTGTTTAGTTCAGTGTGACATATGGACATGTTTTGAAGTGACACAAAGCACAAAGTTACTGGACTGAGCTTAATGTTCCTACACGCTAAAGGTTTAATGAAGAGAGTAGCTTCTTGTGATGAAGTAACAAACGTCACCACATTTAGTGCCAACAGCACCAGTTGATGCTTCTCATTCAGACACTCTCTTCATACACACACCTGACTCCCCTTTCTCCTCTAACACATCTCTGTCTTCTTATTCATCCTTCAAGCACGGAAAGAGGACCAAGCAAAGCATAGAACTCATAGCTCGCCTCATTCCTCTCTGTACCTTTACTCCCTCTGTTGCCATTCTCCCCCCTTGGTTACTAAAAATACAACATTCAACAGAGGCTTAAGAGGAGGACATCACATCGGCTCCTTCACATTTGGATTCCCCCTCCCTTCCTTCCCACTGTCCATCTCCTCCCCCTCTTCCACTCTCAGAATAGTTTAAATAAATTTTATTTGTATACCCCAAAATCAAAAATCACTGATTCCCCTCAATGGGCAGGTCACACATGCTCTACTAGCCTTCTGTTTCCTCCACATCCCTTCCACCCTTTTTATATTCTCTCTATATGCTGTCTTCGTTTATTCAAATTTCAGTTTTACTGTAAACATTGTGAGACAAACAGTAAGGCAGTCACTGGAATCTACACCATCCTGGATTGTTTTTCCTCCACTTAGATTTTCATTGCTTCAGTCTTTGTATAATGTGTTAAAGTGTCTTTGACACTCAGTATGTCATGAGAAGTTTCACAGAATGGAATCATAGTTGATTGCATTTATACAAGATTATTTAATTTGATTATATTGCATTAGATTAGATAACATTTGAATAATTCATGTATTGCAAATAGTCTTATTAACAAGGACTGTTATCAATAATATAAAAGAATAAAGTTACAGTTTTAAACAGAAATGAACATTAAATATATCCAAGACATGCCA
Source organism: Lepturacanthus savala (assembly GCA_030544235.1). NCBI lineage: Eukaryota > Metazoa > Chordata > Actinopteri > Scombriformes > Trichiuridae > Lepturacanthus > Lepturacanthus savala. Next base: position 4,834,675 of record CM060473.1, on the reverse strand, counting down.
AATGTGTAAGATTTCTTTACTTATCATTTCTAATTATTATAATATGACTTAAATTTGGCTCATTTCCAGCAAATCATCAAAATGAAATGGCAAAACAGACTGTTTGTTATTGCCCTCCAGGATGACACGTACCATAGAAATGTTTCTCTGACTCCTTTAACAGCAGGATGTCATCATTTACCAGTTCCTTCCAATCACGGTTGCAATAATAAAAAACATTTCCTGATCCGACTTCTGATTTGTGTTGAAATAATTGGGCAAGTTCAGGAAATGGTTGTGACCATGGTTACAAAGTTGAGAGTTGATGGGAAAGTTGGAAGATCACTTCTGACAAACAAGCCTTTTTATATTTCTATGGAATGTACATAAATATGTTGTTTAAGGACATTTTCTCTCCTAGTTTCCTACAGCCTATTCCCTGTGGCCTCTTGCTCTCCTTCCCTAAGATGCTTATTGAAAATACCAGCATTTACAGGTTACCAAAAGCCAGGAATATGTTTCAACAACATCAAAAACTTTCTACCATCCTTTTTTTCACTCCACTTTCCCCTCCCTGTCTGTTGAAAGACAATGCTCCAACCCACATTCTAACAAAGTAAAGCAACTTTTTTCATATATCTCTTTTCCTTTTCTTTTTTCTTTCAGCGGATCCTTTTAGCCTCCTCCTGGGAGACGGAGGCCCTAAGTCGCCCTCAGTTTGTTTGTGTCATTCGCTTGCTCGTGCATTTTGGAGAGCTCTCAAGTCAAGGACACAGGCTCAGTTTTTTGATTTACACGATGAAAAGAATTAATTAAACAGCAGCGATGGGGCCCTGGGGTTCCCGTCACCTAAGGAGGGGAGGGAAGGCGAAAGCATGAGTGGAGACTGACAGAATGGAGCTGACTGGAAAAAAAGTGTGTGTGTGTGTGTGTGTGTGTGTGTGTGTGTGTGTGTGAGGGGGGGGAAGAAAGGGCACGGGGAAAGAGTAGGGGACTGAGAGAGATGGAAAGCAGGACAAGTTGTACAGTGTGAAAGAGAGAGGGAGGACATGCGGGACACAGAGGAGGGGGATAAGAGAGAAAACAGAAAAAGAATAGCAGAAAGGGACTGGGATATCTCCCAACGTTTGACACCTCTTCGCATATACACACACACACAAAAAAACACATCCGCACACTCACCGACGCAGGGGACAGGGAGTTAGTGTTAGCATCGGCACTGCTGCTCTCTCTATGACACTGAACATCTCTAAGGAGAGGGACTCGAACACGCGGGGTCCGCGTAGGTCGCCTTAATTAGCCACACATCCCGCTACGAGAGCTCCCCGGGGGGGTTTAACAGGGACATGGAGGGTGAGGAGACGAAGGATGGGGGAGAGAGGAGGGGGAAGGAGTGGGGAGGAAGTGAGGAATGGGTATTAGAGCAAGGGGAATAAGCCAATGGGATTTTAAGGTTATTTAAAGCATGGCCTACAAAAACATTCAGAAAAGTAGCATGTATGTGTGTGTGGATGTTTGTGTTTATAATGTGACCCACAGTCCTGTGTATTTACTTTAACAGCCTGGGATCCTCGGATATATACTCAGTATATTCAATATCTGTGGGTGGGTGTGAACACGATGTATGCATGCATGCGCGCCTGCATGCATTTACGCTTGCATACATGTGTATGCACATGAGTCTGGTGCGGTGATTGAGTGTGCTCAGGTGGCCGGGGTCATTTCAGTGAATGACAGAATGATGCTAGACGAGGCTGTACACATAAACCACATCCGTGTCTGCGAGGCCTAATTAGCCGTCCCAGGTCATCGCTCAGGGCGATGATAGAGTGGTGGAGCACAGGAGCACTCACCAAACCACACGTAATGAACACATGCTGCCTTTATCCCGCCGAGGCCCGCTTTATCTCCACGGTCCTGGCGTCCCTTATCCCGTAATTGACAGTCGGTGCTTTCAATTACAGGATAAGGGATGTCTCATAACCCGGAGAATCACAGGAGTATGCCTTGTCTCTGTGGTTCTTGATTTGAAGCTGAAGTCTAAGAAAAACAGTAAATAGATTCTTCGGGATGTGTCACATGGGTCAACTTATATATTTGGATGGGGGTATGAACTCCGGAGCGGGTACATTATGGTGCAGCACCGAGACAAGTTTATGGATCCCAGCTGAAGTTACAGCGAGTCAAATCAAATCCATTCTGATGACCCCTGCTCCCAAAAGTTTTCCCTTGCTGGATGACAAGTTTATTTGAAGCTTTATTCACTTGCAGGTATCTGTTTTGCCTGAGCAGGCTCAGTAAAAGCAAAGCTGGTGCCAAGTTAAATGATTCCACTGTGGTTTGGATTTAGGAAAATTAACCGGGGTGTAAATCACAGCCTCAGAGGCCTCTCTGCTTCTTCTGATCCTCCATTTATTACTTTTTTCACATTTACCTCCATCTTTCCCTTTGGTCCATGTTTTTCTCTTTCAAATTTCCCTCCCTTTTTTCTACTTCTCTCCCTCTATATTTTTCCATGCCATGCTCTCCCTCTCAACCACAAACAGCTCTGACGACAAAAAAGAGCACACTTGGAGAGAATGAAATGTTTATTTGGGAACAAACTATTCTTCAGGGTCAAAATGTGAGGGGACAAAAATCACAAAGATTGCTGGGCACGGTCGACCTTTTGCATGCCAAATATGCTTGAGGGGAATTGAAATAGAAAGGAAAACCATTGACAGAATACAGAATAGTCAATCTGTAGGCAATCTAGATGGACAATGAGTAAACATAAAGAGGAAAGAGAGAAGCACCAGTGATGTTTAAACAGAAAAACTTCTAGAAAGCCCACACATACTGTTTCTATTACTGATTCTATGTACATGAACTTTACCAGATACTTTCTGCTTCAAGAGAAGAGGTAAGAGAAGGTGAAGAAAGGAGAAAAAAAGGAGAAAAGAGAGATAGTGTTGATTTTACTCTGCTCTTCTGTTAAAGAGCCCCGCAAAATCTGTGGAAGTGTGTTTATATGTGTATTACTGCAATACTAGTGCAGTGTCCCTGGAAGTGTCTATTCCTATGAAAAAGTGGAAGCTTAAGTATATTTTTTATGTTTTGTGGACTCATGACAAATCTCTTATTTGGACTTTTTCCAGTATACAGTAATGACCTAGAAATGTTATTGTTATATGTGTTTCTAAATAAATGAGTTTAGGCCCAGATTTTGTTCAGTGAGGTGATACTGCTGGGATTTCCTGAGGATTCTCCTCTGAAAGAAAAAAAAGACGGCAGCTCTCCTGAACTTTTCTTGTTGTTTTGCTGTTGGCTACGACCCAAAGTACCAGTTAAAGTACCAGGTTAAATGCCCCAATGATTTTGAATTGTAACAAAAGTGCTGGGAAGCAATATAAGGTGGACTGCCGTGACACAGACCTTTACAGAATACTGCAGGCACTCCTTGATTTATAGAAAGATATTGCTTGTTTTACTTTTCATGGTAGGGTTAGGGTTAGGTTAGGTTGAGGTTGAGGGACTATAATCAATAAAAGAAGTGTTAAGAAATGCAGAGTAGGTAGAAAGGCAATGTGGCCATTTGATAGTACTGCTATTACAATTGCAAAACTGTTTCTGTGCTTAAATGGGTGTGAACCTAAGTTATCAGGAAAATTGAGAATAAAGATGAAATTCAGTTTTAGGTAAAAGGTTGTTTTTGAAAAAATCAGGGTCCAAATCACTGTGCTGCATTTTGAATGAACAATCAATTTAACTCAAGTCCTGTAATTTGTATTCAGTGTTGTCCAGACATAAAATGACAAGTGGTTTAGGAAAAGATTAGACAATAATTATAGAATATATACTCCAAATATGTGTGTGCATACATATGTCCATGTTTGTGTGTGTGTGTGTGCTTTGGTTATGTGAGATCAGGGGTTATTCCTACAGGATAAAGTGGGGCAAATACTTTTTTAATTACTTCAGAGTAATGGAGCAGAAGGGCAAGTGTCTGACAGAAGAAAAAACACAAATAGATTCTGCATAATCATAAACACACACACACATGCACACACGTGTGTAAATATGGAATGTGTGTGCAACTTCACTATCTTTGGGGAATTCTCTGTTTTTCTTTCTCCAGGGACAACACTAACTGCTAGGTTGTCATGCTGCTGCTTTCTCTTGTGTTTTTCTGGGTTTTATTCTCCATCTCCTCTCACTCCCCCTTTTCTACCTCTCTTCACCTCTTTCTCCCTCTGATGTTGGCAGACATCCCTCTCTCTTTCTATCCGTCTTACCCCTTGCTGTGTTTTTAATCCCCGTGTGTGCCAGTGGAGACTGCAGACATCTTGGCCCCATGTCTACGCTGTGCTCCGCCAGCACTGAAACAAAAGCTCACTGTTAAGTTAGTCTGTCTTTACAAACAAGTGAAACCATACAACACTTAACCCTGTGCCCTGCATCGTGTGGATCTACACCAGTTGAAAGATAAAATAAAACCCAACCTTCATACCTGTGTGTGTCTCTGCATGGAGCTGGATTTATGATTCAAATTTAAAAGTGTAAGCAGAAGGGTACATGGTGTCAGAAAGTTTTGCAGGTCACCACAACATGAAGACGATAGACTCAACATGATCTATTTGTGCTTGTTTATTTAATTAAAGTTAATATGAGTGTTTGTACCTCATTTGTACAAATAAAAAGAGCCCAGTGTATTAGATTGTGCAAACATGTGCATGTGTTCACTTCAATCAATGTAAAGTAGACATAATAACACTGATATCACCCTCTACACATGAACTAACTGCAGTATGCATCATTGCATGCCTAAACCCATAGGTAGGCTGATGGATGATATGAGTTATTCATTAACCCAAGTCATACATTTCATAAATGTTACATAAACTTTGCATACATTGTTTAAACACACTGTGATGTGTGTGTTCACTGTGTGTGTTCACTGTGTGTGTTTACTGTGTGTGAAGGGTTTTGGAAATGCATTCAAATGTGCACATACTTTCTGTGTGTATATTTGCATGTGTGTATATGTGCAGAAAGTTAGACTAACAGTACATGATCAGAGCACTTAATGCCTCTCAGACAGTTTCCTAGACATTTAGTTACTTTGGATTTCTGGTTTATAGTCTTTATTTTCTTTAAATGCCTTAACTATATTGTGGTTGTGAATCACAGTGATTTAAGCATATTTTTGATAAGTTATCTGTGCGGCCTGTTTTAATCTATATGTTTTTTCTCACTCTGCATATAAACTGTCTACAATAATCTGTTTTTTGAAGGACTAATGTTAATAGATGAATCTGTTAAAACAATGTTCATTAATTACTGCATCTTTAAAAACAGGTTCCATCTGTCACTGATTTTGATGTTAAACAAGCGAAAATGTTCAAGGACTATGTGGTGTTCATTATATTCACTTATTCAACTACAATTATCTCCTTAAAATGCTACAGTTTCACTGTTTTCTTACATAATTACTGCTCTGATTTTCTTCCATTCCCAAGAGGAAGTGTGGAAAATGTTGCAAGTTGCACAGAACAGTCTGGCGATCTCTTTCTAATGTACTTTCTTAACACTAATTGATTCAATCCTACAGTCCATGCAGTGTAATATATTTGAAGACAGTCCACTCGCTGCAGGAAAAGATGTATCATACTGTAAAATCATTAAATGGAACTTTTTTTTCCCCCATGGCTGCCAGTGCAAACATATGGGGCTCAGGATGATGAAAAATGTCCACACACACACACACACACACACGCACACACACACGCACATTTACACTCTCACACAAGCAGATAAATAGCATGTCCCTTATGGAGTGCGGGCAGTGCATTACCCCAGTTCTTGTATTGAACGAGGGCCATTAGTGGTGTTAATCTATGGATCCAATCATGATCATGAAATAGAGCACTGCCTTCTGGCAGCATCAGCCACACTCATAAACAATGGCACATTTTCCTCATATAACCCTACAAACAAAACTAAGGTCATCTTGAGCCTGTTCCACTTCATGTTAAGTTTAATTTATTTAGCAGGCAAAGTAATAAAAGAACCATAAACAGAATTGGAAGAAAAGAAAATGAGGCTGTAAAAATGACTAACAATATACTGAAAAGTCAACAAGGTCAAACATAAAATCAATGCAATGTGCTATTTTCATTTATTTAAAAAAAACATATAGCAGGATTATGCAGTATCATAAAAATACAATATCTAAATTGTATTAAAATAATAATAAGAGGGACAGATGCATGAATAATAACTTGATAATCAAAATGAATACCAACAAAAGGGAATCTTGCTCAAGGGCATCTCAACGGTTGCTTCTCAGGGAGAGGAGAGACACACATCCAAACATCTCATTATATTTTATTTTTAATAGTGGTCATACACTGCAGCAGAAGTGCAGGGAGGCAGAACTAAGCAGTGTCAATAGCGCTGTATGATGGTGCAGCGTAATTACAGCTACATGGTATCACAACGGTCAAATACTGAGAATGACAGAAATGAGATGAATAATTACTGCATAATCCAAATCAATAAGGACACAAACACGAACTGTGGGAGGGCTTTGATCCAAACTAGTGTGCAAATATGGTGCTTTAATGAAAAAAAAATAATTACATGTGATGGCTGGAGAGTAATTACAGTCATCATGATCAACAATTGGTTCCATTTTTGGTCCGAGATAACTGTCAACCTACAAACATGTATGCAAAAATACTATATATGTAAAACAGTGAGTATATACGGCCATACAACCACACACCTCCACACACACAGCCTACGATCTGGTTCTAATTACTGCCTCCACTTCCCATGCATCCCCTATTACCCACTCACACTGAGCAATGTATCATGTCAGATCATATTATATCATATGAATTACAATAGGTGCAGGAATCAATTCACAAGATTAATTGTCAGAGGTAGTAATCATTCCCGCCCTCTTATTCATAAAAAACACACTCATTGTTTCATGTCTCAACCAGTAATATCTCATTAGAGATTAATACAGATCATCTCTTTTAATTAGCCATCCTGCCCACACAAACACTGATAAAAGCCTGTTATCTTGCCTGCTGTATGCTGGCAACAGTCTGGATATTTGACTGAGTGTGTTTGTGTGTGTGTGTGTGTATTTCTTCTGTGCAGTAGAAAGAAAAATGTCAGCTTTCCTCCCACCTACATTCTTCATTGGTCTGAATCATGAGGGAGGAAACATGGCAGTTCTACAGTGAAACGGCCCTGCTGTTTGTCTGTTGTGTTGTGCCCATGTTTGCACAAGCCTGTGCATTAACGTATGTGAGTGTGCATCAATACACATGTATATATTTGTACTTGCCACAACATAATCTGAGCTATGAGGCACCTCTTTGTTTATAGTATCACATTGTTGAAGATAGAAGAAATGTGCATGTGTGTGTTAAGCGGATGTGTGTGTGTTTGCATGTGTGTCTTTGTAGGAGAGCCTAATCTGATTTCTAAAGCACCACTTTCTGCGTTTACCCTGACGTCACTTTGATGAGTTTCCCCCTTCAGGGCAACGGGGGGGAGAACAACAGCTCCACATATACCACATGTGGATATGTGCCAAAGCTCAGAGAAATAAGCAGCCATTTAGAATCATCTCCATCTCAACACCTCACACAGAGGGCGAGGGAAAGAAGTTTCTTTGCCTTGAGGCCACAGTGTCTGGCACATCCCAAAAATTCATAAAGCACTCTCAGTATTCCACCAGCCATTCTTAAGTATAGAACAGGAGTATGACAAAATCATCTCCCAATTATGACTCATTTCGTTAAAAAAAAAAAAATCAATTGAGTGCCACGCGCTAGGTTTAAAGTTTTAAAAGCGTCTGATGAAAACTTTCTATGCTCTTAATTTGAAAGCTCAAAGCTGTTGTGTCATCGGTTTTACTTCCTTCTGGGCCACATTTGGATTATCCGCTGCTGCTGCTGCTGTCCATCCGTCAAGGATAGACGTGGCTAACGGGTAGCTAAGTGGTGCTAATTGAGCCGGGGATCAGCAATAATAGTTTCATGCGATGGGAAGTCATTCATTAGCACTGCTCTCAAGCAACAGAGAAAAGGAGAAATGGAGCAACAATGATGGGGGAAGTCAGACAGAAGAGGTGAAGGAGAATGGAGGCCAAATATACCTATAGATATATAAAGAAAGGCAGGGGAGTAGGTGTTGACTGGTCACATAGTTCAATTCATTTGTGGATAATATAGTTTCCAGTTGACTCATACTGGACTCATCCATACATGCTACTGTAGATACTGCAGTCAGCAGTTCACTGTGAACAAATGCACATTACAAGTTTTTACAGTGTCCAAATGGCATTTGAATCAGATGTACACACTGTCATATCCAGGCGCCTTTGTCTGCTGTTTATTTCCTGCTTTATTTTGAAATCTGTCCTTCCTCTCGTTTCAGGTGACTTGCCCCTTCCTCATGCATCTCCAGGCTGGGTGATTGTTTTCTCTGCCCTGATTGTTTCCACCTGTTCCCCGTTACCTTGTGTGTTTCAGTCTGCATCTCCCCTTGTCCTGTGCCAATTTGTCTTGTTCTCTTTCTCATGTACACCAGGCCCCTTGTTCATGTTTTATAGTGGTCCAGCCCTTGTTTTTCAGGTTTTCCATTTTTTTGATACTTTTTTTTTCATTTGCCTTTTAGTTTCCTCATTAAGAGTGATTTTCAGTTATCATTAAAAGACTTTTATTTTGATACTCTGAGTCATGCACTTGGATCCAGAATCGTAGTCCAGTCGTGATACATGCAGCAAGTGGCAACTACCACGGCTTGAGGCTGAAGCCAGTGTGAAAGTACCTTAAAGTACAATGCTACCAACACTGGCTACATTTGACTCTTAACAGCTCAATTCCTAAATTCTGATATGGGGATGGTCATCGCTGTATATTTGAAGACTAATCATAGAGATTTAATTGTATATGAGTCAAACTGGTGTTATTTTTGTGCATCTGGGCTATTTTACTTTTCCTGCAATGTCTGCTCTGTAGTGGCTTAGCTTCTTTATTGATCAAGACACATGTATTCTCCATGCAAGACACTTATAAACAGGGGTGTGTTGAATTTTTTCCCCCTAATCTACTGAACATAAGCTAAACACTAACATACACTCGACCATACAAGGACAGAGCAATTACCAGGTAAATGACAAATTTTGCATGCTACGTGGGTCAGTGCTTCCCACTACTGGTGGAAAACACTTTTTTTTCTCCATGTAAAACTATAATGTGCCTGTGTTGTGCAGAAACTGTCACTGTGAAAACAATTAAAATCTCTTATTAGCAAATGCGGGGTGTTGCCATTGTTATGGCTTTGAAGCACAATCATCAAAGACCTTTTCGAGAAGTTTTATGCGCCTACAAATACTTTGTACTCCGTACAAAAGGAATAAGCCAACTAGCTGCTGGAGGACAGAGGAAGCTGTCGGAGAAAAGAAAAGGAAGCAGATACGCGTGATTCAGTCCTACCTCTCTGCTGTGGAGGAGGCCTTTCTCTGGCACATCACCGCCAACGAACTGCTTCCCGGTGCCATTTCCTGTTTGATCTCCCACGCAACCAAATTGCTGGGTTTCACAGCCAGGAAGTTGATGCCTGACTGGAACCACACCCTGCAGAGAAGGATGATGAAGAGACAGAAAACAGGAGGAAAATGAGGGTGGGAGACAGAGAGAGAGGAAAAAAGTGAGGTTAATTTAAAGTTCACAGG